>CM054004.1:21250795-22450795 GCA_028641665.1 Chelonus formosanus
GTGTAGCTGGTTATCGTAGACGTATTTGTATAACGAGTCCTCGGACTTAATCGTAATGCGTAAGTACGCACAAGGCCACAAAGCCTTATCGCTAAGGTATTTGGTATAATGAGTACGAAAGTGTGTAATGTGATGTGAGAAGCCGGATACCTTTCTCTTTCATCTAATTCATTTATTTATGACGTTTAATATGCCATCAAATTTTTTCAATTAAACATTCAATCGTTTTATCGATAAACCAACATGAAGACAAAACAAACACAAGACTTTTTTTCAGTAATAGATTTCAACGATTTAATTTTCGCATACATTGAATGTGTATTTTAATTAATTATTTTTAGCTTTTTTTAATTAAAATTTTTCCATTGAGTGAGTAGTATTTTTTTAATTAATTATTTTCCAAACAAATAGTAAATTTTTTCATTGTAAAATAATTTTAGAAAAATTGTAATAATATTTGTTGTTATATGAGTTAAAGTAATGTACTTTTTACTTGAGATAATAATTTATTTTTTAAAAAATTCTACCTAATGATTAAATATAGTTCAATTTACTTCGCTTTTATATCCTAACGAGAAATTTTTCACTCAAAAATATACCACAAATTGAACGTGCAACATTTTTAACACAGACAGTTAAATTACCACGAAATTGTTCACGGTGTAATTTGGGCATCATGACTGTAATTGAATGCAGGCCAAAAAACGTCTGCTTTTTCCTTTTCATTCTCTTTGAAACAAATAAGTATGTATTCCTCTTTTGCCCTTTTGTTCTTTTGTAAACTCACCGTGGCAATTGGTTTATATATACGCAATGAGAAAGAGGCAAGAAAATGAACAAGAAAGAAGTTGAGAATAAGAAGAATAAAAATAAAAGAATGACAGAGTACGGATCTCCCGTCGAATCTGCACGCTTCAGCACACTTCCTGCGTTCTTCCAATCTAAATTATGCAAACCAAAACAGCCGGCGACACGCTTTGAATATTCGCGGGATTTCTTAGAGTCATTCGCGGCCACATCCGCCCAAACTTAACAACGATTGCATCGCTGAAAAAGTTGACATGTTCAAAATGCCGTGACGCACAAGGAATAATACCTGTATTCGTAACATTAATGTTGTTATAGTTCTTACGTGGGAAGAAAACCAAGCGTTTACCTAATCTCTAAGAAAACATCTTATGTAAGTCAAACATTTTTTCAAACTTTTCCATCTGAGAGACAAATAAAAAATTAATTACTATTTTTAAAATGAAAACTATCGCAAATAAACAATTAATTTTCAGTATCATACTTTTTTTTTCTACTTTATTTATTTATGCTTTTTATTGATGGACCTAATTATTATTTCAATTCGAAAAAAAATAATTTGATAATTTTATAATTAGTATAATGAAATAATATTTTTATAACGGATAATTAAAATACAGTTTGAATGATGTTTTTAGATTATTTTTTGTACAATATTAGATAAGAGAAATGCTTGATTTACGTTAATGGAGTAGCTATAAAAAAACTTCTGCTCAAATCTACGGCTTGAGTTAGACAACAATTCTTATGTAACAGTTTATTAACGTCATCATTGAATCGACTGAATGAAACTGACCCAGGGAAGTTTGTGAAATGTCTCTACTCTGTAGTTGGCAACGCGCTTAAACATCTACTTTGAAGGCTGAATAATTATTTGCGTTTTCGTATAAACGTCATTTTCATTGAGAAAATAAGAAATTATTCGATGACGTGTCTTATCCATCCTCATTTATCCAACGATGCCAATCTATCTTAAATAACCGTAGTAGAATTTCTTTTATTATCTACAAAGTTATTTTTATTACACTATCATTTTAATTTTGTTTTTCTGAATGAAAATATTGTCGTGGTTACAAAATTATTATAATTTTATTCAAAATATTTTGAGATTTATATTTATTAGGTACATAATTTTATCTTTAACATTTCCGTTCCATTCGATTGCCTTCTTTATTTTTTTTTTTTTCAAGTAATACAAATCTTATGACTCGTGCTACGAATAAAAAAAGCATTCTAAAAAGAAACAGATGTGCAGGTGTGCCATGCATACTCCCGTAGCAGATCGCAAGAGCACTTTGCATTTATTTTCTCTTAATCGTCGCCAGAAGCACCTGCAGCCCTATACTAGCTCGTTGTATTCTCGGTTGTATGCAAAGGGATGAAAACAATGCGGAAATTTTCAAGCTACCAGTACTATTTGTTTTTGTTTTAATCTTCACTCAAACAATACCGGTGAAATCTGATGCTTTTCAAATTACTCCAATTTGTCTTTATAATTTTCAAAATAAGCTCATTCAATAGGACTATTATCTATTTTTTTTTATCCACTCTTGAGTATATCTGCTTAAAATTAGAAAACAGTTCATATCCCGAGTAATGAAATATGACCATATATGGACCTGATTATGTTTGCTTACGGTATACCGTAATGTGACTACCCCACTACTATCATAGAACTACCCATTATATAAATAAATTCTAAATGACCCTGACCTTATTTTCCCTTCCGGGTATGAATTGACTACCTTATGAGGGCCATATTAGGTAAGGAGTTTCAAAAATTAAAGAGATCACATTCAGGACTCCAAAACAGGGCATGATTTAAATTACTACTTGGGCCAGTGACCTTCTACTAAATTATCAAAATTTCCCATAATTTAAAACATGTGTTGTTTTGACTGAAAAGGAAAAATTTTCCACAGTTTAATCTATTCCTATCATAAAAATTTCCTTGCATTTTTTAAATTTTTCCACGTGCTAAAAAATTCCACTCCATATTTTTTTAATTTATTAAACCTACCAAATTGAAATCCATAGATTAAAATAATTTTTTTCGTTATTGAAAACTAAAACTTTCAATAACTTTTTGTTTTAATTTTTTAGTGTGAATAATACTTTGATATTTTTAGCAGTGTTATATATTCGTTATAAATACTTATTTCAATTATTTATTAATTGAAATAAAATGGCTTAATCATTTGTAATATCAGTAATTAAAGTTGTCAAGTGCATTTAACAAATAATTATAAAATAATTTTAAAAAAAATTAATTTATTATTTGAGACAACCACTGATTAAAATGGTAAATATTTTTTTTTTTTTTTTTTTATTTTTCAAATTAATATTATCAATTTTATTTTTGTAACAAAGGTTACCATCTTTATGACATTTCATGCAAAAAAAATAAATGAATTCCAGTAAATGTCAAACTAAATTCTAAAATGTGTTGAAACATTTTAAATGGTAGTCAAATCATTGGAAAAAATGTCAAGAGCAGAGTTCTCATGTCTTTAGATGCAGAAAAAAATTTTAATTAATAAAATATTGTTATAGACATTTAGAATTAATAAATCTTCATTAGCTGAGTTAATGTCATGAATTGTTAAATAATTTAAACTTATAATAAATATTATAATATAATATAAAATATTTCTGTCATTGTCATTCAATATTTTACGTAATTACCAGCTGATAGATTCATTAATTTAAATTCTGAAGAAATATTCCAACCCTTAATTTCACTACACAACCTAATTGAACAACATACGTTCCCACAACTCTGAAACTCATTAAAATACAATAATATATTAATCAATTGAACGTGATACATCCATCAATATTTATAAGTGGACACTATAAATGTAGAATTATTTATTATATTAAATTGTAAATTATTATATCTCGATAATCACTTTGAAATCAGAAGAGTTCATGGTCAACTTCATTGCTTTTTCATTAGACTGATTTATTTATTATTTTTTCATTCTGTGGTTTAACATCATAAATTAACGATTGATTGAATAGAGGAATTTGGTTTATTTTTTGTTATTATCTATATTCTTCTACTTCCACTCACAAATATTAACCGTGCGTAACGAGAGATCTTGTTGTCTTTACGCTCGAGATCCATCGCGCGGCACCTTTCATTGTTTGCAGGTCGTTCGTCCTGCACTTTTTTTTTCTTTCGATTGAATCGTAAATATCCGGCTTTCTCGGTATTCTTCCCTTTCTTTCCTACCTCATCATACCGATGAAAATGCTAATGATGATTTATTTTGGAGAGTTTGAAGCCAAACAATTAATTGTTAGAAATCATTGATGAAATCATGAATTTCCTGTTATTTATTATTACATAACATTTTTTTTAAATGGAGTAATTAATTATTTATGCTTCAATACAAATGCTGACACATTTTAAAAATATGCTGGTATTTTTTTAAATAATAAATAATATTTTATATTGCAAAAGAACGATGATCGAAGCATAATGTGACATTGATTAGAGTAAATTGCTGTTTGGAATTTTTATGAAACATCATAAAGTCTATCAGTCTTCTGGATGATCTATTCTACATAACTAAGAGTGTAATTTTTGAATGAATGTGTATATAATGTATGTATATGTCCATGAGTAACTTATCGAACTTTCATTCTCTGTGTTATGGCTTTTATTATTCAACAACAGGTCACAAATTTGCAATAGTTTATCTTTAAATATTCTAATAAATGATGCAATAGAAGAATTTCGTGTATGTTCTACTCTAGATACTTCAAGTTACCTACTACCTATCATCATCATAATAATAAACATACTTTGACTGCAGCCTGACAATAAACAAATAGAACACAAAATGTAGAGAGAAATCAATCGATTTTATTAAGTATTCAGGTCAATTCAATTACATTTAAGTGACAGTAACATCATCGTCTAATCAACAATATTGACAGCTGTCGATTAATTTTTAAGAAGTTTTTAGTTTAAAATAATAATTTATACAAAAGTGATAATTGAATTAAAACTTTACCCTTTCCTCGCTTTTTCATCTGTTTGCACTTTAGTAAATTTTTTTTAAATATAATTTATGATAAAATCATTTTTCAGTACTCAAAGGTTTCAAATGCTAATAAAGTCTCTGAAAAAAAAATCTAGAAAAAATTATGTGCAAAAAAAGTGCACATGTACTTGATAAAGATATAATATTAATAAACACGAAAGAAGAGATTATTTTTTTTTCTACTAAAAAAAGAAAAAAATCAGCAGTGATACCCTGACTATTTGACGGTGGAAAAACTTTAATCACTTAGTGTAAATTACTGTGGATGAATTAAAGCAAATATTTATTTTCAATGGGTCAATGCACGTAATTAGTGTAAATTATCTTAATTAATGATAAAAATGATTATTAATTAAGGGATAAATTCATCAGGAGGTGTAGGAAATGATGCTGAAAATAATTCTAGATAAATAAACGTGGTAATCTAACGATTATGAAGTTGCGAAGATTATGTTGCTAATAACGAGATATACTTGAAATGAGATGTAAGAACATATATATCTGTATACCTGATTCGCGTTGGCAAGGTATACCAATCATTCAAGTAGATTGCTTATCTCGCGAGATCTTTAATTATGATCCGCACATGTAGAGTACTGTAACGTAGTCCTATCATCGAGATAAGTTAGGAAGATGGTAATTGCTTCAATATGCATACAATTTGATTCTTGTAAAAAAAATGCTTTAATGTTATCCTCTTTTTATCCTTTCGAGTACTCTTCTGCATCGTTATTATCACTTTTATTCCTTTCGTATCTTCCTGACTGTATACATATGTAGACAGATCTATATATATATACTCGTAACTATCGATTATGTAATTATATTAATTTTATTATCTCAGATAAAAATAAATTAATAGAAGCCATAAGCAATTTTCATTTGCATATCGAATCGTTGACATCAGCCTTTTCGTTGCATGTGATATCTTGCATCTGTTTCCTACATGAGAAAAAATATTGTCGCAACCTATGGTCTATAGATTTTTCCTGGAGATTTAACCAGAAATTAAGACTGTTATGAACACAGACCTTTGATCTGTTACGATAATAAAACCTTCTCTTCCGTCTATCGATATTTTATGTTAACGTAGACATTTTTAAATGTGACATCATTTTACATAGTGAGTCGATGAATAGTTATTTTCAATTGTTAATATAATATCTAGGTATCATCATACGCATCTGCGATGAAACAGAATATTATAGAATATTGTATGAATTCTTCAGACTGTGATGCGGTGTTTTGAAGCTATCCACGTGTTATTCTACACTCGCGAATGGTCGTAAACCGCAGCACTGAGCTTCCGCCACGCTTTTGTGGCTTTTACTAGTTGGAAAATTCATTCTGGTGAACACTCAGTACAGTTTGTAGGCTTTCGTGGCTCGCGGCAGTTTCCTACCCATATATGTATGCTTTATAATCATTATCATGAGCGTGTGTGTTATTGTTAGTTTTATTATATTAATCATCTTAATTCAAAGTTTTTATTCACGTCTAATCTTGTTATTGTTGAGGAAATTGTCAAATTATTTTGATTTTAAATGTTCTAAGAATTGGAAATTCTGAGATAAGAGAAATCAATAAAAATTCGATGACAATATTTTACTATTGTATTTATTTATTTTTTTCAAACAATCAATTTTTATTTATTCAGTATTATTTTCTATCACGTAAATATTCAGATTATTATTGATACAATGTATGACGAATAAAAGATAATATTTTTTGCAGCTATCTAAAAAATATTCTTCTCTATGGGAAAAAATTGTTTCAATTAAACCCAATGGATTATTTTTTCAAATGTATTCATTTTAAATTCTTTTTTTATTGATTCTATTTTTATAGCAATAATATTTAAGTAAATTCTTTTATCAATCTAGAACAGTTTAAATGGAATTTATTGATTTATAGTGAAATTATTTGTACGAACGACCTGAATAAAAAATTGCGGATTGTTATTTAGATCAAATCTTGATGACAAAAGCTGTGAATTTTTTGAAAATAAGTTAGAAGCACCACAATGTTGTATATAGATTTGAATATATGAGAAAAACAGAGCCGATAGGCTAACCGATAAAAGTGTAGCAGAACATCAAGTGTGACACACATGTACGTCACACATCACACATAGATATCAAACTTTTACGTGACTGGACATGTAGCTGCGTGTAGCATGCGCCGGAGGATATATCCAGTCGTCTAGTTGAAAGCTTGCCGACAATCGTATGCATATATGCATGTAGATATGCGTAGATGTTAGTGATAAATACAATGACAAATACATTTAGAAACATATAGAAACGTATTAAAAGGAAAGAGTGAGTGAGTGCACTACATTGTCGTGTGCTTGAAAACTCCACGCGGACAAGAATGACTTGGCAGAGTGCCATTTTCTCTGATCCCCACCATTTTACTCCCAGTAATTTGTCCCTTCCACTAACTCGTAACGTTGACGTGGCCCAAAAAACGTCGCATCGTGACGAGTCGACTTTGAACGTTGCTACGCACTCGATAGGAGTGATGATCGAGGAACAAATAACACGTGGTGCTATATTTTAAAGGAGCTCTATGAGAAGATTAGACCTAAAGTTGATATGAGTTGATTGAAGACCCGATTGACTCAGATTTATTTTAACACAAGTTACTCTACGAATCATGCCTAACGCTGGCAATGGATAATTTTCAACTTATCATCCGCATCACCAGGTTCGTTGGTGTGTGTCGACCTTATTTTCTATTTTGTCTTTTCTTCTATATTTCCTCCTATTCTCTTTTAATATTCATTTATTCCGACAAAAAAAAAAGAGGAAAACAAACACAAAAGTCCTCTTGACAGTTTCTTATACGTTTCTCAGCGTTCTTTTCCTGTGTAAACACTTCTATGATTTCGCACCAGAAATGCGGCTTTCTCATCACATCGTACGTCACTACAGCTAATGTTTGTTTTATTCACTTCTTTTTATATGTATATATACTCGACATACTACAAAAGACTTACCTAGAAAATATGTACTTCTCTAGAAGTTTAATTGAGTTTGCTGATTAACAAGTTAATCAATGATATCATTCCTTGATAAATTTGTCATTCTGATGCTGTTGATCATTAAATATTCCTCATTATAACACAAATGATTGTTTGAAAATCCCCCACGAAGTGATTTACATGAAGGAAAGAGAAAAAACCATTTCTTTTTTTTGTAAAAAAAAAAATTATTGGTATCAATATATCATGTAGGTGATGGTTATTTATAGAAAATGAAGAGGGAGATATGATTTTTTTTTATTTTATTCATTATAACGATCAATATTGAAATGAGTATTTAAATGTCTGTCGATTTCTTGATACATCCAAAAATACTTCAGTAGGTCATAATTATATTAAATGGAGCAGCTACTTCTTCTGAAATGTATATTATCTGATATCAATTCGATACATTGTATTACAAGAATGAGGATATTTGATGAATTTCGTGCTAGCTCAACAACATAGCTTCGTTGCATAATTGACCATCGCGTGACAGCGGACGAGTTGTCGATAAAAGAAAATATTGAGCAAATAAGAAGTCTAGAGTAATGAAATATTCATTTGCTTCACATTATCGTAATTTCATCTCTTGTATTTTCATATCTTCATATCTTTACACATATTTTCATCTATATTCTTACGACAGAATGGTCGACTTTTAGTTTATAGGATCGATGCTGTCAACACTCCGCAAGTAATAAAGCTATGAGCTTTCTCACTTATCCAATAATTTCTATGTCAGATATGACAACTTCATAAAGGGAAAAATACTTTTTACATCGTGAAATATATAGAACAATCTATTATTATTATTATTATTATTATTATTATTATTATTATTATTGGCGTTATGAAATAATTCTAAAAGGATCACTGTTATATTTAAGGTCACCTATTCTATTTTGGTCTTTACTCTTCAAATGTCTTGGGAGTTTGATAAATGAATTACGAGAGAAGTGTGCAGACTTTAGATTGGTTGTTATGAGACTCTTTGCGTCACAGGATGTACAAGTGCACAAGTACGTGGTGTACGTTGAATAATAAAATCTCTTCATCTGGTAAAAAGAAGAAAAAAAAATCATTATAATACTTGGTAATCTTCTTTACTGACCAAACAACATTCCATTATATTCATTAAGCTATCATCAATATTGTCAATTAAAAAATTCACTTGTCATTACCATAAAACTATTATGCAGATAAATTTTTAGAAATTAACTCTGAATATTTATTCATTGTGAAAATATCAACATCTAAATAATCCTGTGATATATATATATTTTTTTTGACATTTGCTAATTAAATATTTAAATTAATCATTAATGGTGAATTATTGATTTTAATAATTGGTTAATGAAATTGATTATTCATGAGGAGAAGTAAAGTTTTTCGATGACAAAAAGTACTGATAAGTTAGAGACTTGTTCAAGTGTAAATTGGTGGAATAATTTCGGGCAAAGTGTTCAAATGTTAGTATGGAAGTGAAGGCACCTCTCGAAGAAACTGAACACGTCCGCGAGCAAAACTCTAGTCCAGATGGTTTCCCGCGTGTCCGGGAGAAACAATCGGCGGCTGACACCTAATGCCCACCTGTTGCAATGTGCTGCATCCACACACCCTTCCGTTGATGCTGAAAGAGCAACAGAGATAGAATGCACCACCACCGTGTATTTTCTACTCCGTACGAGAAATTCACCCAGAATTGTCTCTCTGGTGTTTCAAAATGTTTCCAACATCGTTAAAACCATTTAAAATTACTTCAACCTCTCTAAAACACTTTAGAAACGTTACAAACATTTCTAATCTCTTCGTAACTATTCTTTGTAAGATAAATTAATTTATGGGCTCTGTCAAAAGCTCATCTGATTGAGAAAAATTTACGTAACAATATTTAAATTTGCCAGTCTGTTTTATGTTTGCTTTTTTTTTATGATTTATTGAATGCAAATCGAGTTATGTAATGAGAAGAAAAAAAAAATATAAGAAAGAAAGCTTGGAAAATTTCTAACTATTTTTCGTGTTATTTTTAATTAGTTAAGTTAAAGTTTTTTCTCAGTAATTTTTCTTATTAATTTTTTCTTTTTGTCAGCTATAAAAAAAAAAAACTTTTCGCTACGGTTATTATGTTTTCCCGTTGCGAGAATTGCCGATAAGGTCGAAAGAGCATCGTCCTCTACTATCGTCCACTCCTAGGATACGATTGATTGTTAGAGTATATTGTTGGCCTCAAATAATATTTTTCTTTGATTTTCTCTTCTTCTTTTCAACTTTATTTTATTACTCATTTATTCATTCTATTTTCTTTTATCCACCTTCAATTCACTGTTATACATTATTCTATAAAATATTTATTTAAACATTTTTCCATGCAAATTAAATTTTTAATTACCACTAAGTGCACTGTGAAAATATATATATATACAATGCTTTTAAAGCAGAGATATTCATAATTTACTCACATTATTTATTGTCATAAATTAAAATAAAGTCTCTTAAATGTTGGAATTTTTAAATGATCATTCCTTAAATGTAAATTTGAATGAAATTTATTATTCATTTCCTTAATTTATATTTTATTGCATGTAATTCAATGATATTTTAACATGAATAAATTTATATAACTGATTTTTTATAAACATACAAGATGGTCTTTTCATCTTTAACTTCGTCCAATTGCCACAATAAACATTGCAACACACAAGCACTGACAAGTATAACCCGACCTATTCCACTCTGACGAAGAAACTTAACGTAAACATTTATCGTAGTCATTGAAATGTCTGCAAAGCGCGTAATTCTTTCTCAAATGACCCCCATAAGACATGAGTAATAATAGTTATTTAAACCAAGTATCATTAAATCTCAAAGTTTTGCAGTCACACACGTAGGACTATTAAAGATTTATCTCTAACACTAATATAGAGTTATCTAGGCGTAGGAGGCCTAAATTAATTGATTCAACCTCTGAATAAATAAAATAAAATACACATCAACCTCCGCTTACTCTTCTTTTTGTCCTGTTAGCAATATATAAATGTATATGTATAAAAAGAAGGTCAGGAAATTAGAATCGGAAAGGAAGAATCAAGGATATTTCGAAGTTGGAGAGAATAAAAAAAAAAAAGCTTTGGTTAGGCGAGCGACACGCACCGTTATAAAGAAGCATAATACAAGAATATAAACGTTGAATCTCCTTGGTGATCCACCTACTCTTCTCCTTCTTCTTCATCTTCTTCTTTCATTCTTCTTCCTTTTCTCTTTGATCCTGTTTTTCTGGCGTTATCTCAAGCACTTTTTTATTATTAAAAATAAAATAACGTCGACTGATTGCTTCGTGCTCCCTTGAACATTAATTCTAATAAATTAAATGATAATTCTATGAAGAAAATTACGACTTGACCGAGAAAGAAATTTTTTTACTCGTTTAATAGCTTATCAATGTTCGTTTATGGCCTTGGTATGTATAAACATAAGGTTATTGAAATATCGGGGAAAAAATGATTAATCAGAATCAGTTTATATAAAACAAATAATACTGCTGTTTTTTCAATTGCTTTGAAATTAAAGCAGAATAAAAAATAAATGTTTATTCATTATTCCTATTATTATCTATTTCCAACCTTAATCTCATTCTTTCAATATTAATTGACAATTTTTGTATTCAAAACAAACATGCTTACTCATTTGGAGAACATTCTTCTTTTTCTATCGACTATTTTTAGCTCCACTAAAATGAATTTAATTATTAATTTAAATTGAATTGATAAGTATAGCAAAAGAGTAATCTTTTTTTTTTCTTTCTGTTGCAGGTAAGCAAACAAAAATAACTAATAGCATTTCTTTTTCGAGCCTATCAAATAGAGTGAAGCTTGATGGAATGAAAGGTTTGAGTGTCATCAAATGGTAAATTAGGTCTGTCAAAAAAATTGATTAAACAATTAATCATTGACGATATAAATTGGAATAAATAATTCAGTGGGTGTATTAAGGACAAAAGAGAAAGAATTATTTACGTCATTAGATCGCATCGATTGAATTCAAGTTATACTTGGTGTATACTTGGTACATATACTCAATGTGTGCACCAGCTTGCATATATGTGGATAAGGTTACCATGTCCCGTATCGACTGACCCCGAGCGCGATATTATTCCTCCGACGCATAACTGTACACTTCGCAGTAAATGTCCGCGTGGCAATGATTTAAAGCTTCATGTCGTAAATATAACTTTTATTTGCTTTTAATCTACTACCAACAATAACTCGGCGAATTTTTTCTTTATTCTCCAGACTATACACCCTTGAAAGTAATCAAAAAGTTTGTTTTTTTACACAAAGGACTTTACATACTTGTCATTCTGTTTGATAGGTACAGACATTGAGAGAAAAAATTGTATAGAATACAAAGAAACTAAATTTTTTAATCAATTTTCTGCTTTGAAACAAACTTTGTTTTTCTTATAAAATCATTATTTCAATCGTATTTTTCTTGAAGTCTATTGAAAAAATAATTTGCCATTAAACTAAGTTTTATTTATTTTTTCTTCTTTAGTATAATTATAATACAATTAAATTTTATTTATTTAATTATTGATATAATGAAAGAAACAACAATTATTCTTTGCTTATTAAAAAATAGTTTTTCCCATTAATTGATATGAAAACAAAATTTTTATTTACTTGATTGTTATCCATCTGATTGTTTATCTCAATTAAACTCACTTTCTTCTAGAGCTAGATGGTGTTGATAATTTTTTATAGGCATTTTATGACACATTTTGTAACTTATACCTTCATTATCCTATTCGATAATTTACAGCTCAAAAAATAGTATCAACACAAAGAAATTATTTTTACAATCAATAAATGACAGTTATTATTTTATTCTTCAAACTATCAAGATAAAAATATGTGAGCTATATTGTTTTATTTTATTTTTTAACGATTTATAAATAGATTTTTTTAAAGAATAAATTATATCGATAATTGTTGTTTCAAATATTAAAAATCATTGAAAAGTCATTGGCTTATCGGAGTTAATACACAAAGGTAAGACGACATTTCATAAGAAATGAAGTGTATATATACTCAAGCAACATAAGAGGATTGTATCTAAAGAGAGAAAAGGAACTAGTCTTTTCGTGATGCTGCAACGATCTTTAATATAAAACCTACGAGTATCTCACGATGATATTCCTCTCACCGTCAAAGGCCACTTACGGTATTCATACGAGTACCGATGTTACGTAGTTTAGTTGGTTAATGTTTAAAAGGTAGAGAAGCGCGCGTGTGACCAACAACTACTAACCGCAGAATACCTAATCACAATTGCAATCGACATTTCTCATTTTTTCACGCTCAGTACTTACTTAAACATAAAGCATTGATTTTTTCTTTTCTCTTTCTTTTCTCTTCTAGATCTTTCTACCTGTATGTTATTAAATTATTTATCTTACGATCTCTTAGATCTAGGCAATAATCACTCGATTAGATATTAGTTGTTTCTGTGCCACGCAAACATTTGTATTATGTATTTATTTTATTTTATTTTGTTCAATTATAGTTGTTAGTGAATATTATTTTTTACTGTTCACTTTATTACTGATAATTATTCTTCATCAGATATTTAATTGATATTACTGTTGCATGTGAATTGAGAGAAATTCATTCACCACTTATACTACTCCTTTAATAGATATTTCTTTAGCCAATTAAAATTCAATTTTCTTCCTTCAATAAGCTTATTTATTTTTACTCTAAAATATATTGTTTCATAAAAAATTTTCTCTCAATGCAGCAGTAAATAATGATATTAAATTGTGGAAAAAATAAATGTACAAGTTGATGAATTATTTTTTCATTGAGATAATGATGAAAATATTTAAAAAAAAAAAAACGAAATTAATATGTAATTTTCTGGATCATAAATTTGTCTAGAATTTGATAGTCATAATTATTTAGCATCAAGATCATACAAAAGCAGGTCGAACAAAGTTATAAGTTGGCTTAAGCCTAAGAGTAAAAGAAGAGAGAAGAAACTTGGAACACGTAATAAATTAAAACCATCCTGGGTGGCACAGTTTCTATAACTTTTCAAACACGATGGGTGGTAAACCGGACGCGAATCTTGTGCGCGTTATGGCTGTTTCTATTCCCGTTCTATTTTCGTAGCCATCTTTTCTGTATACTCTCCCTTCTGTCAGGATTTGCATATTCCTCATGCGTCCTCTCTTACTTTCATTCGTTGGTGTATTTATAATACAAACAAATCGAGTTTCACGAACAGTCTGTTCTCTTCAACAAGGACAAGGTGCATATAATCTGCATTTGAAAACCTAATTTCTGTTCATTTTGTCCAAGGTCAGGAATCGGAGTTGATGAAAGAATTATTTCCATTGGGTTCGTGTTGTTACCTAATAACTGTGTCCCACTGTGTTTATTTATACCAACTCTACTTCAAGTCCTCAATAATAATGATGAATAATAATCAAGATTGGTCTATGTACAAGTACAGTTGTCTTTACCTTTCGCGCTAGCGGAAAATGTTTTGCATGACATGTGGACAGACATTGTAATGAGTGCGTTAGACTGGAGAAGGAGGTGGAGAGTTGACGGTTTTGACATTGTCTGATATAAATGCATGTCAAATCAATAAGAGATCCTTGATATGTTATGTTGATTTTAGCATTGCATTGTCGACATCTTTAGATATTTTACTTTTCAGTAAATATTAACGATGTTTGTAGGTCTTTGTTGTCATGTCGTTATCTAATGCAAATATTATCTATGCTCAATACTTGAAATATTTTTTTTATCACCCAATTACATGGAGGAGAAAAAAAAATTCAAAGGAGGGAGACGAATAAAAATAGAATGTAATTTTGTTGTTGTTGAGAGTTGAAGTCATTCATGGCATAATTTGGGTGATCGGGCGTTTTCCATTCGCATTATTTGACGTCAACGTGAAAGTAGTCGTTGACTATCTACTACCTCTGCGCTCGCGCTGCTAACAGGTCGTTGACCTCACCTGGATATAATACCTGACTCGCAACTACTCAACGCTTGCCGCCCAGTGCCAGTGGCCATACACCCGTGTGCTTCTCTCAAGCTTTACTCTGAACTTTTGCTTGCTTTTGCTGTATTATATACGATATAGCAAACGGGCCAAAAGCAACGGAGGAATTATGGCGTGTCGAAACGCTTGCGCCTGCTCGACAAGCACGTTGAGCAACAAGCACACGTCTTACGTTTCGTGTGTGTCCAAAGTATCATCTTGATTGTGTTTATAATAATATTCATCTCAAATATATACCTCAGGTTTTTTTCTTTCGCTTCTAGTAAATATCATTCAACTATTCAAATTTTTTTTATAATTGGTCAATTAAAAAACATGACCTCCCTTTGAGTACATCCCAAAAATATTAAAAATGAATTTAAATTACTTTTTACTGAGTTATTAACTGATTACGGGATTTTCTAGTTAACTAGAAAAGTTCATTAAAAAAAATTTCCATTAATTTTTTTTTGTTATTATTCCTAATATATTGTAATCGGCTTTATTTAAAATCAAAATAAATAAAATATGTATTATATATGTGGTATAATGTAGTTGTGACTATTTTTTGATAATAAATCTATTTAGAAGCAGAGAATTATTTATTCTCATAAAGAATTGAGAGAATGGGAAATATATGTGAATATAAATTGAATAAACATATGAGTTATTATTGTATATATATTTTATTATTATACTATACAAAAATATTTTTCAAAATTACGTATGATTGCTTGACAATCAAGTTATTAAAATTCTTCTATAATTGGTCAATTTAAATGCAAAGAAAAATTTTTTTAAATTGGAGAGAAAAAAAAAGTGAACATCAATATCATTAGTGTCAATTTCATATCTAGATATCTTTTTTCATTGAAAAAAAAAGAAATTTTTAACCAAGTTTGCATGTATTTATCTTGAAAATGTAAATTTCCGAAGCTCTGTTGATAAACAAAACCTCAATACAAAGACTTTTTTTATCGTTGCGATAAAACAAATATCTTGATTTCAAAGATAAATAATAAAAGATGCTTTCATTAAAAACGTATGCTAAACGTTTTTTGTTTTTAAATAACAATATGTTAATGCAAGAGTAATTTTTATGAATAGTTGATTGGATTTGATTAAAATCCTGTTTCTATTGACTTGACTGAATAGAATACGAGAGTAAAAGAAAATGAAGGAAAATACAAATTACGTTTTGTGGCGCACAGATGTGTTGGCAACTTGGTTGCACGCGTGAACTCTTGCCAACATTAAAAAAAAAATCAACCGAGAGTACGTAACAACTCGTCACAATTACCTGTGCGTCGGCGCCGGAAATTCAATGCGACTATCGCGAAAATCTATCTCCCACTTGAGCTATAGACTGCAATAAAACGTTATATTGCAACAACGTCCTCTCTCTTTTTGCCTATCTCGCCGTCATTCCACGTACATATTTGTCTCTATTTTTTGCACTATACTCAAATGATGTAATACTCAATCACCTGTCAGATACATAAGCGCCGTATTTCTAGTTCTACAATACCACCTTCAACATCTTCATTCTAAATTTTAATGCATCCAACATCATTTTTATGCATTATTCACACATAATATACACCTATAGAAAGTTTCCAAATGTTTTTAAACAATACATTTCACTGCTACCGTGCCCATTTATATTCACTCTTATTCACTATCTCGAAGTACTTTTAATTGCATAATTGTGAACAGAAAAAAATTGTTTTCCATATAACAATACTCTAAAAAATAACAACACATTATTTTAAAGATGATTATTGGTTTAAATTTTAAATTAAAATAATTGGATAATATTTGATATTTAGACAAATACCGAATTTCAATTGATTTATTTTGTATTTCAATGTTTATCAATACACGCTAGAAAAATATCTATTTTAATGGGGAATTTTTTTTATTTACGTTAAACAAAAGAAAAAACTAGAGATCGTTGAAAAATATTGTATAATTTAGTAAACATTGAATTGAATTTATTTATTTTTCATTTGCATGTTTTTCTTGATAATAATGTCGATAATTCATTACATAAGGGGAGAAAAAATAATTTAAATGATTGAACAAATTTGAATCGTAAATAACAATGAAATAAAAGAAACTGGTGAAATTGAGTAAAGTTTTCGCAATATTCAAGTGTCCACATTCAAGCCTCGTATATTTGTTGCAATGTTGACACAACGTACAAATCATCCTTCTGTATGCTGACCAACAAAGTAGGGTTGCTGCATAATATATAAAAATATATATATGGCAACATGGACATGTAACATATACGGAAAAATTCTTATCCATGTGTAATGTTACAACAATGCAATGTTTATTACAACGACTGAGTGTGGAGAAATCGGTGCAGTGAAAAAGAGCGTGGAAAAAGAGAAATAAATAGAGGGAAGGGAAAATAAAAAAAAAAGAGAGGTTGGCCTGATAAAAGACCGACGTTTGTACTTAAAACATACACAACACCATCGACTCATATTTTTTCCAACCCTTTTTTTACTCTGACACTCACCCCAAACTAGAGTTCAACGTTTATGACTCGAGTGTGCATTCTCCTATACAAATTACAAGAGCGAGAGCCAAGTACTACGACCAACGTCTCTTTTTTACGTATATTTTCTACCTGGCACGCGCCGGACACTGTCTGGCTTTCTCCAATGCTATAACTATAACTATGATAACTGACTTACAGTTAAACATTACACTCTGGTTCGTTTGATTTGTGAAAGAGACGTATGTACGATTATTATCATTCATTTACTTATGCTAAATAGTAACAGTTTTTTTGTATTTCTAACCTTGCAGGAATTTTTTTTTATCTTTCTACATATAAATATATTCACGTCAATAAAATGAAATTAATTTATATTTATTTATAAGATAACTGTATCAATTAATATTTCTGCCTCAATCGTTGGGTTTCAGATCCAAATAAAGATCCAATAGAAAATGTGTATTATATTTATTAATCAATTATTACTAGAATAAATTTTCTACTATTTTTTTTGAATTCGTATTAAAGTGTAGTATTTTTATAATAATTCATAGAATAACTGAAACCAGTTGAAGTGTATATTTTATTTAAAGATACAAGATGTTTGTTGAGAAAATAGTCTATCCTAGAATATTGATTCAATCATTATTTGTTCAACAAATTTTTTTTTCATTCAATTAAAATACCAGCTTTTTTATGATAATATTTTTCATGTATTTCCTGACCTCGTAAATAAATATTCATCATCTTTCAAGCGACAAAAAATATGTTTTAGAGTGAATTTTGGAAGATTTAAAGCTTCAAAAATTTGATTATGATAATAATTTATAAAAACTGATTTAACACAGACATATTTTGCTTGATATTAAGTTTGAAGGGAAGAACTTTTGGCAAGGGTATTTTGTAAGTTTGGAGAGCCATGGATAAGAGGTTATCTCAAGTGAATGATTCACAGTAATAAAATATTCCAGTGACACTATAAAGAGATGCATAAACATGAGGAATCAGGGCCATCGTGCTCGTAACAACAGACTACCGTTATTTCCTCACCGACTTTTTGTCGTGGCATCTCTTTATTCTTGTTTTCACAATGATGATGATGATGGTTGATGATGGTGGTGGTGGTGATGATCATGATGAGTATTTTCTTCTTATAGTTCTACTCGTTTTTTGACTCCTCTTTTCTCATTTTACATTGATCTCCATTAAACTTGAATACTTACTTGAAATGATTGTCATTTAAAATAGTCAAAAAATATTTAAGTGCTGATCAGCATAATAGGTATGAACCGGTCGTAACTACTCCAAGTTGGTGGTTGATACTCCATCATCAAAACATGTGGACTGGATTTACCGGATGCATTGATCTGAACAGGTGATAGTCTTCTCGTCCATGGTCAGTAACGTTAAGATGCAATGACTTATCTTTATCTTTTTAAGAAAAAAAAAAAAAATAGAAAATAAAAAGAAAATAGCAAATTATTGAGGACAGAGAGATTTATATCCTCTGTAACACTATAATGTGTTGAGTTCCTCTTTAAGAGCATAGTTCCTAGCGGATTTCTGTCGATAATTTTTTCTTAAAAAAAATATTCCACGATAAATTTTACCCAAGTATATAATTTATGCCAATAGCTAAACACCTAAATGCTCCAAACAATGAAATAATGTTAGATTACTGAAGCTTTATAATCCTTTTATACTCTTGCTAATTGTCTTCATGCTGATGTGGTCAGTCCGTTAGGTATTTCTATTCCTTATGCTTTATACTCATATACCCACCCACTGTAGCTTCTTTAAACTCAATTCCATCGGCAACAGAACGTGAATTTCCTGCGTGGCCGTTTCTTTTTATTACTCCGACATAACGGAACCGTTGTGTGACATATTAAATGTCTATAGTATTATATCTTTTCACTATTTTTCTTCTTTTTTTTTTCACCGACTTATATCTCTAAAATTATGCTTCAATAATTCCAAAACGATATTTCACCATTTTTCATTGATATAAGCTAATGAGTATTCCAAATTCCTGCTGAATATTCTTCATGGAAAGAAATCAGTAACTATTTCTAATACTATTTGTTACTTAAAAGATAGGAATATGATGTTTGATGAAGTTAGATAAATTTATATTTAAAAAAAAAAAAGTAGATATTCTTAATAGAGAAGCTAAAATTACCAAAACTCTAATGATAATATTAATTAAAGTAAATAACACTTAAGGACTATTACTAATTTCTTTCCAAGAAATGATTATCTTTTGAAACTCCAAAGCTAATTGACGATGATAAACAGAATAAAAATTGTTCTCTTCAAGTGTTGGGGTATTTGAATAATTACGACGTTCTCATCATAAAAAAACTCAACAAACAATTTAGTCTTTTCTCTGAAGTTTGACAAGTTAAGAATCCCGTGGATATCGCAAGGCATTTTACGAGGTGCACACATGAACAATATATATGTTGGTGTCTGGAATGGAATGGATAAAATGAATAAAATAAGTCGAAAGAAAATAGCGGGTATTTGAGAGAAGACTGAGGCTAACACAGGTGCACAACCCAAAGCATCGTTGCCAAACCTATACCACCGACTTGACTTCTTGATTGGCTTCTTTACGTAGTTGTTCTCGCACGGTTTATGTCCATGCTCAGCATTCGAAAGTAGAACGACACAAGAAACCAAGACTTCACTTATGACCCCAAGACAATTTTAGCTAATAATTGTATAAAGATGACTTCCTGTTTTTACCATATTTTCGTGTGATAATCTTTGGTCCATATCCAATGTAATCTTCTATTCTTTCTTTTGAAAGTGCCTTCGAAAACTTGCTCCATCGATTTCCTATTCTCGTAGACAGTTTATAAATATTTCATGTTGATTTACATAATAAAAAAAATATTATCAAGTAAATTTATTAAAATCATGCAAATTGTATCCTTACAATTTTGAGATAAACACATTTACATTATTAGCTGATACGAAATTCGTCTTTCAGATTACTTATTTATTTTAATTTATTATTAGCTTCCACTTTGGAGATTAGATGGATTAGATATTTTTATTTGTTTTATTTACAACCTAGATAAGACATTGAAAATAAATATTTACTTAAATTCATGGTCACACAATTAACTTTAGTAGAGCATATCTACAGGAATAATGTTCAAAGCTTAAAGTGTATGATTCGATTTATTCTGTTTTCATGAATATTACTCCAAAGTGTTCCCTTTTTCCTGCTTCCATTTCAGTTATCCACTTTTTTTTTATCACAGTAGGAATCCTATTTACTTTGAATGTCCAAACAAAATATACTTTCCTATTTTATTGTGTGTAGCACGAAAAAATTCAATTTAAATGCTTTTTAACACCTATGGTTGTATACAAACTCGTTGAAATAATTTCAGTCATGGCTGCTAAATATTGCCAAGCAAGTCCTTGAAATGTCCTCCAATGAGGCCAAGTATAATTGAATTGGTTTAAAAAAAAAAAAAAAATGAATCACTTAGCAAATAATTCATAATCAATACTGATAAAATTCAATTTTGATCAAGTAGTATAAAGCAAAGAAATATGTAAGGCTGATATACAAACTTGGTCGAAGTCGTAGACTAGCTACAAATCAGCATCCAAGCAACCTGTTCCAATGCTAAAGTCTCATGAATCGTAGCCATAAAGCACGATTCAGCGACAATCGCCACTAAGTCTTTTTGTGACCTGGCATAATATATCTCTAGTGCCTTTCTCGTTCTTGGGCCCACGCCCAGAGACTTGCTATTGTCCTCTCTAAACTGGCAAGTAGGAAGATGTATGCAATGACTATCGACTGGTGTTTGTAAAGTTGAATAAAGAACAAGTGAGAGAGGATAGCCGGAGTGAATAGAGAGACAACATCACCACCACCATCACCATCACGAGTTGGTAAAGAATTAGATGAGCTAGTAGTGAAGAAAATAAATGAAGACTAACATATCCTATAGATGTTTTTATTCGCACGAGACTTTGTGCCGGCTTTGCACACTAGTTTCACCAGTACAATGTGACACAGTCGAGCCGACATGTAGTAGCAAGTAAATATATACAGGAGAGGGTAGAGCTTGAACAGGCGATCCAGTTGTTGGTAGTAGTAGCAGTCGTAGTGTAGTAGTGATGGCAACTAGGATGGTAGGAGAACGAACCAGTTGTCAGTACGACGTTAGGTGGATAGGGAACTCGAGAGAGTCTGGGGCACGAGGAAGGATATTCCTGGTGGGGACCGGTCAGACGATTCGACGTGAAGTGCGAGTGAGATGGCCTGTCTGCCACGAGTCGTTGAGAGAGATAGCTATAGTAGGGTGTCAGCTGCCTGACGCTGAAAGAGCGGTTGGGCGCGGAAAAGAGAGAGACGGCATTATAGAAGCAGAGAAACAAGTAGAGCTGAGTCATAGCGCTGTTGCCACATTTCGAATTTACGCTTTCGTGCGCCTCTCTGGAGGATGATGATTCGTTGCTCGGCCCGAGGGAGTCTCTTCTTCTCTTCTTGTCTTATTCGCTTATTTCCTATCTCAAATGTCCCTTGTCAATGTTTTCAAGTATTTGTGCGCTTTTTCTCCGACCTTTCAAGCAGAACAACATTGCTGTCTTATTTCCAGAGACCCATCAGCAGGGCTCAATCGGTTTCGCATGTTCTCTTCTCTCTTTAGGGTATCCTGGATAGTGCCAGAAACAATCATCGTGGGATAGCACCACGCGTAGCAGCATTTCGTTCTGTTTGCTCTGCTTAAGAGAGACAAGGACACAACGAAGCCGACCAGAGGAACACAGCTAAAGCGGACAGGGATCAAGGAACAAAAGCCTCTTCCCCTTGCTGCTCATGATACCGCGTCCACTGATGCCAGAGAGGCCAGCGGCGTTCATACTGGCATTGTTCTTTTCTCTTTTTTTTTTTTTTTTTTTTTTTATAGTCTTCGACTTTTCGCAGAATCGTTGAACGCGCACCCCTGCTGAGTTTCTTCTTTGCTATTGTTTTTAGAAAAAATGTAAAAAACAATATTGTCTTGATAGCCATAGTCATCTAGAAGTTATAAAAATATCTTTGGAAATGTCAGGAAAATGGAGATGAAATAATATTTTTACATTTATAAGTTTACTAAAGAAATATTTGATTCCATCATTTGCGCCTCATACTCTTTCTCTCTATAGTTTCAACCCCTCTGAAGTTGTCTCCCTCTCTTACTCACTCAACTGTTGGCCGATGTATTGATTTCCCGTTCGGCTCCTATTTCAAACATAGATAGAAAGACAAACGCCAGTGCGAACACATTCGCTTACGTGGCCAGAGGAATTTCGGCACATTTATCGCCTCAACAATCTCGCCAATCCGATCAGAGGACCAAGAATTACGTTGAATTCACGCGAAACGAATTCCGGATGTGTCCAGGACAATGACAGTCCGTTCACTGTGTTCTGTCAGCTCGAGTTGGCACTATTCAATAGATAGAATACATACAGAAACGAAAGAAAAGGATCATTTTACCGTAATTTTAACGTTGAATGATCTTTTCAATATCTATCTTACCTCTATTGTATTAGGTAATGACTTTTATATTTATTTTAACACCTCGCAATTAATTAATTCAATGCGTGGTAGGTTAATTATTAAAATAATCTTCACTCACATAATAAAATAATTGTTATCAATTCTTTTTTATTATTGAAATATACTTACAAAAGTCATCAAAATTAGTACAATAAAATGTTTGCAACTTTGACCAGACTTACCACTTATACGTCAGTCTTTATAATCAGCAGATTCTATTTTTGAGATAATTTTAATCATTCTCAAGTAGTCAACTCTTAATCAGCAAATTCAAGATATCATATGAACTGTGTAAACAACCTGTTTTTCTTCTCGAGATTATGATTGATAAATTTTTTCAACATATTGGAATAATTTGATGACAGAATTGCATAGAATTCACAGTATTGATTAGCTGTTACTTACTAACACTATCAACATCACACTCTTGATCATAATATTCTTAAATGATCTTACCATCATGTTGGATCCATGCTGTTCTTATCCTGACTTCATTCATATTATGTTGTACACGAATTATTTTATTATCTTTAAGAATGTTATGATCAAGAATGGAATAATTCTTGATCCAAGAAGATGATTTAATAGTGAAACCAATGAAATAGGAGTGTAAAAGATAATAATTATTCTAGAAGACATAAATTGGTGCTACAAACAGTGTTATTTCAAGCAATACCATCTCATAAAACACCTTGAACAGTTTAAATTGGTTCTTGGTCTGAATTTAGAGCATCCTCTCGTGAGATAAGAGTTTTCGAGGCAAGCGAAATTTCTCTGTGAGGTTTCTTAGCCGTGGTTTGCCTCATATCAGTTGAGAAATGAAGAAGCAAAGAGACAAAACACACCGCATGGTTCACAGCTCGCTCGCTAGTCAGCCACCGTGGCACTTTGCTCCTTCTTTCTCTCTCCCCGCTCACTTTATCCTCAACTTTTGACGTCCTCCGCTTGATATGCGCGCGCACCTTTTCCCTCCTCACATGCTTGTCCTCTTTAAGCACTCCCCTCTACTCCGAAAAGGTATTATCTCTCCCCTGATATAAACCAAGAGAAGCTTGAGACGAGCGCGTGAGTTGCAGTGGCAATAGTAAAGGGCGTTCTCAGTGTGGGGAGTCAAGGCTCGACTGAGATCATGTGTCCATTGTATGTGAAAATCAACAGAGAAAAAGAGAATTTGCAAAAGCGCGAGGCAATTGCCGGCTTGATATTCTCAAGTAAGACTGCAGAAGATGATAACTGCATCAATTGAAGAGTTTGAATCACGTAGTTATTTCTTCACTATATTCACAATCTTTTATATTTATTTTTTTTTTTATTCTTTTTATTTACTTTGCATTCCTATCTCACTACATATTCCCCCTCGAGAAACAGATCATCTATCAAAGTGCACGCATTTACTCAGGCTATTCCGTTCAAGCTTGTGGTTGAATAACCACAATGAACTTGTGGAGGGATAGAAAATGGATTTCTTGGGTCAGCAACAACACTCAACTACATTATGAAATATATATCACTCATCCTTTATGTGCATATTCTATGCTCAGCCATAAAAACCTTCATTTACAAGAGGAAAAAAAAAATAAATTGTTCGAAATAAAAAAGTTATGTGCAAAATTGTTTGATATTATGTAGTTTTTATCAACCAAGAAAATGACCACGTCAATGATTTCTCGCGCAATAACGCCGCCATTTTGTGTAATTTTGCCTCACATCTCTGTTTTATTCACCTGCCACTTTTCTTCACTAATAAATCTTCCATGATGTTACCAATCTAAGAAATAATTCCAAATTCCATCATAATCATCAAAATAAACATAAATAAATGATTTTGATATTAATCTTCTTAATTCTTCTTTACCGATAATACAAATAACTGCAATTGTAGAATGTTCGAGACTACGTCTTACATTCAAGTATAATAAAAGAGTAACGGTGTAAAATTATCACGAATTATTATCCACGTAGAAAATCGTGTTTTACAGTACGTGCAGATAAAGATAGAATAAGAAGGACAAACATTCAACAACTAATTGGATTCATTGCACGACGAAAATTGAGAATGCTTTGGTATTATGAGAGAAGCCTCATTTGGAGTTATAGGACCCCGCCCTAGCCACTAACCAGTACTCCAATCGGTTCAAATCCCTCATAAAGCTATCATTGATGATGCAGTTGTTTTTTTAACTGTTGAAAATTTCGTAAAATGACGCAACGTTTTAATTCCTATATTAGTTTGAAACAGAAAATTCCAGAAGCCTCTTAAGTCACTTCTTTCATATGATCAAATATCCTCTCCATATTTTTCAAAATAAAAAGCTTCAACCAACTCCCACAGATTTGATGAATTTTTATTATTATCAAATACGTTATATCCTTGATGTGAAGAGACAAAATATAAAACAATCTCAACGTATATGGATGATGATTAAAATGAAAAAACGTAGGAGCGACAGATAAATGCGTGTTACTCGCGCGAAGTGAAACGGGTAACTCCCTGGTTGGCTTCGATGCTTGGACACTTTTCTGCGCCTGCGCGTCCACGTAAGCGATTTAATTTTCCCACTCTTCAAATGTTCTCAATAACCACCACTCCAACAGTATACACCTCTTTCACAGCTCCCACTCTCTCTCTCTCTCTCTCTCTCTCTCTCTCTCTCTCTTACTCTCTTCTAGGTTACTTGGAGAAGATGCAATGTTCTTCCTTCTTCCCCTCATTGCACAAAACCGTCATCATCGTTTTCTGTTTGAAAACTCCGTGTGTTAGTGCGCAGCCCCCATTGCTTTCTCACTTCCTCCTACACAAATCTGCTCCCTCTAACTCAAGCCATCAGAGCAAAAGCCGTCATGGCCTCTCGGTAAAAACATCCAAGGGGCTTTTATATCTGCGTAAATGCGAACGCAGACGAGCAAGTTTCGATCGGACCAAGCCTCCCATTTCTCTATATATTTTTTATCCTCCTCTTTTCACCCGTTCTTCTTCATTCTCCCTTTTTTCCTTGATTTAATTTTACCGGCTCATGTCCGGTATTATGGAAAGCCTCGCTTGCTAGCGCACAACGAGGTCCTAGATTGAGAAAGGATACTTCCCTCCTGCTGCTCCCTCTTCTCTCTTTTTTCGGATTTAATGTTCCATTTCGCCTATACCTCAATAAAATATTGCTCTCAACAAAAAACAACTACATTTCTTACTTTTTTTTTCTATTTAATCCTTTAACAATAGCTTCTTGGATGTTATCAATTCAATATATTTTTTCTATCAAACGTATCAGTCCCTCAACAATAATCTTTTCCAATAATATTACCTTCTCAATACATAGGTGAGTAAATATATCACTATGGAAGGCCAACTCTATCATTTATTTATTAACACAATAACAAAAGCTTCCTATTTGTTAGATTAAAATTTAATACATCAAGCAATCCTGAAGTATAAAATAGAAAAAACCTTCATACACTCATTAAAAGTCTTAATCACTTGGATTAATTTTGTATCTAAACAAATAAACGTGCTGTATGTCTATTTGTTCACTTGGAAGTATGAACAATATAATAGACATAATTCTTACGTGAAAAAATATTTTTCCCTGGTCTATAGCTCACTGAATTATTACTCAAATAAAAAACAACAATATTTCTTGATTTAATTCCTCAACAATAACATTGTAGATATTAAATTTATCATTAGGACATTACGTATATTTTATTGTTATTCTCGGCAAATCCGAGAGTATAAAAAAAGTAAAATATATCTTGCAATAAAATATCCATGCATGTCAGAGGAAGAAAGCTTTAAAACTCATGGAAACAGTTCCAACTTTTCCTGGAGATTAGTAGCATAATTAGTGAGTTTAAAAACAAAATAAATATCTACCCTATTTATTTTTTTAGAACTACTTGATACTATTTTATTTGTTTTTATATTTTATTTAGTGAATTTTAATGAATACTACTGATATGTTTGGCAGGTATGGACGCGTGCAGAGCGTCAAATTATTACCCCGGGGCGAGGAGTGCCCTGTGGACGGTGGATCCGGAGGTTCACTCGGTGAGGGAAGCGAGGGTGGCTCTGGTACAGGATCCGGGAGTGGAAGTGCTGGGGGTGGTTCGACGAGTAGCGGGGGTGCCTCAGCGACGGTGGCGTTCATGGATATCAAGTCCGCAGCGAAGGCTCACGCGACTGAACATACCTTGGACGAAAGAGCCCTTACAACCCAATACTACGAACCTCAGCATCTTCAGCATAGGTTTCCCACGCACGGGTGAGTTTTATTTTGCATCAATTTAACCTTGTTCCATTTGGTATGGGGACAAGAATGTTACAATGAGATGAAATTAAATTTCAAGAAGGGATAGAATTTAATAAAACATTTCACTGTGTTGATATTATTTGCTCTAGAGAGACATCCTCTTCTTTTTTGTTGGTACTTTTTTTTTTTTTTTAAATAAAATAAGGAAATGTCACTTAGGGTAATGTGAAGTCTTACAGTACTCCTAGGAGTAAAAGAGCCTTCTCTTTTCTTTTATTTTATGTATGTATTAGTAAATCACAACAATTCGTTCAACTTGATAAGACTTTAGCGAAATAAATTTCAAAGCAATTCTAGAAGCTTTTGAAATTTTCTTTTTATTACATTGATTATAAAAGGTTTATCATTTAAATCATAAAACAAAACACTCTGATTTTAATCTAATTTATTTTTTGATGTTGGCGAAATTAAAAGTTGATTTATTTAGATCTGATTTCATTTTATTTAATAAAAGTTCTTTTTGATCAACATTTGTCTGACTGCAGATATCAATTTCTGTGTGAACTTGAATTTAACCCTCAGTATTGTTTCATAAATAAAAAAATAAACATCGTTAAATTTTTTATTGATGTTTAAATTTACAGACAATCGTGAAATTAAAACATCAAAGCTTATGATAGAATTTAATCATAAAGTTGAAGATGGAATTGTACAATAAAACCAAAGTTAAATGATAAAGTTTTCTAATAAAATAATCCTGCTTTCTATGCATAGATAGCATGATTTTAACTGTTTCTTTTTTTGTTACTCTGGTTAGTATTTAGTTAAAACTTCATTATTTCACAGCAGGAATTTATTTTGTTTCGTTCATCATTCAGCATTTGAATTTAATTCCAAAATACTTGCTCCAAAAATATAACATCTAGACATTTATTCAAGTAAATTAATAGTAATTTTAAAATTTTTATTACAGTGACAAAATTACATTCAAATTGTCTTCAACGTTTCAGTCATTTCGATATTCAATTATTCATGTAATTAGGCATTATGATAAATGTCTATAATAACATGTGATAACAGAGTAGTGAATATCTATGATGTGTAGTAAGAGGTATAACTGAAGATTACTTTATCATTGACTTAAAATTATTATAATCTTGTTAAATATACAGTAAACGTTAGTTTCTTAAATCACCTAATTATTTAAGTAACAAAAAAAAAAAAGTCAAACATATTCTCGACATGATTATTATTGAACTTCATATTAACTTACATTTAGACCATGAATTGTAAGTAAAATTTTATTCTTCATACGCTTAATAATAATTACTCATTTGAATATATTATAATAATATTCAAAACTTGAACAACTCCAATTAGAGTTGAAAATAATTAAAATGTTCTATACACTTCTAATAATAAAATATACGTAAATTGAATGCTGTTCAAACGATGCTAACTCATAAAGTAAACAAACTGAGGATTAATTGGATCACACGTTTTGTCGCAGAGTAGTTATATTAAGTTACTGTTGAGTTTCTATACTGTTATCGAGATATCTAAATGTTTTAAGTGAAATTTTGCAGCTTAGACACATATATAATTTTGTTATTCGTTCACATAAATTATATCCTGGAAATTTACTTCAATTGCTACCAATCCAAGAGTTAGTTTAGAAACTTGATGTTTAATATTTATTTCATTATCAATTATTCCTTCAACTTTGCTCATTAACATTTCCATCTTTGATCAAAAATTCACTCTTAATCGTATCTTGTCATAACTATCTAATGTCATTTCATTATTATTCACTTAAATATCACGTTAAATAAGAAATAAAAAGTCGATTTATACCAGAAGTATTTTTGCAATTATTCCTATGATACAATGTTAGAGTTATTGATTCTTGTTAGAGATATGTCAATAGAAAAAAAAAAAGAGAAAAAAACACACATTATGTGACACAAAATAAAATTAATATTTAACCATTTCCGTTCGACAACAGTGAATTGGATTGACAATTTTTCTATGAGCTTGATATTATATATAAAATACATGTGTTATTTCAATTCTGTCTATCTTTGTTTCCCCTACTCCCACTATCTTCACTTCTACCGCTAGTAGTAAAGTCTCACTTTTTTTTCTTATCCCGGTGTACTCATCAATTCCATACGAGACTAAACCAGAAGAACGTTTTAGAATTTGCCAGATTAAGTTGAAATGTCTTGGTGATATTTGTCCATACAATAATGTTATTATTAAGAATTAAAGTGAAGTGTGTTCAGGTGATGATTATGAATCTGTATGTATAATATAATGGCTTGGATACCACAAGTATTTATTACTGGTTACTCCAAGAGATATGGTGCCATGTCGATTTAAAATCACGGAATTGAATGAATCTGTGGATACTGTGTTGGATGCAAGTGAATGGGAATATAAAAAACAATGGCTAGAGTTTAATCTTGAACCACGGATCGAGAATATTGCAAATTATTTTACAAATGAGTTCTCTATTAAGTGAGTAACATCCTTGTATTCTTTTCCATTCTAGTGAATGTGTTCGACACACTACCGCTAATTATCATCACGTTTCATAACCTACATCTTTAGAAATACATTTGAAAACCTTGAAAGTCTTGTGTTTCTTCCATTTTTTTTTTTTTTTTTTTCATTTCAATTCAGTCATTATGTTTCTCTCATTATTTCCCCAGATTTATAATCATAGATATTCATGTCAATCATTATTTTTATTAAATCAACTGGGTTATTAAAGACAACATGTTTATAGATTCACTGGTATAAATTTATTGTAAGAGACTTTACATATATTCTAACGATTATACAATTATACCGATATATATCCACTGTTTACGACTATATAGATCGTTCATAACCTTGGCTAGACTTTCACGATCATGATTATTGTTGAATTAAATATATACATCGCCGGAAGTATGATAAGATGATAAAGAATATTTTAAAAAAATCATCTGTATTAAAATGTTCACACGTGATATATTTTAAGTTACATGATTCATTCATCAAGTTATTGATTAGAAAAATATTTTCCTGTTTGGTAAGTTTACATCTCGATACTGCTAGATATTGCAATCTTTTTTTTTTCTAATTTCCAAATTTATTGATAGCTTCGAAACATAAAATATGTAATCAATAAACATTATTTCCAATCATACTGATAAGACATTAGATAAAGGTATATTTAAACTAGATAAAAAATCTAAAGGTTAATCTATTTAATTAGACCATCAATACTATTTCTCTTTCAATACCTTATACTCTATTTTTTGCCACAATTTTATATTATGAGAACAGTTTGTGTTATTATTATCGTTAATTAACAATATTATTTCATATTTTTAATATTTACTGAAACAATTATTATTTTTGGTATTATCTTTAGAGCCATATGATTTGAAGTATCGGTTGACAACCTTCAGAAAATAAGTGTATTACATTGTACTTTCTTTTCTTTTTTTTTTTAATGATAATTTTATACAAAATTCAGAATTTTAATTATTCTTACATTCAAATCAAGTCTTTTTTTCGTTTATTAATGTAAACGTGATCTGAATTATAACTTAAAAATTGAATTTTACCATAATGCAGTACATGCATTTGCTTTTAGCTTCTACGTCAATCGTTCTACATCCTCATTAAAAATCTTCATGACTTCTGACGTTGATTTTTTTTTATTATTATAATCATGACATTGAATGTTTGAATTTAAAAAAAAATTTCTTCTAATTTTAAAGTTCATTTGTTTTTTTCATACTCTGATGTACGTTGTCTGCTTGAATAAGAAGTAACAAAAAAAATATCAATTATAGTAGATTAGTTTAAATAAAATTATTACTAAATATCAAATTTCATTATAAAATTATTAACACAAATATTCATTTAGTTTAATTTTGGATAAATGATAATTTGTAGTAAAATTTTATGGCTTCATTCCCATGCAAATTTCTTCATATCTCTATAGAGAATCTATCGCATTATTACTTTACGTGTTTTGTTCTGAATGTATAATAATGAAGATTCAGGAGCAACAATATAATATATGTCCTGATTTCACAAAGTCAGGTGACTGTAACGATGTTGACGACTATGACAATGGTATGCTATACAAAATGATGCGGTGTTGCCGAGAGAATCAGTATGGCTGTGCATACATTGTATGACTTGGTGCAAATTGCAATAAAAAAAAAAAAAGAGAGAAGGCTATAGAAAACCTTCAGACATATGTACATGTTTTATATACATATATTTCCTCTATATACATTTTCTTCGTTCAATTCTACAATGATATATGCGTTATCAACTGGACAATATCGCTGCAAAGCTTGATATGAATAATCAAAATAATTGTTATCTACTTCAACTGCAGCTCAATCATTTTAAATGACTCATATGGCATTAAAAATAAAAATAAAAACATCAATAAATATTTGAAATATTAAATGATATTTATAATGATGATAATAATGTTGATAATTAGATTTAGAGCCAAATAAAATTAGAAAATGTCTGACAAGTCTCTGCTTACTTTGACGTGAGAGAAAAAAGATCTACTAGTACAGAAGAAGTTGAAATATTGGCCTCACTCCAGAAACTTGAAAACTTTGTTCCAAATCTGAAGTCAGCTAATTTTGTTGGTGGTTAGTAAAGGATTTTCAGACTATTTTCTACAGTTCCAAGATTTTTTATAATATTTTTTCCCATTGGGATTATATCTTTTTCATGGTTTCATTCTATTCTTCTAGGAAACAATCAACTTCATTCTGATAATCATCTTTATCATTAAATTTTTTTAATGAGACTATATTTTTAACGTGATGTAGAATAATGTGAATCTGATAGTGATGTGATAAATGTATATTTAAAATAAACAATGTAGTATTTAATGTAAAAAACAATAAACAAAATCTATCAACACTGCTCCAATAATTGTATTGACATAAAAGTATAAAAATAAGTTGCACTAATAAAAATTAAAAATCAATCAAAATATTTATTGAATGTATTCGCAATGAAACAAATATAGAAAAACAAAACCAAACATTCTTGGTAGAAGAAGTTTGATGCCTTTAGAAATACAACGTCTGCTTGTATGTACGTTATCGTATCGTCATTTTGACATATCGTATGGCCTTCAAACCAACTGTTTTCTTTGTACAATAGCTCGATGTCGGTTAGAGTGTATAAATACGTAGTACTTTTGTTCTCCATCTTTAGCATTACTATACTTTTCATGACATATAAACAAGGCATCCTTTTTTGCCATATGTCTACGTACTAATCAAAATCACTCATTGAACGATTATTCATGAAAGAAACACGAAGCATCGTGTTACAAATGCTACTTATTTATTCTCTCAACTGATGACCTGCTATCCGACACTCAAACAAGCTGGAAACGAATTATTTTGAGAACATGAAGAGACGAATGAAGGCACTTTGCTTGCTACTAAGCTGTTTCGTGCCAACTACATAAGCGATTTACCATTTATTTTCGTGGGCGCCATCGAGAAAAATAAGTCTGGAAACCGTAAGAAACACGTTTGCATGTTAGTAGAAAATAAATCGCCATGTCCATTCAATTTTCATTGTTTCATGTATTCATTCCTATATAATACTACAACATTGCAATTATTCTAGTGACTTGAAGAGGGCTTCATCACTTTTCAGAAGCAGTTAAAGTTCGTAATAACAAATTTCCATTTTTTTGTTAAACAAGCACTTGGTGTGGCTTCGTTATAAGTGGCATGTTTATTATCTACAATTGCACCAACTCCTCTGGAGTATTTAACCTTTTATTCTATTTTTCACTCGAGTCTTATTTTTATCCTTTTGTATTATCTCAATGTAAGTGAATATTGATTCTCATTATTCTTAGGTTATATCATTTTTAAAAGTTATATAATGAACCCAGACTCAATGTGTTTGTTTTCTCAATGTTTCTTCAATCATTCTAGGTCACATATCATTTTATTCCAATTACAACAATGAAAAAATTACCAAGAATCAATTGACTCTTTTATTCATTTAAAAAAAAAAAAAAAACGTTACTTTATTTTTTACAAGTCACAAAGTAATAAATTGCATCGTTTATTTAGAAAGTTGTATATGATATTTTATTGTAAGCCTCTGGCTGAATCATAAACAAAAAGTATTTTGGATATTGTTGAAGAAACACGCGTTTCCAGAATTGAGTGAAAGTTTATTGAAAAGAACTTGGTTTGAAAAATATCTCCAATAAAAATGACAATATTGGACACCTGCTAAGTAATAAAGTAATTTTAAAACAGATATACTTTATTTTTTTATCGGAATACTATTTTTTTCCACTAATAGTCATTTAATGTTGCAAAAATATATCTTGAAGAAAGAAAAATGGTAGTACCTGATAACTTAAGAAGTATTGAATTTATTTCATCTCATGTTAAATATAAAAAAATATAAATCTTAGCTTTATTTGCTTGAATAAAAATTCTCATTCAATGATTTATTATTACAGAAGTTCAGAGGATCATGGATCCAACGTTAACAGTAGCGGAGGGAGTGGAGTCTCAGGAAGTGTCAGTGTTGGAGTCAGCGAGAGAGGAGTCGAAAGAGTTAGCGAGACTTTCGAGTCACGCGTATCCCACGGAAGTTTCTACACCGGTGATAGAAGTAATCGAGTGGAACACTCGGTTGATTCGTCAACGGTCGACCCAGTGGGTTATATTCCCCGAGGAAGACCAACACCAACGAGTGGCTACCACGTGACGTCGACGAGGGCGAGGGATCGGTTGTATCCACGCACAAGTTCGTACGCTGCCGGTCCACCGCCACCATCTCATTTAGATCGACATCGAGGTGGTATTCCTTTATCGTCTTGGATTGGTTACGAGTCAGGATCGTCGAGGTATGGATCAGGACCACCACCACCATCACCAGCGGCTACAGATAGCTATCAGGAAGAACCTGGTAAGAGTTTCTTTTTTTTCACCATCACTAATCCAACACCACTAATCCAAAATCAACTCACAAAAGTACAGGAAGATATATTCTCTGATACATACTAATATCTATTTTTTAGCTGAGTAATTGAATTTAATTTTATTCAATTTAGCCACCCTTAAATTATTTCATTTAACTTCGATTATTAAGCATATTTCAAATGCTGACTATTGTCTTATACATTTTCATTCATTTCATTTGATTATATTTCATTAAATTCTATCTGTCTAGTCTCAATAATTAAAAAAATTTTCTTTTCACTAGAGAATTCATTATGATCGAAATAAAAGTTTTTTTTTTGCTTTCAATGCTTACGACTCCTCAACCAATCATCATAGAAACTATAATTTATGAGATAAAATCATATTCTTTACATTGAACCACTCTTTTGTTACTTTTCTATTAGTTGAGATGATTTTTTCTATTGAATAGATTTTACTTTCAAAAGAACCCTTAGTAGTTTCAACGGTGATTCATTGATGAGTTGTGAACATTTAAGTTCATTTGGACAAGCCTGGACAAAGTTGTTTCCTTTTCAATTTTTTCTCCATCTCATTAACAATTCACTAGATCACCATTTAACTTATCATCAAAAACATACACTTAAACATAAACTCACTCTGCACACAACTAGTTGGCGCGCCCTCGATTAGGCCGTCGTGGGACATACCATCACGCTCTGCTTTTCTGTCAGGTGGTGGAGTCAATAGCGGGAGTGTCGGTGGGAACAGTGGGAGCGGCGGAAACAGTGGTACACTGAGGCAACACAAGAAGCAAAGAAGAAAATCCCGCAGTGGTAGCAGTTCACCAAGTGGTTCCAGTTGTTCTGGAAGCAGTAGCAGTAGTCGAAGTAACAGCTCTGCTGGCAGTTCTTCTGGTGACAGCAGTTCTCCAAGCAGTTCACCTCATCGTACTGGTAATGCTGCTGTATCCGAAGACAGGAGGCCGTTGGCGATTTGTGTGAGAAATTTACCAGCAAGAAGTAGCGACACCTCACTCAAAGATGGACTTTTTCATGAGTACAAAAAGCATGGGAAAGTTACGTGGGTTAAAGTGGTTGGTGCAGCAAGTGATAGGTATGCACTTGTTTGCTTCAAGAAGCCTGAGGATGTTGAGAAAGCGCTCGAGGTCTCGCGTGACAAACAGTTCTTTGGATATAAGATTGAGGTGGCGCCTTATCAAGGATATGATGTTGATGATAATGAGTTTAGGCCGTTCGAGGCTGAACTAGATGAGTATCATCCTAAAGCAACACGGACATTATTTATTGGCAATTTGGAAAAAGATGTCACGGCATCTGAACTCAGGAAGCATTTCGAGCCATTTGGAGAAATTATCGTGAGTATTATTTTTTATTTTTTCAATATTTTTAAAATTAATTATGTTTTGCACAGAAATTCAAAAATATTCAGATCAACTTGATGGTTTTTTAAACTGTGATCTTTATAATCTTAGGATTTTTTTAAATTACAGCTTTTATGTGTTTGATGATTTTGAAATGTCACAACTGGCTCTTAAAAGATTTATGACTCCAAAAAAAAAAAAAAAAAAAAAAAAGACTGGAAATTATGACTTCTATGACTTTTATAATGCTAGTAATTTCAAAATCATAGCTTCTATGACGTTAATAGTGTTGAAATTAAAAAAATTCTGACTTTTATAGCTATTTAAATTTGAAATAAATTTTTATAGAGTTATTTTAACATAAAAACTGTGCTATGTTATCATAATTTTTAATAATGCGCATTGATATAAATACATGTATAGACTGTAAGTGCAATGACTGAGATATTAATGCATTGAATTGACTTTTTTCCAGGAAATCGACATTAAGAAGCAGGGAGCCGTGTCAAGTTATGCATTTTGTCAATACTCGGATATCACTAGTGTTGTTAAAGCAATGAGGTCGATGGATGGTGAGCATCTTGGTGCAAATCGTATTAAGCTCGGTTTTGGTAAATCCATGCCGACAACATGTGTGTGGGTTGATGGTATTGGCGAGTGTGTCTCGGAGAAGTACCTGAATATGCAATTTCACCAATTTGGACCTGTTAACCAAGTGGTGGTAGATCGTGAACGAGGCCACGCGCTTGTGTTTTTTGAACAAATTAATTGCGCTCAAACGGCGGTTAAAGAGATGAGAGGTGCATCATTAAGAGGACGTCGACTACAAGTTGATTTTGCCTCGCGGGAGTGTCAGGAGACATTCTACGAACATCTTGAGCGGCAAGGTGTCACAGGCGAAAAGCCATGGGATTCGAGGCCGTCACCCGTAACGACATTCGAAGTTGCGTGAGTATCTTCACTGTCTTTCATCTCTATTCACCTTAGAACATCTTCATCACGATGTGTTTTAACATTATAAATAGAAGAAAAATTAATTTTTAACATTTTAGTTGACAAACATTTTTCTAAAATGGTTCAAAATTCATTTTAGGAGGGAGCGAAGTTTTGAGTCTGCTGTCACCGTACCTAATTCAGGGAGCTGGTTTACCAGATATGAAACACCACCTCGAGCAAGGACAGCAAGTTATTCTCGGACCCCAGGAGGTGGAAGTACGCCTGGTGCTAGTCCTGCTCATCCTACGGCTATGTCACGAACTAGTAGACGTTCCTATCAAGCGGATCCGTATTATGACGGTGATTACCCTGATCCTGCGCCGAGAAGATTCAGGAGTTATGATGAATTTAGCCAAGGAAGTGGTGCAAGTCACGACGATTATGAAAGTAGTGTTTTAGGAGACAGTAAACTTAATGACGACGATTTATTACCTCCTCCTCGACGTCATGTGGTTCAAAGTGTTGTTACTAGTGTTGAACCTCCTCCATCGTCAATGTTACATCCACCACCAGATATACGACATCTACAAAAAGAAAGAGTGCATTTGCTTGAACAATTAGAAGAATGTCATAGTAGTGGTGATGAGGGTTTTGCGCCTAAGAAACGACCAAAGCTCGAGTCATCGTCGTCAATACTTTGTGAGGATGATGAACCTGAAATAGCATCACTTCTTGTAACCTCACACTCTGGAAGAAAAGGAATGGATGTAAGAAGAGTTAGTGATAGTAAAATACTTGTACATCATAGCACACGAAGAGGAAGTTGTGAAGGACGAGGGCCTGGACCGTGTAAAAGAAGAAGAGATACTTCAAGTAGACATCATGAACATCATGATGGCTCTAGGCCTGGCACGCCTCTTGTAGATGAACGACCAGAGAATATCATTCCAAGTGAGCCTAGGAGGTTTAGAGAGAGAAGTCAAGAGGGTCCACTTTCATTACCTCTTCCTAGGTTTGCTGCACAAATGATGAATAATAACAATACAAGTAATAGCAACAACAACAATAACAACAATAGCAGTAGTAGTAGTAATAATAGTAACAACAATAATATTAACACTATTAGTAACAATACTATTAACAATAATAATACTAGCTGCACGAAATCGAGCAGTTCAGGATTATCAAAGGTCATGAGTCCGCCAGGTGCATCTAATTTATCATCAGTTCCTAGTCCAGTCCCTCAGCCACCAGCGTCCCCACCTCCAAGACATTCAAGTCCGAGTCCAACGAGCTCAGACAGTGAAATAGCACCACAATCTCCAAGTTTTGCCGAGAAGATTCGTTCTCTTGATGAAAGGTATGAAAAATGGTCAGGCTCACGAGCTTTGAGTGCTGCAGGCGGTGATACATTAGCAAGGCTCGATGCTTCAGCATCAGAAAAGTTTAGGCTTCGTCATAGACTTCTTGATCTTGACGTTAATCAACTTCAACCTTCAGACATTGCCCAATCGGTTTTGGCAAAAAAGAGTGTATTTGACGAAGATTCTAAAAGACTTGAAAATTTTAGCGAGAAATATGAACCCAAAGAATTTACTGGAGTAACTGGTGTGGGTTCTTCGAGCTTATCATCTAATTTAGGTAGTAGTGGGGCCTGTAGTAGTAAAGTTGGTTTGCAGTATCCGTTCCCTAGTCATCCACCGGTACAACAGTCCAACAATACTACATCTAGTACAGGAATCATGGTTTCTTCATCAATCTTAACGACAGTAGCAACAGCAGCAACAACGACTCTTGTTTCGCCCTCGCTCAAGACTGATCCACGAACAGCTGTACATAACTGTATACATCCAACGCCTGCAACTCCAATTACTCCTGGAACATCAATCAAGACTGCAAGTCCAGAGTTACCTCCAGTATCTTTACCAATTGGGCTAGGTAGCGGTACAGCAGCGAGTATCAACAGCTTTAACAGTAGTTTGGCATCAGCAAGTAATCTTAATAGCAATTCTGCTCAAGCTCTTTCTGCCTCTACTGCTAGAACAACCAATATTGGATCTACCTCGATAGCTAGTGCAATCACATCTTTAACAACATCAACGTCGTCTAGCATAACATTAATTAGCACAATAACTTCTATTACTACTGCAACTACGACTATTGCTACATCAAGTAGTAGTCATCATCAATCATCTACGTCTTCAGCATCCATAACTTCAACTTCTTCCATATTATCATCTACAACAACTACCCCTTTAGTTGATCCAGCTCGAATAAAACCAAGAAAGGAAGGTAGCAGTAAAGATAGTCGTGATAGTCGAGATCCAAGGCATAACAGAGGGAAAGAGAACTCTAGGAAAACGAAAAAAGATGATAACGAACTTGAAAAGAGTCGAAAAGAACGAGATGATAAAGATGAAAAATCTGTTACGTCGATCGAGTCATCGAGCGAGACAGAAAAACATAGTAGAGAAATTAAAGAAAATAAAGAAGCTAGGTATGAACGTAAAGAACGAGAAGAGCGTGATAAGAAAGATAAAGAAGATCGAGAAAGACAAGAGAGGAGAGATAAAGAAGATCGTGATAGACAAGAACGAAAAGAACGCGAGGAACGAGAACGACGAGAGAAAGATGAAGAACGTCGTGAAAAAGAGAGGCTCGATAAAGAACGGCAAGAAAAAGAAAGAAAAGAAAAAGAGGAAAGAGAACGTGAAAGAAAAGAACGGGAAGAAAATGAAGCTCGAGAAAAAGAGAAACGTGAAAAAGATCGAATTGAAAAAGAACGAAAAGAACGGGAAGAAAAAGAAAGGCAAGAACGACGAGAACGAGAAGAGCGTGAGAGGAAGGAACGAGAAATGAGACTTGAGCGAGAGAAACAAGAAAAAGAACGGATTAGAAAAGAACGAGAAGAACAAGAGAAACGAGAAAAGGAAGAACGTGAACGAGTAGAGCGGGAGAGGAGAAGAGAGGAAAAAGAAAGAATTGATAGAGAACGAAAAAGAGAGAAGGAGGAGAGAGAAAAAATTGAACGTGAAAGACGAAAAGAAAAGGAAGAACGTGAAAAACAGGAAAAGGAGAAACGAGAAAAAGATGAGAAAGAGAAACTTGAAAAAGAGAAAGAAAAACATGAAAAAGAAAAGAGAGAAAGGCGAGAAAGAGAAGATCAAGAAAGGCGAGAGAAAGAAAAGGCTGAACATATTAAAAGACGTGATCGCGAAGAAAAAGATAAAGAAAAACGCGATCGCGATGAATCAAGACGACAACCTACTGAAAATCATCTTCATCTATCGAATCAGACTCAAGGGCAAGCTTCTCCTGCGCCTGTACCTTTGAAACGACGATGTTCCTCTCAAGATACTCCTCAAGAAGATGAGAGTAAAAGAATGAAAATCTCTGACCACAGAAGGGATAGCAAAGACCGACCCAAACAAAACCGAAGGTCAGAGGATCGAAAACATAGAAATGATTCACACAGAACTAGTCGAGAAAGTAGGGAAAATCGGGACAGTAAAGATTCATCAACATCAGTTCAAAGCCAAGAGAGTAGAGAGAGCAGAGATATATCACAATCTCATACAGATGTAAATAAAGAACCTCGAGATTTGAAAGAGTGTCGAGAAAATCGAGAGAGCAGAGATAGTCGTGAATCAAGGGAAAGTCGTGATAGTCGAGAGAATAGAGATAATCGAGACAATACAAGTGGAAAAGACAAACAGAAGAAACGAAATCGGTTGGAAAGATCTGACAGAGAAAGAGAACGAAGTCCACGAGTATCTCATGAACTCGATAAAGATTTTCTGGGAAGAATAGAGCTCTCTAAACGAACCGATGCAAGTCCTCCTAATAATCAAGGCTCCCATCATAGGGAATCATCACAACGTGACCATCATCATGTTCCCCTCAATCTTCACAGTGATAATGATGATGGTCATTCTTCAAATCATGAAATGCAAACGAGGCATCCGTCTCATACTGATACTGATAGTGATGAGCCTAAGAAACATTCGATATTTGATATTCCTGACGATGAACCTGCTTACATTTCTATGTATGACAAAGTAAAAGCTCGATCAACGAAAAATATGCAAAAACTTGAAGAAGAAAAGCGTCAAGTTAAGTTAAAAGATAAATTCTCACAGTTGAAACAAAGTCGTGCGAGACGCGAAGAGAAGAAACAAAGTACTTCCTGGGATGGTGACTCTGTAAGCAGTAAAGCTCTTACAGAAGACGAAGGTACTTCTGAATCAGACTCTACTCGTACTAAGTCACTTTCCAGGAAAGGATCACGCTCACGAATTCATTCAGACACTAGTGAGGAAGAAGAATCGTTCAACAACAAAGTACACAAGATAAAAACCGAGAGATTCTTAGAGAGTGATGTTGATCTTGGTTTTGCAGACACTGAAGAGAAACATAATATTACAGTGTCTTCATCAATAAATAACATTAGGCCGGTTAAAGAAGAACCTAGATCTTCAGACGATGAGGAACGAGTGGTTTCTTTCCCATCAAATCATCCTGTTGTCAATAATCATCAACGAGATTCGAGGAAGAAGTCTCATAAAAAGAAACAAAAACGTTCAAAAATATCTGTTTCTAGTGAAGAAGGAAGTATTAAACTTGAATCTTCGGACAATAATGAACATAAAAATAAAAATGTATTATCTAGTTCTACTGAATGTCGACCAAATCATGTCAATGATTCAACTACCGTTGCATCAGCGACAGTTAGTGAGACATCTGATGATAGAATGCGAGCTGAGAAAAAGCAGAGAAATAAGAAAGATAAGCGAAGAGAAAGAACTAGTGAAGATAAAGCCAAGACGAGAAGAAAGAGACTTAGTAGACAAGAAGCAAGAGATTCTCAACGAATGGAGGATATTTTTGGTCCTTTATCTGATGATGTTGACGAAGCACCACCAACAGCATTCTTCAATCGTCTGGGCAGTCTTCCATCAGAAAATAACGCCTACGGGTCTGACAGTGACGTTGCAAGATCTCCTATACTCGATGTAGAAAGAGTCAGAAGAAAAACAGAAAAGAAGCGACGTCATCAAGCTGAAGATGAAAATAGTGTTGATCTTGCAGAAGCTGGACGCGAAATTGAAGCTAAACTTCTTGGATTACCTGTCTCTCCTAAGACTGCAACTGGTACAGAGAGCAATGACCATGACGTCTTCAGGTTTACTGATGATAATGATAGTATTGAACCATCAACATCTGCGACGGTGCCAGAAAAGGTCAAAGAGAAAAAGAAAAAGCGAAAGAAGTCAAAAGAGGAGCGTAGTAGAAAGGATTATCATCATCATCATCACCACCACCATCATCATCATGATAAAAGTGGAGCCTTGCCGTATTTGGGAGCTGATCCTAGTCCTCCACGAGCTAGTAGTCCTCTACCTCGTAAAACTGCTTCTCCGACTCTTCCATCGAGAGAAACATTGCTCAGCCCTATTCCAAAGAATTCAACACCTATATCTGCACCTTTACCGGTCGATACAATTTCTAATAAATTGGAAAAGAAAAAGGATAAATTTATTCCTGGTTTTGGTATTGACATTGACGAAAAAATTCATGAAAATGCTATTAAAAGCATATCTGAACCTGAAGAACGTGAAAGTGATCGACAGTCAGGTATTGGTAATCATGAACCTGAAGTGTCAGCACCCGCTACACCTCCACCACAAGTGGAAGACAAACCTCGAGTGGTTATTTCACAAGAAGAAACTGAAGATGCGGTGGCCGCCTTATTAGAAGAAACCTTTGGTGTTTCTACAGAAGACTTTTCGTATGAAGGTGACGAAGAAGAAGCAGAAGCTGATGGTGCTAGTGGTCCACAACCAGAAGCACCTCAAGAAGACGTTGAAGAAATGCAACAAGCTGTAGAAAGTCTCAATGCATCTACGGCGGAAGCTGATGCTGATTTAAAACCTGATACTCCTCAAAGTGAACACGATTTACAAATTGACACTGATACTGAGGAAGATCCTACATATGAATCATTCGACCTAACACAACCACCAAAGACACCGGATATTCCTTCATTCTACAAATCCCCAGTTAATAAACAAACTGTACCAGTAGTTCCTGAGAAGGTAGCACAAAATTCAATGACTCCACCAGTTTCTGTAAAACCACCAAGCCCACCGCCAACTTCAATTATCACGCATTCGTGGCCAGACGACCACAAACCAGTCATAACTGCACCACAAACTGAAGCCACAGATGCGGAAGTCAATCAAGAGAAATTTGTAGGTCATGAGGCTTTAACGGTTCCTCCATCTTCACCTACGCCTCAATACAAGCAACCATTCCCTTGCAGTGTACCTATTATTAATGAAACACCAAGATTATCAGCTGCTAGTCCACGACCTTCTGTTACCTCAGCACAGCAGCCTCTTTATCAAAGACTTCCTGTCTCACCACAGAGTCAAATGGCTCCACCATTACGACAAACACCACCAAGGATGCCAGTAGTTACGACAATACCGTCTTCATCTGTATCTGGAACGCCTACAACGGTACCACCTCTTGTTCAATCTCGAATTTCAACTCTTGTACCTTCACAATTATCTCCACGTGTTTCTCAACCATTATCGCCTAATGGCCAATGGTCCAGAGGCTCTACAATTAGTTCTCATCTTTCTCACGCTGTAAAATCAACAACAACACCTGCAAGAATAGCTGTGAGTGTTCCACTCTCGATTCATCGGCCTGAAGTATCATCTCAGCATATTTATTCAACGGCAGCAAGTCAACAACCATTAATTCAACATGCACCTGGAATGCGAGCCTTAGCACCAAGTTATCCTCGAGGAGGTCTTCCACCATTAAGTTTAAATATTCCTACTCGTTTGTATATGCCTGTACCTTCACTAGTATCTGGAATTCCGAGAGATTCAAGCAAACCACGAGATCCAATAGCATTCGAAGGCAAATCTGTTATTGAAACACTAATTCCAGCTCACCCTAATGAGTCTCCACAACGATTAGATGAACCTAAATTGTCTCCGGCTGTAATTCCAGAATCAACTAATAAGGCCTCGACATCACCAAAAGTTCCTTCGCCTAATCAACCACCAACATTTATTCCTGAGACAGCAAAAATTGAAATCAGTGCCAGCACATCAACGTCCATTCTTGCCAAAACTTCAAGTACAACTGAGAATGTTGCTTTATCTCCACGACAAAAGCAGCAGCCGATTGCAGAAAACGATATGTTATCTCCAAAACAAAAGCAAGAGTTAACAAATGTTCATCTTCTTACAACTCATCCGCCACATACGTCTGCACCAAGTCCTGTTATTGTTGCTCATGGTCAACATCTTGTCCACAAATCTGTTGTTCATTCTAATATCAATTTAGTATCTCCAACTGTTTCATCACCTAATCAGCCATTAATAAAAACAGTTGTACCAGTCGTAAGCCAACATGTATCACAAGCGTCTCAAGTATCTCATGAAAAAGCACCAATTGTCTCCCAAGCACATCAACCGAGTGGACAATTATCACGACAAACTCCAATTTCACAAGGAATTTTACTCGTTAAGCCACATATTCCTCTGGTTTCTACTGTTACACAATCATCAATCACTAAAGTATCTACCTCTAGTGTTACTTCAATACCTACTACAATTTCTACATCGACAACACCGTCTGTGATTGAAGCCAATCCCACTGAAGTACAAGAAAGATTTGGAGATCAAAAAACTAAAGTTGAACCTACTGAAGACTTGCCGACTGCTCCATCATCGAAACCGGTTGTTACATCATCTCAACCACCTCAAACTTTCGATGCAGAGAAGCAAGAAGAAATCTCTCAAGCTATTGACCTTCATAAAACACCAGTGATCGAAACTAAACCGCAAGAACAAGCATCTGAGAATGTCGAATCAAAAGTTGAAGTAGAGAAGTTTGAAGAAGAAAATACAGACAATTCTACAGCTTCTTCAGCCCCTGTTAACTCATCGGAATCGGCTGTCGTTAAAACTGAATCTCAAGTAACAACGGAAACACCAGAAGAAGTTAAAAATGTTGACGTGGCTGTAAAGAACGACGATGAAGATGAAGATACAACTGAAGAGTCTGTAAAAGAGCCAAGTTCTGATCCTCTGGCTATTGATAATTCAAAAGAAGATGCTACTGATAGTAAAGAAGACAGTGATTATTGGTCTGCTAAAGAAGTAAATATCGAAAGTGTCATTAAAACTGTAGATGCTCTTTGTGATGCACTGTTTACAGGTAGAGAGATTAACTGTGATGAAGATGAGGAAACAAGCGAAGATCATCATGATACGAGTAAAAGTGAAGACTGGCCGGATAATGAGTCTGCTGAAGGAGACAGCAAGAAAGACTTTTCTAATAATGACGATCAAGATGAAGGGGTTGAAACTTGTGAAGTTGAATCTACGAGATCTCGTCGTGCACGATCAAAGAAGGGTCGTGGAGGTCGTGGTGGGGTGGCTTCCAGACGAGTAAATAGAACCACAACTCCGGGTAAACGAGGTGGAAGGACAGCACGAAATAATAAACAAGAAAAAAATAAACTTCCGGCGGATGTATATGAATTTCATGATGATAGTGAAGAAGATAATGCTGGCCGTCCACGACTTATTTTAACCATCAAATCACCTGGACCAACCGTGGCTACTGGTCCTAATACTCAATCTACTCAACCAGTAGCTGCTGTTAAAGAAGTTCCAGCCGAAGAATTTGTATCTCCAGCTGCAAATACGAGAAAATCTAAGCGATTGGCTGAGAAAGATGGCAGTAGAACAACTGTTGATGATGTTATTGAAGATGTAGTACGAGGTGCAGCCAATAAAGGACTCTTAACTGGCACTCATGCTACTAGAAGAAGTACTAGACACAATAATACAGCACCTAAACCAGCTCAACAACAAATAAATCCAGTAGAGCCACGTAAATCAGCTAGAGGTGCTAGAAAAACAACTAGAAGGACTTCTGAAACCAATGAAGATAGTGGTGAAGAAAAGAGTAAAGATGTAACAGCTGGAAGAGAATCTAGTACTGAAGAGCCTGAGACGAATGAAACTCCAAAGGTGGAAGAACCTAAGCCTACTATTCATCAAGCAATTCAAAAACCAACATCTTCAGCGTTAGAACCAATGACTCTTATAGATCCTGTTACTGGAATGCTTATACCAATGAGAGAATCTGAAGAGGGTCAATATATACCCGTCTCTTCAGCATCTGGACAGACTCAGAATATTCCAAGGCCTATTGTAGAAACCAGAATACCTACAGTTGAAAATAATACTATTGAAAATTATCCTCAGCATCCAAGACCTGTTTCTGAAGAAGTTAAACCACCACAACCAATACAACCACAAACACTACCACCACCACCGCCATCAACAGAAGTTGCAGAGCCAAGTATGGAGCCTGCAGACTTAAGTCAACCATCAAAGAATCAATCAATAACATCTCAGCCAAGTGTTATTACGAAACCACAACCCCCGGCTGCGCCTCCAGTGTCTTCCGTAGTCATTCAGCCGACAATAACTTCAACAACATCAACAATAGTTACTACTGCTACGAATCTTGTCGTTACTCAAACACCTGTGTCCACAGTACAATCTAAGCCAACTAGTTTGAAAGCTCATGTATTAAATCCAAGTAAACTTGCCAGCACTCCCGTTGCTCAACAAATTGTTGTAAACAAGCCCATGATGTCTATGCCAAGCCAACCAACAGTTTTAAATATTATTAAACAGCCCAATCAAGCACATCAAGGACTACGTTTACAAATTCCACCTGGTAGAGTAGTTTCTCCGAGTTTAAGTCCAAGAGCAAAGCAGCAACAAATACCTCCAGTAAGCAGTTCTGTTGTTGCCGCAGCTGCTGCTAATGGAAAGCCTGGCCAGCCAATGTCACCAGTACTAAACAGCTCAAACATTCCACCAAATCCTAAGCAACATCTTCTTCAAGCTGCTAAACAACAACAACAACAGCAGCAACAACAACAACAACCGCCTACGATCGTTAACATACCACAGAAAATAGGAATTAACGTTCATCCAAGTAATGTAGCGACAACTCCAGTCCCAAGAATACACAATCCAGTTTCTCAAGCAACAAGTTTAAAGGGTATCAATGGTCAGCCTCATTTACCCAGTCCAAAAGCTCATTTATTGCAAGCCTTAGTTCCCACAATTGTCAGTGGAAGAGTTTCTAGTCCTCCCACTGAACCACATATCATTGGATCCAAGCCTGTTATTTCTGCAGCGAGTTGCTCACGTTCTGCAGTACTTAAATCTCAAATGGCTGGAATGGAACCACCAAAAGTTGAAGTTTCAATGTCTGGATGTATTATGGTGCCAACTGCAAGCCCAGGACGAGGAGTTCCAGTTCCTCCCTTTGAAGCAGCACTGGTAAGATTATTTTCTTATATATTAATCATTAAAAATTTTATAAGCTAGATATTTAAAAAAAAAAAAATCAATTTACAATAATAAATCAAACAATTTTCTTTGTGTCAAATAATCGTTATAGTAATTACAATTACTCTAAAAAAAATAGAAGAGCATCTATTTGAATTAACGGTTAAAAACAATTCCGTGAACAATGCTTGTTAAATGGATATTTAATGCTAATTTCGTTGAATTGTTATTTAAATTAAATTGCTGATGTGTTGTAATTAAAAACTAAAAGCATTTACATAAACTAACTAACTGTGCTTGGTATTGGTTAGCATGGACCTCCAGGCGCAGCTCCATCACCAGGAGGTCAATACGGGCTCGTTCCTCCCCATCGAACTCAGAGCCCTCCACTGCCCCCACCTGCTCATCATCATGCTAATGCTTCTCAGGTACTTACAGCTTTTTCATTCTACGAAAAATCGATGAGGACTCGATCATTACCTCCTTACAATATTATATATTATTCTTATTCTTATTTGTTTATTGAATTATTTTATTTCTGCTTTCAATTAATTTTATTCATTGATTTTTTTCTTTAGGGTGACGTTGTCAATCATTATGGAGGACTTTCAAGGGCTGCTGAACTACCACCCCATTACATACATCCATTGCAATTCCAACAATATCTCAGAGCTCAACAGGAAGCGTTGACAGCTCCTCGAATCGCGTATCATGTGCCTGATGCACGATCTCCTCATCTTCCATTAGATCCAAAGATGGAAGCGGGTGGTGAAGAAAGCCATAGTCCACCTCTGGAGCTGATAAGAGCCACTAGAACTCCTCATGATCGAACAACAGACAGCCCACAAATCGCACAAGTTTATATGCTTCATGGTAGTCAACGGCTTCCACCTCCGCCACAATATAATGCGACAAATCCAGCTCTTGCTGGCGGTCCTACAGGTGCTCGAGGTGGTTATTATGATCCTCCACCTGCACACATTCGTTCTCAATATCCTATGGCTGCTAGTGAAGCTCCTACAGATCGTGCACTTACTCCAGATCGACACAGAAAACATCAAGTGGCAACTCCACCTCATGCCTCTCAAGTTCCTCCACAGGCAGATTCTCTTCTCATGCTTTTACAACGATACCCAGTCATGTGGCAAGGGTTATTGGCTCTTAAAAATGATCAAGCTGCTGTTCAAATGCATTTTGTATTTGGAAATCCTAATGTAGCTCAAGATAGTCTTCCATGTAACAGCGATGGATCAACACCACCATTGAGAATTGCCCAGAGAATGAGGCTTGAACAAACTCAAGTTGATGGAGTAGCAAGAAAAATGCAGGTATGCAAATAGAAAATATTAAATTTCATTTTTATAATTTTTATAAACATTATCTAATTACTTTTTATTTTTTTAGACTGATAATGAACATTGTATGCTATTGGCACTACCTTGCGGACGAGATCATATGGATGTTCTTCAACAGAGTAAAAATTTACAGACAGGTTTTATAACTTATCTTCAACAAAAGCAAGCTGCTGGAATCGTTAATATTGCAGCACCAGGTTCACAACAGGTAATATTTGTAATTAATTGAATGATATATTTCAAAAAGTTTTGTAGTTATAAACATGAGTTAGAAATGGTGATTTCATGAGTAATTTATTTTCAGCCTGCATATGTAGTGCACATATTCCCATCGTGTGACTTTGCCAACGAAAGCCTTGCTAGGATAGCACCAGATTTACTACACAGAGTGGCGGAGATTGCTCATTTAGTCATCGTCATCGCTACTGTTTGAGATCGACATTTTGATCAGATTGTGATCAATCTCTGCATTTTTTGTATCATTTTTTTCTGTCGTCTCTTCCTTCACGCCAAGCGGGTATATATCGCAACGAGGCATGAAGCCTCAGCGTCCCGTAACCACAAGGATGAACTTCAGACTTTAAAGAAAATCAACACTTGGAACCTGAAGAAAAAAAATTTATTGATAAAGATAATAATTTAATAACAAAAAATAAACTACTTCCTGCAAGATTACCTTGACAATAGGAAGGATAACTGGCCAAAGGCTTACTTGATTGATTGTAACCCTAAAGGGGGACGGGGTTGTGATAGAGGGGAGGTTAGCAAGGTAAAAATAAGGTATAAAAATGTAAAAAAAAAATCCTTGCATTCCTCTGCACTCTTTTGGTGCCGAAAATGGAAGGTTCCAATGGTCTGGAGGGTCTTTATTGACCAAACAGTCTATTACTGATCATGTTTGTGGGAACGACCGACTTCACTCTTGGTCTCTCCGACAAGCTGGTCAGACACATCCCCCTCCTACCAGGATTTTATTAACCACTGAATGACTAAATATGATTTTGTAAGTTATCCGCACTTGTTTCTTTACACACCATAAAAAATATATACCTTCCTTGCACTTTGGTTGCGGATAACATTGAATAATCTGATTCATGAAGAAAGAAAATAAATAATTAATGAGTAAAATAAAATAAATGATAAGGAAACAGAATAAAATAACCAATCTATAAACGAGTTACTTTTTAAGGCTTAGACGTTAATGTTGTATAAATTTAAGGGAGCCAGCGAGGGCATAACTACTGTGATTTTAATTATTTAACGATATCTGCATAAAAAAAAAAACATAAATGTGGCCGTTAAAATGGTCCGTGCGATATGTGATGTGTTTTTGTATAATATTACTCTATATAAATATGAAACCATTGTATTATATAACTGTAACAATAGTTGCTGCCGCCGCCGAAGCCGCTGCTGCTGCTCCTGTCAAATTAGAAAGTGAAAGATAAAAGTTATGAATTCATGTAGACGTTATAATGAAGAAAAAAATAATTGAGCGAAAACTCTACCAATGTAGTGTTTATCTTTAGTGTATCATAAAAGTCTTTTAGCAGGATGTACTATATTGCAATTATAATGATTATTATAATTATATTAGTTATTATGGATTATTATTATAAAATTATTATTATTATTATTATTATTATTATTATATTATGCTTAGAATATCGATATGTACATTATGAAAAATTTATAATATTAATTATAATAATTCTAAATTCTTTATTATTATTATTATTGTATCATTACTATTATTATTGTAGTTATTATTATTCTTATTATTATTCATGAAATTTTGGTTCATGATTACCGCCTAACGCTATGCTGCGAATTTAACACTATGTCCTATCATTACTATGCTACAATTATTACTTCTTATCACTATACTATTCTAATATTACTATCAGCTAACTATTCTACTCTACTACTGCTGCAGTCGATTATTACTAAAGTTATTATTGAAGCTATAGCTAATTATGTATCGATTTGCACGTTTAAAACAAACTAAAAGGGCTCTTATTTAAATTTAAAATACCATGTCATACTATTTTTCACGTATGACCGATCTCAAATGACCATTAGCGCTGCCCTATATTCACTTTACCCCTCTTTAAATTTATGCAAAATATCTTTCTGACAAAAGAGATTAAAAAATCATCAACAACGCGTCATGAACGCTCTTAGCATCATATAATATCTGAAATAATGCGGTGTTGTGTAATAGAAACACAAAAAATTTATATTAAAAATAACACTGTATAACACAAAGCCCTAAAATAACAAAACAAAATAATGAAAAATTGTTAAGCAAGTTTTACCAGAGATAAAACAAAAAACCGAATATAAAAGAATCAGTTATTACATGATATATTAAAGATATTGCTTTTGCGCATAGGGCGTATGTCTTTAGAGAGTACCAGCTAATTAAATTGATGAAAAAATGATTCAATTTACAATGAGGTATGGGCGGAGTGTATTAACTTTTTAACTAATTTGTTGACATTCAACAATGGTAGCTTTCAAGCTAGAAAAAAAAAGATTTATTATGTAAAGAAAATGAACACAGACTTGAGTGCGTAAAATACATCATTACAAAATTATTCTCCAGACTATACAGAACAATACACTTTTTTATAACAGCAATTATTGCTACTTTAAAATTAAATTTGAATAAAAAATTTATTAACATACATAACTAATAATTGATTGATGCATGAAGTGTTTTTGAGTCCATATAAATATTCATAATATTCGTATTTGGATTATGAATGACATTAAATTAAAAAAAAAAAAAAAAAAAACACAAATAAATTTTCACATAAAAATGAATAATATTGTCGGAGTTTTAGATTGACAATATTTAAATTTAAATATTAAATAAAATACGAAAAGGTTTATTGAATATAATTAATAATAAATAAATAACGCGCTCATGTCTTAGTAGTTAAATAAGCTATTATTATTCAAAAAAAAAACTTGTATTTAGGAAGATGAATTCCTATAATATTTAAAAAGAAATAATTAAGTTGTATAAAAAATGGTAAGTGTAATTGACAATTAAATGGTCATAAATATCCTGCCCATCCTTAAAAGATAAAAAAAAAAATATATAAGATAAGGCAGCGAAGATACTCAGAGAGCGTGTGCGTGTACAGTGTAAAAGATGCGTTGTTCATATGTACAGTATATAGAAGTAAATGAATGATCGATTAAAATAAATAAAAGAAACAAAAAAATACATATATTACAGTTAAATAAATAAGGATATCTGGTGAAAGGGCGCACACACACTGCTCAAATATATTAACAATTTATTTTTTAATAGCTTTACTTTAATACAATTAATTAAATTAATTAATTGTTAAAAACTATGATTCAACAATTGAACATTAAAAGATTATTTTTTCATTTCAATCACTTTACTCTTTGATAATTAAAAAAAGCAGTGTGTGCGCTAGTCCTTTACCTTATCTAAGTTGTATAATATCTGTGAATATTATGATTTAATTTCGTCCTATTCTTAGGCTACTGATATGCAGAAAAATGTTTATGTTAATTACATAAGGACGATGTACAGATATCACATTTTTGTTTTGTGTTTTGCTGTAGTTATTGATAATTATATGGATATTAACGATAATAATAACTATGATTAAAAAATTAAATCTTTTCTATTTATTTATTATACTGGATAATTACAACAATAGAGTGAATATTTCTTATAAAAGAACAAATTTTTATATTGTTTATCAATTATTTATTACATGTATAAATAATATTCCAAGTTTATTTACTTATTTTTACGTTAAAATAAAAAAATATGACAAGTTACGTTCAATTTCCTACGCCTTTCTATGCGCTTCTATACGATCTTATGAGTTTATTGGAGTCAAAACATTCAAAAATTTTCTTTTTTATTAGGAAAACATCAAAAGCAAAGAGGTATTTGATCAGAAAATATAAAAAAGAGTAGGTATTCAACAGAATAACTCTTTTTTACCGGCCCAGGATAAATTTTTACAAATTATACAACTAACGCCATCTCTGTAATAAAATTTGAACTAACTTCTTGAAATGGCCGATAAAAAAGAATTATCCTACTGAATACCTATTCATTTTCATACTTTCTGGTTAAATACCTCTTTGCTTTTAATGTTTTCCTAATAAAAAAGGAAATTTTTGAACGTTTTGACTCCGATAATAAACTCATATAAGATTATATAGAAAGGCGTAGGAAATTTTACGTAACCTAGTGTACATTGTGTTAACCCAAAAAACAATAAATAAACTATCAATATTGTTTATAAATGTAATAAATAATTGATAAACAATATAAAAGTTTACTTTTTCTAGAAAATATCCACTATATTGTTGTAATTATCCAGTATAATAAATAAATAAAGTTCGATTTTTTTTATTCAATATCACCATTCGGTTTTAAGAAATAAGGTATTTTGATTATTAGATTTTATTTATGAACAATTTCTTCTTTTCAAATATACAAAAGATATTTTCAGAGTACATTGTACTTTTATTTATCCAATAGTTTTCAATTTAAAAGAATTGATAAGTATTTTTATTAAAAAAATATACAAAAGGTATCTTCATTCATGAAAACCCATGCTGTGAGTAAAATAAAGCAATAGCTGGATCTTCGTGCTCAGACGTGATGAGAATATCCCGAAATTTATCTAGAATTTGAAGAAGTTGAGAACGTCGAATGTTTTCTAGGTACATTATTTCTTCTAGATGATGTCGACCGTCGAAATAACCGAGTCTACAAAGTTTATCAAGTAACATAATGTCATCAGAGGGAATAGAAAAATTTTCAGATCGGTATTCGAAGATTTCATCTTCTTTTGGTATCGTAACTGATCTATCGATCCTAACAGTCTCACTTGGTGTTCCCTTAGGGGTATTGTTTAGACTCCAGCTGTTGTCATTCTCAATAGCTCCAGTTGGACTAGACCCATCTTGACTTATGGTCTCCTAAAAAAAAGGTATTTAACTAAAGGTCAGTTCTATTATTAGAAAAAAAAAAAAAAAAAACGGAATATTAGAATTCTAGGATTGTAGAATAATAAAATAGAGCTGTATCATCGTGATGTTATCTCTTACCATTGGATGCCGACCGTGATCAGTGGGCATATACTGAACATATGTATGTAGTTGCAGTAATAAATGATTTTTTAACATCCAGATAATTATTTTTACTAATTGCTGCTGCTGTTGCGGTTGGCTTAGAGGATTTAATTTGTGGCTGATTGAAGTTGGAAGCGAAAATTCACTAATGACCTAGAATTCATCCAGGATAGCATAATTTTTTTTTATTTCATTTACCATTGTATAATGATCATTTGAATGTAAAAAGGTTTTGTAATTAAAAATTAAATTAAATTATTTTTTGATTAAAAAAGATCTACATTGAAAATCAAAAACACAATGATAACTGTATCATAATTAATTAAAGCAAGTAAATCAATTAATTGAAACGTACTTGTAATAAATTGAGTCCAGGAAATTGGTCCGAAAAAGATTCCATTAATTGACTAGAAATCATTGCGTCTGGTGAAATAACATAGACATTATTCTCACAGAGAGGATAAATAATAGTTGCTTTAGCCCAGTAAACCAAATGACCAGTTAATTGAAAAACTTGGGCTAAAGATAAATCTGAATCTGCTGCTAAAGTTTGGAGACTCTTTAACGGATTGTACATTTGAATCAAACGTCTTAAAGCTGGCGATGCATCAGTTGGCAACGAATCTAGTAGATCTATCGGCTCAATTAACAAAAGTAGACCGTGGTATGGCCTTAAACTGTTTAAGCATCTGAAACAAACAATTTAATTTATGAGTTACATCACTTTTATTAGCTTTTATTGAAAAAAATATTCAAATAATAATCTTATGTGTTCAATTGTACCTATCAATTGCATCAGGATTCATTATGAAACCTTTCTTATGAAATTGGTGTACTTTTTGTGGTAAACAAAAACTAACTAATATCCATTTGTTGATCAATAAATTAACTATTCCAGTATTACATAAACTATCAAATGCTGTTTTAAGGTCTTTTGCTAATGTGCTTTTCTTTAATATTAATTCATACGGTGACTCTTCATTATCACTTTCTTCCTCAGACCTAAAAAAATTAAATCCATCAGTCATCGAACCACGATTATGATTAAGTATTACTTGAAAAAAAGTGTAGGGAAATTTATGGACTCTTATAATTCATATCACATTGGTTGATAATTTGACCTCATAAATGTGTTACTTTTTCAACGGACGAACAAGTAAGAAATTGATGAGTTCAATTATAAATTCACGGGAGAATGAGGACATAAAATTAATGAGATATTAATGACATACAGACGTCCTCTGTGCGGATTAAGCCATGAGTTAATTGCATAATTAATGTTAACGAGCTTAAATCTAATCGGATTGTTGGCAATTTAATTACATACCTAGTGGCAATTTCATCATGAGTGGAGACCATCATTTTAATTTCCTCGGACAAAAATCCACATCGTTTTTCTTCATGTCTCAAAGCTATTCCCAGTCTGTAAGAAATGAATGAAAATTCATTACTGTTTTCATTATCGTCTGATCGTCATTTCTATTATTTTGAATTGTAAATTACTTTAACACTGACCTTTTACTGAGGTCATAGTAACACTTGACAACTGACTGATCAGCTTGTGCTTGTAGTGCAAACACAACATTGAATAACATTGATGAATTAACTTCCTTTCCCCTAGATGACAATAGAGTTGGGTGACCAACAAACCTCACATTATTTACTTTTAATTCAAATTTCATTTCACAAAGCTCTGGCTTGACAGCAAATAGAGTTGACAGAACTTCGTCGGGTAATCCAGTGAGGTTTCCATTAGTAATATTTGATGTTGGACATGGTAGTGACTGAAAACGAAAATTAAATTATTTAACATAATTAAATATCCCTCTGCCTTAAATTTCATTAAATATTTTAATAAAAAATAACCTGCAAAGAATCTTCAGCAATGATCAAAGAGTAAGGATTTTTCCTTTTTGTACATTGACTTGAATCTCTTTTATAATTAGTGGTATGTGGATACCTGAACAACATTCTATCACCTTTACTGTCACTTTTCACAAGAATAATACTCAAAGGATTAATCTCCATTTTTTAAAAATAATTTTCTGTCAACTGCAATCTTCCTAACCTCCAATTCTCACAGATTTAATTGCTACATTTTCAATTAGCCAATAAGATGAACTTGTTGATATATATTAATTTAGCCAAACATGTCACCTTATTTCAAAAACACTAATCTTCATTTCACACAAATGGCTCATTTTCACAACAAAAATCACAGATAAAAATAATGTAGTAAATTTGTACATGAAAGTAGTTAGCAAGTGTTTGTTGATTCGAAGACCTACTTACAAAGTCTTGCATAAATATATCAGCATTCAAGGTACAAGTACATACTTTGTCGTCTCAGTAAGTGAGTGAAGAATAAAAAAAAGCAGTGATGTGCCCAAAGAACGTGTCATTCGCAAGGGCTCCAATTGCCTTGTCGCGTTGTGTCTCAGAATCGAAAGGAAAGACAGAACACTCAGGTTAGGTTAGACAATTGATATAGAATTTGCCAATCTCTCGTCTCTTCATCCCGTTGGTCCACCTCAGCTGTTGTCTCTATGGCGAAAAAGACCACGGGAATCAGCGCAAAATAAGCAAGACGTCGCCATATTAGACAAGGAGGGAGATATGCGCGCGCAGGTGGCGCGATGTCGGTGCGTCAGAATCAGAATCAGTGACTTCTGTCTCGCCCGGGAGAGAGTAACGTTCGGAGAGTAATTGTGCACTCAAACCGGGTCTATGCTACCGTGCACAATTCCTCAAAACGCCCTCACAACCTCCCGGTTTTATTTAACTCTTTTTTCATTCAAAGTAACGTTGTTTATTGTCAACAATTGTCATTTCATTCAACGCTTTTGACTCTTAGTATTTTAAGCTCTAAAATTATTCATATAATACTGTTTTTCAGTGAAAGAATAAAACAAACAGTGAAACTGGAGGTGTAAAGACAGTGAAGGGGTGGTTATGGAGTTTAAAGAGCCATCAAGTCGGCTTTTGCTGACTTTATTATCATCATTCATTATATTTTTTACGCTTATCCATACATCAGGAGCGAGTGATGGAATCTCAACTGATCGTAAGTATATTTACTCAATCCTGTCTCACGCACGAGGAATTTAATTACATGTGTTTCATTTGATTACATTTTTAATTCATCATTTGTTTGTGTTCTGAATTAAATACCATCAATACTCAATACGGTATTTAAAGATCATTACTTTTATTGTGTAAATAAATAAATAAATTTTTATTTTAGTTATTTAAATCGTAACTTAAGGTCAATCTTATTTTAACCCCTGGACTATTCTTAATTTTAACCTTTAATAAAACAACATTCTTTATAGAAGAAATACCTCCAATTAGAAGTTTGATGAATGAAGTAGAATTAGATGCCTCGCTGGAATTAGATGATAAGATAATATGATAACAACTTAAATAGAGTTATTGTTTATAAACAAAATTATATCAAAACATCTTGAGGCTTATTTTAGTCTCGAGTTAACCTTCATGAGTTTGCCAAAATGTATTTTTATCAAATAAAAATAATTTATTATTAATAATTAAACAACTTTAATGTATAATATTAAATTAAAAATCATCAATGTTTTTATCAAAATAATAATATTATTTTTATGAGAACAATAATTATCAGGGTGCACTTTCGTTGATAATATTGTTTACTTAAGAGTAATATTATTTTATGGACAATAAAAAAAATTATTATTCCTGTCGAGGATTACAGGAAGAAAATGCAATTTCACAAAGTAATCTAAAAAATGCACTGTTTTGCTGATTTTACCAAGTACGTTTCTCATTTTACATGAGTACATAACACTTGAAAAAAAATTTAAGGATGTTGTTTGAATAGAAACATCCCTAGGATTGGCCAATGTCTCGCCCTCGTTCTCTTCTATTCTCTCAGGGATCATTGTCGTGAATACAAGGGCGACAATCCAATGTGTTTCGTACACACTTCCTCCCTCATACAATATGACGATATATTGGTGTTGATTTTCAAAGAATTTTCTCAGCTTTTATTTGAATTTTTATATACTTCTATAATTCACTGAAGCATTTCCATCAAACTATGACAAAGCAATTCAATTTTACTTTGCTTATACATCTGTCACGAGTCTTCAATAACAACAGCTGATGATTTAATACATATTAAGTTGTGATATAATTAAGAAAATAAAATATAATATGTAAATGTTAATTATATATACCTTTGTCACTCATATTACGTTGATGTTTTGTTTCTCGTACGCGCATGTACCCTGCTAACTAAGTATTAATCTATCTATTCAAGCGTAAGGGAGAAAAGAGATGAAGTTAATACCTTTTTTTTATGATGAAAGCTAGATAAAAAAGTATAGGAAAATGGATGAGATAAAAAAATTGAGTAGGGGATAAACGAAAGTCTATCTATCACGAAAAAAATCGTACTTCTTTTGGGGTAAAAATAGAGTTTATACTTTTATAGTATGCTTTCAAGCTTGTATATTATGTAAGGTGTTTACCAAAAAAGTATCTATGTGAAATTAAAATTTTTATGGCTTGATTTACATTCTAAAGTAACTAGTGTTATGTATGGTGAAGAAATTTGACGAGTTGAGGTATTAGTGTAATTAAAATGTTCAATTCGTCTGAAGAGGGAAACTAATTAGTGATAATTTGTATAAACTCTTTCGTTTCTGAACGAGTTGAGTTCGTGGGAAAAGCGAAAAAGTGTAGCAGAGATATTTGTCAGATATGCGAAAGAAAAGTGAAATAAAAAGTAGTGTTGGATGTAAAAAGAGAAATCTATATATCAAAAATATATTGAAAAAAAAAATAAATAAAACAATACAAATCTAGAACACACCTCCTGTGTTGATAGAAAAAGAGGTAAATAAAATTAACAAAGAATGAAAGGTAAAAACTGAAAAATAGGAAATGTCGATAATCGTTAGTGAAAATATCGATACTCGGACAGGAGTCTTCATTAAAGCTGTTTCATTCTCAAATTGAATTTTCTTGTCTATTAAATCCTAAAAAAAAAAATAACAAGTGAAACGTTTTTTATTACAAAAAAGAAATTGTCATTAGAGACTTGCTATTGAAAAATAATGAATTTGAAATCTAATTATTTTTTCAGTGTTCACACTTGAAACCGAGACATTTTTATTGTTCCTTGTTGAAACAAAAAACCCTGAGAATCTCGATAATAAGACAATTGATGAGATAATTACAAGGGAATCTGATTACTTAAATTTTCTCTCTCTAAAAACTTTAATTTCACAGATGGCTTTTGTTTTATTAAAAAAAAAAAAAATTATTATCAAAAGCTTTATTATGATTTGGCACATTCGTAATCTTATAAAAAGTAGATAATAAAATAAATGTTGTTGATAAAAGTTAGCGATTTTCTTCTGTTTCACTAGTTCGTACTAACAAATAAAAAAAAAGTAACATTTTATCTTTTATTTCCTTCCTCCAATTAATTTTTATCATAAACTCTATTTCTTTGTATCGTAAATTGATAAATGTCAAACAATTAATAACTTGATCAACATCTTTCAGGAATGAGAAAAAAAATAAAAAGAGATATTTGTTGCTATATCAAGAATCAATTATCCGTTATTCATTTAATAAATAATTAATAAGCTTCATTTAATTATTAAACGTAATCACAGTGTAATTAAAAAAAAAAATTATCGATCATAAAAGTAGATAAATTGGAAAACCATTGGAATATTCAAGCTATTTGATATTGACTTGAATTAAAAAATAACTTCTCGTTTAATATTTAAATTATTCCCGAGTATGATAGAGAGAATTTTATAGTTGATTTTTCCAGTAATATCAGCTTTACTTATAATTCTTGGTAATGCAATATTTATGTTCACCAACGACTATGTTAACGTTGTGATGCCAAGGTTTTGATTAAATATTTATATATATATATATATATATATATATATATATATATATATAAAAAGTAACAAAAATGATATTTGAACGGCCATCACTCAAAAGTTTTGCATAAATATTCACAACAATAGCTACTCTCCATAGAATTTTTAACGTAAACAAAACGACGAGTTCGACGGGTGGCAACTTTTGTGGTGAATTTCCTGAATATGCTCGAGAAAATAGAAAACCGAAAACTGTCTCGTTGTTGTTTCGTTTACAATACACTCATTATCCCCAAGCCATTTATTTTTCATTTATAATCATGCATGTCCTGTTTTCAAGTCCAAAAAATCGAGCTATCAAAGCATTGTTAAGAACTAAATAAATTCAACGAATTGTTGAATAAATGATAAGTTCTCTTGGTCATTATACATTTCCGGATTCATTTACGTATCATCCTTTTATATTAGTTTCAAATTTTATTAATTAAATACAAGATGAAAATAAATATTTTTCGTTGTTAATAAATATTTATAGATCTCAATAAGTAAGTAATTTATACTTGTAAATCTTTTTTTTTTTTCTTTTTTTAGGGAGCTCGGAACGTGCTAATTTAATGGATTTATCATATTTTTTTTTGCTTAAAAAAAAAAGTGCTCGAATAAATTCACACTCAGGGACAAACTACGAGGGACAGGGAATCGTATTGCAGTAGTTAGTCCGGGCAACTTCTCACTGGGGGGTTCATTATACTATATAATTCCAACAATCGAAAATTCTAATTAGTCAAAGAACCTAAGAAAATTCGTAATTTATTAATACGTGAGTCCAACAACTTTTAGAATAATTATCATAGAATTGGTAATTAAAAACAACATTTTTCATTCATTCAATCATTCATTCATTTATTTAAGAGATAAAAATTTTTTTATCTTATTAATAAACTCGAAAAAAAGTAATTAAAAATAATGACAGTATTGCGAATTAGTTAATTGTACAAACCAGCGGTCATTGGAGCTTTGAAAGGTTTAAATGAATAATTATTTCACGAGTTTTGTTCTCTAATTTATCATGGGATACATTTTATTTGATATTTATTGTAAATGAATTTCTCTTGTTAAATGGATATTATAATATAATTATTAGAGAATAATAAACAATATTAAAAATCAATATAAATTACCAAAAATATGTTTGAAATTTCAATAATAAAATATTATTATCAAATATATTGTTATTTCAAATAGAATTTTATGCACTAATAAATAGACTCGACAATATAAAAACAAATTGGTTATCGGTTCCTATATCGTTAAATCAATTAACAAATTTTCAACATTTTTATTTACCATCATCCTCTTGCAATAACATTTTTATGCTATGTGAGTAACTAATAATTGTATATTCGATATTTCTATCACAACAAATCTATTTTGATACGACGTAGGAAGTTTAATTGGAGTGTGACACATCAGTCATATGAATTAAGTAGGTAAACAAAACAGAAATAAACTCGTGTTTTAATATGGTATGTCTTTACAGTAAACTGTATACATATATTTATGCGTGTATTGACGCAGAAGACCATGAGAAAAGCACACACGAGGGAATACCTCTTTGCAAAGAAACTTATTTGCACTAGATAGATGGCGACACTAAGTATTTTGCACAGTTGCATTTATCGGATCGATAACTCTTGACTTTCGAGTATTTCTTTACATCGTCGTCGTCGGCAACAAAGAATTCGATATCATTAAAAGTCCTTTTCAAAGTTATTATTAATCTCTATCAATGTACTTGAGCACGAACGATAAAAGCACCGCCTTTTGCACTACTTTCCATTCCTTTTTCATTCAAACTTGCTGATGATAAATGATTGATAATTTTTATTTATTCTACCTTGCAATATTAAATATTTCATGCACTATGATGAATAGACTGCAAATAGTTTTGCAAAATTATTTATTAAATATTTTATGAACTTTGACATTTGATGTATGGAATAAATTATTATACTCATAAATTGAGAAATGGTGAGATGATATTTTTTTGCCCCTTCGAAGTTGATATTAAATAAAATTCCTAAATCAGTATGGCAATGAACAACTCCATAGACAGTTAGGATTGAATTCAAGTAGACAAGTAAATTCTACAGTAAATTTACTTAATAAGAAATGACTGTGTGTGATGGGATTTTATTTTTTACGAGTATTTGGTGGGTAAACATATTTTTGACATTGAATAATTTGATTAAAATAAAATTTTTTTATGTTGACACATCGTTCAACAGAAGTGAGATAATTATTTTGGTTTATCAAGAATAAATTTATGTTGAATAAATATTTTTTTCTTATTAAAATATTTTCCTTGGAAAGATAGAAAATAATTTGTGTAATTTTAGTTCATGATTCTCTCTAATAATTGTAATTTCTTTGCATTTCTGCTTTCTGGGTTACATTTTCTGGCTACTTTACTTTAGGATTCGTTGAAAATAAAGTGGAATAAAATTATTTTAATTACTACAAATAAACTGAAGAAATATTACTGAATATTGAAATTCTCTTTAGCATGTTTATTATTTTATATGAGTAATAAAATGGAATTTATTAACGAGTGAAATTAAATTTATCCATAATACATTTATAAAATAAATTAACAATTCACCGTATAATAACTGAATCAATTAGTAATATTAGCTTTTTACAATTTATTTTATAAATTTTAATCCTGTTTTCATATCAATATTGAATATTTCAATTACTCACTTGAAAAAACCTAGGGTTAACAAACCAATAAATTCACTCAGCCCGAAAAATTAAAAAAAATATCACCAAAATTCTAGGGAACTGAAAATTGTAATAATGGGATTTTTTTAAAACTTTGCTTTAAAAAATAATATATTTCTTCAATTAAAGTTAATTTTCGATTTATTAAAAAATTTAATTATGAAAATAAATAAAAAACTATTTATACTATTGTTGATCAATTTGTAACAAAAATAAAAACAATATGTCAATTTTTTTTTGTTTCATTTATTTTTTTTAATTAACAGGCACTGATTGAATTTTGAGGTAGTATTTAAAAAAAGTTTTACAAGAACCTACGTTGGAGTAGAAAACGTTTTTGAAACTGTTGAGACTCGAGTTTGAAAGTTTGAATATAAAAAGCATTATTATTCAGCAGACCATTGTCAATTTACTATAAAATAATAAAGTGAGTATAAACGTATGGATATTGAATCGTTTTTATAAATCTGCTATTTATTTTCAGCTCAAAAAGTTTGTCCCTTGAGGCAATTCCAATGCAAAAATGGTAATTGCTTACCTATGCCATGGGTTTGTGATGGAGCAGACGACTGCAAAGATAATTCTGATGAGAGTCCAAGCATATGCAAACGTAAGTTCAAATTGTCTTTTTATATTATGCATTCAACACCTGTTATATAACACATGCCGACAATAAAATATCTTCTTTTGGTTTTTAAATTATATTTTTTTTCCGTATAAACAAGAGGGTGTTTCTTCAAGCTTTTTTTTCCACATGCATCAACTTCATGCAAAAATAGTAAGAGACATTCCACTTGTACTTTTGTTTTTCTCACGTTCTATTTATATGATCTGTATTATGAATGATCATTTGTAGGAGCTTTTTTTTCTTAATTTCATATGTATATGTACATGTTGATGACCCACAGGAATATTTAATTTGTCGAGAAGTGTAATAAGTCGCGCACTTGAATAAACGAGTATAAGCTTTCGCTTATTCATGCTTTACTTAACCTAAATCGACCTTTTAGAGAAGTTTCAGTTTAATTTTTTTCAAATGGTTTTTTTTTTATTTTCATTTTTTTTTAGTTTTAAATATTTAATTAATTCTCTGCATTGAATTATCCTTTCTTTCGATCAAATTTTATAATTTTTTACTCCAAAATGCAGTGGCATATTCTCAAGTTCTATTATTTTCATTGGAATATTATTCTAAAAATTTTCTTCGTGCATAAAATATAACAGTTTTTTTCAACGTTATGCTCTTTAAAAAAATTTCCTTTTATTTATTTTTTTATAACTTTAATATTAAATTACATCTATTAAATTTCATACATTTCAGTTCGTGACTTTTCACTCATTTCTCACTTTTATTTTGTAGCAAAAAATCCCATGAGTTCAAGAAGAAATTATATTAACTTTGACGCATTTTAAATTCTTTATAATTCATCATCGTAATAAAAAATTTATCTGTTAAATATTTAATAAACAAATAATTTACGATAATTATTGATGAAACATTGAAGTTTAATTGAGTTATAAATACTACTACATGATAAAATAATATTTAATTGACTATATTCTTCACAATAATCCATTCTTTTTTTCCATAAATCTTTTATAAAAATAGGATATCAACGATATAACGTTTACCTTTGAATCAATTCCTTCCAGTATTTTGTTATTGATTGATAGTTAATGGACGTGTATGACAGATTAAATTACTTTTTTATTTATACTGTTTTTAATAATTTACTGAGCTCCATTGATTTACTATATTTATTTACTGCCCAGGAAAAATATAAGATTTCCTTTCCACTAGAGCTATGAGATATTTATTTCCCATCTCTTCAAAGAATAAATCTAAGATAAAATTTTAATTAATTTTGAATTAAAAAAATGTGAAAATAATAAGAGAAGAATAAATGACAGTTCACACACTTGGATGAATATTTTTATTTTCAATCAATAAAGATATATCTATCTAATGGCATATTGCAATAATTTTTCTCCAAGTCATCTCCATAAGAACCGACGTGGAATTATGTTAAAATGTAAAGCGTTTGAGTGACTTAAGTAGTAAAGATGAAAATAGAGATTATTTAAATCTCAATTTTCAGGTAGAGTGTAAGGAATTTATTATAATAATCAGAGAAATCCCTTAAAGTGATTAACTTTTAAAAGATAAAACTTATTTAATTTGTAATCTATAATACTATTATAAAAACAACAGACGCATTTCCATATCTGTCTTGTTATCATAACAGTTGGACAAGAAAGATGCTTACATTTATATAAAATATTTTCATCTTATTACACGAGAAGTTACTCAAGCTACTTACAGTATTTTTACATCAATCGTCATTATTTTTATCTTCTTTTATGCTACTTTCCGCCATTCCTTGAAACTTGAGTTCAGAAAAAAGCAAGAAGTAAATTAAATGATCGTAAAATGTCAAATAAAAGTTGGAAGTCTTTATCAAGAGCTAATACCTACTCACTGTGGAAACCTAGTTAATAGTTTCCATCTCATCATCAGATTATCTAACAACAGAAATCGGAGGTCTAACATCTTACTTTATGTCGACCCATTCGACAAGAATACAAGACCAATTAATTCTTGGAATTCTAAAGATCTTGATGCAACTACCCCTCCTTTTGGGAGTTGACGATGAATTGAACACATTCCAAACGATTTTCGTTTAGCTATTATCTAATAAAAAAGTCTTTTCGATGTTTAATGATCGAAGTGAGAAGAGGAGAATAAATAGTGTGCTTTTAAAGCAAACAGAGACTTGAGAACCAATCATCTACGACTCTATATCATACTGCTATTGAAAAATAGCGTTTTTAGACCATTTTGAGGACTTATTGTAAGCACCAATCAAAGACGGATGAAAAGGGTTATTTCTTTCTCAAAAAACCTTCATCATAGTTTGCCTCAAAGGATTTCATTTTTTTTTTTAGTTTACTCTAGTGTTATGTGATGCATTAAAATAGAAGTTTTAAAAATCATTTTAATGAAACCATATTAAATTAAGCTAAAAAAATTGATTTAATTATCAACATAAAAGGTTCTTTTAAAAAAAGATGGAATCTTTTTTATTATTATTATTGCAACGAATATGCATCAAGATAATTGAATTGGAAGTATATCAATGAATATGAAAGATCTGATTTTTGAAATTTGTTGGTATACTTCTGATAAAAATTTATCTTCTGTGATGATTGATATGTATGACAAAATTCTCTGATATAAATTAAAAACTTTCCTTGGATGGTGATTAATTTTATTCTGAGTTATATTTGACTAAAGTAGGGTATTGGAATATTTTTAATTTTTCAAGAGAATTTATAGAATTGTATTTTATTGGAAATTATATAGAAGAGTTTGTATTTCTATTTGTTGTGCGTTTGTAATAAAATTTCCAATACACAAGTGTAGTCAGTACAACTAAATATAGAATTTCCTCATGTAATCTAGTAATCGTTTTCATTTACATGAGGGAGTTTTCTGTAATAAAATCAGTTATGTTGTAAATTGCATAGTTTCAACTAGTACATTTGAATTGGAACATTTACGTTTAATTTCTCTTTCACCTTCTTCATATAAAATTTTTATTGTGTGAAAATAATTTCAAAAAATCAAGAAGTTGAAGTATTAACATTGAAATAGGCTTCAATAATCAATTTATGTAAATACATGTGAGTGGAAATAGGGAAAAGCATGTGAATAATATATATGAATATTCCTCGATGTTGAGGGAATGATAATTCTAGTCTGGTCAAGATTCTAAAGTTACATTGAAAGGCTAGAGTTACCAGGTTTTAGCATTTTTATGTGGGAGGAAATTCAAAAGAAAGGAGTCGTTGAGGTCACTCTGGTATATATGTATATATTTTTTGGGAAATTTAGTCAGTCATTTTCGTTGGTATTTAAAGAATGTTTAAATATAAAATACATTGAAAATTTTCCAGACAATTTCTTTTAAATCAGAAAATTATTCATGTGGTGTCGACGGTTACACCAACCTACGACTTGGTTAAACGATAAATTACATTATTTCTACTAAAATAATTTTATGAAACTTGCTGCTGGCAGTGAATTAAAAAATTCATTTTAAATGTCTCGTTCAGTTGTATTGCTGCTAGAATTGACAATCATAAAATTGCAATTTCATGTACAATAACATCTAAAATAAACCCAAATTTGTCAAAGTTTCTTTTTTTATTCAAAAAGTTTTGAATTTATTATGTACTTTTCAATATAAGGAATGAAATGTTATTTTATCTTTTGAGTTTTTAAACTTGAAACTGATGATGTGTCAAATATATGTACATGAAAATAAGTTATAATTTGAGATTTATAAAATAAGTCACTGTCAACTTTTATAATGTATGGTATTGCATAAAGTTATTGTCTCTCAATTCACCATTTCTTTATTTTCTGAGGAAAATATTTCTTTTGTTATCACTATGAATATATAATTTCAGTCTGACAATGATAACGAGAAAAATTGTCATATTTCAAGTTTGAAAACCAATCTTCAATTCAACTATTTCTAGCCTAGTGTTACTCACCAGGGCAATAATTTTAAATTACTTTCATAGAAAAGCTATGTTTTTTTATTTCTCATTTGCATATCAAAATGCAGACTTAGATCTTCTATAGAGTATTCCAAGTAACATAATGCATGGATTTTAGAATAAAATTTGTTAACAAAAACTCTGCAAACAAGAGTCATTGGAAACAAAAATAAAAATAAAAAACAAATTGACAAATAAAAAACAAAAATTAACTAGAGCAAAATAAAAAATTACAAAGCATGTTGTAAAAAATTCCAGCTTTGCTTTTCAACTTAAACAGAAAACACTGTAATTTTTGCATTGCTTGAGTGATTTTATTTTTCATTTATAAAATATCCTTCTCACAGCTTTAGTTTTCAATTACGAAAAAAGAATAAAATTCTTTCTGTATCCTGGACTCAGATTTTTCTTGATGTAGGATAAATGGTTAAATTATATATAGATTTTTAAAAGCGTGATATAAAATGAACGATCGATGGAATGATTATGCGATGAAAAAGCCGAAGAGATCACGTCCTTTAGCAACGGTTTTTTAGCAACAGCAGCAGAACTTTTTCTCTTCAGCCTTCATCGAAGTGCATCGCGCAGCCTCCCAGAGATCTTGCATCAGATAAAGTAGTCGGTCACTCACATCACGCCCTTCTTCCCTCGTTGGCCCCTTCTCCACCTTTTCCATCATTATTCCTTGAACGTTGGCGCCACTCATAGACACCTTCTCGTCTATCCTATGTCACCCGTCACTTAGCTACTTAGTACATAAAATCCTCGCCGACTGGGTATGGGTGGTGGAAGATAAATACCATTGTAATTCATAGTGCAAGGCCTGCTATGCAATGTTGCGTCAGACTTGTCCGGTAGTATCGGTGCGCAGTCGCTTTAACGTCTCGATACCTACCATATAATTACGGTGAAAGCCACAACAGGGAGCACGCATGTTGACTTGAATGCATAGCATGAGACCCCAGAAATACAACACAGCCTGAGAATCGAGTAGCCCAGGCTCCATTATCCTGCTTTATAGTTCGATTATCCATCGAATTCATGGCTCGAGTATCTCCTCGATGGCGAACCCAAATCACTCATCATCATGTCCAAGACACACCCGGAAGTATAATATGCATTGAACAGCCGAGATCAACCTATTGAGGATAGTGTAAATAAAATAATGTTATCCATCATGCACGTCCACTCTACTTCACTCAACATCAATACCAGATATTTCCTATAAACGAGTTTTATTTTATAATCAGTTGATAGTTGTTGGTTTACTCTTGTAACTTCCGGTAATAAGAACAAATTGAGAATCGATCATAATTGCATTTATTTAGTCGAGAATTTTACTTCCGTAAATGTTGTAATCCAGTTATGTAATCCTTTTTCGGCAGTTGACATTTTTTTTTTCTGAATTAATGAAAGGTTTTTATTAGAAACTCTCTTAATTGACGATTAATAAATGGATTTAATAAAATGATGATGATTTTTTTTCCATTGATAAATAGTTTTTGGGATTAAATTCATTTTTAACCATTAATGTATATTTAATTGGATTAAATTTATCGGAAAATTGATTGGTCTATTTCTATTTGCGATCATTAAATTGTTTGATTTGATTAAGCAAAAAACTTTTTATTTATCAGGTACTTTTTTAATTATTAGAATATTTAAGTAGGGTAAATTAGAAAATACTTTTCAATGAGCAAAATTAATTTTGCTTTCTCAAAAGTGGATTATTACTTTTTAATTAAAAAACTCTTTTTTTAATCAACTTTTTTTTTATCAGAAGTAATAGTATATCACTATATATATATATACATATTTTTTTTTTTAATAAAACACTGGCGTAATTGAAACCCTTTTTGCCAAAAAAAATTCTCTTTCAAATTAATAGCTTCAATTTTTCGAATAAAGAAAAATTACATTTCTATCTAACATATAAAATTTTTAAAAAAATCAGTTAATTGACTTTTTCATTCGTCTACTCTGCTCTATTAAAAACATTTATTCAATTCAAAGTTCTATTTTATTAAAAAAAATATAATTAAACCTTTTGTTTTTCTAAATCAAAAATTTTTGGTGTCTTAATTAAATTTTTCAAAAAAAAAATCCTCGTACAATTTTTTTTTTCTATCGGTGGATAAACCTATCGGTAAATAATTTAGACATTTATAGGCAATGGTTTGAAACAGGTTTTTGTCGTATTTTCTCTATAAATCATTGAGTACGAATCCCAAAGCATTTTAAATGGAAAGCAGACCAGAATTGCCATTTAAGCACCACACCAGTATACTTATTCGGTATTCATTTGCTCGTGTGTTCGCTATTGAGTACTATACAAATGGAGTGACAATCAAAACAAAAAAGAACCAAATGCCTTTCAAGCATCGATATATGTCTTGGTCCTTAATATTACGTTGTTGCACATGTTTGCATTTATTTCTAACTACACTCCAAGTGACCTTGCACCCAAAAAACCATCGACCCCGACTTGTGATCTGCGATAATTACGGATTAATATACTGATGCAATATCTTACATCTTATTATCATCTATCAATGCGTAGAAAATTATAACTGATCGATCAATGTACAAACTAAATATAAGCTAGATAATAATATCACATAAAAATGATTGTTTCAAACGCATTTTATTGCTTGGATTGATTAAACCAACAAAATATTACAATGTTTTTGATAACAAAATTTTTTATGCACTTGTTGTGTAATACATTAGATAAATACATCCTACTTGAGATAGCGAGTACATATAATCAAGTTTTTATTGAATAAACTCTACTATATAAATTAAAAACTTATTTATATGTTCAACTTAATTGAAATGCTGAATGTGTGTATAGAAAAAATTGCATGAATAGAGAAAATTTGTTTGTTGAAACGCATTTTTTTTTTATTTAGAAAAAAACTTACTATGAGAAATGGTTGAAAATAATTATTATTGAAGTTGTATTTGCAGGATGTATTCATTAAAATGGATGCATTTGATACACCAGAATTTTTCCCTCAAGTAACAATAATTGAGTTGATTGTGAAATTTAATTAGATTTAACTTTTAATATCTGAAAAGGAGACAATTTGTAAAAAAAAAACAAAAAAAAAGAAAGGGGAAAAATTTAAAACAGTCGAGTAACAGCACTTGGTGAACAATAACATAAGAAATAAAAGTTTAATTTTTTTTTTAAATTCAGATAGTACTTAGTGTACTTAGTACAGAGAATACATAAGAGTAAAATTCTCTCGACTGTATTCGAATGAATTGACTTAAATATACTTTAATTCTTCACTTCTATTATTTTTCCCCACAATGTCGCTTTGTTCTCTTCACCAGCTGCACATTAATGATAAAAATAATTACTCTTTTTAATATTTTTAATTTAATTAAATTTTCAAACGTTATTTTTTTAAATAAAAATTGTTGAGAATCAAAATGAAAGAAATGTTTTACAAAAGGACCGAGATTAGCCCTTAAGGCATACGTGTGTCAGATAAAAGTGACCTACAATTCTTCTATTTGAAATCACGAAATTGAATTTACACACAATTTAATAAAAAAAAATATTAAAAAATTATTTTTCCTGAAAAAAAAGCAATACCTTTTACCGTGACCAGAAAATAATTTGTTTCAATTTACTTTTCTTTTATTTTATTCAAATGAATTTTTACATTGATATGATTTTTATTTTCACACAAATTAAATTCATTTCATTATTTACTTAACCCCTTTTGCTGATTTACAATGATTTATTAAATTTATTTGTTTCTTTACATTTTAATGAGTAATAATACAATCTCTAAATAAGTGACATATTTAATTGGATAGTCAATTCTGAACCTTGCTAAAAGTTTCAAAATGTTAGAGTGAAGAATTTTAAATATCTTTAATTCTATTCAGGCATTTAAGAAAGTATTTATATAAAATTAACGAAAGATTCACTTTGTGTATGACGAGTTCGATGCTTCAACTTGCTTCCTAGAGACATTGATTTTATCATTTATTCAAAGTATTAAATATAAGAGCATATTGCCAAAGGAAATAGGAAAAGTTTAAGTATTAAAACCTTAATATAATCTTATCTCGTAATATTAACCTCTTCTTGGACATTAATATCCATGAATGATGATAAACGTTCCTCGTTACCTTTTTGCATTTCCCCTGACTCCTTTTCAGTAATAAAACACGAAAAATAAAATAAGATTAACTTAATTTATATGATATTCATGTACCTCATGTAAAAGCAATATATTTTATTCATTTATCTTGGAATAAAATGATTAAAATTATACAAAATGAATTGATTAAATGAACACTTGCTAGAAGCAATTAATGAATTTTCGTTCTAATTTCATTGTCTCGTCATTTATCTGTTAAATCCTCGAGTTGATTGGATATTCTGCTGCTTTCAAAATAAATATTAAAATAAATAAAAAACCTTGCTAAAAAAAAAGTTACTGATAAATTTCCCTAGTGATTTGCTGTTATACAATCAAAATGTTCCTCTGATTGATTACTATTATATACACATATGCTTCAGTTAAAACTTTTAATAGTTTATTTTCTAATTTTATTTTTAATATTTTTATTTATCAAATAATCAGTTCACAAGTAAAAGGATAATATTCTTAGTTCAATTCAATAATAAACTTTTTTTTAAAAAAATGAATTTTTTAATTTATTCGATTGTATTAAAACTTCTTAGCGTTCCAACATAATGCAAAAATAATTCCATTTTTTTTTCTCTGATAAAAAAGTTTAATAATTGATTTCTGTATGAATCGATATAATCCTCAGGGGGCTGTCTTGGCCTGGTTTCTTTGACTTATTGTAATACACGTATAAACACCTTGTACTATTGGAAAAAAAAAATTGATGATATTAAATTTGTTTTAGTAATTTTTATTATTTCAGTTTAATCATAAATAATATTATCTCAGCTTCTAAAATACCTTAGGTTGTTATTATTAATAATTCAAGAATAAATGATGGGAAAAAATTCTAGACGATTAATTAAAAATTTTCAAATATTTCATCATTTTCTCATCCATCACTGATTTAAATCTCGATGAAAATAATACGCAATGACGTACGATAGATTAGAATTTTATCATAGCTATCTCAATAAATATTTCAATCTCTCAGCAATTATATCAAGCCGATTAATAATTAATATCAGTGTAAATACAAACTTGTAGTTTATTGATTTTCCAATATCATGACTATACTTTGACATGTATAACTATAAAAAAATCCTTCAAAGTTTTTTATCCATGATTTAAATAATAAAAAAAAAGTAGCTTTAGCATTTTCGATAATCGAATTTTTGTGTCACTGTCAAGAGAGGAATAGGATGACAAAAGTGTATTGGTAAGAAGGTATTCGACCGCATCAAGTGTTCAATAGTATGGTGAAAATGCTTCGGAAAGTTTGATACTCGACCAAAGGCACTTACTACCCTAAGAGACTAAGGATCAAAAGCTGAAGAAACACGAATGATCCTCGCGAGAATGTGGAGGCTTGCGCGCGTGATAATAGACCGTTTGATCTGGCTCTTCAACTTCTCAGCAGCCTCGACACCATCCTATATGTTGCCTTCGAAGGCTATATATAAGCCAGACGAACGCGCGACTACGACTTACAGCTTTCGCGACTTTCATCGGGCAACGATCCGCACATTCAATTCAATCGTCCTTTCGACTTTAAAGCTCTCAATCCTGTACCACGGAGATTTCCTTCGCGTTTTATTCTTCCGAAAAACTACCGTTGAATCCATGTAGAAGTCTAGTGGAATATTTATGTTTCAATTGAAATATTATTATTATTATTTTTTTATTAAATAAATTATTATTTATTCAAGTCATTTTGCTTCAGAAAAATGTCACGAAATAAACTCGATATTTTTTTGATGTTAAATTTGTGCTATTTTATATTGTGTATTGCGACAATTGGGCATAGTATTGATCATTATGATCATGAATTTCCAGCTGAATCTTGCAAGGATACGGAATTCAAGTGCAAAAACGGAAAGTGCATACCTGGACATTGGCATTGTGACAACGAGTCTGACTGCTCTGATGGATCTGATGAGGACTCTACTGTCTGCCGTAAGTTCCAAGATAAATATTTTATTTTATCATTTTTTTTTTTTACAGACAGTGCATTTTCCTTTTGACTATTTTTGTTTTTTTACCTCTGCCACTACATATACGTTTTTTCATCAAATGTATTCCACTCTAATTCCACATAAATTTTTTGCTTTTATTTATTTAAATAATATAAATCAACTCTTCTGTGAATTCCAAAGTTTGAGTTAAACTTTAACACATTTGTCGACATTTATTTATTATTGCTACACGTTTTTTTTCACATTTTCAAATATGTAGATAGTAAAATTTTTAATTGCGAATTGTTAATGTTATTTCAAAGAAAATAATTGCATTGAGATAATCAATGAATTCTTGACATCAAAACAAAGCTTCAGGATGTAAAATAAAAAATTCATAATACAATTTTTTTCTGTACTTGAAAAAATATTAAATTTATTAAAAAAAAAAAAATGAATCAATATTAATTTTTTAAGTATAAAAAAAAATTATTTACTATCATAGTTTTACTTTGAAGAATAAGATGAAAGACTTGAGAAAAATTACATCATAATTTTTCTCTTGCGAAAGTGTTCAGAGACAGTAGAAATAATGGCGTGAACAAAATTCAGACATCGAAGCCATTTTTCTTAACTCTAGATTTTCAATTGGAAAAAATTTATAAAATATCACATACTTTTTATTATTTATTATAATTCTACAACTTAGATACTTAACATAATAAAGTACTTGCAAATAAAAGTAAACAAATATTTTATTTTATTTATAACAAATTACCATTTTTATTTATAATAATAAGTGACGTTTTTTTTAATGTTTAAAATGCATAACAGCTCTTAAGAACTTCAATAAAAAAATTAGAGCAAATTTATAAGCTCTTAAACATTATCCTGAGACAGTTTTTTACTCTGAAAAATTATGTACATCAAGACAAATGTACACGTCAAGGCATTTGCATGGAATACGAGAGCAGGAAGTGGCAGGGTTAATGATAGCAAGTAAGGGCCAATCGAGCGATCTCTAGCACCCAAGTACAACATGTATATCTTAGACGACATTTACAAGAAAAGATTGTGTATAAATTGAATTATATATGCACTAAAACTCAAATATACTCTAGTATAATTCAATGTCTTATATTTGTTAAAAATCCAATAGCACAACAATAATAATTCGACTCTCAACTTGATATTTTTGAGAGAATATTTTTCTACAGTATACCTTAGTTGACGTAGCAGAGCATAGAGCATACCAAAGATAGGAAAATAGTTTTGCTTATTCAGCAGCAATGAGCTAGATACATATATCTATATAATACAGACATGCGCGAATATTTTTTTTTTATTTTTATTATGGCAATAACTTCCGCGAGGAATCATTAAGTATGCACTTTGATATTTATACGATTGTTTATTTATTAATTCACTCATGCTTTCATTATCCTTTTCTATCTTTGTAAACAATTACAATTATTTATTTCTCAACCTTTATTTCTTACCTCAGTAAGCAATAAAGAACTCTTCTTAAATAAACAATAATGTATATTGATAATGATAAAGAAAATATTGAATCAAATTTTGAAATGCACATTATTTCGTGGTTATTTAATTAGTTATTCATTTTATAGTAATTATATTATCGATTAAACAGGCAATAAAAATATTTTCATCGATATTATGAATAAATAATGAGACTAAAAGTGGCAGAGAGATAAAAATAAAAGGAAATTGCATTGATATTTCTTTCGTAATTTTATTAACAACTAAAACTATTTAGCGAGTATGCATGCGTCTATCTATTTATTATAGATAATGAGGAAATGCAGTTAATTGATGGCATCGACTGATAATAAATTGCACAATTCATTTTTATGCAGATACAAAAATACATACGTAAACCATATTTACTTACTTGATTGAATTCTCGGGTCATCGAGCAGAGTTTCGATTCCTTTTATAATTCACAGAGCAATTTGAAAAGAAGTATTCAAATGATTGAACATCAAAAAATATTATAATTAAGTTCTTGATGTTTTTGTTAATTTTCCTAAGACAATCAATATTCAATTTCAATTAAAACTTGATTGGATGCTTCGTCATAATTTAGATGCTATTAAATGGAGACGAAAACTTTGCAATTAATATAAAGGGTATCGATAGTAATTTAATCTGAATCCTTACTTACTCTTCTGTTGCATCCCAGTAACTATTTAATAGTAGTTTAACTACGATAATTAAGTTGTAGAGTAATAAAATAACTTATTTTACATAAAAATTTCATCGTTCTATCAATAATAGACTGATTATAAAATTATTAATGTAAATCACATTAATGAGTAAATGAAAATTAAGTCGATGAGTAAATAAATATATTTCCTCATGTTAATTTGATTTCATTCACTGTTTATTTGTTGTTGTGTTTATTTTAAATGTATTGAGATCAGAGTTCCACTCTAATTGCCAGTTTGATTACTCGCCAATGATGATGCAATGAAAATTACTAAATCTATTTACTATACTGTAAAAGTCAATTTATTTTATTTAATATATATAATTAAATTCATTCATTGAGCGCACGAGTTAAGGAAAATATTTCATATGACATTTAACAATTTAATCATACAAGCTATAATTAGTTTATGACTTTTTGATAATTATTTCAATAATATGAATATATAGTATTAATGAAAAATAAATTAATAAGGATTGAGACCATGTGCTGAGACAGAATTCCAGTGTAGTCCAGGAGAATGTATAGCTAAATCTTGGGTTTGTGATCATCAAAATGATTGTCAGAATGAAGAAGATGAGAAAAATTGTCAGAGTAAGTTAAAAATGAATGTTGAAATGAAACAGCTGAAAAGGAGGTGCAGGAGATATGGAAAAGTTCTGAGAGAGTATCTAGACAAGAAAATTGCTAAAATAAACTACGGAATAGACGATGGTGTTAAAAAATTCATCAGACCAATATCATCCTGTAGAAATATACCTTACTTATCTTTCTAGGGCATTTAATTCATAATAATCATTATTATTATAAAACAACCATTAAAATAATCATACTATTAACGTTAATTAATGGATTGAGGAAAAAGTTTTCTCATTTTTCTGCGCTTTCATTTAATTAAATTCATTTCTTTTTTTTTTTTTTTTTTTAAATATGAATTATTTTTATCAAAATGATTGCTTTAATTGTCTTCAACGAATATCCAGAGATTTGAAAAAAAAATTCCTACATTTATTTTTCTTTTAACTGTTACTTTACAATGCTATTATCATAGCGAGTTATTTTTTACATTACATTAAATTTACAATGAAAAAAGTTGAAAATTTTATTCCAGAGACTTTATTATATCATAAATAATCGTTTTGTTCACTCGGAATAAAAATAATTGAAAAAAATTAACAAAATAATCGTGAAAAAAATTTATGAATATTTTTTTAAAAAATTATCTGACTAACTAAACCTTCTCATTTGTTATATTTTTTCAAATAATCCAACTGATACTCTGCTGTAACGATAAAGTTCTTGATTATGATTTTTTTTTTTTATATTTCAAATAAATAAAAAAAAAAAGCTATCGTTGAAAGTTTAAAGTTCAAAAAAAAAAAAAAAAATGAAAACGTGAACTTTAATATGGATTACCTTGAGTAATATTTTTATTTTCTACCGGTATTCCATGAATTTGAATTCAGAAAAATACAAAAAATTAGTCAAAAATGTATATGATATTTTTTTTATTACAAAACATGAGAATATTTTTCTAATTAAAATTTGTGATTGAGTGGTTCAAAACGACGAGCATCAATTACTGGCCCTTGGAATATTTTCAAAACTAGTGTATGTAAAAATTATAATTAAACATGTAAATTGACTGGATATGTAGTTGGTATGTGCAAACTTTCACATGAATCCATTAATTAATTAATCACAGCATAGCATGATACGTTGGTATATTTACTGTATGAATTATTAATGATCTAAATAAATTTGTTATCATATAATAAACATAATGATGATAACAAATAATAATTCATCATAATAATAATCATAATGGTGCTCATTAGCGACGATAACTTTGACCATTTATAGGTGCCAAGAATTGCACAGTGGATCAGTTCACATGCCGATCGGGAAATGGTGAATGCGTGGCATTGGCTTGGATGTGCGACGATAACCCAGACTGCTCAGATGAGTCTGATGAGGCTGACTGCAGTAAGCTGCTTAATATGCATCAGCATGAATGCTTTTGTACTACATATAATACTACACATAGACCTCCTATCTCTCTATTCCTTTATATACATATTCCTTCAATCCATATCTATATATTGAATTACACAATGACCCTGGATTATCACAAATGCACAGTCTTGAAGAACCTTAATCTAACTTACTCTATATGCACCAACATATACATCTGTTTCTATTGACCTTTGAAGAACTTCACGGACCTTCTACGTCATATTTGTTCATACATTTCTTCCCTCAAGGATACACGCAAACTTGCTTGTTTAAACTTTCACCACCCCTCGTCCATTTCTTGCATGATCTGTCTAACCATGACCTTCCAATTTGTTATCACCACTGTTGCAGTCATGATTTCATGCCTTATCTAGTTTACTTGTTAATATACTGACTAAAATAACACTCATTATTTTAATCAATAATTTTAATTTACTTTATAGGTCATATGTATTTAATAATTCATGTTTTTTTTTTTTCTAATGAAACTCTAAAGAAGCAACGTCATGCTTTTTTTTATTGAGGAGAATTCATATTGAGGATTTTATATTTGAAGCCATTAGCTTTTTTAACTTCATTGAATTTTTATTTTTTTCCTGCCACCAGGTACTGGAGAATAAAAAATTTTCATCTTTTCTTAAAAATAAAATTTTTTTTCAGTGATAAAATTGGTCAGTAGCTTTTTTTTTCATTTTCTCATCGTCTTTTGTGCTAATGATTTTTCAACAAAATAGCCAATTTAAAGTTTTAAACGAGTTATAAATTTAAAATTTAAAGAAAAGTTATAAATTGTTGTGAAAATTTACTGGTATGAATTAACCCTTTTTAATAACTCTCAAGAAACAATGGAAATTACTCGATCAATTTATATGACAGTTAATTAAAAGTAAACTTTTCGTTTCTCCCGCCTGTTGTCTTTTCCGTAGAATTTACAGAATCCCAAGGTGCTCAGTAATACTACAGTTCTATATTTAAATACCAATATTGAATGTATTATCGATAGTAAATGTAAAATGAAACTCTCTTGAATTTCCTGCTTCTGTTCTATAATCACGTACGCTATTATATTTTTATGTATTTGTATTATTAGCATATGTGTACATGGATACAAAAAAAAATGAGGATATAGTATTGTTGAGAATCACAATTGCAAAAGTTCAAAGTAAATGTCTGTATTTATACTAGTTTTTATATTTCTCTCATAAAAGTTTAGTCTCTTTCTATAGTACATTCTCACTTTACCAAGCACAAAAGCTTATTTTTTCCTTTAATGTGCAATTTTAAATTGATACAATTTTTTTATCGACTTTACTTTCTTCTTTAATTGGCACAGAAAACGATACAAAAAAATTCAAATAACTTCTTCCTACTTTCTTAAAAAAAAGTCTCTTTATCAATTGAATTTTTTTAAAGTGATAAAAATACATGAAAATATAATCAGTCTCGATATTTTATTTATCCATAAACTATTTTCTTTTTTATTTTCTAAATAAATAGTATATAATTTATTCAGTATTTTAAATTTTAAATCCAAAGTTTTTTTTTTTTTAAACGATTTTGATGAAAAATTCGTCTTTCTTTCTTGTTAAAATATTGGCATAATTTTATTTGCAACTTTTTACTTCTCTTAAAATGTATATTTATTATAAAACAAATTTTTTGGTAAAAATAAAAATAGAGAAAAAAAAATAAGTTTTCAAAATAGTCTAAATGGCACACTTGTGTTTTCTACTTTTTTTCAATTTATTTCACTCACTCTCAACTTTTTCCAGCACGAAAAAATATTCAATAAGAAAGATCATACATATAAATAATGTACTTGACTGAAAATATTCTTATTTACTAGATGAAACTTGTCGTTCGGATCAGTTCACTTGTGCTGATAAGAAATGTATTCAAAGTAGTTGGGTATGCGATCAAGATGCAGATTGCGACGATGGAAGTGATGAAAAAGATTGTCCACCGACAACATGTAGACCGGATACGGATTTCGCTTGCTCTCAAGGATACTGCATTACTGCAAGGTGGAGATGTGATGGAGACTTTGATTGTCCGGATCACTCTGACGAGATAGGATGCAAAGACATGTCACGTGTTGGACACTCAAGCCATTGTGCTGAACATGAATTCCATTGTGGAGACCATCTTACTTGCATTCACCAGAGTTGGGTCTGTGATAACGAGAAAGACTGTCCTAATGGATCTGATGAATCTCCAGAAAGGTGTCGCAATGTCACATGTAGAGCTGATCAATTTCAGTGTGGAGATCACACGTGTATTTCAGGTAATGGAAAAAAATTAATTAAATTACTTCAAGTCCTTGAAACCATTCAGATTTACTTGGGTGTTATGCCACTAAATATTTTGGCTTTAATTATGAAGTGACTGCTCCAAAAAACTTGATAAAAAAAAAGTTTTTTATCAAAGTTGTTCTTAGGTTACAAGTAGGTCACTCAACATTCAGGGTAATTACTCTGAATCCTGAAGAGTGAACAGTATGTGCAAATTTATTTGGGAAGAGTTTGCTTGTAATCCCAGTTTTTGGCTAAAGTCGTTATTTCAATGTTTCTCTTGGAAACTTCTTTTGATTAAAAAAAAACCCCCCTTCTTAAAATTAAACAGTTTGCACTTTTTTTTTTTTTTAATATTTCAGACATATTACAGAATAGAAAATTTAAATGAATCAATGAGACAAAAAAAATAATAAAAAGAATCAAGTAATAGAGTTAAAACTGCTATAAAAAAGTGTCAAGTGTTTTTTTCTATAATTTGCAATTAAACAGCATTCAAATAATAAATAGAAATAACTTGAAATTTATCATAAACTTTAATATAAACATGATAAAGTACTTTTAAAGAAGTCCAAGTACGACACCAATATTTGAATAAAAGATTAGATGTTAACGTTTAGTAATTTTTTTCAAAGTATGCAAAGTACATATTTGTTCAGTAAAAGGTTTAAGTTGAATACATTTACATGGATATAACATAATACTCTAAGATTCATTCTCTTTGCAAAGTACATTAACTAATTAATCAATTAAATAATTAATGAAAATTAAATTTATCCTCATTTTGAGACGATTGAAAAATTAAATAACAAATGAGAAAATCAAGATGAGATAAAATATTACTATACGATGTAATATTTAATATTGAATTATTTTAAAGCAGATAGGAATTTTTTATTTAACGAATAATATTATTAAAAGATAAAATTAAAGATAAAATTTGATTTAATTTTAGGACACTTATATTGTGATGATAAGCAAGACTGTAAAGATGGCAGTGACGAGAAAAATTGTACGTCAAAGTTATCTTCTTGTGATGCACAGACTCAATTCGAGTGCAGCGAAGGCTCCTGTATCCCATTGAATCACGTTTGTGATAAGCAACGTGATTGTATTGGCTGGGAAGACGAGAGTCGAGAGCGGTGTGGTGTTAATGAATGTTTGAAGAACAACGGTGGATGCACACAGATTTGTGTTGATATGCCAATTGGATATCGATGCGATTGTCGACCTGGATATCGACTCATTGACAATCGCACGTGCGATGGTAAGAGACATCCTACATGTTCCCTAGTTCCATAGATAAATATTCCACATGAATATTTAATGGTCATGAATTTTAATCGACAGATTAAAAACATTTGTCGATTGCTTTGTACACAAGCTGATGACTCTGATCAATAAAATTTATTTGCAGATGTGGACGAGTGCTTGGAACCAGGAAGCTGCTCACAATATTGCCTCAACGAAAAAGGTACATTTAAATGCAGCTGTGCACCAGGGTATTTGCGGGATCCAAAGAACGTGACAAGATGTAAAGCAGCAGAAGGACATGCAAGTCTACTCTTTGCACGAAGACATGATATCAGAAAAGTAGCTCTAGACCGTCAGGAAATGACTGCTATCGTTAACAATACAAAAATGGCTACGGCTCTTGACTTTGTATTTCGAACAGGAATGATATTCTGGAGTGACGTGAATGAAAAAAAAATTTACAAAGCTCCAATAGATGAAGGAAACGAACGTACAGTTGTTATTGATAAGGATTCAACAACAACTGATGGTTTGGCAGTAGATTGGATATATAATCATATATATTGGACTGATGCTGGTAAAAATACTATCGAGATAGCTAATTTTGAAGGCAACATGCGTAAAACATTAATAAAGGACCAGATTCAAGAACCGAGGGCAATCGCGTTGAACCCATTGGAAGGTTGGATGTTCTGGACAGATTGGGGTGATGAAGCTCGTATCGAGAGAGCTGGAATGGACGGCTCCCATCGATCGGTGAGATAATTTATTAAGTTTTCATTTTAGATGATTGACGTTACCAATAATTTCAGTATTGGTTGAAAATGACCTCATTGCTATCGATTTACTTCTTTTTTTATAAATTAATACAAAAAATTTATATTAAGAATAAATTTATTTTCCATGTTCTCTATTTAGTTCAATCGATTCCTTTAGAAAAAATTTATAACCATACTGATTATTTTTTAATATCAATTGTCAGTTCAATAATTTACTTATCTCTTGCAATTCTTTTTCTAGGTGATAGTTGGAAGTGAAGTGACTTGGCCAAATGGCCTGACTCTGGATTTAATAGGACGGAAAGTTTATTGGGTAGACGCGAAATTACACATCATAGCGTCTTGCAACTACGATGGAAGTGCTAGAAGAACTGTTTTATATTCCCAAGATCATTTAAGACATCCATTCAGTATCACAACATTCGAAGATTTCGTATATTGGTCAGATTGGGACAAACAGACGATATTCAAAGCAAATAAATTCACTGGCAAGGAAGTCAAAGCCGTAACGCCACTAAGATCACAACAGAATCCGATGGTCGTTCACGTTTATCATCCCTACAGACAACCTGACGGAACGAATCAGTGCCAAGCAGTTAATGGACACTGCAGTCATTTATGTCTACCTGCTCCAAGAATAAATTCACGATCTCCCTTACTCAGCTGTGCTTGTCCTGACGGTTTAAGATTATTGCCCGATGGTCTCATGTGCGTCGAAAACGGTGAGTGGATTTTATTAAGCTCCTTGGTGCATCTAATGCTTCTCTTAGCGGTCAAATGCATCTCAAATATTGAATCTTCCGCAAGAACATTACCAAAGAACGATCTGCATGCAGATACATATTTGAAAGTTATTCAAGGGAAATGTAACATTAACGTTGAAAATGTATCTTATCGATTAGTTATGTCTTTACTATTTTCAAATATAATGCAAATATTTTGAATGAGTAATATGATTGATGATGGATATCGGTTTATTGAATTTTTATTTTTATATTTCAAAAGACTAGTTAATTAATTAGTCTGTTGAAAAAATATTTGCATTATGATTGAATTATATTCAGTAAAACTAATTTAATTAAATATTTAATTTGATACGTCTATCTCTTTTATGCACTTTATCAAAGTTGTTCAATGAAATTTAATTTGGGCACAAATAATCTACTGCTTATTTCATATTATTCTAACTTTAGTTCTCATATTATTCTAATTTTGTTTATTATTTTTTATTTATTATTTGCATCGATGGTGCATGAAAAAAAAATATTGGGAACTCCAGTAACGACAACAGTGGCACCCACAACACAAGCATCTACAAGACCATTCAAAAAACTAGAGCCTACAAGTACTGGTAAGATCAGAGTGAATTTGTGGGTGTAATTTAAAGATTTTTTTATAATTAGGCACAATAAGTATTCCAATTATAAAAGAATTTAACATTCTAAAGTCTACCCCTAATTAACATGGTGTGAAATAGAACTCACTTAATACATTAGCATTACTTTAATCATTTTCATTCATTGGAAGTAATCAATTCAACAAATACTAGTAATCTCTTGATCCAGGTATCAGCAATTAATATTGTAAAATTAAATAATAATTGGGGTATTTATTGAATATATTGGATATGTGCATGATTTATATAACGATACTTTGGACCATATAGATCACGAATGAGATAAAATACATTTTTAGTACAATAATTTTGGATATAAAAAAAGTTTTATCTTATCACCATGCAATAATCTCATTTGCGATTTATAAAACTACATTGTCGTGTAATATTATAACCGCAATTCAACGAGAATTATAGTTGCAGGTCCTACAGATGCAACTGATGCGAATGGAAACAGTAATCTCGGCAACGAGCCAACAGATCCAGGCTTGGTAGCTGGTATAGTCATAGGAGTAGTAACCTTAGGTCTTCTACTGCTCGCACTAGTTGCAGTGCTTTGCTATAGGCATTACCTTCACCGTAATGTCACTAGCATGAATTTCGATAATCCAGTGTACAGAAAAACTACTGAAGATCAATTTAGTCTTGAGAAAAATAGGTTCCAACTACCAACGGCAACAGTTGGAGAGGAGGTAATGAAATATTCATTTTTTATTCACTTTTTCATCAAGAAAATTTTTCTTCATGAAAAATTCAAACCCTTTCATAGTCTAACACCATTAATCTAATCCTAAAAACAATTTAAAATCTAATTTTTCTAGAACTTATACAATCGAACTATGATCATTTTATACTGCAGGTGCACTATTCACTCCAATATTGTTTCAAACTCTGGCTATATTTTTTTATTAATCTGAAATAACTCAGTTAATTTCATCAATTATTGAATTGTCAATTCACATAAGTTGCTGATAAATCTATTAAAACATTGAGTTCTACATGATTTAACGACGATAGAAACTTTTTTCTCCATTTTTTTTTTCAAAGCAATAACATGAATTTTGAGTCATTACAAGAATTTTAGTAGTCAATTTGAGTATGGACATGATTTTATGATCTGTTCACTATCAATAGTAATCAAATTATAATGCTTTTGTGCTTTAAATTCGCCTAAATTCACAGAATATTCATTTACTCTTATGAAAATTGTATACAGATAATAATTGAAGTAATTAAGTTTATTAAGATTCATTTAAACCTTAAACGATGATTCAAGCTGTTAAAATCATTTAAATTGACTTTAAAAAATTAGTAGTACAGAATTTTTCAATAAATGAAGAATTTTTTTTCTTACTATTAAATTAAAGCTGATATCAAACACATGGTATCCACATTATTTGATTAAAATTTAATTTACAGGCACAAGAGCCATTGACCAGTCCAGGAACAAACGACTATGTTTAAAAAAAAGGGCAGTTAACTTTTTATAAAAGAGTTAAAGAATTAAATAATCTAATGGGATTGTAAAGGAGGAGTAAAAAGAAGAATCGTCGGAATAAAAAGAAAAGAAATCGAGTTCTGGCAGTATGTGCCTGACCGAAATGTCCGCCTGCTGCCTGCCAATTAAGCTGTGATTATGTTTTTGTTTTTACTATATACTTTTATTCGTTTGAAATTTTAAATTAATTTTTGCATTTTTTATTAAAAATTAAATAGTATAATAATCTAGAGATTAGTATACTATTTGATTGCGTGTACGCAATGATGGCTGATTTAATTTGTATTGCTCACTGAACAAGTGTAGAGAGGATTATTATTATCGATTAGTACAGATGATTAAATAATTAATTATTGAGTTAATTAGAATATAATATTAAAGAGGCGCCAAACTAATTTTACGATATAAATATTAATCGAATCAAAGCTAGTATTCATACGACGTATATTCTCGCTACGTCATGTAATATTTCATATAATAATATATTATTATAATTATGATGTTAAGTCAAAGCTCGCTGGAAAGTCTGTCAAACGTCGAATCGAGCATTATTTGGTGATGTATTCATTGACTGTTATATTTATGAACAATGTCTGTGTTAAAATTTATTAATATAGTTTTTAAAAAATTGTGATTATCTGAAAATATTATCAAAAATATTATTTAAATTATTTGTTATAAAGCTATGGAACAAAATTGTTTTTACTTTATTTATTGCTCAAAAGCTTTATTTTTATCAAATTCGAGTGCTCGGCTCGTTAGTTTAGACTTATAATGCACCGTTAAAGCATCTTTAGATGCTTAGCGTACATATGTACATATTTACCCTTGAAATCTGATTCTTCGTTATAATTTTGTTTGATCTTGATTTGCAATTGTATATATAATTATACACTACATGTATATTCCTATAAGAAAATACAATCGTACTAAAATTATTTGAATTAATGAAATGAATAATTACGTACTATTTAAGTGCTTTATAACAACAAAAATTTGAATTTTTGTTGTATAATTTTATTTTTAATTCATAATTATGTGACAATTACAAAAGCTCATAGTGACTTATGTTAGTGAAATGTGTAGCCGTACAGGTTTATGGCGTGTAGTTCATATCACAGAACCATTCAACTTAAAATATACCTAGTTTGATCACTATTAACTTTAGGAATAGATGATAAAATGATTAAATTAATATAAAATTACTATACATTACAAATAAATTAATAAATAATATTAAATAAACAGTAATGATAAGAGCAGCTCAATGACACAAAAAAAATTCTGACTGCACGTCGATTTTAATAAATGAAATAAAAAGTACGACTATTTAGATATTTCGTGTTATTGGACCTAATGAAAAAAACGAAAGAAAAGTCATTGTACAAGACTATGTATAGATATTGTATTAATTATAAGAACATTTTGCTTATTCACTACAAATATTAATTGATAATTGATTATTAGTACGTTATGTTATGAAACCTTGTGAGTCTCATTTTCAATACTCTTTAAATATGAGTTTGCTCGATTACAAAAACACAAAATTTCACAATCATCTTTCGATAAAAAATTTTATCATCCGTTTTGTATTATAAATAGAATAATAATGACATATTTTAACATTAAACAACGCACATTATTTTTTTATATTTTGTTTAAAAAAAATAAATTTTGAAAAGAACCCAGTGAATTAAATTTATCATAATACACTTTCAAGAGTTTATATGTGTCCGTTAAAAACGGTAAGATGTGATACAGTGGATTTTGTAGACGATAATTTCTAAATTTTAGTTTACTGTCTGTTTGAAAATAATGATTGTGACAAAGTAATCAATCTAATGAAATATAAATAAAATTCAGTACATATTTAATAGACCGTTTTTAACATATAAACTATCTGAAATTATCACAAATTTTTACTGTGTACAGAAAATTGCACCCGTCCAGAATAAAAAAAAAACAAAACTTTCACACAAAATTTTTATTCTCCGTTGCGATTTAAATGTATGTGCTAACAAATTAGTTATTTAATCAATTTACCATGTGAATTAATTATTTAGTTTTTAATTTTTTAACGCTCATCAATCGCACATGACTCATTATTTGTAATATAATTATTTACATAGTTTATTTGTAAATGTTTATTTTTATTTCTATCATTTTTGATTGTAGAAAATTAAACCAACTTATCAAATACTTTTTTATGTATGAAAAAAAGTAACAAACTACAAATTGTGCTATTTTTATTGTAAACAGTGTAAAGTAAGCGAAATAATGCATGTTTGATTCTTACCGAGAAATAAATAACATTTTGATGTTTGTGCCTGTATTATGAATGTTTTTTTTTTTATTCTCATATATTACATTCAACGTAGGAATAAAAATGATAATTGATGATAATTTTATTTTTATTATATCATCAGCTAGCATATAATCGTAAGAACACCTTATCGGATTATTGAATGGACTCATTCATAGTAAAGACCTTTTTGTCAAGGTTACAAGAAAAATTTCAAAAATTATTTATTAATGAAGAACATTTTAAATACATAAAATCACTAGATGTTTTTTTTATTTTTAATAATAAATTATAAACTCAAAATGAAAAATTTTAAAAACTATGTTTTTTTTTGAACTACAAAAGTTTGACATTAAGTATTTCATAAACCATTTTATTCCGAAAATACGGCATATTGTCTTGTGAAAATGTTAACTCTCTATTAGCACAAATAAATTCAGCAAACGTACAAGAAAATACGCCACAATCACTTCCGTTCATTTGTTGAGGAATGTTTTCCATATTTTCTAACGTCCAATCACTAGTATCGAAAGATTTTTTCTTCTTGTCTAAGCTTTCATCTTCGAGATATTTTCTCAAAGCAACCAAACATTTAGGATTCTTACCACCCATACTATCATAGTATCTTATCGATTTATCTCTAAAGTCTATAATAGACATAACCCAATGCATTCCAAGATGTACAGGAACCACAATAATATCTTTAGCAAAAATATCGACTTTCCGTGTCCATCTTTTCAATGATGAATGACCACCTGATATTAATTTTGGATAAAAAAATGTGTTCATTGCATAAACTGATGGATATTTTTCATTTTCACCTCTGGCAATTAATAAATTCATGTAAAAGTTAATTACTTCATCATTAAGCCAGTTTAATCCAGCCAAAGTGTGAATATCTTTTCTCGTTATTCTTAAACCGAAACTTTCTACTAAGACTTCATCAGGAGGCCGTGGATTCAAAGCACTTCTCACTTCAGCAAGCATAGGATCCGTAAGCTCTGGTAAGCTTGGTTCATCGAGGAACTCATCGTCTATTACAATTTCTTCATAGAGTTTCATTGATTGTGATAGCTGCTGCTCAAGAGATATCTGACGCGCCATACGATTTCGCTTTGCTAATATGTGCATCGTTTTCTTCAACTCCTCGGCTTCTTGGCATTTTTGTTTCATCCGTTCATTATACTGTTCAGAAACTCGAGGAATATAATCTTTCTTCAATACAGTCTTCGTTGATAGTTTATCTCGCAGAGAATTTGTAGTTACTTCTTCTGGTGAGATTACTACAATTTCAGGAATAACTTTCGGTGAGGTTTCATCTTTGACTGCAGCTGAAGCAGCCAACGTTTTACTTGAAATATCATCTCCGTCAATTTTTATAATTTCTTCAACAGAACTTTGACGCCTTGCTGCAGGCTTTGTCCACGATTTACCCATTGGAGTAAAGTATCTCGAAGGTGTAGTATATTTTGGAGTAGAAAAGACCTCTGGATCTTTTATTGAAGATATTGACGGCTCACTTTCAATGTCAATAACTTCGATAGGTTTTTGTGATCGCCTATTATTGGTTTTTGAATGTATGACTTGTATTCTTTGAGGAAGAAATGATCTCAACAGCTTTCCGTATTGCTCTTTCTCTTGCAGCTGATAAGTCTTGCTCAAAGTTGACTGTTTAAAAAAATCATGTTTAGAATTAAGCAAGTGTTTACCATAAAAATGAGTTGGTTTAATGACTGAATAATCTAATGAGCTTCTTGAAAATTGAGAAGTGTTATGATTATTATGAATAGTATTTCTATTCACACCAATAGAACAAGGTCTGCGGTTATTTGGCTTTGAGTTGAACATTTTTTCTTCATAAATTTGAACATCGTTGTCATCGTCATCTTCAATTTCTATTATATCTCGGCTATTTTTCATATTATTCAAATGGTTACAACAATGCCTTTTTGAAGGAGTTGTAAATTCATTAATCGAGTCAGAATCTACTTCTGAAACTCGTCTCTTCCTCGAAAGCCCGTCAATCCACCCGAACAAACTTTTGAAAATTTCGAACATTTTGAACATATAAATTTACTTCAATATGGTATAAAAAATAGCAGTTAGATTCTCTTACTCTTTCCATTCAGATGAATTTTACATATACTTGATACCCTAAAATAAAAATCTAGATTTAGAACAAAATAATAATGTCATCATAATTGTAATTTATAAATAACACGTAAAACTTACGTTTGACATCTTTAATACGATTTGTCGGACTGCAGAAAAGTTTCCATAAAATAGAGGCATTAATATTTTATTTACATCTTCCAAACAGTTATTTTGCGTTAGCGAATATTAATTATATTTAAATCTGCAGTTAGTCTGTCAATAAAGGAATACAATACATTACTAAATCAAAGTTAAGTAATTAATATTAATATAATAAGCAACAAATAAAGTATCAGGAGTTTTAAGGAAGTAAAAGTTCAATAGAAAATTCAAGATAAAATTATGATATATAAAGAATATTCATAGAAATGTACTATTTGTTACAATAAAATATAAATTTATACTCATTTCATTAGGCGCGAAAGAACATGCAGATTGTATTTGATACATACCAACAAATTTTTTGAGATAAAATACTTCAGCTGCCGAAGTTAATTTTTATTGAAAAATCAATATTTATAATTTATAAATGATAAAATATTCTGAATTGTGTATAACTTATTTAATTTGTCCCATAATTTTATTATAATTAAAAACTGCTATATGGGAAATTTAGTATTTACTAATTGATTTACAGGTTAGAAATAGCTGAGATTTCGGCTTCAATGAAAACAGTGCTTTAAGAAGCTGAAAGCAGTCAACTTCAGGTTAGATGTCACAGAGTATATTCCATTAATTTCTAACTTCATGGTTTACGTCTTTCTGTAATTTGGAGTAACACGTCGCTATTTATTTACATAAGAAAATAACATAAATCAAGAAATAGTTAAACAAAATATTTTAGGATTAATCTTAAAAATTTTTTTAATATTTATAATAAAAAATGTCTTATCAACTGTACAGAAATACAACATTAGGTAATACTCTTCAAGAAAGTTTAGACGAGCTTATTCAGGTGTGTAACATGTACCTGACAACTCTATTACTTAATTAAGTCATAAATAACTGTGATAATGTTTCTTATTCATTATTCATTTTGTTTTTAATAGTATGGACAAATTACTCCTCAACTTGCAATCAAGGTTTTACTACAATTCGACAAGGCTATTAACCAAGCTCTTGCCAATCGAGTGAGATCTCGATTAACATTCAAAGTAAGTCAAATAAATAACTGATATCTCAGCAAACGAAGTCAATTTTAATGTTATGAATCAATTAATTTATTCATTTTCTTATGTTTCATACATAGGCCGGAAAACTCAACACGTACCGGTTTTGTGATAATGTGTGGACTTTTATGTTGAATGATGTTGAATTTAGAGAAGTTCAAGAAGTGGCTAATGTTGGAAAAGTCAAAATTGTTGCCTGTGATGGAAAAAGTACGTAAAACTAATTAAAAAAATTTTTCATCTCCATTAATATAGTTTAAATAATGCTTATTTTGATATATTTTATTCTACAGCTTTAGACACAGATGCTCTTGGAAAACGATAACAATGGATATATATTTATTGGATACCTAAAGTTAATCTAATGTGTTTTATACATATGTATTATTTCTCTATACTATTTTAATATTTAAAGAATTTTGTTGATTGATAACGATAAAAATGTTCAATTTTAATGTTTTTTCTGTATAAAATCATACTTCCCTTACTATGTTGTTATTTATGATTAACTATACATTTAAAAGAGAAGCCTTTGTACAATTTAGAGTTATTCACAAAAAAGAGCATGGCAGTTTGTATTACTTGATAAATAATTTTAATTTCAATAGTGAAAATTCTTTCAAATGTAAAATAACTTTGTAATAAAGTGACTTAAATAAAAGACCAATTTATCAACAGAATTTCCGTTGTTCCGATTTCGGTAAATTGTGATCACAATTTTATTTAAAATAATTAATTTATGAAATAAATCATTATTTTTGCAATATCAAAGGTTTTTCAGATATTTTCTTGGATGTTTATAGAAAATAATGGATCGTGAAATTGAAGCTTTAAGCGTGACTACAAAGAAACATTTTTCATCAGGTATCATGATTGGAAGAGTAGCAACCTTTGAAGGTTTGCTTTTAGGTCCTAGAAGCCTATTCTGAGCGCAAGAGAAAAGGCAATGTACACGGAGAGAATTTTTTTACTAAATCTAAGTGCAAAAGTGACAAATGCACGTTTCGAAATTTATAATTAAAAATAATTCCACTCGATGCATAGTAAATTTTGAGTTCTTGTAAGTTAATTTTGTACTTAAGAGGTGTCTTAGTAAAATAATTACTTAGGTAAGTCAAAAATTACTTATGACAACCTAAAATTCCCTGTTGAACAGAAATATTTTTACTTATAAATTTCGAAACGTGCACTTGTCATTTTTATAGTTTTTTTAATTTAGCCTGAACTTGAAAAATTTATTTATTTTTGTATCGTTGTTGTTTTTAGTAATAAAACTCAACTGAACTTAAAATCGCTTACATTATGAAACATACATACTTTTGTGTCATAATTTTACAAATGTATCACATGAATATTTACCTTTAAAATCATGTAATCAAAAGCCAATCAAATTACTCAAATTATCAATATGGTGGCCAATATGTCAGCCAATATGGCGTTTTTCAATTCAATATGACCGATCAGTATCTTTTTTATATATAGATATGTTCAATAATAATTGTATATATAACCTTATTTATAAGAGTTGATCCATCGAGTAGATTCATAAAATAATCTAACTGGTGTGACATTGATTTATATTTTATTCCAGATCTTTTTAAGGATATTTGAAAATGTCTAGAACAAAGAACCTGTCATCATGCAATAATTCTGAATTAATTAGCATCATTTGTGAACTCAATGAAATTAAAGCGATGAAAGTAACGATGAACAAATGTTTTTTGTCGAGTTTGATGGTTGGAGCAGCAGCAACCTTGGGAGGTTTGCTTTTGGGCCCTAGAGGCATTGCACTAGGTATGATTTAAATGCACTTACAAATAAATAAATCTATTCTAAATTTTCATTTCATTCATCTTTCAGGTAGTGCAATAGCTGGTTTAACAGCATCGGTTCTTAATGAGAGAGCATTTCGTTCAGTCCCTGATATTTTAATGAATGATCTTACCGAAGATCAAAAAAGAAGACTCGCTAAGTCTATACGAAGTTTATTATCACAAGAAAATATAATGACAGTTGCAGCTTTATCAATGCAAATGATGTCTAAAGCTGGTTTTAGAGAAACTTTAGTATCAGTTATTAGAATGTTTTTTAAAGAATTAAATTTTTCTATATAAAAAGTGAATTATACATATTAAATATGTTAAACAAATAATAATTAATATGATAAATAAGTTTTTGAATTTAATACACATTTTTTACGGAAAATGTAAAAATTTTAATAAAACAAAAAGTGATTGAATTTTACAAAGGTATAACTGATATAATAGATAAAGTATAGATATAAGACGTAGTGTATGAAGTAAATAGTTATTTTTATCAAACGTGACGTTGGTTTATATTTTATTTCAATTACATTCTAGGATACTTAAAATATTCTAAAAAATGAATCTATCATCATACAGTAATTCTGAATTAATAAGCATCATTTGTGATCTTCGCGTAATTAGAGAAGCGAGTTTACCTGTTATGATTAATCCGAATATCATGGGAGGATTTGGTTTCTTCGAAACTTTTCAAATGGCCTTAAGGATATCTCTTCTAACATACCCAATATTTATTCTTGGTATCACATTTACATATTTGGAATCAAATTTTTAAAAATAAATGATTGTATTAAATATTCTAATAAATTTATATTTAGTAGATAAAATGCGACAGTATAGTAAAGCTGCTTTTACTACTAGCGATGGCAATTTTCGTTCCATCCCTGATATCTTATTGAACGAGTTTACTGAAGACCAACAGATAAAAATTGCTTCTGAGATACAAATATTATTGACCAAAAACAAAATTATGGCAATTGAAGCTCTATCAAAGAGGATAATGTCTGATGATGTTTTCAAAGATAGTTTAATATCAATAATTAGAAAACATTTGAAAGATTGGCTGAATTATTCAATATAAATAATTGACATGGAAAAAAGGTATTAAAAATATTTCCTTTTTAAGATGTATTCTATTCTGTGAGGAATAAAAAATTTAGACAGCATTATATAAGTATTACGTTTATATTTATAAAATTATTCATCATTAGAAAGCACATATGATTTATCTATATGACGTATTTGTAACTCACTTTATACACACCAAGACACAAGCACGCATGAGTCCACATACTATACGAGGACACAAATGCATGTACTTGTCCTTATATTTTGTTCAGACATACAACTATGAAAACAAAAAAATGTACAAGTATGTCTGCGTATATAATTAAAGTATCTCACTTATGTGTATTTCCAAAGAGTAATAGCTCTATTTGTTTTAATTTTTCTCATTTGTTTGTTCCAAATTGAAATTGTGCAGACAAAGATATATTATATTATTAAACTATTTTCTACTCGACATTAATCGTTCAAATTTGTCGATGAAATATTTTGTATTTTTTTTTACAATACCATAATAATTGCAAAAATTTCGAATGTAAAACATAGAACAATACACATATATTATGACAACCTTACAGAACATTATTTTATTACAATACAAAAAAGATAACGATAACAAGAATCAATAGGTTGTCAATTATGTATATATATATATATATATATATATTTTATTCATATAATAAAAATTGAACTCTCTTAAATTGCCACAATAATAATAGTGAATAAATTACAATAATTCTGGCTCGTAGCATTTTTAACGTTAAATTGTTTTTAGTTTTTTTTTTGTATTTTTATTTATTTTTAAATCTCGCAATTCTCAACTACGACAAATGCCGACAAACTCTATGGAAAAATAGGACACTTGCGTGAGATTTCATTGAATATGCATGCATATTTGTACGCGCATACTGGTTTTCTTATTTTTATTTTGTAATTTTTTTCTATATTAAATATATATTATATACATATATATTTATATAAATAAATTACATAAATATATATCGTATACACGATAAGATTTATATTTAAATTTTTTTTTTAACAACTGACACCATCTCATTTTTTAAATTGATAACTCAAGATATCTTCAAAGACATTAAGAGAGAGATATTTATCGGACTATATGCAAAATAGAAGATCGTTTATCTTTTTTTTCTTATTTCGTTCATTACATATTTTTTGTTAATATTACTCGTACACACACGCGCGCACACGCACACATGCATATGTACATTTAATGCATCACCAATACATATGTATACCACATACGTACACTTGAATGCAAATATTTTTTATAAAGGTACCCTTAAAAGTGGTTGAAATACGCTTACGCATAGAATTCAATACTAATAATATCGTTACAATAACATAATAATATTATAATTAAACAGAATCGTAATTATTAATTAATATTTATAATAATAATGACAATAATAATCATTACAATGATAAATCGATAGTAATCGATCAGAGTATGATCATCATACGATAATTGCAACAAGTATATTGATAATCATAATAGTAATAATGTCAATAATAATAAAATAATAAAATAATAATATTAATAATAATCATATTAACAACAACAAGTTTTCTTTGTCACATTTTGGTTGCAGATTCTTACAATCACAAATATATTATTCAAAATATATATAGTAGTTGAAAGATGTTAAATTAAGAAAAACGCAATTTTCTTCATTTTTGTATAGAATAGTTTTTGTTTCTGTACGTAATAATAATATAATATAATATAATAATGATGATATCAATAATTAATGATCTTAATGATATTATTATTAATGATAATAATAACCATATTGATAATAGAATAATTAATAGTAATAGTAATTGTTGTTGTTGTAATAATATTAATAGTTTATGATTACATCGTAAGAATATTACTAATAATCGTAATAATTAATTAATTCGTTCATAATTTTATAATAAACAATAATTAATAAAACCTATAAATAATTCTATGTTCAACAGCCAGTGGTATAATAATGTATACCGTTGAGGTACCTACGTAGTTTTTCTTTCATTCATTAATCCGTAGCATATCAGCTACCAAAAGCTACACCAATCGACGTTGCATATACCTTGTAGCTAATTCATATTTCATCATACCTAGTGATTCATACTCGTTGCTTTATTCCTGCCATTTTCCTTTTACCTCAAATATTATTTTTAATAAATAAATAACAGAAAAAAAAACTCATTTTATAAAAGTTTAAGCAAACAATTTCACTATATCTTATTTTATTATTATAAGTTTATTAATATATTCAATAATATTTCATTGAAAATATAACGTACAATTATTATATCAAAAGAAGTCATAACTTTTCTTACAATTAATTAAAAACAATCTTTAATTAATTGACATTAATTAATATATACAAACTCCATTGAAATTAAATAGAATAACAATTATCACAATCTCCAAGAAATATATGATAAATGGTTTATTTATAATATTTATTATAGTTATAATAATAATAGAAAAAAAATCACAAACAAAATAAATTGGTTTACTTATAAAATTTTTTTTAATGAATCAACACATGATTATCAATATATTTCACTCAAGATATTGCAAACTATCAATTGGTGATGCACTTGGTGTGACGCATTTTTTTATACTGTTTTTATGAGTACAGTATTACATATAGTACAGTTATTATTAATTTTTACGTATAGAATGTGTACAGACGCAGGAGTAGTTAGCGTGTATCATTGTATTGTTAAACTTATTTTAAATTTAATTATATATATTACATATATATTTTTATTATGTTGCAGTCACTCGGATAATAACTTCTGCAGCAGGGATGATTTTGGATCACCTCGTACTACTTCCTCCATAGTACCCTGAAAAATTGACAGATATTATTTTTTTATGCTCCATCGATTATTTACCTTATTTTTACAGTTTTATATTTTTATTGCTCCGCCAAAGCGGAAATAGTAGAAATACTATTCAATTTATTTAGAAATAAATTCATTTTATTTAATAGAATATAAAATCGTAAAAATAGGTAATTTCTTTTCGTGTTATCAAATTTAATTAAAATCATTTTAATATAAACTTATAAATATCTTTAGTAAAATCATTTTCTATTTAATTTTGGGAAATATGTTACGAGTAATATAATTTAAAACTGACAAATATTAGATTGATTTTTTGAATCAATTTAATTTAAATCTAACTGATTAATATACCATATAACATAAATATCCAGAAAATTCATTCAGTGAGCAGATAAATAATTATCAATAATAAAGTGAAAAAGGGCCCGAAAGTTAACCATTAAATTTTTTCATCTATTGCAGTTTGTTGCAACTACAATTAAATTATTAGGCATGAATAATAAAATTAAACAGAAAATACGAGGAAATTATGCGTAAAGAATCAATTTATATTCGGCACTGTGAAAAAGCATTACTATTTTATTACACTAATATATCTTCATCAAGGATGATAAAGTATCGATGTTTATTGCGAATTATTACAATAAATTGAAACTTTGAATGCCCATAGCCATAAGGTTATTTAAATTATATTCGGAAAAATAAAATTAAATATTCAGAATAATAAAAGAAATTAAAATATATATGTTTTTAAACTGATTGCTTAATTTGAAAAAAAAGTTAATAAAAAATATTTTTCTTTATTACAATATCCCTGCTGTTTTCTATTATAAAATTAATTTTGCAGATCATTCATATATATATTTTTTTTTATATTATGAAAAATTCATGCAAAGAAGCAAAATATCAATAAAATTACAAAGAATATTATTCTAAAAGTATCACGTCAATATTTTAGGTATAATATAGTAACTAGCCAATATAATGTGCATAATAAGTTTTTTAAGCGAAGCGTAGAGGGTAGGCAGAGCATACAAATCAAAATACGTAAAATAATTAATTAATTGACGACGGGATCTTACCCTTGAGGAGAAGGGCGCGTTTCCGGCACTCCCAATGGCCCAGCTCTTAGCAGGGCCATCGCTAGCCACAGCCTCACCTATTTAGGACATTGTAGCAATCAATGTTACCACAGTCGACATACGATATTGTTTTATTTTGCTTTTCTATTTCACTTATTGATTATTTCATTTGTATTCCAATTTATCTAACTACTAATTAATTATTTATTCACAACTTATTTATACTAAAGTGTATGATATATGTAGATAACTAAATTAAAGTGTAGCTAATTTTTTGATTGAATGATGATATTGTAAGTTATTCAATTAAATATTTTGTAAATTAAAAAATATTAATAAATGTTGAGTGATAATCGTTTCAGTCATGTGTAATACTTTTTCACAGCATTATAATATCTAATCATTGTGTAATTATTGAAGTGTTTCTGGAAGAAGCTCTGTTAATAATTTCAGTGATTAAAATGACAATCGTGCTATTGTTTTGGCTATTTTTGTAAATATGTGATAATTTAATTTATTAAAAATGTATCACTATTTAAAGTGCCTTAATTTATTGAAAAGTATCAAATTTTTTTCCATGGCATCATTATTGGGTTTATATTTATTAAATTTAATTCAATAAGATGATTGGTGCTAATTTATTTATCCAATTTGAGATTGTTTTAGTTTGTAATATAAAAGCAATATTTAACTCTTAATTTTCTACCAAGTCAATTCATTTGATAAAATTTTATAGAGTGTCATGAGTGAATATTAATCTGACACATTTAATAAAATTTTCATCTTTCAAAAATTATTCAAATTAAGAGTTAAATTGATATATGATTGATAGTTGAGAAAATTTCTAATTTAAGTGTTTTCATTTTGATTGCTAAATGAATATTATGCTAAAAAAATGAATGATTAAATTATTTACCAGGAGACATTTCAAATGACAGTCCAAGGGCTTCCAGTTCCTCTTGAGATACTTGTCCTATGAGGTTATTCTGGATATTATTTGGTACTCTCTGTTGAGTTCTTGCTCCTACAACCGCTCTCAATTCTTGCCGTACAAACTCCGACGTAGTATTATTGCCTAATAAGAGAAATAAATCAAAAATTATTTTGTAATCAACCAAAAAAATTTCCTTACACTTTATAATCAAATTTGCTATTTTCTAAATAGCATATTAATCACTAACAGGATGGTATATAAAAGGTATATTTAATACACAAATGTTGGTATTATTCTCCAAGAAGATAAATAACTTAACTCTAATAAGGTATAATACAATGGGATGAAGGTATATTTTACAATTTAATGGTTTTTATTACATAAAAGTTGATTAAGGAGAAAAGTTAGTTGCGTTGCTTGTGACTTGAGTAACAAAGCTAAGGCTTAATGGTTTTTTTTATTCGTATATAAATGTAAATCACAAGTTTATATATTTTTTGAATGCAATTTTTCATGGACGTCATAAAATGAGAAAGCAGATTCCCCATGCTACAAATAACAATTTATATTAACAAACAATTATTTTAAGCGATTTTATTTTTGAATTTCGCTTAGTTTACCTAGTTAAAAATTTAATCATTTATCTGGAATAATTAAACGATTATAGATAGATAAGTTGATAATAATATCATGTTCAATTAAATATGAATAGTTGATCAATAATTGAATTTTTGGCAATAGAACTTGAAAGTTCGATTAATAATAATTTTTAACTAGGTCAGGGCACCATTACTGTACATTTTTGCATTTTATACATATAATGATTGTTATTTTTAATGAGACACAAGTGATAGTGACGACAAACAGCACATTCAGTGATTCAAATTCTTACTTCATTTTTACATTTACTGGAATATTATTAAATTACTAATAAGACAATTAAATTAATAGTATCATTGAAAAATAATAATTACATTTTTACAGGAATAAGAGGAGAGTAAGTACTTGAACAAAAAATAATTATGGTACAATCTAATTTTAATTTATGCGTTAATGGATCTAATTATTCATCTAATTAAATATAATTATTTTATCTACATTGTGCTTTGTGCAGTTCACTACTTATAAAAAAATCTAATTTATATGTGCTTGCAGAGATAATTTTTTGAAAAAATAACAAAATCAAGTGGCAGTCTCCTCTTATACAAAATGATACAATTGTCGAGGACATGAACATTAGCAGAAGGAAATTGGAAAATTGCGAGATACCAGTGCACAGAATATAAGCTTAAAAGAGATACATTTTCTAGAATTTGCTTTTTTAAAGTAGTGCTCATGTCCATGACTCTGACAAAAAATTATTTTCTTTTCAATCATTTTAATTCTCATTTAAATGATAATCATTTATCAAATTATTCCTTTTTTTTTTGTATATATTTTACAATTAAAAGATTATTCAAATATTGATATATATCTTTTTGAAATATTATCTTCAGATTGAAATTCTTGCAGACTAGACGAAGAACTTTTCTGTGCAGTAAACAGATGATTGTACATCGTTATTCACATATGGATGGATTCATCTTGTCACAGTAGCAGATTAGTCGATGACAAAGGTGAGCATTCATTGAGCACAAAATGTGGAACGAGTAATATGGACATGTAACGTGAAGCATCATGCAACGTTTTACAATGGCTTTTCGAAAATATCGGTCTTTGTGTTAAATAATGATCATTGGTGAATTATTGATATTATGTTGCAACCGAAAGAATTTAAAATAATTTTCTTTAATAAATTCATTGTTAATAAAAAAACAAAATAATTGAATTCAACAATTCAGTTATTAAATATCAATCAGAATACTCTTCTATAACATTGTCACATTCAAATCAGATTGCATTCAAATATCATTTATATATACATTCAGCTGTTATTTACAAGTGATGATTCAAAGTAAAATATTCATATATATATACAATTTGGAAAAAAAAGAAATATAATTAGATCATTTGAACATATCAATTTCTCTATTGTGAAGCTTCAGATACAATTAAAAAATCTTCGTGGTAAAAAATAAAAACAGGCATTAAAAAGTATTGGAAGTTTATGTTCAAATGGTCTGATTACAAATAAAAATGATTTACTTCAAAATCAATAAAAAAAATTAAAGCTGTCATGATTTGAGGGCTTATAATGTGTTTTATGATGATCTTGCAGGCTATAAATGAATGATAAAAGAGTGAGGGTATAACGATGGATGGCAAATGCTCTTGAATGAAAGTTAATGAAATTGATATTGATGGGTAAACTTTGGCTATTGGAATGCTTATGGTCGATGTACAAGGTCCCGTGCACTGGAACCAACGTGCTGATACTCAAAATGACAATGGGGTGTCTGTACAGATGATTCAGTGATGGTCACATGACATTAACTGGTCATATGACTTACCACCCATTTGATGACTGGCAGGATTACTAGAAGGCAATGACCTAGAGTCCTCAGGTCTCGTTGCATAGGCAGGTACGGAACCCTGATCGTAACAGAATTGATTATTCTGTACATCTGGGGTACTGACATTGCTGCCAGTGTTGCGATATAACATGGAAGAGTGTTGTTGATTCGTAAAATGATTATTCGTCACAGCATGTTGATTATGCGTTGGTGTTGTTGGACAACCAGCGCGAGGATGACTAGGAGACAGTAAGGCTTGTTGATCTTTGCTGACACCACCATAGTGTCGCGGAGAACCTACCCCACCTGCAACATCCGTACAATCTACCTCGATACTTTTTAAGGGACTATCAATTCTAAATAACAAAACTCCGAAATAAATCAAGTTTTCCACATAAGCACTCACGTTAAATAAAATTATTTTAATTAAACTATCATAATGATTTTTATGGGATTTTTTTCTCTCATACTAATGTTTATCTTGATTTTATCTTTAATAAATTTTAATAATGACAATAACACGTGAGTGCTATGGGATAATGAATCATTGATCGTAGTATATAATTTATTAAATAAATGTGAATGCACAAAATTGAAAGATAATTAAATTAAACTATGAATTATTCGAAAAATAACGCAGCAGAAATTGAATCAACTACGTATTGAAGATTTAATAAATTTTAATTAGTCGATGGAACAGAGATAATTATAAATTGTACTTACCTATCTTGTGTATTAATCTTTTGCATTATTACGACACAATTTACAAGGTTCATTATAACGCGTTAGGAAAATCTTTTCTATCACTATTAATGTGCGTTAAAAATATTGATAATCATTAAAAAGCACTTGGAAAATATGATTATACTAATTATATTGTATATAAGTGATTTTAAGCCCGCACATATGATATAGTATGGTGCAAATATATCAATCATTATTGTTATTATCATCTCTATGAAACTATTAGTGATTTATTATCCAAGGGAATATGTTGTGTGATTGATTTATAGAAAAAGATAATTACCTGGCAGTTGAGTCGTTGCTGAAGGCGTTGATGATGCTCGTTGAAGCCGATATTGTGCAGTAGGATTGGAATTACCAGGATTTGGAACGGGTGAAAATTGGCTAGCGGTTGGTGATGCAGGAGGAGGAAATGCTTCGGCAGGAAATGGAGATTGCCGCGCCGGAACTGCGGTGCCAGGCGATGGCATGGATCGTTGCTGCTGAAGCTGTTGTTGAGCTGCTGTTGGTTGTTGCTGTTGCGCCCTTGCTTGGTTTACGTTGAACATTCTTGGATTGTTCCCGTAATTTCCCTAAAAGGTAATGATTTTAATACTCACATTCTATAAAATTTTTTGCTACTATTAACTTGACTATTTAATTAAATAAAAATAATGTAATGTCAAGTTTTATTTTTAAAATAACATAGCAATTTTTTTGCATTACTTACTTGCGAAACTCGTGGAGATAGGGGTTGAGGATGAGATAGTAAAGACAACATTCCAGCGGGAGAATGTGGAGATAATCTAGATGCTGCGGACACTGGTTGACCGCTGTTGAAATTGTTATTAACCGAAGGGCTAAAAAGTATATTATTAATTGTTTTTTTCATCATTCATGTTGTAAAATAAATATCATCCGTTTGTTTTCATGTGTAAGTGTAGTTGATAATTAAATAGATTATTAAAAACAATATAAAATAATTAATCTATTACATTTACTTTGTTGTTAGATAATCAAGGACTTTGAATTTATTTTTTAATGAGCTTTAAATATGAGAAAAAAAATATAATAAAATATTAATTACTGTTGAGTAATTGTTGGCATATGAGAATAAGAATGAGTAAGGCGATGAGTAGAAGGTAACTGGACGGAACTTCCATACCCTGGCGACATTTGAGAGTCCGAAACACTGGATCGCTAAAAATAAAATATTTCAAAAAATAGTATAATGAAATTATAATTTATTTTAACATTAATTTAAATAAAAAAGAATTTTAGATAAGCTTTACCTGTAACGTTACATTCGGTGCGACAGTATTATTTAATAAATTGTCAATATTATGAATACCCGCTGTTATTTGATCAGGTGCCGTAGCATTTGATGGTATGAGTAATTGCTGCTGTTGCTGCTGCTGTAACAACCGTTGCTTTAGCTGCTGCTGTTGAAGTAATTTCGTTCGTTGATGTTGCAATTGTAATTGCTGTTGCTGCTGCTGTTGTTGTTGCTGCTGCTGTTGTTGTTGCTGCTGTTGAGTAAATGGTACGGCTGGTTGTCTTATTCCAGCCTGACCAGTAAACCTCGCCCTTGTCTGTTGTTGATACATTGGTGGTGGTTGATAATTGTGAGCCGTTGTAACAGATGTTGCACTTCCCAACTATTAAAAAAAATTATCATATAATTGATTAATTAATTCTAAAAATAATAATTATGTTTAAATCAATAAAGCTTCACAAAAGCATGCTTGAAACTTTGATCTTTACCGCAGACGAATAAGCTGGTGGAGTTGATGGCATTGTTATTGTGGAAGACGTCGAATTGACGGCAGTTTCACAAAGCATTAATGATTTTTGAATAGCGCAAATAGCCATTTTTTCGTTAAGAGGATTGTTTGTAGGTGCTTCTATAGGATCTAAGAGATTAGCCATTGTTGAAGAGTCTGTAATCCCTTCGTCTGACACGAATTCCATTACTTGATCTAGTATCTCAGATAAAGCTGGATCTGATTGATACGTATTTAACTCTCCTGAGGATGAATGAAATTCTACACCAGCGCTTGGGAATTCCGAATCCATTTGACCAATTGGAGGTCTCTCCTAAAATAAATACAAACAATAATTAAATTTATGTAAGAAAAATTGAATATAATAGTAGTATAAATTGACAATAAAAATTTTCATACAAAAACTTTCACTTGAAATTTCTTTTTATTATAGAATACAATACTCTGCATGACGAATTAAAAAATTCTAAATACTAACGTGACTTAGCATGTGACTGAGGTAGCTATTGGTTGCTTGGCGAGGTAGTCTCGATTGATTTTGGAAGGGAGTTCGGGCGGAGGTAGCAACAGTAGTGGTTGCGGTACTTCCAACCGATTGCATTCCACTTCCTGTCCAGGGTTGTTGGGGTTGCTGCTGCTGCTGTTGTTGTTGTTGCTGTTGTTGTTGTTGTTGTTGCTGTTGTTGTTGTTGCTGTTGCTGCTGCTGCTGCTGCTGTTGTTGTTGTTGTTGCTGCTGCTGCTTCAATCGGTCAGCAACACGGGGCAACTTATCCTATAAAGAGTGACAACAAAATCAGTAAAAGCTAGTGATAATAAAAATAAATTGAAATAAAAAAAAAAAGATGAATACCTGTGGCGTTGCCGATATCACAGATGCAGGGATTGGTGGGATAGTTGTTGGTTGAGGAGGTTGCTTAGCCAAGAGAGACGCTAACATTTTGTTCTTCTCCCACAGCTTACTTGTCCCCTGGCTTGATGTGCTGCTACCCGACGACGATACTTGATGAGAATTATCCATCGGTCTTTTAACAGCCATATTTGAATCACCGTCTTCTCCTGGCCTTTTTTGGCCACTCTGTGTTGACGTACTACCATGAGTATGGTCTCCAGGTTGAGAAGAGGGAGGAGATTTGAAACCGAGACTTCTGAGTATGTTGTCATCATCTCGATTCTGTTGGGAGAGCGGTAAAAATTTTTTAATTAAATTAATTGTCTATAATTGTTTATTAAAAAAAATATTAATTGATAAAAATATTATATTTTAATGATAAAATATTTTATTTAATACCTTTTGTTCTAGCATTTTTCTTTCTTCTTCAGGATCCTTCAACAACTGTTGCAAGAGTTCATTTTGCTTCTTTATGCCTGCACGAGAATCTTCATCATCATCATTTTTGTCGTTCAGCAGCTTAAAAAGAAGAAATTAACATTTTTATTAGAGATATTTTAATGCTTGGAGAATAAAGAGCTACTCAAATTTATATTTTAATACGATCACTACTCCACAATGACTTCATTTAAAACATTTACATTTAAGCACGTGAAAGACGTTGGCACGTGTACATATAAGTTTTACAAAGACTTAAAAGAATAAAAGTGACACACCAACGTCAGCAAATAACTTGAGCTATATAAATATATGTGTATACATATAAAAACTTTTTATTCTGTTTCTCGCACGAATTTCAACGTTTCTATTAATGCTTAGTAATTTTTCATGAATAATAAAGAACTATACGTTTTTTTTTTCACTGACTAATATTGTTACGTACATAAAACTTTTCAATTAGCTTTAAAGAAAATATTCAAAGATTATTTCGATAATTTAGATAATAAAAATAAAATGAAGAAATTTACCTGTAGAAGCATATTGTTGTTGTGAGAAGACTTGGAGTGTTCAGCAGCTGGTTTAGGAACAATACTTGGTGATGGTCTTACTTTAGCACTATGTTCCGAATGATATTCATCATCATCTTGTGCATTCAATAGAATCTTTAATATTCTATGATCATTTTGGTTTTCAGTTTCATTATTAGTACTGTCCTGAGCATCATCGCTATTAGCACTCACACCCTTCGTTAATAGATTTCTAAGTCTACCAGAATCACCTGTGGAGCTCAAACTACTTTGGGACTCAGCATTTGAGAGTAAATTAGTAGTGGTAGCCACAGGTATTGAAACAGGCGTAACCGCAGTTGAACTTGTCGTCGTGGTAGGTGTTGACTGACTCGCAGTTGTACCTGATAATGACGACATTGCTGTAGAAGTTGATGAACCTGGTGACGATAGTGTCGTAGTACCACTACTGATTGATGAGACTGTAGGTGAACCAGTAGACGTTGTCGGCGTTGCTGAGGTTCCTGTTGTCGACGATGTCGCAGCTGATCCAATAGAGTCGATGCTGTGGCTAGGTGTGGGACATCCTCGTACATCTTTACCGATGGACGCATTGGTACCAACACTAGCTCCACTGACACTGCCATTAATCACACCCGTAACGCTGAGCAAAGACGTCTGTGAATCCTGAAGCGGACTGAATGGGAAGGAATTACTAAAGGAGTGAGCACCGATCATGGAAGTCGGGCTATAGGCCCTTAAAGGACTGCAGTGCGACGTCACCGTGGAATTGGAGGTGAACGCTGCTTGAGGACTTGATGATGGGGCTGGCTGGGAAGGTGGTCGTGAATTTGGTGGACCGGTATTTCTTGACTCGGGTCTATCAGCACATCCGCTGCTACTATCCAAGTCCCATGAGGAATTTGGAAATAGTTCAAATTCCAAGTCCACATTTGACGAGAAATGGTTGAATGGGTTATTAGAGTTTTGTGAACTTAACGGATTACACGAATCACTCGAACCGAAGGGACCACTTTGATTCGTTGTTGTCGTTAAGGATCGACCGCTTAAACCACTCACTTGACCATTCACATGAGCCACGGACATTAATGGACCACCCACATTATTGTTATTATTACCGGCATTATTACTATTATTATTCGCACAATGGTTACTAGAGTGTCCTGAGCACACTTTGCTGTTGGAAAGCTGACCACCCTCGCTAGGTGTTAAGTCATTATCCCTATTTGTAAACAACAAACAAAACTATGTAATATTCACTTAACAAATACACTAAGATACTATTCTAAATCCCACTATTTTACTTTTTTTTTTATTTTATAATAATTTTCAAAAATGAAATATTCTATTCTATCCTAATCTATTTCTAATAATTATTGTTGTACAGTTATTCACATTAACTAATGATGTTAATGTACGTGAGGATATGAAATGATGAAAGTTGTAAATAACAAAAAAAAAAAAAAAACCAATGTTGACACTTAAACATATGGTTATTGATAAAGTTAATGAAGTCGAAACAGAAGTAACATAAATGTGTTATCACTTAAAATAAATTTTCTATAAGTAAAAAATATTTTTAAGAGTGGCCAGATCTCCAACACCAAAAAAACAAGACAGTGCGTGGTTACTAAGGTAATAAGGTTATTAAACTGTTGCGTACGATTGTAATTAAGTGAATAAGCGGTGTGATATAAATAAAATAATAAAAAACTCCCATTTCGCGGTGGTAGGTTATGACTGAATTGAATGTTAGTTGATCGATTGTTATACAAATGATGAATAGTATCAAACAATGGAGATGGTATCAAACAATAATGGAAAATAAAATCAGTCAATGGGGATGATACGGTGATTAATGATTAATGGATTGGATGGTTTTAATTAATTATCAACTTACCCAATTATTGAATAAGTAGACAGAATAAAGTCTGTCTCGTGTACATTCATCGCGTTTGCTTTAAATAGTTTTGACTTGGTTTGAACGTTAAAACATTTATCAGAATTAACACGCAGTCGGTATATGGACGTTTCTCCTTCACCAAATTGTACGGTATCCTTCAAATGAGCAGTAAATTTACTGAGATCATTCGGATGACACAAGTCGTGGACAGTAGTGCCATGTAAATCCTAAAATTCAAAAAAATATTTTTTTTTATTTTTCTTCAATAATATTACTAATTTTTTCTATTTCTAACATTGAATTGATGCAAAAATATTTGCATTCTGAATAAAATGTTTAATATTATTTAATTAAACAATTTTTTTCTTTTTATAAATCTTACATTAAAAATAATTGTTGAGGTATTTCTTTTTTTTTACTATCACTAATGTGATCATTAGTAAAGTTATCTTTGATTCAATTAATACTAGACAGTATACGTTGATGTTGGAAATAAAGAAAAAAATTTTGAAAATAATTATCAAACATAAATTGAATTTTCTTACAATAATTTATTAAATTATCAGTATTTTTTAGCATTCCATGTCTTAATAAATTGATGGATTTTCTGATTGTACTGGTCGATAATAAAATAGTCCAAAAAAAAATTCACGGATTATTTTTGACGACGGAAGCTGCTTGCAATTATTGTACTGATAAAATCGAAATAGATTTATACCATGGGAATAAATGGCTAAGGATGATAAAAATTGATTCTAATAAATCTCTGAAAAAAAATGCAAAAACTGTTGCATCAATACAATAATTGAATTAATCGTCTTTACCTTGCGAATGTACTGAGAATATGGAATTGGAAGATTACTAATATCCACTGCAATAATCCTACCCGTAGTATCCAATTTAATAGTAAATTGATGAATTGGTGCAGTGTTAATTGGCTTTTCAGTAAAAGAAATTCTACGTGCAACGCACATTACGCAAGACCCGATGTCAGACGATTCAGACGATACATCACTATTTTCTAAATGTTCACTGGGATTTGGAAGAAGCGCAGAACATATTTGCATTGATTCATATTGCGATACACGCTGCTGCTTCTCTTCCATAGTCTCGTCTTGATCATCGGGAGGTTTTACGAGAAAACGGCAGTTAAAAGTACGATTTCTTGACTGAAGCTGAGGCTCATTCGTCCACCCTGGGATTTAATTTACAATTTATCAGTAAAAACCAATTTTAAAATAAATTGTGGAGAGATTAAAAGAAAATAAATCTGTGTTTTACTAAACAAAAAAAATTCAATTAAAATAAAATACTATTAAATAATTATCATTGAATAAAAAATTCTAAATTTGTGAAATTATTATTAAGATATTACTTGAGTATTGAAAATTACTTATTTTAATTACGTCAGCTTTTTTAAACTCTTATCAATGTCAACTATAGTTTTTTTTTTATTTATAATAATATTTAATAATTAGAAAATAACTTAAAAAAATGAAAGTAACACAAGTTAAATTTATTCTTTCAATTAGTCTACTTTTCTCATGATAGTTTGAGTCAATTTTATATTTTTATCAATATTTCATCATTATTAACTTACTTCTAGAAATGATAATATATTACCGAAGGGCATTTTATACAAATATTTATTTATTAAACGGATCATTGTTGTAATATGAATATAGAAAATCAAACTATTTATTTCCTCATACTATATTTAGTAAGTTACTTTGTATTCTATGCTATGTTCTAATTGAAAATCAATAAAATGCATTTTAAAAAATTAATTATTAATAAAAATTATAAATGGATGTTTCTAACTCAATCGAATTTCATGTCTCAGTATTTTTTTATTTCTTTAAAAAAACAAACAAATACTGAGAAAGTTTTATATTATTTTCAACTAAAAATAATCATCTGAATTTCATAGGAAAAAGAATATCAGTGACCTGAATTCAAGTTACTAAGAATTATTTCAAAAAAAAATTTATAATTTAATTTTGATAAATCAAATGAACTCGGTAAGAAGGTATAGTATAAAAATAAATAATTTAATAATTAATTCTTTAATCATTACCAAGTATTTAGATCATTTATTAATGATGACAATCTAATAAAACATTGATTGACATATATACATTGCTGTAAATAAAACCGATAAGTAGTCTAATGTTAAAAAACTGACGAAATTATTGGGATAGTGAGAATTTTTTTTAAAAAAAAAATATAAAACCACAATGAGAACAAAAAAATAAATAAATAAAAATGGCCACAAATAGTAAGAATGATTGAAACAGTGATAAGGAAAAATAAGTGAAAAGATAGTAAGAGAATAGTTCTGACCTATTGATATGGGCATTAAGCTGGGCATAAAGGCTTGATGGTCACCGTGATGAATAATATTATAAATATCCTTCCCGAGCACATCATCCTTGGTATAATTTATATACTGTTGTATATTATCAGTAACGTACTCCACGCGACCCTCCGAGTTCACGACGAATAGAAAACCATCCAAAGCCTGTGAAACATTTAAAATATGTTGCATATTTCGCAACGATCCAAAACAACATTCTCATTCATCTACTATGGATTCTTTGATTATTTTCATCTACGATCATCATACTGTCAAAATACTGTTACTTGATGGTGTACAATGCAGCTAATGATTATAGCTATTATGTCAAAGTTAGAAGGGAAAATTTGAAAGTAAGCTTTCTAAAAAAACCTTTAAATGTCACTAACTGTAGGTCTTTTGTGAGTAATAAGTGACAAAATCCATTACAAAGAAGATGATTAAGGTTTTAAAAATATTATTTGATAAAAATAATGTTGTAAAAATGTAAAAAAGCCTTTAAGTGTATGTTCAAGTCCCATGTCGTCGAAAACAAAATTTGTTTTAATGAACTTAATCGTCAAGTCGTGTTACATACCTCGAGCAAAATGGGTCCAACTTGATCATTAGATAATATACTAGGATTCGAGGAGGAGACTTCACCCTGTTGAACGGCATGACTATTAGTTCCCTCTTGTCGCTTAAAGTGCCGAATCTGTAAGTGTATTTATGACGTGGCATTAAGATGTTAAGATTAAAATGTGGACATTACAAATATTTTAAATCCAATTAGTATTAATGTTTGACAAAATAGCTTTTAAATTAGCTACATGGACGAATATTATATATATATATATATTGAGTATTGACACAGTTCATGAATACAATCACTAAACTTTTGGTTATTCTACTTCATTTTATTATTTACACATTTAAACTAATCAATGACGTCATTATTTAATTATCTATTTTAATAATATTCATGATAACAATATACATAAACTCAAACCATGGAGAGTTTATCAGGATGATTTTCGTGACAATGTACTCAAGTGTGCTTGCATTTATTATCTGCATATCTTTCTTCATTTTATAAGAACCAAAAACAAAGTTCAGTTTATTAACATGTCGATTTTATCGATGATTATTTAAATAATTTTTAATGACTACATTTAGAAGGTTTATTAAAAATAAGTCAAATCTATGTTTATTATCTTATTCGTGATTTTCATTTTCAAAAACCTTTCATTATTTTATTTCATTAATTACTGGATAACTAAATAGTACGAATGAATGGGACAAAAGAAATAAAAGATAAAATCTAGTTAAGTTGTAGATTCTATCAAAGGGAATATGATTAATTAAGCTTTAATTACTATAATCATAAGATCTCATTATTTTTTGAATTCTCTGTACATCCTTGTATTTTTTTTAGTCCTTAAAAATGATATATATATCGTTTTTTTTTTTTACTGATGAGAATTGATAAATAATAAGAGAATGGTACAAGAGAACAAGCGTTGAATAATGATGAAATACTAGGATGGAAAAAGTACATTTCATTCTTATAAATAACTGATGTAGGAAAGTGTACACATGGACTGTACCTAGAGTATATGTATAAACTTCCAAGTGAAGTGTATTAAACTGAAAGTTTTCTATTACCGGCCGAGTTCACGGTCGCAGAAGAAAAATCGTCCTTGAGTTTATATTTCCCGGCACCGATAGATCGCGTCGTAATCTCAATGTGAATTAACGCGTGGCCTCGAGAAGTCGGTGACTCCCACAGAGAGTCCGACAAACGGGCCTAGCGACGTTGCCGCTTTTAAAACACACATTCACACTGCACAGCAATGCACAATGCACACGAAACAAAACTTGCTTCATATCATATCGTGCATCACCATGAGATTCACCGCAAATCCATATCCATGATTAAATTATTTTCATCCCACTACCGATTGGATTATTGTTATTGTTTAAACTACAAATTCATCTCCCTATCAATACATGTACTCACTATGTTCAATTTTACTCCACTTGAACTAATTCAAATATTACATGGTGAATCCTAAATTGAAAGTGAACGCGAGCAAATAAAAATAAAAAAAATAATATATCGTACAAATGGACTTTGAAGAGTGCTTAATCATTTCTCTTGAGCTCTGAATGTTTTCGCGGTTACCTTCCGACATCATCGACCAAAATTACGTACATGTTTTTTTACCCTCAACTCTTTTTAATGACCTTGCGGTTTATTCATAACATCCATTAATGATTAGACTTGATTCTCAGATGTATTTTGACTTTACATACAGGTCAATATTGTAAATGAATAGGCTAAATAATAATCAGACATTACGACGTCTATTTTATCAACATCCACCACTGTGTGTTATCATCATCATCATCATCATCATCACTACACTACACTCTTGCACATGGAAAACATCACTTCATTTTCATTATCAACAATTAATTATTGTATTTAATAATTTATTGTAAGTAAATAAGATAAAATGAATAATAATAATGATCGATATGGTAGAGGTATTTTCTTACCTGATCGACGGTTCTCTGGAGAATTTGACACTTATCAGTCTTGCCAGAGCTCATGTCCGTAGAGGAGATCAGCACGGCAAGCTCTTCGATGAACTCGTTTTCTTGGTAGCGTCGTCTTTTTTCATTAAGGCACTTATTACTGAAATGAAAATCAATAATAATAAAACTCTTATTACCTATATATATATATATCTTCCACAAATATTTTCTTTCATTTTCCCTTTTATTTTTCTCGATAATTCTTGTAATTTCTATTATTTTTATTGCCTCACAAATATTTATATACTTTTTTCACCACTTATTCATGTAATTGTTTTTAATAAAAAAATTTTCATTCAATTTTAAGAGAATGAAAGAAAATTTATGAATAATAAACAGCCAATGAAAATTGAATTTATTTTTTAATCAATTTAATTCTTCAATTATTTATTTTTTCATCAACCATTAACTCACTTATGAATGAATTGTATTATTATTTTTCAACCTTTCAAATATTCAATGAGAAATATTAACTTACATTTGTGACTGAGGCTTGGCATCTGATTTCTTCCTTTTCTTCGTGACGCCACCAGTTATCGCATTCATTTTAACCCCCAATGGGTCTTGTAATTTCCCAGTTCCAGATCTGAACAAAAAACACAAGGGTTCAAAATTTAAAATGCTTATGAACCTAAAAATATTTACAATACAATTAATAATAATAAAAAAAAAAAAGCAAAAGAAGAAACGAAAATTAAAATGAATATATGTAATAGTGATAGAAGGGAGGAGGGTTTTGAATAAGGGAGTAATCATAAAATATTTCTCTTGACAAATGATTTTTTCTGCGTGTGAATATTCTAATAATGAATTTCTTAGGAATATTTTCTACATTTTCTTAACGACGAAATACCAAATTGTCCTAGATAATTCAGTCGTAACGAACTCTGATGTATACCGACTTGTCACGCGTACGACATAATAGCAACTACAGTCAAAACGAGTCAATTTAGAAGGTAATTTATACCGTAAATTGAAAAATTATCTACTGAGACTGTATGTAAACAAGCCACTACCATTTACTACATCAATTTATACAAAAAACTAATATTTAATATTTTAATAAACCGAATAATAGAAGCATAATAAAAGGGGGAATATATTTTTTTATCAACTATTGTTGAATTGTTGGATAACTAAAGCATCATTAAATTATCTAAATTACATATACACGTGTATATAATAGATGTAAAAATCTTGTGACGTTTTAACGTACAGGAATCGATGCTGAAGCCTGCCTCGTGCTTGTTAGCGAACAAGGAAGGGGGAACGAACTACATATGTATATATATATATATATATATATATATAGATAATGGATGAGAAACACTGGAATCAGCTCAACTCGACGCAATGAGATTACACGTCATACGTTATTTAAATTAAGCAAGCACGCACTCCCCATGCTTCATCACTTTTTCCTGTGCTTTCTCAACTTTTTTCTCCATGTGTTAACATTTTTTTAAAAAATTTTTTACATCGTCATTATTTTAATTAAACGATTCGATAAAACAACTTTAAGATGATTACAGATGATTTATTTAAACTCTTCAGCGATTTTTTTTATCATTTGAATTTTAAATAAAAAGACTGCTTGTTTTTAAAGATGAGATAATACTGGATCTTTTTTAAAAAACAGCCTATTTTTATCCATACTTATCCACAATATAAAAATATCAGTTAAATTGTAATTCTGGTCAAATTTGGTAATGTTTTACAAATACTTGAATAATTTAAAATATGTGTGATTATGAGAGCAATTCACACGTATAGGAATTCAATTAAATTCGGATTTAATTTGAAAATTGTTTAGAAACAAAATAATTGAATTTATTGAATGAAATAAATGGACGTTTTTGAGATAAATGTGAAATATGACCTAATTGGGTTTTATATTTCATCTATTTTAAGATCTTAAAACAAACCCAATTTAATTCATTTAATAATACAAAAAACTTTTTTCAGTAATACAAAAATTGTAAGAACTGAAAAGTTTAAAAAAAAAAAAAACAAATAAGCATGTATAATTCTAATTAGTTCATCTAAATAAACTTTTCAAATTTGAAAGAAAGAACACAACAATTTTGACATTAAAAAAAAAAATGTTATAATATCATGTGAAAAGAAGATTATTTTTCCAAAGCCACCTACTCAAAATATTTCAAAATGTTATAAAAAAACGAAAGAGCACCTTTCATTCTGATAAAACAAGGACTCCAAAAATATCCATAAACGTAATAATTATCCACTTTTCACACTGCATTTAAAACCATCATTTCCATAGTAATTTTTTTTCTTCTCCACCACTGGCAATAATAGTAAAAATACTGGAGCCATATAAGCATCGTTGTATCAACATTCAATTGTAAACATATTTACAATAACATAACAGCAACGAAAAAAATTCAAAGTAATTCATTTGATTGACATTGGTTTGGCGTAGCAGCAGTAACAATCCAACCATCAGTAGGAAAGAAATGAAACGGCCAACTAAAAAGGAGAAAGGGAAAAATGATGCCAGTCCGCGAATAGTAGAAGCAATGATAGTGAAACAACGATCTCGAGAGCGAGTAGTAGACGTTAGTTGAGAGATACACGATGCTCGGAACAAGAACGTGTCTCGGTGGCGCGGCGGAGAGCTGCAGGTCTCGCGCGTTCGCGAGTATTGGTCGTGCAGCACAGCGACTCGTATGCGGGACCTGTACCCACTGTAATATAGGTCAGTGGGCCAGGGCGATCATGGCAACGCGGACTTGCGCGCGAGCCAGCGTCGTCCAACGCCCGCGTTTATATACAAATTGTTTGTTCGCACTTTTAAACATTAATTGTTCCTGTTATTGTGTCGTTACACTATGACATTTTCTCCCCCCTCATTCTGGTCGTCTCACTTGAGCTTTGTGTAACGATTACATTGGCTCATTGTAATCACAAACATTGTCACTTAACCTAGACCCCAATCACTGTGATCTCGTGCCCGTTAAAAGTATCCAAGTATCGCTTGTAAATCTCGCGCACGTGTAATGCTTGGAAAAAAAAATGTTTTAAAAAAGAAACGAAGAGATTAAGAATGAGAAAAAGACACAAAAAAAGGACGATGAGATGTAGGCTATAGTCTGTTTTATACTATCTGGCGTAATAGGTCGATCGATGTGGGATCTATTATTATGCAAAGATATACGAGCTCAAGGGAGGCACCCCCGTATACTTGCAAATTAACCGCATGTTTCCAGCCGAATTAACGTGAATTACGAAATTGTTCCCCCCTCTAACAATTTTGTGGTCAAGTGGAAAAAGTCATTATGTGAATAACATGAAAGAAAAATTTTACTGACTCAAACAAGAAATTTTCAAAGTCCATGTTGTACATTTTTTTTTTTTTTTTTTTTTTTTCGTAGAAATAATCTTTTTTTTTCAGTCAACTGAAATTATACAGCAGCTGCAAAACTTGTATTTTTTATGATCAATATAAATCATTTGTTGTAAAGAATTATGTTTTTATTTATAAAACTAATTTAATTTAATTTTTAATTTCATAGAGTAATTCAATATTTCAATTGTATATTTTCTTCTCTCTTTTTTCGAGTGAAAAAATATCCAGTAATATTAACTTAACAACAAGTTTTTTTCTAATAAAAAAAAATAAAGCCAATAAATTGGAGCGAAGTAAAAGAGGAAAAATAAAGAGTCTTGAAATAATGAAAAATTCTTTTAGCGACAAACTCTCCGATAAATGATAGCTGCAATATTGCTTTGAATACGTCATTCCATTTCCTTTTAAAGAGCCAAGTTGTCTTTGCGTCATATGATAGTAGTATATAAATTTATTGCGTACGTATTTATCCCTCCTTTGAAGCCATCTAGTCTGAAGTTTAGACTCTAGGATATGGGGAGTTTATATAGAGAGTAGAGAATATTTCGGAATGGAGTCTCGTCTTTTTAGTTGTCGTGGAGTACAAGAGTGATGATCGACAGCTGACCGGAAGGTGTTTCACGATAGTCGATACTCAACATTAACTCAAATATATATATCTATATACATATATACACAGTAAAAGTATGTAGTACTACACTTGATGTTGCTCCAAATGACGATATAAACGCATGCAGACGAAAAGACGAGAATGCCAACGCGGAATGATGACAGTAAACAAGGACCAGACGTAATACACATTACATACAAGAGAAAAAGAAGTTTAAAGTGGGGATAAAATCGACGTTGCCATGTCGACAGAATCTCTTCTCTTTCTTTCGTTTACCTTTTCGAAATATACCAGGTGTGATATTTCAAAAGCGCACATTTTTATATATCATTTAAACTTCAACAATAAATTCAATAATATATCTTGATCTCATTTCAATGAACATATGAAGTAAAAATAATTTTTCTAACTAGGTGAAGTGACTTTATTTAGTTTCGTTGAGTGAGAAAAAAATTCGGGTATTAAATGATTGAAATAGAACACCCGCAATACCTCTAACGCACTCGCGCTCTACAGCCACGACTATATGATGACGTAACATTCGTCTTTGCGTCAGCACAAGTGCGACAACGTGTACAGTGCCAATAGCCATCACATGCACACCATTAGAGACCAAAGGAAACCAATTTGCCCTTTGTCGTTTATACCAAAATATATCAATAACCCATACCCAATCAACTCTAGAAATTATTCCCACCAATTATTACTATTTTTCAACATCTCAATTATTGATTTAACGCAATCCTATACTTTTATCTTTATCCCCAAAGTTATGCAATGAAAATTTCGGATAGAAAAGGTTCGTTTTTTTTTCCTACCTTCTCCTTCTCCACTCACAGACATTTTGTCAGACTTTAGGAAATTCAATTTACCGAAATGACAAGATGAAAAAAAATTCGAAAGCGTAACTTGGCTGTCTAACTGAAGAGTATATACGTGCTATTAGAAGGAGTTAAAAAAGAAGAAAAGAGAGACAAGCAAATGATTGCCTCCATTTCTTTGCTCATCGAGTGGAGTAAGAGGTAAAAGGGACAGTGGTGGCCTTGAAAATCTAGGCACGCAAACGGTTCTCATCTATTCGCATCACCTTCTATTCTTCCTATTGTCTTATAAAGCATGACAATATAAAACCTTCGGGTCCTTAAGATTTCCTGTTGAAAGGGAAAAAAAAGGAGAACGGTAAGTTGTCGTAGGTTGTTTGCTCTCTGCTTGACAGAGAAGTCTGTTGCATTATGGAGATGGAAATAATGAAAAAAAAAATTCCAATGAAGACTACAACCAATAGTTACAGAATAGAATAGTTTTCTGGTGGAGCATTGAAATATATTGGTACATATTCACTCATAGGAATATTGGAAATATGTCGACATTTATGGACGTTTACACGACATTCAATGTTGTATATATAAATGTACATTTATGGATGAATATTATTCACATGACTATCGACATTATTTCTTCCAACCAAGTTGAAGAAAGTTCCTCACATGATAATTGGTCTCATAAAACGACCATTCGTACAACTGTTTTACTCCAGTTGTATCAACAGAGTTAACATACGAACCATAAAAATGCAGTAAAAATTCAGTATGAATTACTGTAATACAACAATGCAATCATTGGAGCGTATGAAATAAAATGATTAAGATATGAAAATAATTTACTTCACAGGAATTTTTTCATTTATATATTCATCATTTGTGATATAAAACACAAAAAAAATTATTTAATAGTTATATATAATGTAATTATTAATGTTAAATAATTTTTTTTATTCACTCACTTTTTTTTTTTTTTTTTTTGAAATGATTTTATATCATATTGATTTAATGAAAACATTTATTTGTAATTCACGAAATACATATAGACAATTGTATAATCAAAATTTATGATTACGATTGTGTAATATTTAAAAAGAATTTTTTTTTTTAATATTCTATATTTACTAATACATTCAAGCTTTCCTTCCAATGTATTTATGAATATAATTATAAAATATATAAAAGATAATTTTGAAAATTACTCTTTGTATTTTATAAACATTTTTCTCGGTATTCAAAAGATATTTTATTTTAATGCGAAAGAAAAATATGTTGCATAATTAAAATTTACGATAATTATGGCATTTATATAATTTTTTATACATAGTGAATAATTGATTACGTCATTTTTATATGTTCATTTATTATATTCTCATTTATCTCTATTTATTTAGAAAATTTATCACTTACTAAGAATGCAAAAATGGTGTTGCATAATTATTGAATAATTAAAATATTGATTACTAGAGAGACAAGTAGTGAATTTTATAATTAATCAATTGGATGATATTTTCGTGTATTCGTTGTTAAAATAAAATATCGATGTTATTTAATATGGGGTATAGTTTCAATTAGTCACGGACATAATGGCGAGAATATTTTTCTTTCAAACAATTTAAGAAGTGATATTTTAGCTCAGTGTAACATGTATTGGATATAAATTAGGAGCTTATCGTAACAGTGATATTTCAAGGTCTTATGTGCGGTTCCTACGCGCACCTGTACCACACATTGTTTGGTTGCACGCGTCCAAAAAAGAAGCCGCATGCGTACCCATGCGCACCGGATGTATCCGAACAGATGTTCGGCCTGACGGCGCTTTCGAATAGCTGCAATGTGCCGCGAAGAGTATCGATTAACGAATATATATACATATTCGAGTTGGATATTCTACCGTTGGTTGGTTACTCATTTGAATAATTTCATTATTTTATTTCCTCATTTAATACCAATATCCATATTTCTTGTATCATTATTATGCTTCACTTTCCTCTATTTCTACATTTTTCTCATTAATTTTATCATTTACTCTACTATTTAACATATATTACTATTCATTATTAACTGAAGAAGATTTTTTATTTCATCAAATATGTCACCAATAAAAATTTTTTTCAAATATTTATTCACCAAAGTCACTTTTTATAGCATCAATAAATTTAAACGAAAGCATTTTTGAAAGAATAATGAATTCAACTGTTCGGTAGCTTTATTTTCGACTATTTGAATAGTGGTGACTAGTAATAATAATAAAATGAGTCTTTTATATAAGTCTCACAGTTTTTCCCAATCGTGCTTTGTATTTACTATTTTTATTATCACCCAAGATTAAGAAGATTTAAAAGTATAATCTCCAACGTTAATTATAGTAACAAGATAGAGAAGAAAGTTGGATGAACATTGATAAATGTGTTGGGTTGAATTTAAAAGTTTAAAGGGTTTAATCTGGGAATGGTTGACCCAAGCGAAAGGAACTAAGTAGAGAGGCCGACCTGCCCTAAAACCGTATATATCTCCATATCGGCCAGTGTTTCACATAGCATGAAATCACTTCTGAAAGGGCAGAGAATGGGAGCCCGACGACGACGCCAGAATGTCGGCAGTGTGCGCAACATCGAGCTGAAACACGACGAAATCCAACTATGAGAGAGTAAGCGTCCTTCCAATTCCCCCTCTCTTCTTTGTTCCCGCTTTGCCGGGCATCCGTCGCGTGAAACGCGTTCGTGACGCACCAACGTAGCAACGATCCACCACCGCCCATGCCAACGATTCTTCAGGACTTTCAGAAGGTAAACGAAAACCCAACCTAGCCTATCCGACCAATTCTGTCTACTTCTCTTTCTTTCTCTTCCTTAATGCCTCTCACTCTAGATACTTTTACTCCCTTTGCTTTCAGCCTCTCCTCCTAGACTCCCTACGTAGCTCAACAAACCATTAGGAACACCAAAAGTATCACGAAAAAGTATCTCAAGGTATCGTTCTATACAACTGTTATACCTAGCATTTATATTTTCTTAGGCTCCAAAAAAAAAAACTACCATCATTTATGACGTTTCTGTTTAATTTTTTATTATATTTTGTTTTTTTTTTCAATACTTCAAAACTACTACTCAAATTAATATCATACTTTTTATGTTTGATATAAAACGTCAGTGAGACGTTAAGAGATGAAATTGTTGTATTATATGTTTCACAATATTTTCCGTTAATATCATTTTACTCCGAATATTTTACCATCACAAGTATTTTTTTGTTATATTTTTTTAAGGACCAATAAAAGTCAAGTTATTTTAAGAAATTTGATCCAACAAATTGATTTTTTTTTTATTAAAAAAACTACACTTCCTGGCTTCTTGCTATTACTAAAATATCTTTTCTTATGTATTATTAGAAGACTTGAATTAAAAATTTACTGCTAACATTTAACTATTAATTATTCAACAATCATTAATATTTTATTAATTTTTATAAATAAATTTCAATCAAAATATTTCTCTATCATTTAATTATTTAAAGAATTGAATGAAGATTGTCACTTGACGGTGTTTTATTATTCGATTAATGGAATAGGAGTTTAATGAACGTGTTGATTAACTTAATACCTCACTTAATAGTGCAATAAGAAATAAATTTTAAAAGTTTCAACATAAAATTTTATCATGATTTTATTAAAGCCTGTATCACGAATAAAAAATCACATAATCATTAATGTTGATCTTTTTTATTATTTTTCTCCATGTTAGATTGTCTATGAATTAATATTTTCTTTAGTTGATATAAAAAAATAATTTATTATCGTATTTTTTTATTAATGGATCATTAAACGATAACATCGTACTTGCATTCTCTTAAGTTGGTTGAAGTTAACTTTAATTTATTTAGCTATTGAATACATTTTTTTTAACCACCTCATGCATTAAAATATTTAAAAATTCCTTAATCTTTATTGGTAATTTATCTATTGTAATAATGTGAAGTCTAGAGTAACGATAAAATGATAATAAAATTTACCAACCACAACTAGTTTCACTAGAGCTAATAATTAGTTTCATTTACATGACAGTCTTGTTTAGTAAACGTGTCGAATTATTGTTAAAATGCTTTATTTGATGGGACAATGAAAAGTAAATAGTATCCTTAAAGATTGGAATTATTTATATTATCATCACATTTTAAAATACAAGAAAAACATGACTCGTTAGTTTTAATTAAACATATGTTTATACCAAGTATTTGTTAAATGCTTCTAACCACTTGTCAATTTATTTCACACCTTTAAAGATATTTAATTGAATTATTTATAAACTGACTATTCTGTTAATGGAATGTACTGAGATAACAATATCACTTGAATATTCTTTTTAAAATGAATATTTTATTTAAAAGAAAAAAAAACTTTTTTGTTATTCCTGTTTCAACAATTTTATTTTTGAGTAAAAAAAGCTAGAGTTTCCAAGTCAATAAAGTCTGTTAAAATGGTTAGATTTCTAGGATACTAGTGAATCATCATTTTGTTAAATTAAACATTATTTATTTTATTTTATTACCAATTTCAAAATTTCAAAAACAATTGGAAGAATAATAATTTGATAGGGTATTAAGTTGATGATAAATTCAATCATTTCGGATTATCGGTGAAGAAGTTAAATAATTTATGAAAAAACTATTCTTATACTCTAAGAATAAGTTTGGAATAGAATATACGGAGTTGTATAGAATTGACACGCATTTTTACGTGGGCTCAAACGTACACGTGGAGACTAATTCCACAACTACCTTTGCCAATAAAAATAAATAACTTTAGTTGAGAATATATACCAACCCTCTATATTACTGCTACACATTCACCATTTTAATTGCTATTATTACTTAAGTGTCTATAGTTTAATAGATCCCAAATTTTCCAATACAGCTGTGACAATATTTTATTGTAACACTTAAGACCACTTAATGGCTCAATTGAAAATTTAATATCGAACATTAGTGATTATGACAGTTTATCGATTATGTGGGATTATATTTTTTTTTCTAGCTAGCACATAGATTAAAATTTCAACAGGAGCTTAGTCACAATAGACTTCCAGTTCTTCAAAGACTCTAATTGAGAATGGATTTTTGTACAATTAAACAAAGAAAAATCGTAACATTAATTGAACTTGTGTGTGTGTGTGTGTTTTTCAAAGACGAAATTAATTAAAAATTGATTGAAGAAAATAAAAAAAGAAAGGCTTTGAAGTAACTTTAGTAGGATGAGAATTCAATATGGTATGATCAATTCTAACATTAATTCAGATTTATAATGGAAGTAGAATTCATTAGACAATGACTCAGAACAAAAATATATATATATATATATATAAAAAGTTGGTAAGAAAAAATTCTATCGTAGGATGAAAATTCGAAAGAGTGCGGAGAGGTGGGCGAAAGATGGATGACGAGAGCAAGTTGGCGAAATCGATACAACACACGCGTCAGCTAGAGATTCGAGAGAAAGGGTAAGGGGGTCGCGACGGCGGCGCACACAGATCGACGCTATAGAGGGTGGCTTATCGAGGGGTTCGGGATGTGAAGAGTAGCATAAGTCGCATATCGACCAGTCTGCAAAGAACAAGCGTCAGCCGAGGACGGAGGTCAAGGTCGGTAAAGGTACCACGCCTGCCTGGCTGCCTTCTCATCTGCTGCCTAGTCTTATTCTCTATTACTCTCTTTCTCAAACACTTTCCTATCTACTCTCATCACAATCCACAATTGGCCACGCGTAGCATCTGCTTCAATATCTCATTCTCTCTTCTTTTATTTCAAACTGTTTTTCGCGGGACAATTCAAGTCTTTTCCTGCATACACTACTGTCATTATGTTACTTTGTATTCTTTTTATCTTTCAATTCTATTGCCCGTATACCAGTCGTTTTTGTTACATTACAAACTGTATGGTTTCCAGTGAAGGCTTCACACTAAAATACATTAATCGATCTTTTATTAGATCATCAGTGTTGAATAACACTCAAAAAGCTATTGACGAATAGAGAGAAAAATGATCATCATGATTAAGTGTTGTTAAGTTTGATAATAAATAGATTTTTTTCATCAAATTCACAACAGGTTTCTTCTTTTTTTTTTTTTTTTATTATTTAAATAATTTCTAAATTTGCCGAAACAAGCTTATTTTATAAATATTTTATTGCATGCTACGTTTGTATAATGAATGTTTGTTAATAAATTGAACACATCATATGTAGAAATGTTTACAATAAATAAGGGTGTTTATAATAAAATAGTCAAAAATAATTATATATTTTCTAATTCATTTTTATTCTTTCCTTTCGATGGAATAAAAATAAAAAATCAGTATCTATTAATCAATAATTTCCGGAAATGACTTGAAAATCACCGAAAAAAAATCAGCTTTCAGATTTTCATGCATGAAAAAATGTGTTAATTCATTTTGAAGCGTTGAATAATGTGATTAAAAATACTTAAAATTTTATTCTGCATAAATAATTTTATATTTATGTAACGATGAATTTATTCATACATAATAGAATGAATTTGATTGTTGTGAATAATAAAGAATATTAATCTTAAAATCAATATTAATAAATAAAATTGTACAATATATATATTTGAATTTTTCTTTCAATATTCTTTTGATATATCTCAACAATTTGTAATTTACGTTGCTGGACAATGGAAAGACTTTAAATGAGAAATTCCAACACGTAAAGATAGAGATTAATATATTTTCCATTCACCAGTTAAAAAGACTGCATACTATTTATTTTCTATTTTATGAAGCGTAAAATAGTTAAATAAAATAATAAGTAAAAGTTAATAATTATTCAATTAATAATATAACGATAATTATTAATTATAATCACGTGTTTATGATAATTAGTTAATGTTTTTTCGAACAATAAAAGTAATATGAAAAAATTTAAATCCAATGTCAAAATCCATTACTGATGATATTACATAATAATTACGTATACAGTTAAAAGACTAGCAAATTTTTGATATGTAACTAACCGTCAACGTGATTGTCGTATTACGTCGTATGCCATTGAGTTACGCAGGTGCGTATAATGAGCACGTGTAATAGCGTTACGCAGCTTTTGCTATTACCTTCTCTACTACTAAGTAGGTACTAATATAACTAGTTTGAGTGTACGAGTGAGAGACTAAGTAAAACTTTCTCACTTCAATCTTTACATACTTGAAACTTCTCTTTAGTAGCTGATAGTTTCTTTGCCACAGTTGTCGTGGTTCTTCGGAACAATTTACTGAGTTGACTAACTTGGAATTGGATTGTGATTACAGTGAAATCGTATGCTATAAAGTATAAGAGTCAGCGAAATTGTTATCTACAAATATATTAAAACCTTCCGGTTTCACTTTTCAATGACATCAACATATAATATCTCATCTCAAGAAATACAATTCAACAATAAAAGAAAATTATTTTCTCTTTATTTTTTTTTTATCGCAACAATAATGTTTATCATGAATAATCTTTGTAACTAAAGTAGCACAATAATTTTAGGTTGAATTTTAGATAATAATTTATTATTTTTTTTATCACAAAGTTTATACTTGAAGAATGAATAATACTTTGTATTTTTGATGTTTCAGAGGTAAAAAAATGTTATGTATACTGAGAAAAAAAATTCCGCTTCACGAGAAAGGTTAAGTTAATCAATAAAATGAATTTAAGATATTTGCAATAAAATATTTTATTGAATTTAACAATATTTTACTTGAAAAACGTATTTTGATATTATGGTAAGTTTAAATACTGGTGACATTAGATTAATTCTTATTTCCGGAGACACTATTGATCTTAAAATAAAAAAAAAAAAGAAACACTAGAATAAACCAATACATAAGATAATTATATTATAATAATCGAGTACAATAAAAATGTACTTTTTTAATGAATTATTTAAGTAACTATCAGAACTGAATCTACAAAAATGTTACCATGATTATTCCAAAAAAATATTTCATTACTAATATTCAAAGCTTTGATTGTATCAGATAAAAAAAATTGTACAGAAAAATTACATTGACATTTCTCAGTGATAATAATTTTTCAAATGATTATAAAATAATAAATAAAAAATAACTTTCAATATTGAACCTTTAATGTTAAATGTCTAATTAATATAGCAGAAAGTAGTAAAAAAAATTGGGAGCAGCATTAATAGTAATTCCAGATTGAAATTAAACGGAATAATAATTATCTTGGTTTTTGTTCGTTTGATGTAAAATTTTAATGAAGAGGATTAATTAGAATGGATTATTGAGTATGCTTAACAGGAAAATAGCTGAATGGCGGACATTATCTGTTTTTCGTTGTGGAATGAATTGGATGGAACGCGGTCAAGATACTCGCGGTAAAGCGAACCGAAAGAAAGCCAAGGCAACGCTATTTTTCTGCCGCCAGATCGACGAAGAGTCTTAGTATGGGTTCTCTCTTTTACACTCTACTCGCTCGGTCGCAACATAACTCATCACTCGACGCATAAAACGGCAACATCGCACTTTACTGACGAATCTTCATGCCCCCACTATTTGGTTATCCGTCAGTCATTGGCCATTACTAATTCAACTTTCTTTCGCGCTCATTGTCACATTTCTCAACTTCATCATTTCTCAGCCAAAAATGATAAAACATTTACTTTATTAATCCAAACATTTAATTTTAATTAAAAGTATCATTCAATTATTTCGGTTTTGTTTTATATTTTATCAGCTAAAAAAACTATTCTCCGGTGACCAAACAATAATTCAAGAATGTTCTACTACTTGAGAATAAAAAATTAATGTTTGTTTATCAGTGATTAATTCTATTTACTCTAAAAGATAATGAAGTTTTGGTATGGCTACTTTTGTAAGTAATATTTTATACAATAAAAAAATTATGATAATGATAAAATATTGAAACGGTCAAAAAGGAGAGAACAAAAAAAAAACAAACAAATCATCATTGCTAAGAATAATCAATGAATTTTAACGAAACATATGACGACTATCAAAGCAAACTTTAAAGTTTTTTAAAACAATTTTTGTACAAATGTCATGTCTTTAACTTTAAAATATATATATTTGTCGACTAATGTAAAATGTATGACGAAGAACGACATCTCAGGGGCAGATAAATATTTTCAATGTTTTGATAAGTTTTAAGAAAATCAAATATTCATTTGAAATATTTATATATGATGAATTTTTTTTTTTTAGGTATTCTTTAAGTAAATATTAGAGCAATGTTTTTGAAAAAAATTCGAAATTTGATAAAAAAAAGTCTGTAGAAAAAAAAGTGGTTGGATTAGCAATGATACTATAAAATATAAACGGTAAAATCCAGATCCGGGCCAAGGTTTGCTTTACCTCCAGCACTTGTGATCTCTAGAGCACTAAGATTTACACAGTGGAAATCAGCTGGTTGGTGTAATCATTATACCATATGCTTAGACTTAACAATTCATTATGCTGAGAATTCTTTACATAATTATTCTCTCTTTCTTAATTATACCTTAATTCAGTCAACTCAGCAAACAAAGCCTTCAATGCTTCAATGATTCTAGACAATTTTTCTTTCACTTAAATCTTACTAATTACCAATTATTTAAATGTTTAGTTTAAAATGTTATGAAGCATTTCAAAATTATACTGGTTTTACGATAATAAATAACTAAGGCTAATAAAGTCTTAACAGAGTAAATCAGTTAGTGTAAAATACATCTTATATGATTATGTTTATTGAAAAAAAAATTTTTAAAATATTTATTTTTGTAGAGAACGGAGAAATTTCAAAGTCTATACTTAATTGAGCTGGTTATGTAATAAATCAAATAATTAAAAAAAAAATTGATAAACACTCACTCATCTTTAACAGCAATGCTTGATATACGTCTCCTCCTGTCATTTGGAGTCGACTGAGAATGAAATCCTTGCAAATTCTCCGTTTTTAAAATGGCAAAATAATGTTTTATATTAATATATTAATTAATTAATTATTAATTACACTGAAATTCCACTTTTAATTTCACCTTTTTGCTTCACCACAAGTCACCTTTATTTTTTTGTTAACTTCACTATGACACCAATTTTCACTTTCTATTATGATAAAAATGACAATCCAATTGAATTATTCTTGAAATAATCTTTCTAAGAAACGCTCATTGTACACTATCACAGGAACTGAGGAAGTAAAAAGAGATCATTAACTACCACTTCAATAATTGGAAGTTGCTGCTCCACCTCGTGGAAGACTCATATGGCCAATAAATATTATGAAGAGTGGACGTAAATTATTTTATTTAACAATTTTTTATTTCCTGGTGATATGTTTAGTTATATATTTTATAACCACCACCACTACCTCTTCAATTTAAATTTGAATACGATAACCGATGTTGAACTAAACTACTTTTACAACTACAACACTTCACTAAAGCGATTTATCTTCGAATGAACAGGGACAAAGGCAGCGGTGGCGGTGACATTGACGTCGATGGACAGGTACAATGATGAAGGGACCTGTCACTTTCGACGACTTGTAACCACAAAATTTCTCCTTCTATTTTCTTCTTTTGTCCCCCGAATAATCGCCTAATTATTACTTTCTAAGGTCTACGTTTGGATGCCAATAACAACTTGGTTTACATTTTCGTCCATTGGAAATGATATCCTGCAGAGCCATTTGGATAATCTCTTTCTCTTTTATTTCTATACCTGTTGGTCCGTCCCAATGCTACAAGTTGTTTATACCTGGAATCAAGTACATTCTGTTAATCCAATCAACATAATCCTTAAGATAATAAATATTCTTAATTACTTCATCTTTCTTAATAATTGATAATTATATGGAAACTGAAAAAGAGAAATCATCTTTTCCTTCCATAGGAATAAATTTGAATTGTTACGAAAAATATTTTCCTAACCACTTTACATTTAAAATTACACGTTTTAAAAACATTTTTCTTGTCATGTTTTCATTTTAGTTATGGTATTATACTCAGTGGTTATGCCATACGATTAATGGTTAATTAACAATATTTATAAATCTTTAGACATTAACAACTTTTTTTTCAAATAAAAATAAATAAAATTATTACAAAGGAGATTGTAATCTCTATTACCCCAATACATTTCTCTTTAATAGAATAATTATTTAATACTTCCAATCGGATATAACTTATTATTTAATGTTTCAAGTCTTTCACTTAAGTTAATGAATGAACTAATGTCTAAGATTAGTTTTCAAATAGTTTTCTAAATGAAGAAAATAAAAGAAAGACATTAACGTTAATTACTTGACTTTCAAGATTTTCATTTACTCCGAAAAATATGCAAAGCTTGTAGCTGAATATAATTCAATATCTAATCAATAGAAAGTAACTCATGACTAAATAAGTGATACAAGCGCATTTCATACAATTTATCTAATCTGTGATAATCCGAATCTGCAAAAAAGAACCAATAGGTCAATTTATTCTGCAGGGTTTTAGCTTTGTAGTAGTTTGCATTCCACAGAAGCTTTATTCTTGACCTAGATAAAAGAAAATTTAACCATCAGGAACCTGAAACATTGTCCACGTGTCCCTTATTTTAATGAAACATGTTACATAGTAACAATGTGACAAGCATATATGCTTTATCGCTTACTGTTACGAATTACTACATTGGTTATATGTTTAAATTGTAACTCTCTTGCGTAAATCACAAAAATAATCATCGTATGTTAAAAAATGCGTATTTTGCTCTGCAACCATTCATTAGATTTAACTTAAGATATATTAACAGTTATATTTATCGAGTTCATATGTGATTCGATAATCAAATCAATGATGATAATAATAATAAAAATATTTCATTTTGCTCCGAAAATAATCATTGTGCAATTTTTGAAGTTATTTTTGCATTTAATTTAATGATAATCACTTTTTTTTACTACTTATTGAATGGAAAAATATATTTAAAATATAATTACAAAATGTTAATTACGAAATATAGCATTTTAATGAGTATACTTGGATTTTTCTTCTTTATTTTTTTTTTTCAAAACATTCCAAGTGTTGATCGATTTACTTGAACTACTTGGAAGTGAATAATTAAAGTAATAAAAGAAAAAAGTTTTCATGAAAAAAAATTACAACCTCTGATTTTAATAATTAAAAGAATTAAATAATCTTCTTAATAAAAAAGATTTACAGTTATTAGGTGTATAATAACAATAAAATAGTTAAAGTGATTAATTGATTTTTATAACAATAATTACGCAACGATGGAAAAATGAATTATTGAGCAATAGTTGTCTATTATTTAAATAAAATATATAAAGAATGAAAAAAGTTGAAAGGTGATAATTTTGTAAAGTTTTTGATGCATGTTTTTTCATAGGCTAGATTAAAATCAAGGGTAATAACACACAAAACCGCCGACACAAAGGGATTGTCGGTCGAAAAGCTACTTTAACGGATCACTCTGTGGGTCGATGAATACTGAACGTGCGTATAAAACTCTTTTATTGCGTAAATCTCGCCTCCACCATTTTATTTTATTATTTTCAATAACACAAAAGCACAATAGATAAACAATAAAAATGCATACCTTTTATTTCAAGGTAGGAAAAATTGTTTTCACTTTGAATCAATCACAACTGCATGGACAAAATTTTTGTAATGGCATTTCGCAACGAGCGAAACAGACGTCTCTCCTTTTTGCCGGTTCGCGTAGGTTATGGACAGTTTCTCGTCGAAAAACACCGCGGGGCGCCACGAGATGTTCACTCTCGTATCAGCATCAGCAGCAGCAGCAACGGTAGCAAATGACGACGACGTAGTTAATATATCCAATGCACGTGTATATTTTACTCAAGAACTGTTTCAATAGCTTCTTTCCATATCAACACAAAAGGAAAAAATATTCTTCAAATTTTACTGGACCCATGATGATTTATTTTCTTTTTCTCCGTTATTTTCAGCTCCGAAACCAACACAACCTTACTTAGCACTCTTTCTTCGTTCTTTTTTGTTCCCTTGTTCGTCACTTTGTTGATCACTGGAGTCCGAAGAAGCTTCAATGTCGTCCAGTGCCCGTGAACAAATCAACTTCCGATTACACGTGCATAACAGTCTATTTCACAGCCGATTTCTCGCTTTTTCTTCGTGTTGTCGAATAAAATACATGCGTATGCGCGCGCGCACTGTCTCTCGATGGTTACGGTGTTGGTGTACGTGTGTGCACTTGATTAGCCGTGTGACGTCACGACACGGTTACATTTCTCGCGATTGTCACTCGTATGTGGAAGAGATCGTAGTAGAATTTAATGCTTTGTTTTTATCCACTAAATTGAATTGATCACTTGCTCCTCTCAACATTAAATACTAAGAGTTTATTGTGGCAACTGATGAGACCTAATGATTAACCATCTCCCGGCGCAAATACAAGTGCCAACAACTCTCGTGGCTATACACGAAACAAACTGACTAACGCAACGAACCGCGAGCAGACCAACAGTGCACGCCAGACATAAGGACTCTGCAGATGGCGCTTGCGTTTATCACGACACGGGAGATACGTGCAGGGGCTATTCCAACTTGCGTACTGCTGCAACCATCTTTAAAATAACCGAACTTCTCCGAAAGTAATCGATAATATACGAATTGAATTACTACGAAATTTAAATTTAAATAAAATTATCATAACAATGTTTTAACAATACTATCAATTAGTATTAATGTTTTTATTTATTATAAATATAATTGTAAATGAAACGAAGAAAAATGTATAGTAAGATACTTTGAAATATTTAGTAGAGGTTATAATCACTTTTAAATTATTTATTTATTAAAAAATTCAAACAGCAAAACTCATTACACCATCTGAAATAGAGCATTTTTTATATGTGCTGATTCCAAAAACATCATTCGAAAGCAAAGTATCTGCGTTATCAGAGTTTTCTTCACAAAAATAAATCTTTAACGGTCTAAAACTGCACGTTTCATTTGATATATTCTCAGGGACGCAACCCTATTTTTAATTGCACCTAGACTATACAACAATTGCTTGGATTCAGTGAAAAAGACAGGTATGTTTAACCTTTTCTTCAGTTAAAAGAAAATAAAATATTTTGATTAATTTTCATTTTTAAGGGTGGTAATTATTCAGACTTTATCTTGTTTAAATTAATTCAAGAATTAATTATTTTCACCTGTTTCTACTGAAAAAAAAATTTTTTCTCTGTGTAAAGTTTACTCTGTAAATATTATATGATGAAATAGCAAAATATTCATTTGACAACAACAATAACGTCGTGTAAGATGTTACAACATTTTTTTATCTAACAACACCTGTTAAACCTATTTTCGTAATATCCAAGACACATTAGATGTATTGTGATTAAAACTAGAAGAAATAAATTGATAACCCAAGTCAGCTAGAGCATTTATACCTGATAATGCTTCACCTAAAATAAAATTTCTATCATGTGTTGTTTTGTTGCTAAATATTTTTAAAATAATTAATTATTGCTTTCAATCAATTTATTACTTATCTTCTTGGGGGGTAAAAATCATACTAACATACCTGGGATTGTTTTTCTTGAAGCAATTTGATAAGGTGCAAATTCTTCTTCAAGTGCTCATTCTTCTTCCTTATTTACTTTATAAGGAATAAAATAAGCTATTTTTTTCTTCCAACATTAAATAATGATATCTTGGATTAATAGCTATTGTAAAAACTTAATAATAAATTTATACGGCTATCATTCTTCTCATTCAAACTTTCGAAAACTCTATAAAGTTAGTAGGAAAAAATTCGTTTCAGCTGTCAATGTTAAACCTAACAAATTTTTTATCCGGTTTAAATTCAATATTGAAACAATTCGATTCTTACAAAAGAAATATCATAAAATTATCAATAAAAAAGATAAGGTATCGAAGATAAATTTTCCTGAAAATAACTCACCAGTTTGTATGCTCATAAATAAATAGTCTGGTTAGTATAAATAGCAGGAAATATGAATGATCATTTTTGATATTTAATAGAGAAATATTTGAATACTTATATAATTGAAATACATTTATTTTTATATTCTCAAATGTTCCCTCTTTTCTTAATAAAATTCATAAAAAATAATATTGTCATATTCTTTAAGATGTTATAGCTACTGTTTTCTTTTTAATTTATCAAAAATAATTTGAGATATGACTTGACTTAAAGATTTGTTACAGTTTTTTCTAACATCCAAACCAATTGATTCGAATTATTCTTGAAAGTTGTAGTAGTAATGTGGTAACCCAAATTAGCTAAAGCATTGATAGCTTGAATCACTGCTCCTGTAATTCAGAATCATATTAGCTTCTTTTTTATACAAAAATCATAATTTATTCATGTACAAGTAATATTTATAAAAATATATAGGGTGACTGATGGGAAGGAGCTTAAAGTAATCGTTTATAATTTTTAAATAAATGCAGGGAGACAAATGATGAAAATGTATATCAAATCAATAAAATGGTAATTTTTATTGGTTTCAGTTGAATCAAACATTTTTAACAGTAGTAGTTATTCCTTATCCAAGATTTTTCAATTTTTTTAAAAACTCAATATGTATCTGTTGAAAATGTTTGATACAACTGGAACTAATTTAAAATTAAAATAACCATTTTAATAACTTGATATATATTTTTATTATTTGTTTCCCTATATTCCCTACACTCATCTCCAAATTATAAATAATTATGTTAGGTCACTTCCCATTTGTTGTCCTGTATAATCTTCAAAATACCTGTTGATTTTTTTCCATTAGCTGGAGCAGGATAGTGTGGAAATACTTCACGAATTGTAGTTAATTCTTGCTCATTCAATCCATAAGGTGTAAAATTGTATATATCACCAATCAACATTATGTGTCGATATGTAGATGTAGTAGCCATAATTAAGAAAGTACTTTTAAATCTATTCTTCAAAATAATTGATGTCTTTTCTTTGAAATTTATAATGTTATAAATAATGCAGTCAATTTGATTTCAATAATAGGATCTTACGTTTTAACAAGTATCAAGCGATGACAAGAATCATCACTGATATGGTATCGATGATAACTTATCATGCATAAAAATGTTTTATTGTTAAATAATTTTTTCACGAAAATTAGCATCGATCATTCTTTTAGCTTCTGAAGGAAATGTACAATTATTTACCATTATTTCTAATTCACAAAACTATAGATTCAAAAGTGTTTGTTTTGTGATAATGGACAATTGTAAAGAAATGTTATCACTTATATACATGTTCTATCAATAATTGTTTTATAAACTTCATTCTTAATTTATATGAACTTATCACGTTATCATTTATTACAAGATTGAGAAAAACTATGAACAAATCGTGACTATACTAATCATAAAAATGTAGCAATAAATTCATTAAATTCTTTGTTGTTTAATCAAGAAGAAAATTATTCCTGTTGAAACTTGCTAATTCTTGGGCAGTTTTACCGTGTTTATCACGAATGTTGGTATCAGTTCTGGATTTAAGAATATCCCAAACAGCTGGAAAATTAGATAAAACTGCTCGATGGAGTGGCGTGTATCCATCAGAATCTTGAATATTACAATCAGCTTTATGTTTCAGCAAAAATTCAACCATTTCGACGTTACCCATCATAGCAGCTCGATGAAGAGGAGTTGCTCGACCAGATTTTGTTCCTGCATTGACATCTGCACCATTTTCCAGCAGTAAGCTGCAAATTGCTAGATTTCCACTACGAGCAGCATAATGAAGAGCGGTATAGCCAGCAGAATCTATCGCTGATGCTGAAACTCCTTTATTTAAAAGATATCGCAAACGTTCACAATCATTTACCTGAGCTGTTGAATTAAAATAAATAATACAATTTAATACAAAAGTGAAACTTCATAAGAACTGTATTGAGCTAATATGAAATTATTTTACCTGCATACCAAATTCCACGATCGAAATCCATTTCTGAAATTGTTTGACGAACTCCACTGTCAGATTCGCATACATGATCATGATGATGATGATGATGATCTTTAGCCATAGTATATGATATTTTTAGATAATTGTAGTAATTATAATTCAATCAATTTCCTGTAAAGGATTTCTTGAAAGGAATATAATCAAAACTATACAGACTCTGTAAACAAAGTACGTTAAGAAAAATTAGATTATAAGAGTTACAATAAATAACGTGGAATTAATATTAAAAGCTAAATTTTTTCTTTATACCATATATTTTGTTTATTTGATCGATTACAAATACATAAAATACGTTTCGACGAAAAAACAAATAATAAGTTTTCTCACTGAATTGTTAAAATTTATAGAAAAATTTCCATCTTGAACAATATTCATTTTTTACTGCCATAAACTTTTTTTTTATTCTATATTCATTAATTGTACCTGTTTATTTTAATATTGACTATGCTTATTAAAATATCAGTATAAATTCCCAATCAAATGGTTTTATAAAAGTTTTAATATAATAAAAATATTTTCGTTTATAAAATATATATATTAATACAATAAAATAATTACTTGGAATAATCTTTTGATTTTTGTAGCTATTAATTGAAGATCCGTACATGACGTATTCGAAACTTTGTTTTAAACTCTTATTAAAAAAAAAATATTTCACTGGAATGATTTAAAATGCTCAAATGTCCATTGCACAAAAAAATTTAAGAGTATATATTAATCAGTGGCATTTCTTGATAATTGTAAGGCTATTGACTACAGATTAAAACGTGCGACAACATTCATAGAAGTGCTAATGAGTTTTTAAGGTACATTAGACCATGACAGATTTAAAGTTCTCTTTGAAGAGTCCAAAGTATTTCAGCCTCTCCAGTGCTTGAAACAATTCGATAGCCCAGCTCAGCTAGAGCATTGATTACGGCTAACGGTGGTCCTGCAATCAGAATAGATGGATTTCCATATAATGGTGATTTTCAAGTTTTCGATTAATGAGCGATGTATTTTTTTTTATTAATGATAGTGAAATATGAATCAATTATAATTATTCATAAACACCTTTAATCATGGCGCCATTTACAACATCCAATCCAGAACTATTAAAGCGTTTACATAGAGCAACTGTTTCGCTTTCCGTTAATCCAAAAACTGCACATTCCGAAGCAAAAGGTGAACCTCTGACAGCAACGTAATAATAGATTTCACCATCAAGCAGAGAACCAATATTTTCTGTAGCTTTGATATCACACATTTTTCAGTTAGTTGTTTATAAATAATTACACTTCGTGATCTTTCAGAGCTAAAATCAACATACAATGATAAATAATATTGGTTACTATTATGTAATTAAACAAAATAAAAATTGTAATAAGCATTTGTTTTAAAGTCTGTGACTCATGAAGTCGGCTCATTTTTTATTCATTTTATGTTGTACGATTTCTACAAAGTATTTATGTACATTGTCATAAATATAGGAAATATCATTTTCGAATATTGATATTCATGAATATTAAATATTATTCAAAAAAGTGAGAAAGAAACGCTTTATTTGTGTTTACAATAATTTAATTGGCAGATGAATTGATCATGTAATCAATATTTGTTTGTAACATTTTAATAGAGAAGAAAAACATGAAATTTTATAACTGATAAAAATGTAATAAATTATTAATAACATTATATAGTATTGTTAAAACGATCTTATTCCGCAATTTCCATATCCCTTTGAACAATTACACGTTCACGTTCTTCTTTTAGTTGCATCATGCGAAGTTCATGAGCCCATTGTTTCTCAGCACGAGTTTTTTCATATTCATATTCCCATTGAAATCGTTCAAACTCTAGAGTTTTTCTGCGTAACTCTAATTCTGCGATTTTTCTAAAAGCCCGTCGTTCTAGAAGCTGCTCCTGTAGAATTTTAGTTTGTAAAGGAGAATGCGGAGAAGCTGGTATTGTTTGTACATTTTGTAAAAGCGGATTTACTGACACTCTTTCTTGTTCAACATTTACTTTATGTAGTTGTGGATCTTCTTCAGTAGTTTCTAGAAATAAATCAAATAACTATGGTCAATTATTATTATCAATAAAAAATTGAATAATTAGTAATTATGAAAGACTTTGTATGTTTCTCAGTAAATTATAACATTGAAATTAAATATTGTAATAGAGTTGCTTCAATTACTAAGAAAAAATTAATCATTATGATTAAATTGTTTCCTAGAGTGTGTGGCTATCATAGTTTACAAAGTATTTCATAATAATTTGATAAAGAAAAAAAATTATACCATAATTATCAACGGTCACAGTCTCAAGATCATCATCTTTTATCCACTCTCTATGTGTTTTCATTGATTCAGTATTTTTTCGTTGTAATTTTGAAGGCGGGCTTTCCTGTTGTCCTGACCAACCAGCAGGGTCATCATCTTCTTCAAGTAAATCTAAACTTTGTACTGGTACATCTTCATTATTAGCCATTTCTTCTTTTTGCCTATTCCATTCATTAATATCTTCAATATCAGCTTCCGTTAGATTGGAAATATCAAGAGTGATTTCTCCATTTTTATTAATCCAATCTCCTCCAATTTTAGCTCCTAAAAGTCGAGCTCGGTTTACTCTTTTACTGGTCGAAACTCGTAAAAATAATTGTTTAACATCTGGAGCTGCCTTTTCACAACGGGCTAAATGTTTTTCCATTCTTGTAGCATTTTGTATATAAGATCGATGACAAAATTTACAAAACGCTATTACAGTTGAACCTTCTACTTTCTTATCATAGTAAGACCAAACAACTCCCCGTTTTTTGACCATTTTAGCTGAAGCCTGATGAAAATGATGAGATGATACGTCTTGGTTATGTCAATGCCCTCACTTTGATTAATCTGCGCCAGTTACTATAATAAAATATCACGACCCGTACTCTTTAAAATGATTATTAGTAACTACAAAGATCGATTAATTATCTATAATCATTCCAAAATGTAATATTTGAATAATATAAAGCGTATCTTTCTGCATTTGTAATGAACCGATGGTTTGAAGGTATTAATTTATTTTACATATTGTAATAAACAAGTGCAATAATGAAATAGCATATGTATGGCAGTAAATGTCAAAGTAATTATTTTAAATCCAAAATTTCTGTTTCGTTTCAATGATTAGGTAACAACATTAATTTTTATAAGGTAGTATTACTGGACATACCTGTTTTAACAATCGGTTCTGGTTCAGGTTCAGAAAAATCTTTTCTCATTGTCCACATATACTCATTGTAATCTTGTTTTACACTCGTACTAGAAGATGCTACAACTTTGTATCCTAGGACTTCTAGGGCAGATAATATTACACAAGGATGTTGTAAGTAAACGATTGTAGCTTGATCACAATACCCTCCAGAAGCAAAACGACTTAATTGTTCAATATCTGAAGCTGAAATAGAAAAAAATTTTTGTTAAATATTTATCATCAATCGTAACCCCTCAATTCTCATTAATTACTATTTATTATCTTCTTATAATCAAATTATTATACTCTCAGGCAACAGTATTGTGGTGAAATTAGTATTAATGAATAATATAACATCCAAATGATTTTCAAAGCTTTTGATATTTCTTCAATTAATGAAAGTGGCAAAAATGATTTGAAATTAAATGCATACATAATTTAAATAAAAAACGTCAACTATACAATAAAAAGGAATACGAATGATACCTTTCAAACCAGAAACGAGCACTCTCCAAGGATATTTGTGGCTGTAGGACGCAAGATTACCACGTACCAGAATGTATGGCATCTGTATATTTGTTTTAAAACTGTAATGCACAGGGATTACAATCAAACAGATGAGTTGAATTTCAATAGAATCACCACAGAAGAAAGAAATTAGTGCCAGTTATATTTTTCAGCTTACTATGTAGCTGGTTTATTTCGAATATCATCAGTCGAGTTTACTATGAATTAAATATTATACACACATATATATTTCATTTGAAAATTACAAAGAGTGCTAACAGCTCTTTGTTTTAAATAAAGTTGTTGATCATCAACTGATCGTTAACACACTCTGGTGAACAACTATTTTTTCGAATAAAAGCACTGAATAGATTATTGTAACCATGTTGTAACTTTTCATTGAAATAATTTTGATTGTTCTAATGATAAAGATTTTGTAAACGAGATTGTTTTCTCATGAAATTTATAATTGTTGTTTCCAAAAACTAAAGCTGATAAAATGATATAATGGCAGTAATTAAAGAATTCTGATTATTAATTATTAATTATAATTATCTAAAGAAATTTTTAATGCTGAAAACCATATAAATTAAAGGTTATGAATGTTGTAAATGTACATATGTTAAGGCTATAATATATAGCATAAAGTAAAAATTCGATCCAAATAATTTAGTGGTTGTCAGTGATATTTTTTATGATAGGGAGGAAATTTATGGATGGGTACACATACCTGTAGTCGTAAAATGGTATTCACTATTAATTACACCCGTCACATTCAATATTGTACCATGCTAAATTATTACTAAACACCAAAAAGTCATGAACAAATACAAGCAAATCTAATAAGTATATTTCTAATTACAAGTTATTTCTATTTTCAAACATGTACAGGTTAGATTTCGGTAGAATGATGTAAACGATAAGACCAATGAAACTTTACTGAAAATTGTACGGAAAAATACTCACCAGGAGGTTGGGAATATGGCTGTTGAAAGACTGATATTTTTCTGGAAAGAATCGATTCATGACCTCTTGGGGAGATACAGTAACTTATGTATTGCTTTGAAGTGAATGCAAAAATGAAGAAATGCGTAGAGTTTTATAGCCTACTAAAAAAAGCAACGATAAATTAACTACGCGTTAAAAGATGAATACAAAGAATATTGATTTGGAGTTCTCTTCAATAGTAATATACTGTAAGGAAGATTTTACTTTAATGCATTTTTCATAGATACAACCCTTTAGATATTTACAGAAACACTATTTATTCAAAATTACATATTTTGAAGATGGTTTAATTTATTTTGACTAATTAAGTGAATTGAATAATATTAATTACACTGAAAAATGAATTTTATAAATAAAATTTATACAAAATTTAAATTAAAAAATTGTAATTTATATCGAAGGACACGCATGGAACAAATGCTTTAGTTTCGCTATTCATGAAAATGAGCCTTTACGTTTGAATGTTGTTCGCGAATAAATATTTCTGACACTTCTTTTATCTGCCGATCGCTATTATCATGATGCACACAAAATTATAATTTAGTTTAATTTTAATGTATATAAAATCGATAAAATTAAATTATTTTTGATCTATTTAATTTCTAATTTTTTGAGTGTGGTTTCGCTACATAAATATCCTTTTTTTGTTATAAAAATGATTAAATTTCTGGTAAGTGAAACAATTGACAATAAATATTTGATCATCGATATTTTTACAATCACTATAGCTAAGAAAATTTTTCAGTTAACTTTTGGGACTGGTGTTTACACTGGAATATATCTTTGTCAAAACTATGAGGTACCAAACAGATGTTAAATTTTTAATTTTATGTAAATAAATGCATGACATGATTACTTATTTGTTGTTGCAGATTCCCAGAGTAGATGAACCCTCTAAAATTATAGAGAGGTTAAAGGAATTCGCTGATGATCATAAGAAAAAATAGATTAATTATAGCAACACAATGTAATCTAAAAATAACTGTAAATACTGCTATAACTATTAATTGATTCTTTGTATTTTTTATTTTCTTCTGGAAATATAATCTTGCCTCAAAACATTGTGATATGATAAGTATAAATCTCTTGGTTTCAATGGTAATTAAATTTATTTACGTAAAGATTTAATAGATTAAAAAAAGTGATGAAACATTGATAATTAATCATAAACAAAACCTCCTCCCGAATATTCAAGTCTTGCTGGTGGCTCAACAAAAGCCAGCCAATCTGACGCATGTGTTGGCAGTAGACCCATTGATTGACATTTATAAAGTGCTAGAGCTATGTTGACTATTTGTCCCAAGAAAAATACAAACTTTTGAGCATAGGCATGAGTTCCTTCTATTACTTTGAATGCTGAAAGAAAAAAAATTGATCAATACAACTTTATGTTATCAACTACTTCATCAATTTAAAAAGATATATTGAGTCACATTCATTTATAACTAGTTTTGCGTATTTAACATAGATTATTCTTAATGATACTACGTGAAATATATCTAGAGCAAATTTATTGAACGTTAACTTTCATAGAGCTTCGAGGTTTCACCTTTATTATGTCAAACGATTAGAAAAAGTTTATTCTTATGACTGTAAGTTTAAGAAACTTTTTAATTGATAAATCAATATTTTATAATAAATAGTAAGTAACTTCTGAAATAAATGAATATTTTAAATATTAAAATACTTACTTTGTTGTAATGTAAACAAAGCTTTCACTGGCCTAATAATTAACATCCCGACCATCATAATTGGAAAAATTGATATAGAATTTCCAGCCATAAACATAATAAATAAATTCATTGGTACTTGTTTCATAGGTCCTAGCGCTAGATCCCATGACTTTTTGATAATTAAATGATTAGAGTCGTTCTCTCTCAGATGTTCAATACTGTGAGAAAGCCCTATATTAGGGGTATATCCTGGAGGACTAGCTATTTCAGTATTTCTATCTTGTTTAACTCTAAAACAAATGAATTAAATCCATAAAAAATATTCACTCATTAACTAATAGGTCATTGATAATTAATAATTACACTTACTTGTGGGAAAAGTCTAAATTCCATTTAAATTTCTTTTGATTTTGTCTAGACATTGTTTTTAATAGATTGGTTAACAAATTTTTATAATTCTACTACTCACTATGAAAAAATTTTTAATACAATAATTGTTATTAATTTATGTTGATGTATGCATTTATACAAAAGCTTATATTTAACGGCTAACACGTATTGTACGTCATATTGGTTATGGTTAAACAATAATTCGTTTTTGGAGCAATCCGTAGGGAGCAGCACCTACTGAGTGACATTTTTTTGGAGCTTCTAAACAAATGGTTTTGGCCTTAAATTATTTTATTTCTAATATAATTGAAATATTCATCTGTTGATTGAGTAAATAATAATTATTTATTAAAAATGACTTCGCTCAATATTGTCACTTCAGACTTTGTGAATGTTAATATCACTACTTCTGCTCAACAAACGTCATGTGTTGAAAGAAGATATCAAAAAGGAATTACTATTGATGAATTTAAAGTGAATAAAAATAATTACTCAAATTTATTAAACCTAAACAAAAATATTGTTTCAACAAAAAAATTCTAATCATATTTAATTTTTTCCAGGGAAAATTGGAATTAGTAACAGGAGGAAATCCTGCTACAATGAAGTTGGAGGTCTATGATAAGAATAATAAACTTGTATGCTGTCCGAATGAAGGATCTCGGCTTTTAGGATCTTATCCTATTGATGATGGAATGACAATTCATGTAAAACAGTTTGTTATTCAAATAAATCTCTATTATTCTACGTTTAATGTAAATATTGCTTATTCTTGCAGGTCATTGATGATTTTATACGCACAGATGATCTGTCAAATGTTGAAAAATTCACCATATCTGAAGAAGAATATTCTAAAAGATCAGACACTGTGAAAGCATTCCTGGAAAAAAATAAATTAGGAAAGTATAATGAAGAAGAAATGAAGAAAAAAGAAGAAGAACGAAAACAGGAACGTGAAATGGAAGAAGAGATGGTGAAGAGTTTTAATCCTGGGGATAGATGTGAAGTTCGTGTACCTTCACAACCAACGCGACGAGCTACCATTATGTATATTGGTAAAGAAAAATTTTATATATGTATGAAAATAATGAACGATAATGTTCAATAACCAACTTTAAAAAAGTAGTATTACATTTTTAATTATTTATAATTAATTTTATTCTTTAAAGGTAAAACAGATTTTAAAGATGGATTATGGGTTGGAGTTAAATATGATGAGCCTCTTGGCAAAAATGATGGATCGTAAGTATTTTATTCTTTGTGATAAATTTTTTGTTATGATCTTTATAATTATAATAAATTTATTCGTTTAGAGTCAATGGAAAAAGATATTTTGAATGCCCTCCAAAATATGGTGGATTTGTAAAACCAAGTCATGTCAAAAAAGGGGACTTTCCGGAAGAAAATTATGATTTAGATGAAGAAATATAATGAAAATTGATCAATAAACGCTTACTCTTTTTTTTATAGCAATTTATATTACAAATTTTGTACAAGTCTGATAATATACACTTCACAGTGCAGTTTTTAATATTTTCTTCGTTTGATAATGTCTGGTCTCCAATTAATTGGGTGAGTTTCTTCAGTCTATAAAAAATAATAATGGACTGGATTATTTATAAAATCATAACAATAAAACTAAGCTTAAATAATATTTAAACTTACCGCTTCTGTATCTTCTTTGTACATTTTTATAGTTTTATCGGCTTCTGTCGTAATCATTCGAGTTCCGGTCATGTCAAATGTAATACTGAAGATACCGGCTTCACTATCCATTGATCCCGGTTGTACTGGAGCTTGAAGACGTTGAAAATTATAACTGTAATTTACGTTAATCCAAATTTTAATTATTAATTTTTTTAGTTGTTTACAATTAGAAAAATTGAAATTCTCTAAATCCAATTGTTCAAAATTATTTACCCGGTTCTAAAGTCCCAAAGGTGCATTGTACCATTGTCTGCACCCGAAACTAATACTCCTTCTGAATTAATTGCTAAACAATTTACAATAGCATTGTGACCGGACAAATTTTGTACAAATTTACCATCTGGACATTTCCATTCTTTAATATTATCTGGAGAAGCAGAAGCAAACATGTACCTGCAAAAATTAGATTAATTATAACAGCTAGAAAAATTCACTAAAAATTCATACATTTTCATATTATAATTTCTTACACTGAAGGATGAAAACAAAGTGCTCTCACACTCTTTTTGTGATTGGTTAACGTTGCTCTAGATTTGCCTGCTGCAAGATCCCATAATCTTATGGTACAGTCGTGACTTCCTGTAATAATCTGAAAACAAATAATTAATTCAAAAATTAATAATCCAAACTTTTTGGAGTGCTTTTATACCAGTTAATGTTTTTACTTACTTGAGGTTCACTTGACTGGCTAATAACACTTGCAACAGTGTTTGTATGCCCAACAAGAGTATGAACATTAGCTTTTGTTCGCATGTCCCAAACTCGAGCAGTAGCATCTCTTCCAGCTGTAGTTAATACATCAATCGTAGGATGTAATGCCATCGAATAGACAGCTGACAAGTGGCCATGGTAATGTCTTATAACTTTATTGTACTCAAGATCCCAACATTTTACTTGTCTATCTTCTCCACAAGAGAAAAGATACGGGTGTCTATGAGAAAAAGCTAGAGCTCTAACACTGCTGATATGTCCAGTTAAGGACACTTTTAATTTTCCAAGAGCTAGGTCCCAAATCTGTAATTGCATATTCATTATGAGACAATCTAGTATTTGAAAAAATTTCATTTCAAATTATTGTCTATATGTTTTTACCTTAATTACTCTATCGGCCGAGCCAGTGGCAAACCATTCGTTGCCAGGTTCTACAGCACAACATCTCACCCATCCTAAATGACCACTAACCACACGGTACAATTTCCATGGTGGATGCCATTTGGGCTTTATCATAGAAGGAGTTTTTTTTGGTGCTAATGCTACTGTGTTATCGGTAGTTGTTGTGATTGCTGTAGACAGTGTACTTGTAGAGACATTGGTGTATGGTACCACCGCATCAGTTGGTACATTTGTAAATGATTCATCTACAAAATATAAAGTAAAAATTATACAGAATAAATATCTCTCATATTGCATTCTGTGTACAGAATAATTCAAATTTTTTGCTTACCACCTGGTGGAGGCGGATCTGTATTTTCGTTGTGATTTTTAACTTTTTCACGTTCGTTAGTTTTTACTCGTTCAATTATCGGACCATAAGAATCTTTTGCCTTTATGGTTTTTTTTAATTTTTCTCTGGCAAAATATTATGATTATTATAAATAAATCAACAAACAAAATCAATGTCAAGAAAACTTTAAATTAACTTACAATTCGGAATCAACTGGAGGCAGCATTCCTTGATTCGTCAGGAAAGTATCATGCGTTCGTTTCAGTGAACGAAAGACTAATGTGTGAACGGAATGCCTTTGAACGTCCTGATTACAAATTTTATAATAAAAATTAATAAAAATATCCAGCAGAAAAACACTAATGTCAAACTTGTACCATTGATCAACAATATTAAATTTTAGAACTTACCATGTTTAATAAGAGGTTAGGGTAACGATGCCGATTTCAAATACTCATCTACTTCACGGCGTGTTTGTCAAACTGAGAAACGAATTTTTTTTAGTTTTTTCAATAGTTTCAGACTCCTACACAACCGAGATTTAATATTGAAATCTCGCTCCAGTTATTATTGAAAGTTAGAAAAAAAATTAAATATTTTTGAGCAACTATTCGTTAAAATTTATCCCATTTATAACAGAAACTGTATTTATTGTTTACAGCTGGTTAGACCGGAGAAAGAGTCGTCTTCGGGTAATTCCGGAAAAGCCGACTCCGCCAAAGAAAAATAATCCTTTCAGTTTGAATTTTCTTAAAAATTTTTATTATTAAGAAATAAATGTTATTTTTACTGTTATTAATTATTGACAAAATATGTTCATAATGCAATATGAATATAAATTAATTATAAAAAAGCTATCAAATGAGTAAATCTATTATTTTTTATATTTACCGCTCGGCGTAGTAATACAAGATAGAGACAGGCGCATGCGCCGTTATTTTAGTCATGGTGGTGGTATTCTGGCCGAAAAAACCCGAAGACGATTCTTTCTCGGGTCCACGCGCAAAAAAGCGAAACCTTATTTCGTAAATAAAAATATATTTAAAATTTTAAATAAAATAATCTATTCATTGGGCGAATACTTTTATCTAAAGTAGTTTCTATTCTCTGGTTTTGCTAGCAAAGGAGAAGTAATACCACAGTTGCTACCGTTTTTTAGAATTTATATTTACTTTCATATAATTAGATATAATTGATGAAATTTACCAACAATTTTATAATTAAATAAGTCAAATACGAATAACCGAAAAACATTTTGTTACTTATACGTACATAATAAATAAAACAGTTTTCGTTAAATAGTTTTAATAGATCCAATCATCATTTCTCTCTAAAAGATATACATACACAATTCAATTATTTACTAATGTACAATTAAAATTTTTTATAATAAAACGAATTATATAATATTAACATTATCGAAATTCGTGCAATTAATATTGGCCCACCAAATCTACACCAAGTTCCTCAATGTTTACTCGAGTATTAATTTATAAAATAATTAGTATTAATAAAAATATTCTCAGTACGACTACAAGAGTTTTGGCTTATCAACATATTGTTTTCCATGATGGATAATAGTTGCAAATGTACCAGCGACCATTGCACCCCAAAAAAGCATATAGAGTAAAACTTCTGTTGAATATGTTGTCGGAAGGACTACATGAGCAACCAACATAGATGATGCGATTAAAAGCACTAATGGGAATGTTGCGTATCGCCAATTTCTTTCATATTCTAGTGGACACTTCAATTGCATACATTCTTCCTCTTGTACAATATAACGTCCTAAGAATAAATTAATAGAATCCTGAAAAAAAAAAATTAGAAACTGATAATCTATTTCTTTTGTTGAGTATAAGTTTTTTTTTCTTTTAAATGTGCGTTCATTATTTCTCTTAAAAGCTCTTACCTGACGAAAACCATCGGCGAAGTTATTTTTGTAGTATCTAGTTACACTATTAATTCCATCTCTAATGGCTCCTAACTGTGTACGTTTACCAGTACGAGTGAAATCTGTTTTTAAAGCACCAGTTCCTGAATATTGAATACTGACAGTGTCAGCATTATCTGCCCAAACCTGACATTCAAATAAAATTGATGAATTATCAAACATTTAGCTTTAATTTAGAATAAATTTATTTGCATACTTCTTTGAATAATTTTTCAAAAGACGGATGATCCTCAAGGTTACGAAGAATACCAAGTTTTCCTAAAGCATCTGTAAGTGCTCTTTTAGCCAGCATACTCTGTACAACATTTGTACGGTCTAAACAATCAATACAGTTCGTTCTAAACACTCCATCTTGAGCAGAAATTAATACTCCGTCTTTTGATAATAAAAAGTAACCCATTTGTTCTTGATCATGAGCTAAACGATCCATTAAAATATTTAATCTGTCCCAACGCATATGTCGACATTCTGCATGGAAATCAAACGCCTCATAACGTACATCAGGATTTCCTATTTTTGATATAGCAGAACGAAATTCTTGTTCCAAGATACCTTCAGCATTCCTATGATCAATCTAAAGGAATAAAAAGTTTTTAACATAAACATTCCATTTTATTATTAAAAAAATATTCATAAATAGACTTGTCTTACCAAATTTACTAATATTTGTTTTCCATAGTGAAAAATTTGCGCATCCAAGTGTCTAGAACAAGCGATTTGATGATTTTCATGCAACAATAATTGTGGTTTGGGTTTATATTTTAGATTAGGCTCTTGATGCCAGAATAAGGGAATTGATCCTCTCGTTTGAACAAAAGAACTTCGGTCTCCATTAACTTCTATCAATTGTTCAGTTTCCACATAATTAGAAACATTACCGTTAGCGTCAATTCCACGTGAAAATAACCGCGTTCCTGCACGGTGAATGCTTCGACGAGATACAATACCCCAGTTGAATGATATACCATTAGCAACAACAGTATTAAGAGAAATAACTAATTATATATGGTTAAGAAATTTAATTATTCACTTGAGTAACTTAGACATTGACTTGAAATAAATAATTTTTAAAGGATACATCCATGAATGATTGGTAAACAAAACTTGGAATATTCTGGCCTAGATGCTAAGTCTTGCAACAGATGTGCATTCCATATAAATCGAGGATCAGCTCGGTCATGTAATGGCATCTGTGTAAATATTTTATGATGAATAATTGTTTTTAATCAAAATATTTACTAAACAAACCTGAAGAAATTCTGGAGGTGTATTGTGTAATCTTTGCATAGTATGGCTAAGGTCATAAGTATAGCTGAAATAGAAGTATGGAGTACTTAAAACTGACTTGATCATCTCTAAGTATGTCGTGTTATTTTCAATCTGTTTCTCAGTTAAATGAAGATCTGATTTTGAATACGGAATAATGTCCGTTGAAACAATCTTGAATATTTGTTGATTTGCTATTGTACCAATTTTTTCTGCTTCTGTGATTACAATAAAATATCGACATGCTAGTAGTCGAATTGTCCCAACAATACCCCATATTTTTCGTCGACTTGCAGCTTGTGGAATTTGACTTGCTGTACCTACTAAAAATAAGAATGAAAAATACAATAATTTATGTAAATTATTTATTTACACTAATTTTTTGTTTTTTTTTTATTTTTTATCATACCTTGAATATATATTTGCTGATTTAATCTATCGACCACTAACAGTACTTTAGCATTCACTGCTTCAACATAAAATTTTTCAGCTGTAGTATATCTATAAAATGTTAAAGAAAAAGGTTATATTATCATTTAGTGTATAAATTATTTAATTTTAGAACTAAGTATTGAAAAATATTGACAATTTGAAAAACAATAGAATAAATGAAAAAAAACTCAAATTAACTAAAACAATGTTTGTGAGCACAGTGATACAATTATAAAAAAATTTTTAAATGATTTAAGAAACTACTTATTTATTACTTACAAATATAAATCATCATAGACATCAGCATTCGAAGTCATATTGGAATGGACAATAATATTAACCAACGCAGTTAACTTTTATGGGAATATGAGAAAAGAATACACCAATAAAAATTAATGAAATACAAAAAAGGACATGGCCTTTATTTTTAATTTGATTTCTTTAGTAAGTTAGAAATTGTAACGTCAAATGTACTTTATCATTGTGAATGATAACACATATTGTGATTAGAACATGATGGAATAGTCTTTCTCACACAAAAAAGATATGAACATATATCTCGAAATCTCATATTCATTCCGTATATTATTCGATTAGTTTTTACGTTTCGATTCGATATATTACCAAACGATATTTTTATCGACTGAATCTAGTATTATCGACGCAGTAGGGTCCCTAGATATCCAGACCTTTTGAAAAGCTACAACGTATTTTTTTTTAACGTTAAAAATTGTAAACGAATTTTTTTATTAATTTTATGTGTCATTAAGATCGTGATAATATAGTCGAGCTACTTCTAATTTTACAGTTCTTCAAATAAACTACTCATATTATATTTCAAAAAGGGAAATATCTTTAAAAGGTATTGAGGAAAATTAATATTTTATTTTAAAAAACGAGTTATCACACAATCAAGTAAGTTTTATTATTTGATAGTATATTTTATCGAAGAATTCTTTTATTTTTAATCAAATTTATTTTCAAATATTTTTTATCATTCCTTGAGTTTTTTTACATTCATTACCTTACAGAAATATTAGGTTGTAAAATTATCTTATGAGTCGATTGCTGAGCGGAATTCAATCATAAAAACTTGCACTAGCATCTGAAACGATTTTTATATTATGTAAAATATATATTTACATAAATTTGATAAGATAATTCTGAAAATAAGTATATTACCGTTCCCACTGTATCTTCTGCCAAGCATCGTACAGCGTTCAACTTGTCATCATCAGAAATGTCCATACCGAAAATGAATGAAGTCTAGAATTTAAATGTTTTCATTTAGTGTTTTTTATTAGACAACAAATAGTGTTTTCGGTAAATGTCTAGACTACTAGTTCATTTAAATTCAACAAACAATTTGCAATCAATAATTGCATCATTGTAGGACCTGGAACCTTGGTCTTGAAATTTACCGTGTTTTCAAGTATGTTAAAGTTACTAATTTACCTCATCAGCAAATCTATTAATTGATGTGACCATTGATTTGAATACTTCATCATCAGATACATTTGGTGCATTGTTGACCTACAGAAAGAAAAAATTTCAGTATGAATTTTATTTAATTGTTAAATATATAGATGAAAACGTATTTTTTAAGTTCTTACTTCGCTTCTGATTTGTTCAATCGTTAATGTGAGAGCTCTGGCTACTTCATTAAATTCATCTGATTCTTGATAGCGATCGATCTGTTTTAGAATGAAATTTTAATATATATAACAACTAAACAATTAATGAAAAGAAATAAGCTCGAATTTCTTACCACATCCATAACATTCTGCAAGAAGTCTAGTAAAAATTTAAACAATTCAGGATATTCCTTTAGCATCACTGCTTTCATAAACTGTAAAAAATATACACAAATATGCGAATTGATATATTTCATTTATCAAGGTTTCCTTGATTATTTATTGCAATTTTATCGATAATCAATAATTGTATATCTAACTAATAATTTAATTACCTCGTAGTTTAAAGAGTGTATTTCTTTAAAATCTTCGTCACGAATCATCAGAACTTCCATGAACTAACAAGATGGGCAAAAAAATATTAATAAAAGTTAAACAATTGGTAAACCAAAATCCCGTTATTCGTTCATTACCTTTTTACTTGATTTAGCAACTATTTTCACGATCTCATGTAGATCTGATTTTTTTCCTGACATCACAACAAATTTAAGCTAAAAAAATAGAATTATATTGTCAACTATAATTGTCATTAGCATTAGCATAATAAAAAAAATTCAAAATTACATCGTGATTTGCCTGTTCAACTATCTCCGTAAAGTTATCTTTGTCCAGTTCATCGATGAGCTAATAAAGAAAATTTTTGTTAAATAAAATTTATAAATATTCAAAATGAATTATAAATAGGTATTGAGATTTATACGTACATTGTCAAATACGGTTTCTACTTGTTCTGCAATCTCATCTAATGATAAGGAGTTATCAATATCGTAGGACTCATCAATCTAATGAACAATTACATGTATGTTAAAAAGTAGATTATGAATATTTTCATTTTTAATTATTTAGCTATTCTTATCAGAAAAGTAATATAATAATTTTTTCATTATATGCATACCTGACTTTTTAACAACTTTAGATCAAAATTGCTAGAATTTTCGTGTCTTACACATTTTTCAACGTATGACCGCTAAAAAACGATATTTTTAAAGTTATTAAAGAATGAAAAATGTATTATTTGATGAATCTAAAAAATATAATACCATGCGTGTCAAATGGAAATCTGCTCTAATTGTTTCATCAACAGTGTATTCATCTAATGAATTTGGTGCAGCAATACTCTAAAATTTTTATTTTTTTCTATTATTATTTCTCCTTTTTGTTTTTGATGTTTCTATACTGTTCTCAATACATCTATATTTAATGATATTTACATACCTGGCTAATCAGCCCAACCAGAAACAAATAAGATAGTTTTGAATACATTTTAAGTATTTTGCAATGAGCTTCTAGTCTCTTACAATATTTAATTCTTTTGTAGGCGATTAAAAATTAACTGAAGCCTAAATATTCTACACGTCGCTTTTATATCATTGACTCATCTAATTATCATTGAAAATATGAATCAACATGTACTCTTCTAGTTTTTTATTATTGTCACAAATGTGTTCTACGATCATAAAAAAATAAATTTTAGGATTAGAGTAGACAAATAAGAGAAACACATGTGATATCTGGTACAACAAAAATTTTTTATGACATAGCTTGATAAGAAATTATGTGCGGTATTAATATAATTATTACCAAATAATTTTTTCGAATCATAGAAATTAACAAATGTTATTAAATAACTCATTAATAATTAGAGACTTGCAATAACTTCCTTGTCAAATTGACATTTCATGTTTAATAACAAAAGGTTCCATTGCTTGATTCAACCGTGTTTACTACTGCTAATTACCAGAACTATTATGGTTTTACGATTAGCCTCAGCAGAGATAAAAGAATGTACTTGATAAATCAAAAATAAATTTCATTTTTAATAAGACTTTTCATGTTCATGATATCAAACAATTTCGATGTAGAAATAATAATTTAACATGATATAGCAACGATCTATTCTGGGCATAGTTTATCTAATTTGATAATAATTACCATTTTTTTTTAATACGTAAATTGTTCTCTAATAATTTAATAGTTAATTAAAATAAAAATAACATAGAACTCAGAATATTATTTTTAATCAGTTTGTTTATTTCTGTAATAATATTATTTTTCATCATATATATAATAATAATTCTATTTACTTCCTTACTATCAATATAATAATATAGTGTATTTATGTTCATTATGTATAATATATTATCTACATTTATAATCCCTATTAAAAGGCATCTCCAACCAGACTTCAGATTTACTTTTTTTAAAATATCTTATTTATTCCATAAAAATACAGGGGGTTTTCACACACCGTTAAGTCAGAATGTGTCTGCTCTGTTTGGTTAATCAGTCATACAATTGATATTCATGTCTTTTTTATTTGATATAAAGTATTAATAGCTTATTAACTAATTCTCCTGCAATTTTTGATGAGTAACATAATATTATGATTCATCATCATACAATTTTGTGAACGAATTCCATTGTTTTCACATGAACATTTACTAGGTTTATTTGAATTATTGTTTAATACTGTTATAGTAATCGAGACTTTTCCTGTTTTAGAATAAAGATAATGTGTAAAAGAATTTTTATAAAAAATTATGTAAATTTTTTAAAGTAATGTTGATGTTATTGTAATTAACCACTGAATATTTGTATTTCTTGGTTACTCCGAACAGAGCAGATAATATCTTCCTAAGTAAGTGCACAATCTCATTTTACAAAAGGAATAGTTTAAGATAAACGAATAATAAAAGTATACTTTCTAAACGTAGGTAAATATTGGTAACTTTGACTCACGCATTGACAATTAATTATGCCAACATTACGGCAACATATCTGTTTGTGTCTATCGTTTTTGGGTTAACTTTAATAATTTTTTCAAAAATTATTCTTTTTTTTATAAAACTTTCTAATAAAAAATCTTTAGCTATAATTATTATCAATTTTATTAGCTTTTACAATAAAAAATGTTTGTTTAATCTATAATGAATCATAAAACAAATCTAAAAATGATTAATCAATGAAAATAAATTTTTGTATAAATGGAATTGAATATTGAGATTAGAATGTATTTACAAAAATATTTAAAAACAAGACTAGTAATTTTAATATATAGTTATTGTTATTAATATTATTACTATTATGAATGTGATGATTAGGAGTTATCATTATTATTTATTAAATATGAAATTTTTTCGTACAATATGTACAAAGTTAAACCCATAAACGAGAGACATACTTTTCTCGTGGACTCTCACTCTTACTTAAATATTAAAAGTGGGCATAATAATACTCTCGGTAGTATAATGCCCTAAGTCTTGCTGATCCAACGCTTTAGCCTTCCTCGTGAAAGGCTGCTGTACTCCCAGACATCTTTGTACATATTTCTAATATACACAAAAGACAGCCCAATGTGGTTTTTTTGCTCTTATTGAATTCCAATAATTGATTATTATTGACCCACGGCTATTATTTTATTTATTATTATAATTAATTAATAATTTTACGTATTTACATAATCAAAAAATACATTTAAGACGTTTAGACCAATTCAAGAAATAAAATTACTTAAATTAATATTTTAAAAAATCAACAATAATAAATTGTTAATTTTTTCACCTATATTTACAAATTATTAATAATAATTATCAATTAATTAATTATTGACATCGCGATTATCTGGAATATTAAGCGTGCATGGCAGTTTACGTAAACGAAAAAATATTAACAAATTAAAGAGTAAATGAAAATAAAAAAATATATGCAGAAAGACAACGTTTTATGGTTTTTTTTTTTTTACATCATATTGATAATTAATTATGAATGATATTTGCTATTAATAGACAGTTACACCCCATCGACCGTCCGATTGAACACGTTAGTACGACGATATCGGGTAATACAGTAGCCCTTACCGCATTCTTGTAATTTATTCAAATGTACATTTTTTAACGGCATAAAGTTTATCCATCCAGTAATTAAGTCTTATAGTATGGACAAGTATCCTCTAGGCGAATAGGCCCAAAGATTGTGTATAGTTCGTGACGATTATTTATCAAAGTATGCTCCCAACTGTGTTATCATTAATTTTTTGTACAAATTTTCATATTTTCACACTTAAAAATTATTAATTTATTTGACTTTGATACTCATTTTTATATTTAATTAATTTATTTATATTGTTTTATCATCAATATTTTTTTAAACAATTTATAATACTTTTTAATGAAATTTAACTGTGTATTCAACATTTAATTCATTGATAATTTTTATTTCTTTTATATTTTATTACAATAAAATTTTATCTGCTAATTTTTAGTTAATTTGGTCTATGTTTTCCAATTAGAATTTGAATTATTTTTAATTAAAACTTGTAATTAAATTTGTTATTTAATTTAATAATTTCCAATTTTTATCAACGTAGAAAGTCAACAAACTGCTGATTACAATTTATTGTCTAATTCTTAAAATATATTTATGTTGAATAACGCTGTAATAATTTTTATGTAACACTCATTAATTAATTTACTAATAAGAATAATCGACAAATTTTTCTTTATTAATCAACAGATTGATATTTCTCTTTTTTTTGAATTGATTATAATTTTAGATAATTATTTTGGTTTTACACAGTCGTCAGCATACAATAATAAAAACAGAATCATTTACATTTTCAATAATCTCTATAGAGGCAAGATAAAACAAATTCATAAATTCGAAATGAAAATAATTTGTTTGAATAGCGCATGTATATTATATATGAGAAGCAATTTCCCGAAACGTGAATAACATTAACTAGCATGAGCCACTGGTACTTTGAACTTTGTATTTTTATTATTAATTTTTTTTTTATAATATTTTTTTATATATCTCATACCTTAATTTATTGAGCCAATCGGAGGAGGCCGAGTGTGTACACACTTCGGAAATAATTAAATATTTTCTTTTTATATGAGTACTTTCACGTACCGACGTGCAGTCTTTAGAAAATCGAATTTATGATAATAATCTAATTATTTAAGGCTCTATATGCATTTACAAAAATTTTTTTATCTCCATTTATATTTATTATAAATGACAATTTTTTTTTGTTCCAGTTACACAAAATAGTTTTAAATTACATCTCAATTTTAATTTAAAATTAAAAATGCCTTGCAATCGATTGTATGCGATTTTAAAAGTATTAAAATATTTTCTTTTGTTCAGTCATGATTATAAAATAATTTTGTTTATCATAATTATATTATCACTCTAAAAAATCATTCAAAATTATAAGATGAAATAAAAAATTGATTTAAGCATCAAAAAATTGGTCGAAATGCAGAGTTTTCACTTTTCATTTTTTTGTTTCATAATAACAATAACAATTATAAATAAATCTTTTGTTGATTTATTTAATTATTCAAGAGTAATTGATTAAAAGAGAAGTATATTAAGCGTGATGTTGATCACGTCGGTTAGCCGGTCAATTAATTGTTGCGGCAAAGCAGTGACCTGCGTTGGGCGTATGAGAGGAGTCTTTACTTATTGTTATATCGATTGGATTATGCAATGTGAACACACAATGACATAGTTGCGCGACTGCATACAGAAATATAGTCTTTTAGTCTCGATATAAAAGTTCAGTTCATCATTTTTTTCGATTGTTTAGTTTGCCTTTGTTATTTTCAATTTTTTTTACAATTTATTTTTTATCACTTTTTATCCAATGATTCGTCTAACATTCTTAATTATTTCAGTTACGTTCTTAGATCCCTGCATTTTACTCTTTACTCTCTTTACGTTTGTTCCTCATTTGTTTCTATTTATTTGTTATTCGTACGGTTTTTTCTTCGTTAGAAAAACTTTAACGAACGGATTTTTGTATTTATATTGTTTTTTTTTTTTTTTAATATTTATAATATTTATAGATATATTTTTATATATTTATATATATATATATATATATGTATATACACAAAGTCTTTACCCTCCGTTTAAGGGTCACTTTATACGTTTCTTTGTTTAATTCTATTCGATCACGAATAGATTTTTCCAACATATCTATTTCTTCTATTTACTATCTTTGAATTGCTGAATTCAGTAAGAAAGGAACGTAAAACATTTTACTCTCAAGAAGTAGTGTTGCCGCTGATTGCACCTGAAAATTAATTAAAATAATGTTTAGTCATCAACATATTGAAAAATTAATTTAATTCTTAGAAGTAATAAAATGCTTTGAAAGCATTATTGTAACAGTTACTTTAGACTTCTTAATTTACTGATAATTAATTTTTTTCCTGAGAAATGACTTAATGGTGACAAATTACTCAAAAGCAAATATGTAAAGATCAGTTTATGTATTCAGTAATTTTCCTGCCTCAGCACATCATTAATTCAATCATTATTCCTTTAATTAGTCAACATAGACAGTAACTGTCTGGTCGTTTACTTCTCTAGGCATGTAAACAAGGTCCAATTAGACATGCAGTAGTATAGATAAAAAATTCACTTACTTCGGGCAATCGTAAAAGGAGTTCATGAAAACGACCAGGTTGTTGTGGTGCACTATGTTCAACAAAACTCCTTAAACAGCTCATGTATCGGTCTTGTATATTCTCCAACTCCATCGTACTTCCTCGAGCTAATAAAAGAAACATAGCATTAATTATTTGAAAAATAAATTATTATTATGAGTTGATTGATTAAAAAATAATTGAATTATTTCTATTATCTAGATAAACTTACATTTAGTATCTTCAGTGACCGCAGTTACAATAAAATGAAGGAAGATTAATTTTTTTTATTATTTGGTTGATTTAAATGTCTTAATAACGTCTAATTAAATTAATTAATTTGACAATTTTATTTTATTTTATTTACCTTGTGATAGCATGGTGATAACTTTTAGACAAACGTATTCCTCCATCCGCAATTTAACTCGTCGGAACATGAGTGTGACATACGTTATTTTTTCCACCATGAGGCCCACGTCTTGTCTCAATTGGTCCATTGTTATGGTTCGTCCCATCATGCTCGTTAGACACGTTTGTAGCGTGTACATATTGTTCGAAACCTATATAACAATAAAAACAATTTTTTCATTACCATTCTTTCTAAATAATTGACATTACTTAGCACAATTTCTCTTATTTAAATACTAACTCATTTCACCACTTATAATGACCATGAACAAAATATCAATGATAAATAAAAAAGTTATCTTTATTGAATTACTATCACTTATGTCTCTAATTAATTACTATTAATAATAATTGACCATTAAACATATTGATAATTTTTATAGAAAATATTAACTACTATGAGACTTTTTAGTACTGAAATAAATAATGACTTGAATAATGTGAAATATCTTTTCCTATTATATAAGGGAAAATTGGAGCTCGAAAAATGTTTCGTAAGACGTATTGTTTACAGAAATTGATTTCTCATTGATATGATTGTTAATATAAAATAATGTTGAGAAATAAAGAATGTAATCTAATAATTACTTCTTGCATAAAATCAGCGCCTGTACCATCCGACCCAACATTGGTGAATTTTTGTTGGCCGTGCATTGCTTGATAAGCTGATGTCGTTAGCACCAGAAGTTCATGCCACTTGTGTGTGAGCAGCCTCGTATGAACTTCAACCGGGAGTTCAAGGTAAAACGGTAATCTCTTGGTCCACTGTACCAACTTGTAAACTATGCTGTCTCCTATTTGACACAGCTTTTCACTTAAGTCTGATTTATGGTCCAGCAGGTCATCCAAGTTCTGCAATTTATTTATTTCATGATTATCATTATCAAGATGATGTGTACCATAAATTATCTCAAGATAAATATGTACAAGTGAAGAAAAGCATACTAGGGATCTGAGAATAAACAAAGGAGTGAATCTTACCCGTAATGTTGCAATATCTTGGAACTCGTCGCAGTCTATAAGAGTTTGAATCATTGCGAGGGTGGTGTCCAATGGGAACGCCCGATCCCTCGAACTACTCACGGCGTTATCCAGCCTTTGGCGTAAATGTACCACCTGGATCACAAAGAAAAATAGGTGAATGTAATAAAAATACTTGACATTCTTAATCTGATGAACTGGAATAACTCTGAAAAAAGGTTTAGAGTCAGGAAAAGTTCACAAAGAGATTGAAAAGTCATTTTAAAAAGATATTCAAGAATATTTCTCAATGTGATGACGCGGTAAAATTCTGCTATTTATTATTTTAAATAAACAAAATCAATTTTTCTAAAACTTTCTAATTTTATTCATCAATACAACTTACAAACTTTTAAGAGTTTAAATAAATATACATCAGCAGTGTCATGCATATAAGCATGTTTGTTTTTTATTTCAATTCAATAAATCAAATAATTCACTAACTAAATAAAAACGAATTCTTATTACAAGTATTAAAACTTTAAACTATAATTTCAATTATTATTTTTTAAATCAATTGCATTATAACTATATAATTATAATAATTAAGTCTATTGAAAAATGTTGAAAAAGTTCAATTACGCCTTAGAGCTTCAGTAATTTCCATTATAAAAACCAATTGAATTTTTTTCTCTTTTTGGAAATCTTTTTTCCCTCAAGGTGAATATTGCGTGATGTGAGTCATCTTATTCACATGACTCGTCTCTACCATCTCCATCATTGTCATTATCATCATTATTATTATCATGATGATGATCACCTTTATATTTACATTTATCAATATTTCACAATTGGACTACAAGCAGGAGAAATTTTTTATATCAACACTTCCTACGTAAAATCCACAGTCAGCCTTTCACTGACCTTTCCGCGGCTGGTACCTAGGTCGTAGAGCTATTCGTGACGGATTCAGACATGGTAAGCGCATGACTCGATGTCTAAACGTGGGCTCAAGTAACCAGGGAAAGCTGTGACCGTCGCGGCACTTTAAGAAAGCCAAACAGCCTTTAGTTTATACAAGTACTCACTGGTGATTTGTAAGAAACGAGGTACACCAAGTAGTGAGAAGGAAGAGTAAGAGGAGGTGATGGTGGTGGAGGAGGTCAGTGTCCCTTTGTACAGACTTTCACGAGTTACGAAAGACCATGGCAACTGTTCGTCCTTGGCACCGGTTATCGCTGGTTTTCTATTGTCCCTGACGTTGTTTTTCCAACTCATTTTCTACATCTATCCTCAATCACACAATCTGAATTGAATAAATTGTTCTATTGCCGTTCAAGCTGATGACAAACTCTGCCTGTTTACAAGGGAAAGTGTGACCTCTTTATCAAACAGCAGTGAAGTATGTGATCAGTAAACAGATGGAGACGTTTTCACTTTTGGCAATGGCCTTTAGCCGAATTCTCTTTCTCCTCCCTACCACTTTCCCTGCATGACTTGGAGTCCAAGTGCAATTGAATCACTTTTCATTTCTTAATTCAGTTTAAATAAATAATATGTAATGTTATTTTTATCATTTATTTTTTTTTTATTTATTATATTACAAATTTAAGATAATTTTATACGTATTAGAATAAAAGATATAAAAGGTATTCAAAGTTAAAATTTCATAAATCATAATAGAACTGACGAAATAATCGTCCCTTCTCCCCACCACATAGATTAGCTATTAATGTTTCCCACCATTCGAAAATAGACCATTTTTTCGTCTGTTCTACGATAACTATACTATAGCATAATCTGTTTATGGAAGTTTAACATTGAAAATCATTCAAAACTATAGACAGTGTAGCTCTAAAAATTTCGTTTGCCACGTAGTCATATTTTATTTTTGGAGTATTAAAATAATAATAAAAGATTTTTAACATCATTTATTATAATTGTAAAGTATTAGAACTAGATACGTATAGTATTGAAAATAATTGAATTAATTAATAAAATTATTTTTAAAAAATATTAGTTCAATTCAAGAAATTATCTTTAAATGTCTAGTATTTATTAATAAAATATTTATCTATTTTCTGATATTCTTCAATTATATTTACTATTTATACTTATTGAGACGTAGTAGGTTTTTTATTACGTTAAATGTTCGAATTCAATGTTACTAATTATAACTGTAACCCTCCCTTTTTAGTCATTGATAATATTAATGGAATTATATATTTTTTTTTTCTCTAATTTACACAATATTTAACGTTTATTACTTACTTCGGAAGGATTGGTAAGCGCAGTTTTGAGTATCGTTCCGTTAACTAAATGTCCTGTATGCGAGGTATGACTGGGATGACTTGGTGTCGGTTGAGAGTTATGTGGATCAGCCGATGAGATCTTGTGGTGATGCAAGAAAGAACTGGCGAGCTGAGCGTGTTGTTGCTGCTGCTGTTGCTGCGCTTGACTGTGATGAGCAGCAGCGACAGCCGCTGCCGCAGCTGCCATATGCTTGTCAAGCATGTTCGACGCAGCTGCCATATGTTTGTCTAACATTGTTGTAGGAACATTTGTACTTTTATTTCCGACTATCGATCCCGAACCGTTCACTCCTCCGGCTGGATTATTACCTCCACTCACGTTACTCGATTTATTCGTCTTTTTGTGCTTCTTGTACTTCACCTGTAGAAAGTTATCAATTTATCAATCATGACATATTTTCAATAAATCTTTGGAAATAATATATGGAATATATTTTTCTATATTAATGTCTATTCAAAGTCTTACCTTATAAGGTTAAATATTAATTAAGAAACTTCATTTAAATAGTATTTAAATTTTAACTTTCTATTCAAATATAAAATAGTTAAATTTAGAAAAACGATTACTCAATTTTCCATGACGATATTCAATTTTAATTTTTGAAATGTACAATTCCAAAAGTAATTAATTAAATTTCTTTTTCAATGAAATATTAACACACATAATCTTCAGTTATTTATCAATTGATGATATTTTAAATTATTTTTCATTTGAATTAATTTGTTTTTTGTGGAAAAAAATTATTTTTATATTAAATATGATTCTGACATTCATTTAATTCATTAAACAAGACTTGTTGAATGCTGACCTTGTAGAGATTATAAACAGCCCCGGAATTCCTTCCGCCAGGCATCCTATCTTCTCGAACAGCCTGAAGCACCATACCCTGTTCTATGCATTTTTTAAACCGACAATATTGACATCTATTTCTCTGTGTTTTGGTAATTTCACAACCACCTTCAGCAACACACGTGTAGACCCTTCTATTTTGTACAGTTCTTTTGAAGAATCCTTTACATCTGTTAATGGCAATGCATTAAAATAGAAATTAGGTTAATCCGGCAAATAATCTAACGAACAAATATAGACTTAAAGTCTGATAAAAATAAATAGAATAATATTAACCCCTCGCACGTGATGATGCCGTAATGTAACCCAGTGGCCTTGTCCTCGCAAATCATACAAATCATAGGTGTTTCATCTTCTTCATGTTCTTGGGACGGTAATGACGAAGCAGCCGATGTTGCAAGCGATTGCATTGACTGCGTCGCCGGTTCTGTTTTAACTGCCGCGCCATTTCTCACCCACGGTTGATTCGAACCGGATGCCGTTAAGTTAAGAGCCTGCATCTGTTGAGCTGCAGGAAGTTGACTCAAATCACCGGCCCACAGTCTTTCCATATTCAGTGGTGGTCCGGAGGAGTAAGAAACACAGGGCGGTTTCCCCCTGGATTCTTGGCCAAGGTTTAGCAACAATTGAGCTGCAGATTCTTCTGATGAAGAACAGGATGCTGATGACGCTGTTGTCGTCCATGATGCCGCTGGCGGAGGAACTGGTTCCATAGCTGGTGCGGACCAAATCATGGTCCTGACACCACCAACCTCACCCATTATCACTGTAGGTGGAGGTCGAGGGGCTGAAGGAGTTACTCGTTGTGCTGGTGGCTTCATATCAGCTGTAAAAACAATTTTTGATTAATATTTGTCAATAATAAATGTTTTACTAGTTGATGGTTTTTTTTTGGTTTGACAAAAAATTATTTCAACATTCAAATAGATGAAGTTTAATTAAACATGATCTTTAGTGTCCATGAAAATATCCAGTTAAGGTTTTTTTCAATGAGACATTCATAAATATGAATGTAATGTTCCAGCAATAATCACTGTTAATCCTTTCATACATAAAAGAAATATAGAAGCTGTATATTGATAATTTAATTATCAGCTATTTATTCTCATTTGCATTTATACAATTATAAAGTCTCTCTTTTTCAAATTTTTTTTCTCAAAAATAAATAGTAAGCTATCATTTATCAACAATTTGGAATAAATAATAATTACGAATAGGTTATAAAAAGGCCAATAAAACGTTCAATATGGTTGATTTATTTTATGGATACTCGAATCAATCATTGGACATACTCAAGGGTGAAGAGGTATTCTCAAAAGCGTTGATGAGAATAATCGAGAAGATTTTACGGATTTTATTTCATCAAGTATTTTATGGTTTGATATAAAGAAAGAAATAAATAAACCACAAGTTATTTCATGAGGTTTTAATTAAAGTTTTAAAATGCAAAGATGAACTTTTATAGTTGGTAAAAAAATTTTCAAGTGTTTTTTCATTGAAAATCTAGGTCAAAATCCTATTGAATAATTTATTTTTCATCTAATGAAAAAAACAAAATAAAATAATAAAGTATACTTACATGCGGGTGATGATGTGGTACTGTTGGATCCATTACCTTGGCTACCCATGTTTCCAGTAGGTCCTGGACCATTACCAGCAATACTTGTACTGCTAGGGTTTCCCACATTTTGTCCGTAGCCAACGCTGCTGATGACTCCGTTGAGTAATCTTTGTGCAGAAAACCCCGGAACTCCAGAATTTTGCGACCAGAATTGATGGTGGGCTAGAATGTGAGCTGGTACCGATGGCGCTCTCGATCTGGGAGGAGTTGGAGGTTGTTGCTGAGAGCTGTGGGATGAATTACTACTGGGACTGGGTGCTTGGCTGATGTTATACTGGGAGGAAGGACTAGGTTGGCTGGACACATCAACTCTTCTATCACCTCCTCCACCATGGCCACCTCCACCTCCATCAAAGACTGAGCTATCCGAGTCAAGTTTCGTTTGACCAGACGATAATTCGGCTCGTTCTGGCGTCTCGCACCTGCTACTCGGTTGCTCTTGTTGGCTAAGAGGAGTTGTAGACACCGCATGGCTGGTATCGACACACGGTGATGCTGGGGTTGGTGTAAAGGATCGTCTTTCATCGCTGATCCTTGTGGAACTCATCACGGGCTCGGGGAAAACCGAATCTGGTGATGCTGTCTCACGAACATCTTGATGATGATAGGTAGATCCTGTTCCACCACTTGGACCACGTTGGCTGGGGCTCCGAGGACTTGGAGACCCACGAAGAAACTCGCTCTTTACTTTGACCACCGGACAGCCCGGCGAGCTGGGCATGTTGACGTCTGGTGACGAGGTCGATGTATCCGCAACGCTTTCCCCTGGAGCAGGAAAGGTTATTGGTGAAGGTGCATCCGCTGGCTGTAGCCCGAGCGGTGATCCTGCTGATCCAAACGATACAGGCGAGTCTGAGAAAAGAAATTCTTTCTCAATTTTTTTTCTCACCTCAATATCGCTACAATCAGCTTTATTCAATTTTATTGAGCTTATTATTTGATTATTTTCAAGAAAAAATTATTATTTCAATATCTCTGAAAATTACAGTTCGTAAAAATGAAAATAAAGTTGAAGGATGCTTTAAGCAAATAATGTAATCATAATTATTTTTTTTTATTCTTTATTTTTTTAAAATTATTCATATAATAACATGGTAATCAATTTTTAAATAACACTTCAACTTTTCTTTTCACTTTTATAACATTAATATTCAGGTCATCTTTTTTAATAATAAATCTTATTTATTGGTTGTTAATTTTAACAATATTTTTTTTATCTGACTAAATTTACATCATAAACAGTTAATAATAAGTTATTTATTCGAATGAGTTCGTTTGGCGCCAACTTTAGTTCAATAACAGTTTATGAATCATTGCTTCATACATCAAATATTTTTTTATTTACATGTAAACTAATATTGAATTTAATTTCAGCAAAACATTTATTTACAAAACAAATCCAACGTTTCAATATTCGTTATAAAAATCAGTTAACCATGATCATTTTTTTTTCTACATATTGAAACATTTTTTGCTCATTTAATTTGGAATATTCTCTCACCCACAACTAATCAAAATGAAATACTAAATTAAAATTACCATTGGAGTGAAACGATTTGAAACTTAACCATCGGCATTTTGATTCCCAGAGTATGAATGAATTTAATGCACTGGGTGCAAAGTAAGGATAAGATGGATATACATGAGAATAATCATAGTGAAAATATTCAAAGAAAGGATATTGATAATGATGATATGGAGGATGAAATTCCTGTGGAAGATTAACAAAGTTATTCATGGTATGGAAATTCATATTTTTAATTAATGAACGAAGGCTATGAATGAAACAGACATAAATTACTTGAGCAGTACAGGATTAGAACATGACATAATATCATATCGATCGAGTAATGAAAGAAAAAATATTGTAAGAATCGAAATGAATTGTTAACAGTATGAAATAGGATATTTTGGTTTAATTAATAAAGATAATAGAAAAAATGGCAACTGCGCCGTTCAGTAATGCAAGCAAAGTTCACGTGATATATACAGAGATCAATGATTCCCAAGTGTCGTTGCACCATCATCGCCATGTTGGCATTATTCACTGATTCAAACTTGTAAAACCAGAGTTTATCAATAAATAACAGAAGAAGATAGAAAAAAGATATAAAAATATCAAATAGTGGTTATTGAATGAATATACACAGTTTAGTGAGTAGCAAAAGTTTAGAATAACGTCCTGACACGTTTGATGTTGCTGTTAAACTACCCTGGATAACAAAGTATGGTGCATAGCCAGGTTCATACCGCGTGGGCAGTAGTTGATTCCCCTCTATAGTCAGCCCACGCTATTTAGCTATCTCCCTCCCTGTCATCCTTAGATTTTGCCGCGCATTAGCAATCTAAAACCATCCCTGAAGACATTATGAGACTTAAACATCAATTTTCTTCCTATTAATCCGTAAGTAGTGAGCTTGTGCTATAGAAAGATCAAAGATATTGTCAAACTTGCATTTAAATCTATTGTTTGCTTCTAATTGATTGGAATTATTTTTTTTTTCATCATCAATAAAATGATTTTTTTTTTGGAGAAAAATAAGCAGCTAAAGAATAATTCTATTTAGGTTTTTCAATGTCTTCTATAAATTGACAAAACATCCATTCTTATTCTTAGAAATCCTCCTTTTCTGTATTAAGCTTAAGATATAATTCTTACCGTCACTACTACATCGAGAGTCGACCTTTCTCCTTTTCAACTTGAGGTCTTGAAACAAGCTCATGTTGTCTAGCTCACACGGGCTGCTCGTAAGGGTCATAATTCCTGAAATCATCAAAAAATATTCTATTAAGTATTGCACTATTTCATTCAAATTATCATAATTTTTAATAATATTTTTCACTTGGGTAAATATTCGTCAGCAATTGTTGAATAATTTTTTTAGGATACTTGTAGTTAATTTGCATCAATATTCATTGGTTTGATGAATACCAAAGTAATCTTTTGAATAATATTAATGATTAGTGCGCAATAAAATGCATAAAAAATTATTTAAAACATCAGGTGTTATTGAAACATAAAAAAAGTGTGATCAGGTCGATTGTTGTTGTTTTTTTTTTTTTTTTAATTTAATCGTTGAAATTAATTGTCACGAATATTCATAAATGCCTGTACAAGTTAAACATTTGATCATAATGTATATAATTTTTTCTATAAACATAGAACTTGTAAACTTTAGTATTTGTCCTAGCTTATGGCATGAAGTAGGTTATTTAACCCCGATTTAGATTGCAATAACATATAATTGGAACATTACTTGAATGTATATATACTCTTCTAGGAAAATCCACACGAATCGTATATGATCGATTCTCTAGCATATAATAGCAATCTAGCAAGAATAAAACTGCGCAATAATTTAAAACTCGCATATTTTTTACCTGCAAAAAGTGTTGAATTAATAGTTGAGAAAAAATAATAAGAAAAAAATTATCTCGTAAACTCTGATGTAATTTTAATGACTGCAACAAATCGATTAGTATGATCGCAATTCATAGCATCGTTAATTAAAGAGGAAGAGAGAAACAGAGCAATGCCCGTAATGTACATAAGTGTGAGCGTCACTCAAAGGGCTTCGGGTATTTTCGGGTCACGTGGGATGTGAATCGGTAATGATCGGCATACCGACGTTTATTCTCGGTTATGTTCGTAGTTGACGCGGGCTTATATGTACTCGGTTGGCGGGGACGTACGTGGTGCAGTGGGGTCCTTGCTCTCTGTATCGTATGTGGGTCACCAGTCTCACACACGCTGCCATTCTTGCGTAACCAATGCATGCATGCATGCCACGCTCGCGCGTTTCCACTGCCGTGTCGTTTTCGTTGTGTAGCTGTCGTTGTACACTGCCGTCGTTCGTCGTTGATGAATTAACCAACGTACTTTTTTTGTTCTCTTTCATTCTAGATCTTCATGATGACGAGAAAAGGTGAAAACCTTCCCTTTTACTTTGCAACTACTCTCAATGTTCTTTTAACTTTATGCTTCATGTTTTTCTAGTTTTTTTTTTTTTACACTCGGAATCAAAAGTAAATATCTCCTTCTTTAGAGATCAGTTTAAGGAGCCAATTTTTTATTAATGATTTTAAATAAATTGTTAGCAATAAATAATTTTTATTTTAAGGAATATCAAGTAATGGAATGTCAATAATTTATAATTGAGATGATTACATTTTTGCAAATAATGCATTAATTTTGTTTTAATTATGCAGACGAGAGAATTTCGAAACGGGGAAAAAATGTTACTAAAAATTCTTTGAGATGGATAACATATTTTTTATTGTGAGTTTATTTCTAGGTAAATATTTTTTTTTTTTTGAAAGACAGCTTTTCGTGTCACTCAAGAATAGAAGTTTTTTAATTCGATATGATAACAGATTTTTCTATTTTCTTTCAACGTTTTTATAATAGTGATTTAGAAATTTATAGAAGACAGAAATAGGTTAAGAATTATACTCTTTTATAATTATTCCATTAAGGATTTTTTTTTATCTATAAAAGTGAAAGGAACATCTCTCCAATACCTTTAGCCATCTACTCAACGTCAATAAACAAAAAAAAAAAAAACAATTTTCTTACTAATATTACAACAATATAATTTTGTTTTTCTCACAATTATCAATTGAAAAATAACTACTTTTTATAAACCTTTTTTTTGTTTTTTTTTTTTATTTAAAAAAGTCATTGAAAAAATTATTATCAGTGATCATGAATTAGACAGAGCACCTCATTATTACTAACAATAATAATAATATTACATTCAAGTATATGATTAATACTCTTACAAATAAAAAAATGTATTTTATAACAGAGAATATTCTTTAGAATTTAAAAATCGGGTTTTAAGGTCATAGCAATTACATTTTCATTGAAAGCAAAAATATAGGGGAAAAAAAATGAATGCACCGATACGTAAATACATGTTTTTATTTTTCTTCTAATTCACTTTTATCTGAAACAATCCTTGGGAGAATCTTTATCTAGAATTCACACGGCCAATGGTGAAAGTCGTTCTCCCACGCTTGACTATAACATAACTGAGATTCTATATTTTTAACTCTTTACATTATTGTAGTTTTTCAAACTCCAACAAGTATATAAATATCTATAGCTGTGTTTGAACGGAGAAAGAATGAATAAACTTCCGTATTTAATAAAATCAGTCTCACCATCTATCATAGTTGACTGATGATGAAACCACTAGGCAAATCCTGCTCTATATTCATTTCTCGTAATTCTCAATCTCACGGAAAAGTAGTCGAGCCTGTTATCGATCAGACATCGTATTCTTGAGAGATTTAGACATTTACGTTAAGAGAATCTTCTTCGTTGGTGTATTTAATCGCAAATCCCCTCTTTCATTTAAGAGTGAGAATCGGTTAGTGAGAGTTAGGCCTCGGTACATTGAACCTTCTAGTGAAAGTTTCTATTATACCACTGGCCTTACCTTACTTTTCCTACACCAAGTATCGCTATGTTGTGTCATAAGTCTTAGGGAATAAGGAAGTCATTCGCGTGTTATCATGTCTGCTGGTATTTTTCTTTTTTATCAAAACCTATGTAACAATAAACCAATGAGAAATTATTTATTACCATTTTTCTTACTTCATTGATATAATAACTCTCATATTAGCATTCCACTAGAAGAAATGATTTGACAAATATTTTTTTTTAACTACTCAATGCTATTTTCTTATCAAGTTTTTATCATGAGGTTTTATCAGAAGATAAAAGTAGTGAATTTGTTTTAAAGTTGAGTATTTATTTCTAATTGTCAAATGAGGTATTGATTTTTCATTTAAAGATATATCGCATGGGAAAAGTTTTTCTACTTTATGTTGCGTGAGTATGAAGTAAATAAAATAATAATAATTATAAGATCGGCAAACAGAGTTTAAATGAAATTTCTGCAGTTTACGTAACGACTTCGATAGGCTGATAGTTATGTGATGGTTGTGATAGTAATCAGATGTACAATTGAGTAATAGGTTAAAGACCTTTTTTCTAAATTTAAAAAATTTTAGTATCTTTAAACTAAAAAAAAATCTTCAATATTTTTAGAATCTTCCCTCTTTTCCTTTTTCACTTTCTAAAATAAACCCAAAAGTATTTTCCTTAAAGTATAAAAAAATTTTTTTATCAACTAAATTAACTGAAATAATGACTTTGAAGATTTTAAAATGTATGTTTGCAATGGATGTAACTGATGACTTATAATAAGCTGGAAAATGCTTTGAAGGCTGTTTTAGTAATGATACTTGATACGTAATTAGTTTTAAATGATTTTACTATAAAAATGATATCATACCCAAATGTCGGCCTTGAAGGACACTCATTTTAGCGCACATTTTTTTATCTCACAATCGCTAAATAAATTTATTTCCTGCTATAAATACATCCTCAAGTCCATCACATTTCACACCGTTATATCCATTAACCAACAACAATAACAATAATCATCATTATTATTGCAAATACAAATAAATGATTATTTCTTGATTTTTTTTATCTTTTTTATTATTATTTTAATTGTTGTACTCAATTTTTTTCCAATATCCACGAAACAACGTCAATTGCAATTTAGATTGTTGGAGGTCGAATAAATTCTCGAGCCAACTCCATCGACTCGAGGACACGATGTGGTAGTGGTTCGAAAGACGAAAGCATCTTCGAAAAATTCACTGACACAAATATACTTTCTTAGAGTCAAGAAGAAAAAAGGGGGAAAAAATTTAATTGAACATAATACAAACCACAAATAGATTTATTATTGTATTATTTATAATATGTGTCCTAGGTAACAAATGAACAAATAGTTTGGCACTGATCACTACTCAAGTTCTTCATTACCAAAAAAAGGCTTGAGAATAAAACATATAAACTTGGATTATTTGCGAGAGTCACGATATCAAGAGAGCGGGCCTGAATGTTTTTGGGACACTACTTGCAGGCCACGCGATCTCTGAGCTTCACTAAAGTCTAAATGACTACCCGAGGTGTATGAGTAAGTAGTGGTGGTAACAGTGACCTCGATACCGTTGTCCCCCCAATCTCAAAGAGGTGCCCAATGCCAAAAACTCAACGCCGCCCAAAAACTTTCACTCTTCTCCTTTCTTACTCCTTGTGTCTTACTTTCTTATTTAAACTATTCTTTTATTTTTTGTTATCTAAAAATTCATCATTTCCGCTCTATTGCCCTTAAAAAATATCTACATTACACTCATTGACAATACAAACCGTGTCATTATCATCAACATCATCGTCATCATCACCACTGACATACTCTCTGATTGAACCGAGAAAATAATTCTAGACAACTGTTCAAAATAAATCCCAACCGATTATTCGTTAATACATTGACTTTATTTCAGGTCTATTTCACTTTCGAATGAGAAAGGAAAGTGAGCTGCGACATTTACAGCTTTTTATTTTATTTTTGTTCAAACGAGAGTAAAAGTTTTTGATAAATAAATGAATAAATTTATTTTTTGACTTGGAGTGGATGTCGAGAGTTGTTAAAGGCAATGAGCAGTAAATGTTCGGTCTGTAGTGTATAACACGACTGTCGAGATCAGTAATATACGTGGAATAGTAGCTAGAGTGAGACTAGGCAATCGTGGGCCGCAGCAGCCGGCCGCGTACTGCATTTATTCCGTAGCTGCACGTTGTGAGCGGTCGGCCATGGCATACTTAGTAATGTCAATCACACTGTGGCTAAACTAGTGGTGGACTGTTGGTGTTCACATATTCAACAGTCACGCATACATATCAATTGCAGGTAACATATAAAGCCCGTGGCTACATTGACCGTGCAATAGTCGACCCTCCCATCTTGCCTCTCTCGCACTTCTACTAGAGTCCTCGACCCTATGACCCTCTCGCGCGCCCAATACTACACTTTGTCAGCTAGTCTAAGAGAGAAAGCGCTTCCGGGGACCTAAATTAAAGCAATACTTTCTTTTTTATTTTTCATCTGACACCAAAGAACACACTTTAAATGTCAAGGGACTTTTTAAATGTCAAGGGACGATGACTCATTAACGAGATATTCTTTTTTTTTCATCATTATTACTTGGATTTAATGATTAAACGTTTGTCCAGGGGGCTCACTGTGTCGATATTTATTTTAATAAAATCTTATTTTATTCCGACGACTTGCAAAGTCTATAAATCAGGAGATCAATAAATTGTGTGGGTACATAAAAAATAGTAGATGATTGTAATCGGTTAAGAATCTTTTTTTCATGTTTTATATTGAAATCAAACATTTTTAATACGACAATTTATTGCAATATTTCATTATTAATTGATTTCAAGGGAGACATAAATTAATCTGTGCTTTAAACAAATTACTATCAATGTTAAGATCGAATAAATCTTATGGTAAGTAGTTTTTTAGTTTTATAAAAATATTATAATAATTATTTAATTATTAATAATTATCAAATAAGATTGATCATTTTTCATTTAAGTCTATTAGCATGTGAATGCTTTGCGGATATTTTTTTTTAGATAATTAACTATAAAACAATGTAAAAAAATTACTCTGGACCAATTATGACTCATCAACAGCTCCATTAAATTAATGTTAATAATTGGACTAATTTTTTTATCAAGTTTTATTTTAATGTAAAAAAGTGCATTATTTTATATAAATCATCAAATTGTTCTAAATAGATATATTTTTATTTGTTAATTACGCTTCTTTATCTCGTTCCAATGTCTGTAATAAAATCCTCGAAAATCTATTTTTATTCAAAGAAAAAAAAAAGAAATACGTAGAAAATAAGATATGTTTTTTCCTGACCATGTTTACTACAAAACTCATCGTCGATTCCAAAAATAAACTTTACTATAAAAAAGCGATAACATTAGGTCCCTTAAAATATCAAATAAAAGATGTTACGACATATTGGTCTCGAGGGTTTGAAAGATCCATTGGAAAACTGAACAAAGTTCATAGGGAGATGAAGTTTAATTGAAATAAAATAAATTGAAAGAACAAAGTCATCTTCAATATGTGTCTGTCGTGTTCTTTGACATTCTCCAATACACATTGGAGTTTTAGAGCTGCTTAAAAGAATGATATTGAAGCTGATACGAAAGCCAATAGCTGTCAGGGACGCATGAGATCACCGAACGCCATCAGACGCAAATGGAAACAATCAAGGAAGAACCTCGAGAAAATTCTTAGTTTTTTATCCAATGCCAATGGCTTACTCTGTTACTTATGTGCGAGGACAGAGCATCGAAAAATACCCAAGTGATGTTAAATATGTAATATGTGTGATTGCCAAATGATTATTTACGTTAGAGAGTTGGTTCTTGTGGTTGGTCAACACAAGTGGACTATCTAATATGTGATGATGATTGCATGTGTTCTTGTGGATTGAATATCTGTAAAGTGAACTCTGGTGACGACTTTGGCAAACTCGTGCGTAGGTAATGCTCCTGACCTATCCCAACCACCAACGAACGATGTGCTGCTACTCAGAGTCTGCGCAATATAATACAGAGTCGACAAATAAACTCGAGTAGCCTCCGATGCACGCGAATACTACCTCAGGTACGTCATCCGTCTTCATCTCTTACGACACAATTATTTACGTACTCTTTAATCACGCCTAATTTCTTTCTCCCCCTCTTTTATAATGTCATCCAAGATTCGTCACAAATTCCGAGGGCTTGATTTATTTATTTCAAGAGAAATGTATGTATTTTTATGACTTGGCAAATAAAAAGAGGGTCATTCAAATCTCCAGGGGCTATTAACATCGTGTAATACACATGCCAGGAGCTCAACCAGAGGATTTGTTTTAACATTGAAGAACCGGAAGTTGCGTGAAATTGAAATGCAACGACCTAGACCTTTTAAAATTTGTACATTCATCACATGCTTCAGGTGGCGAAATCGACACGCTTATTGATGAAATACTCTGATAAAAGTACTCGGATTCAATTAATGTTTTAATCTTTTTTTTTTCTTTTGAATCATAATATTTTGATGAAGTAATATTTGAACTTGAATTCAATCGTTTGAATTCACTCAAATATTTTTGATCCTTGAATTTTAGTTTAATTCATTTTCATGTTATCAAAGTATTTAATCAAAGTAAAAAAAATTTATCTTTATTTATTTAATTCAAACTGATTGATTTTAATTAAATTTCAATAATTATTTAATTTATAGTTTTGTGTTAAGTAAAATGTGAAAAACTTACATTTTTTCTGCTTAAGCCATCGAAAATGTGAATTATGATATTCTTCTTTGAAGATTATTTAAATAAATGCAATATATAATAATCGAGATTATTTCACTGGTATACAATATCTTGTTATGTTTGTAAATACATAAATACATTAATAATTAAAAGTAGTCTATATAACCAAGGATAAAATGATCACAATATTTTTACTGATAATTTATCATCAGCTTCCCATGTAAATCTTCTCCTTTTTTTTTTTTTTTTTTTTACTCTCTCAATGTATCCTTTTTTTTTTTTGTTATTTAAATCATAATATTTACTAGTATTTCGAATGATTACATGCACATAATTGAAGTTAATAAAATCTGTACGACTTAATGAGCAATGTGGCAGTGGTAAGTTTCAAACTAAGCAGCCTTATTATTTCTTCATCCTGGTACTACTATTGTGATATCTACTTCACATTGACTTATCGAAGCATTCGTGTCCTTGCGCACCAGGACGTTTACTCAACACACACTAGCATTGTTTTTAAAATCTTAAGACTATTTTCATGACTCAGTAGTGCATTTTTTATCTTCAACATTTTATATTGTTTATAAAATATAACAAACTTTTAACAAATAACTATTAATTATTATAATAATCATGAACACATTTGTTGATAAATTCCGAATTAAAATTAAATAACTTTTTTAATCCAAATGTTCGTCAAATGGCACTCAAATTTTTTTTTATTGACTTTCTTTTTGTTAAATTATTTTAGAAGAATTTATTTTAATCAACTTTTTAACACAAACTTTTAGCTGATCTTCTTTGGAGACATTAAATTTGATAAGAAGGAGAGTAAAACAGAGAGGAGGAGAGAGAGATGATGAGTGAAATAATAATTGTAATGAATGATAAATTGATAATAGTGGGCGTGCTATTGGTAAAAGCACGTGGCCGCGTTTGTGTTTGGGAGTAACTCGGCACTCATCCGTGGACACTGCATCGACTCGCGGGGGGTTAAAACCGGCGAGTTACTCCTCAATCGTGTATTGCGGGCCGAGCGGAGTTGGCTTGGACAAAGTAGGGCGACGACTGGGACAGCGGCCACGGGCAAACAGCGCGCATACGGCGCAAGGGGGATCGAGACGACGGAGGACAGACTGAACAGGAGGCGGTGGAAACGCAACCGTTAGTGGAAGTGGAAGAGAACCCTTCTTGTGGGGCTTCTATACCTACTCTACTAGTAGCTTTGGCCTAACATCTCCTTTCTGGTGGTAGTAGTTAGATAGTCAGCGCACTTGCACTCTCTATGCAACCTCCTGCTTACACCTCTACATTCAACTACGATCAAGCAAATATGAGAAAAGTACTTTTGCTGGATGATTGGACTCATGCCACGTGTCCGTTTCAATTTATATTTCATTTACTACTTTTTTTTTTTTTATTTAACTAGCTTATTATGTCTTTGGTTGTTTTTAGGATTGAACACGTTTCGTTATTATTATTATTATTACTTTGTCTTATTAATTTTAGAGAAAGGCCAGATGACTACTCGTTCATAATTATTGAAGATTTATTTGATGAAAGATAAATTAGAAATGATGCCAAAAATGTTTGTGGAAAATTGAATGATAAATATTTTATTTTTGGACACTTAAAAATTTTCAATTAATCGATGAAAAACATTTGAAATATTCGCAATAATATATTTTAGTGAATTAAACGAAATTTTGATATTTGGTTTAAGATTATGATGAGTTTAAATGCAAGTGATTAATTGTCACTTTCTGAGACACCATGGATCTTAAAAGAAAATGATCAATTGAATAAAACATTTGATTCTAATCAAAAATAGCCCTATAGGCTCAATGAATCCGCGTATCAAATATAAAAAATGTATTTTTTTAATTAATTTTTTTTTATTATTACAAGTTATCATCAGAACTTCATTATTTTATTAGTTGAAAGAAATATTACTTATTTACAGTTTATTTTTTGTTCTTAGTGCATATATTTTTTAATAAAGTATTAAAATATTTATTAAAATAAATTGTTTAAGAAAATTTTATAACAATCAATAAATTTTTATTTTTACAAAAACTGAATGTTTATAAATATTCAAATATATTTTAATTAAGTTTATCAGACTCTTAGAATAATGATATCTTACAAAAACATTGTAAAATTTATCAGGCAAAAATGTTCAAACTTGTACAAAGAGTATTAAATGAACGAGTTTAAAATTAATTTAAACAAAAGGTAACGAAAGGGTGTATTTAACATTAAAATTACTCATATCAGTTAACAAAAGCAGTTAGTCATGAAATATTCTGGCAAAATGAATTCTTATCTCTCGTCAACCTGATATTTGTCCAGAGCAAGTAGAAAAGTCCGAGCAGGTCAGACAAAGCACAAGAGTATCGTCAAATATTTGAGTATAAAGTCGGACTGCGGAAAATTAATACCGACACGCTTTCCCTGGGGTAGGGGTCAATCTCTTCCGTACTGTCGACGGCGTTAGTAACTTAACTGTTGAGTGCGTAAAAGAAGCGAATGTTTTTTCGCTTTACTTAACGCCGTCACGTTCCATTTAAAAACGTCTCTGTACCAAGACCATTTGAGATAGGCTGCATATAGAAAGTGTTTGCGTTTATTATTGTACTAAAACAACTTCCTATTTCATGTTGACCTTTTTTTCTTGAGGCATTAACTATTAATAAATACATATCAAATGTTTCATTTTATTATTCGCCAGTTACACTAATTCTCCAATGCTCAATAATGCATCGTGTCGTCGTTAATGTCGCCTATAAATCTCGTCATGATTACCCGACAGAGTCACTGTAATGATTGGGTTCAATAACCTGCAAGTCTTGCTGACTCGTCAGTTATTTTTTTTTTTCAACAATGGTGAAAGTCGCGCGGAAGCAAATGAGCGAGCTCCAGTACTGCCAACACCAAATATCCTTTCGTTTTCGCAGGAGGCTCGCGCGAAGCCTTTCACTCTCGGTTTACGCGATAATCTTTTCTCAACTGCACGCCATCAGACACTCTGATCGCCCGGAAGGTCAAGGGCTATTGTCTTTCACTTCTTCAGTGACTTTTATATCTAATAAATATCCCACTTTATTACACTTCCTTGATCCTTCATTTGATAACGGTTCAGTTTGTTTTGAGAACATACTAATATAAGCTAAGAGAAAGTATTATATGTAAATAATTGCAGATTGTATTATGCAGAAAAATTGCTGTGTTAATATTTTCACTGAGATTATGATGTTTGTTTAATTATTTTATTGATTGTAACATGATAGTTTTTAAAGTTAGGGAATCTTTTGAATAAATTATTTTTCATTCATTCCCCAACGGATCATTCACTTTCAATAATTTTTTTATTCTATTTTTAAACCACTGAACGTATTGAAAAATCTAATGCATAAATAAAATATTATTACATGAATGAAATGATGAGAAAAAAAATTGACCAATAAAAAAAAAATTTTAAAGTAACAAATTAAATATTTTTTATTCAAAAAAAAATAGCTTGAATAAATTGTTTTATTTCTTTAATTAAATTTTAAATTAGATTTGCAATATGAAATATTTGTAACGCTAGCTACGAAAATGTATTCAACAAATACAATAAATAAAACATGAGATTTAAAAAAAATAATTATTTTAAATCAAATAATTATAGATAAAAGCAATAAAACAATTAACACAATATAATCATTGATCGTTCAATGTAAAGGTGAGGTTAGGTATTAAATGATAATGAAATACAAACAGAGAGAAAGTTTATGTATACCATTATCATTATAAAATGATTGCGTTAAATTAAAAAAAAATATTTGGAATATTTTAGCCGAGATTGAAAGTAACAAAAGTCATTTATTATTAAAAAACTTCCAATTCAAAGGCATTTCATAGTATTAAATAATAGTTTTTAATAATAATAAATAAAAGCCAATAAAGTCATTAATCAGACTGAGAAAGAGATTAAACAATGACACTTTAAGAATAAAATAATTTTTTTTTTCATGTAAAATCATCACTGATGATAACAAAGGTGATAAAATAATTAAAGACACGTAATAATTCATTGTTCAATGTAAAGGTAAAATTCCATCATACGTTGCAAAATAGAGAAACATAAACAAAGAGAAAGTATCTATAAATAATATGAAATTATTTATTGGATGATGAATGCATTCACCTTTTTGCAACCTCGTAAGCAGTGTCTCACACGCGATCGAAGAGAATAGAGTATTGTAAATTAGCTTTACATTAGTACAATACAACAAGCTCGGAAATAAATTGTCATCTTGATGATATTGTATTCCTTTATATACACAAGAGATTCCAGAGATTGAGAATCCTTAAAAAATTATCCACGAGGTCAGCAACTTTCTCTCCAGAAGACTCGAAACGTAACTGCACTTAGTGTACGAGACTCTGGACTATACTTTTTGTAATTATTACTATTATTTTTTACGTACTGTTACGTGTGTACTAAATTATAATGTGTGTTTTTTATATATATACTTATTATTATAAATTATTAAGAAAATAATAGAAATTTATATAACCACTTGCTGCTTCGTAAGAATGTTCTAAAAGTCTACTAATAAAATGTTTGGTATTTTTATTAAAAAAAATAATAAAATTGCAATCATTCAAGTGAAAAAATTCTGTCATTTAATAATGTTTTGTAGAATTGGATAATTTGTGATTTTTAATTACAATATTTGACACTTGGTAGTCAATCGATTAGTTGTTTAATTATGAGTCACTATGTCTTTTTCTCACAGTGAAATAATGATATAATCAACTATCCCTTATCGTTAATAATTATTTCCGATAAGATAATATCCAGAATAAATTTTCCAAGAACATTTTGTAATAGTTACAAAGCAAGCTGCTAATAACAGATAATTAATTCATCATTTAAACTTACTTGTTTTACGCAAAAGCATTGAATAAAAATTTCAGCTTGATGATTTTCATTCATATAACGTCGTGAATTAAGAAATAGATATATTCTTTTATGATATCTTTCTCGTTCTTTGTCTACATCAATGGAATAATGTGATGAATAAATAAATAGTCGTGATAACGAGTGTAGTAAATCAGTGCCAATGCAGACGATGTTATAATAATGGCAATAAATAAATAAATAGTATATAAAGGCGGAAAATTCGCGCACGCACTTGATGATTATATTGCGATAAGAACAAACTAGGACGCACGTAATCGACACACGTAACTGTAAATTTCCCTTCGTTTTCACTTGGCCGAGACAACAAGAGTCCAATGACTCTCTAGATAAATATAATTCACTGCATTTCACACAAAAACTTTTTATTTACCCAACAACCATTTCGTACTAATAAACTGGGGATATTTTTTTTTCACATTCTCCAGTAAACAACCTACCATTTTACAATTCTGCTCAAATGATTAGATGCTTGTTTAAAAATAAATACAATTGTCTATATACGGAAGTAATATAATGAGGAATATACGCATTGAAAAGACGTAAGGGGCTCGAGAGATATTCAGTGACTGACGTCATCCCCAGAGTGGATATAGGCACGAAGGGAGAAGTATAATACCACTGGTGGTTGATCGACCAACAGGGGAGGGGAAAGGCATATATAGATATACTAGTAATATAGTCTGTAACCCCTACAGTTGTGGGAAAACCGTTGAAAACGCCTGGACCGACAAAGTAGGGGTGAGCCAGCCTTGGGGATGCTGGCGGGTCAATGACCGACCTAGACTCGGAATCAGGGGTGTGCAACACACCAAAGCTGTCGTTCTACAACAGACACTCTCTTTATTATCCTTATACATTATATTTTGTTAACGATTTTTTTTTCTTCGTTGAGTACAAGGTTTTTTTTTTTTTTGAATCTGGTTGTTGAGTGGTGATTTTTTTTTTCACACTCTGTGGTGAAGTTATTGTTTAGAAATAATGGTCGAGTATATTTATTGGCAATTGCTTTTAGAATGCTTGTTTAATCGACATTTTATACTCTCAATAACAATATTAAATAACAACAATGAAGTAACAATTTTTTTTTTGGTTATAGAACAATTTATGCATTTTTTATCACTTGGGTCAATTCAACTCATGTATTTTTAACTAAAAAAATTTTTAATTGATTAATAATTAATTTAAGAATCATAAGCAACTATAGTAATAATAATAATATTATTATTAACAACTAGGTGAATAAAACGAATAATAAAAATTTTTATATTTTAATAAACTAAACCAGTAGAAATTAAATATTTAGACATATTTATAAACAAATACCTATGAACATTCCATTTTTGTAAAAATATAAATCAATTAATTGTTATAAAATTTGTTTGAACGAATAAAATCATAATTTTGAATAATCGTAGTAGAATATTTTTGATTTGTTATTGAAAATAATCAAAAAATAATTTTGTAAAAAGATACACCTTTATTGTGCTCAATTATTATGAATATAATTTTATATTGGTTTATTCTAGTGTTCCATTGAATTGCTCTTGTATTTCTAACATCCACAGTGACTCAGAAAGTGAGAATTAATTTGATGTCTAACTGATCATAATTTTAAACCAAATATCGAAATATATTTTGTTAAATTCAGTCAAATATATTATTGTGAATTTTTCAAACTCTTCTTATTTATTTAATTAACATTCATTTGTAGTGTAATTAAATTTTATAAATAAATATTTATGTACACTCAATTGTTGTTAAAACATAAATTAATTGATTGCTATAAAATTTCCTCACACCATTTTTTTCAATAAATCTTGTCATACTCTAATAAGAAATAAATATTAATCAAAATGTTAATAATTAATATAATAAATGTAATATCTTTTTTTTATTTTCAAGATGATGATTTAATGTCTTATTAAACAATTGAGATAATTGAAAGCAGCTATAAAAAATACGAAAATGTTGTATTTAATGCGTAACAATATAATGTGTAGGTTGTCATTGTTATTATTGGAATCAGTATCAGAGATACTTGAGATTTATAATGTCATTTGAGTGAAACAGGAAGTATCACTAACAAACCACGTGGTAAGTATTGATCCCCGTTGCTGTGCTTCTCATTTCTTTTTTTCCTTCTCTGCTCCCTTGCTCTTTCTTTCCACCCAAACGTCTCATTCGACGCTACTCTTTTGCTCTCCCGCACATTCTCCGCTTATACATCTACTGTACTCCCTAACGTTTTCTACTAAGCAATAAGTTCTTCTCACTCGTTTGTAAGGAGGGTGCCAGCCTAGTGCCCCTGCCGAGCGGTCGTTCACCCCCAGCAACATACACCATTTTCCCTCTTTATTTTCTTTTATCCTAAATCCTAATCATCATTTAATTTATTATGCTTCTTCATTTTATTAAAAAAAAAAAAAAAGACAAAGAACAATTCTGATATTTTTGAATTCAAATTATTCTTCCAACTAAATTGAAATTGATATCTTACGTGATTTTTTCAGAACTAAAATTAAATGAAACGAGGAAAAATTAATTAAAATTTTTATTCAAGAATAATTTTGTGAAGTAAATTTTATAAAAATTATTCCAAATGAGAAGATGAACAATCACAGGGAATTTAAAATAAAATATTTTCAATTAAATAAATGAGAAAAAATGAATGAGTAGTGTGTCATGACATTTTTTTGCTAAATTTGTTTATCTATCTGAGAGAGAGTAAAGAAGTAAATGGAATATTGATAAAAGTTAATATCACTAGAGTTGGAGTAATACAGAGAGTGTATAGAAATGAGATAAATAAAAAGCGAGAGGTGAAAAAAGTGTAAAACAGAAAATTTCGAGCAAATGTTTAGGAGATAAGAAAAGAGGCCACGCCTAGCCTACATTTAAGAGTGCATTGACCCTAAAAAGTACGAAGGGTGAGTTTTCCAGCACCGCTATTTTTACGTTATCTACACCTGCGCAGAGTGGTCCACGTGGTGGCGCGCGACAGCACGTGGTGTGGTGAGGAAAGCCTCGAGGGCTAGCAGTGCTTTTGAGGGGGATGGCTATCGACCAAGGGCAAGGCCGAGGGCATGCGTAAACGTATCTTTCCCCTCTCTACTTTTGGCTTCCTTGTTTTTTTAATTCATCTTTTTTTGTTAGTAATTCCCTTATCAACATTAGCACAAAATGTAATTAATTTTTCAGCAGAGGATTCTCTTGAATTTAAAATGAAAAAGAGTCGAGATAAAAATGATGATGGAATTGATGTAGCAGAGAAGTTGAAAAAGAAGCGTTTGCACAATCGCAGAGATACAAGAGGTCGTTGAACTTTAATCTGGCGGTCGTTTTGGACAGCCCTGCGTATTCGTATCGAGCGACAATGCCAAGGGCAAGGGCGTCCTTTCCCCATTCCTCATGTTACACCCCTTCAATTCTGCTCTTTCCGCTATCTCCTTTCCTCTCCCTCATTTTATTACATCTCTCTCCAATGGGGACAACGACCTTTTCAACAGTACGAGGAAATATTTTTATTTCTAGTTTTTTCTTTTTGCCCATTTCATTCGCATTTCAGCAGTTGGAAAATTAAATTTGTTGGAAAACTTTATTCAACAGAGTTTTATTTTTTATTATTATGGAAGAATGATACCTTTTTTTCACTCTTCTGCATTTAAACCACTTCTGATCAACGAGACTATCTCGTGTGATCGTTTTCTTGTAGATTTTATAAATGATTTTTATGTTTACACATGCAGATCGTTTGTCAATTTATTTTTAAATATTTTATTACTGCTTTTAAAAGTCACTACTTGATAGTTGGAATATTTATTTTATTTCTGCTTTTTCATGCTGCTTTTAATTGCTTGGTAATTTGATTAAAATAACTGAGATATTATTCTACTAATATAGCAGTACAGATATTTTGTTAAGTGATTCAAGTTGATCATTTTAATTCTCTTCCTACACTTTTCTTTTATTTTTCAAGACAATTTCTCTCTAATTAATTTGATTAATCAATTCTATTTTCAACGCTTTTACTTTTTCCACTGAATCTAATGTATTTTCTTCCGCAATTTCAAAACAATCATCATTTTCATTCTGTTTTATTATTCACAAACATTTTCATAAGTAATTCTCGATGTTTTTTTTTTATTCCAAAATAACTTTTTATGTTATTTTATTTCAAATTAATATAAAAAATTTAACATACTAATTTTGTACTCGTTGAAAATATTTTTACAGAAAAATTTAATTAAATAATTTTCTTTAAAAAAAATATAACTTTATTGGTATTTATTGGTAAAAATTTCAAACTGAATAATATTTAACTTTATATTTAATATTTAACAAACTAATAATAAAACAAGTCATATTTTTTTCAACGAATAAAATCAAAATTTCTAATAGTCGCAGTGAATTATTTGTTATTGGTTACTCAAAAATATAAAAAAAAAAGTTTTCAGGGCTATTTTTGGTTAGAATCAAATGTTTTATTGAATTGATCATTTCCTTTTAAGATCTATGGTTTCTCAGAAAGTGAGAATTGATCTAATATCACTTGCATTTAAACTCATCATAATCTTGAATCAAATATCAAAAGTCCTTTTTAGAGTAAAAAATTTTTTTTAAATTCAATAAAATATTTTATTGCCAATATTTTTATTGATTAAATAAACATTTCTTTGTACAGCAAATTTTTTTTCTCAGGGTAATACAATTGTCAGACTTTTAATGAAAAAATGAAACTTAATAACTCCATTTTTCACGAATTGTTCCACTGACGACTGAATTCATGGAAGCAAAGATTTAATGAAACGTTTGAACTGAAATAATACAACTCAAAGCATAATCTCAAGGAATATATCAAAATGGAAGTATAGTGATTATGGAACAGTGTCCAATGATAAAAAAGTAATAGATAAAAATGCGTTGGTGTCACATCGCGAATAAATAGAGAAAGCTATGATTAGTCGTAGTAGCACCGCTTGCGCAGCACCACGAGGTTAACGCACTCGATCGTTTCCTCTCTGTACACCGCTAACGATCGTGTTTCTAGCGTTACGTAAACGCGCGATCTACTCGACTCTAACGACCGATGGGTTTCATGTCATGAGTATAATAAGACAATAAAACTTTAAATTAACCCCAAGCCATCAAATTATTTGACGAATAAAAATTATTTCTATTCACAATACACCATTTAATGACCTGCTCTTATCTCAGGATAATTTTATTGCTAGTTTCCCTCCGGATATCGTTATGGAATATGTGTGCAAGTCGGTAATGATACCAAGACGATTTAATGCAGGCCAGTGAAAAGATTAAGGCGAGTGGATTAGGTAAAGGGTAAAACAGGAAACGAGGTTGAGAGACACTGAAAAGAAGAGAAAGTTTGCCTCGCCTCTCGCCGCGACCGACATTTTGCTCTTTATATTTATACTGTTTTACAATCATCAGACACTCTAAATCAATACTAAAATTTATATTTTCATCATTTCAATTTCAAAATAAATTTCTCGTTGTCCCAAACATTTTTAAAAAATCATCCTAATTATTTTTATTCAATAATATCGGTAGTGAGAATTGAACAAGTGAGACAGAGATAAAAATTTTCAATGTCAAATTGAATGAAAGTTTAGGTAAATCATGATATATTAACGGAAGTCGAATGCTTGAAAGGTCTGCAGAGTATGTTACAAGACCAAAGCGTGGACTTGTCAGACAAGTTTTACGGCATTTACGTCAGTAGGCTTTTTCACTTGGGTACTTTTGTGCACGAGTTTAAACTCTCGATTTCTCATGGATACATTGGTGCATGTACGCATGTGTATGTATTGTAAAATAGCATATAACATATTCATGTAGGTGAATGTGTAGTGGTAATGGTAAGTATAGTGCAAGCGATATTGCAATGGCCCAGAAGCGGTAGCTAGGCAAAGGGTCAAAAACACGAAGCGGCCGCGCTTTGGTTTCTAGGCCATGCGTTGCTATCTATAAACCCCCTGCTTAGCTTTACTGCAAGCCAGCACCGTACCCCCACTGTTCTTTCTTTATCGCCCTCGCCCTCGAGTCACATAGAGAAGCTAGACAACGATATGCACTTTAAATAGATACGAGTCGAGACACAAGAACAGTAAATTTGGTTCATTGTTTGAGTAAATTATATGATTCAGCTGGACAAGTATTCACTTGCCAGAATTCTAGGCAAACTCATCTGATAAATTTGATCATCAGAATTAGAATTTCTGATTAATATTTTCATGATCCAAGGTTCCAAACGTCATCCCAACTATTTTGAGTGTTTGAAATCAAAAAATTCTTCATCATTTCTCTTGATGATTACTCAATTCCTACTTGTTTATTGAAAGATTAGAAATGTTGGTTCATTTATTTTTTCAGCTATTGATTTTTCATAGCCTTGATGATTTTATTAAGAAAACTTTCTTTTTTAATTTTCCTTCATAAAATTGGTATGATTAATAGAACGCGGAATGAAATCTTTTATTATCAATCAATGAAATATTATTTATCTCCTTACTCATGAATCAATTTGTTTCTTCAAGAAAGACTAATGAACGTCAAAGAAATTAAAAAACTTCCTTTTCTATTTTGTCCTTCTTTGTATTTAATCCAAACATTTGCTTTATTTAAATTGAAAAAGAAGTAATATGACATTTGATATAAATTTAAATGAAGAAAATAGACTAGTTGGTTAAAAAGATGATTTAATGCACGAAATGCTGTCATGGTGTTGTTCTCCAAAGGAATAAACTTTTAGTTGAAGCAGGAAAAATAGTATTACTAAATTAGAATGATATTTGTTGACTCATAGGATGATAGGAGACGTCAGGTAAGTTGAAAAGAGATGTTTGAGGTCGGTTATAAAAGATATATAGAGTAGAGTACATACAGAAGAGTGACTAAACGACTTTCACTCAATCGTAAGTTATTTCCTGGACACGAGCTCACGATGAACCAGATGGGAAATTGGCTGAGACCCTGGGTAATACGATCGCTCTATTTTAGTTCTGCATTTCCGCCTTCCACGAGTCTTAACGTTTACGAAAAAAAAAAAAAAAAAAAAAAAGTCGTAAAGTTAGAATGAGATCGCTTGCAATCGTTAGCTCTATATACAATGGTATAGATACTACTGACAATTAACTACGACGACTCAAATAAACGCATAGGTCATTTCCTCGTACATAACCCAATTAAATGATTATTCAACGCTCAGCGAAATACTCTCTTTCTCCTACTTCTTCTCATCCTCTTGGCCTCCCACCTACAGGCTCAACCTGACGTCAGACCTATGTGTCTTGCCTTCGTGCCTACTTTCTCACCTACTTTCACACGAGCCACCACACACGATATAATACCGAAGGTAAAATCAAAGATTCGTTTTATCGTGTAAGAAGGTATAGTCTGCGCATGCATTACCTCTTATATTGCATGATATATATATTTATTGCCACACGGACATACATGCGCAGAATCCACTACATGTTAACACGTTAGGGGCAGGGTTATACGCGGTCATTGGGCCCGAAAACTTTGGCAATAAACTTACACTCTCACGCAGGCAAACGCAATCATCAGGATAGTTTCACTAGTTGCATAATCATTCGTAGACTGTTGTTTGTATATATTTTCCTTCGTGTGTCTACATCATTTGAGGTTAAATTCATTATATGCTTTATATGCAAATTCTATTCACTTTTACTTTTACACTCAAGACCTTGATATATGCAAAAAAAAATTTATCAGCTAATACGTTTTTTGTTTTTTATGCCTTTTTTTTTTCTTCTTTCATTCTCTTACTCGACACAAGCTTGTATACTATCATAATAAACTTCTTGAACGTGTTTTAAAATTAGTTGACTCGGTGAATAAAAACAATTGTTCGCTTGAATTCATTCATTACATTCCAGTCGTTTATTTTCTTCTTAATAAAATTTTAATTCTTCGAGAAAATTATAGTGTGAATCCTGTAAAATAGGTGTTTCATAATGATGCTCAAGAAAAACTATTCATTCTAACTCTGTTATTAAAAAAGAGATGGTTTTAAAACATTCTTTCAAACTATTTTACAGAAGTTATTTCATAATACCTTTTGGTAGAAATTATTTCATTTAAACATCTTTCGATGGATAATAATTACTCCTAAATTAATTATTAATGTATTTAACATATAAAATAAATATTTCAACAAAATGGTTGTTTTGTTTATTGAAAAATAATTGTTTGTATTGATAAAAATAAATAATTAGTATTAGATAATCAGTTGTTTTATCAATAAAAATATTATTTTGTTGTCAATGTAATCAAACAAAGTAAATGAAAATATTATAATATGTAAACATAACAATAAATTAGTTAAAGTTTTATTATTGAAAGTATCTGTTGGTGGAGCGGAAAGCGTAGGCGATACTACGATTGCGTCGGAAATTGAAAAAGAGTTCATGATACAAAGTCACGTTCGTGACACGAGACACGAAATACCTTAATATCCGGGCCGAATATAAGTTTTCGGACTCGTTGCAATATTGAATATAATAAAGTAAGAGTCACGAGTCCTTGGAGAAGATGATGTGGAGAACCGATTCACCTCGAGTGGCCTAGATAAACAACCGAGAATACATCGACCTGTGAGACTAGAAGAGTTATCGAGTGGGGGCTGCTAGCAAACTGGTGAAACGTTCACACATTTCCTAGAGTACATATTTATGCACCAAAGTATATATCTGTGTGTAGGAGCAGCTTAGAAATGCAGTGTTATTTTTAATGTCACTAAACGAAGCTATTGTTGAAGATAGTTACAAAACTCACACGACTTTACTTATCATTTTCAAAAATTTATGCCTATTTATTTATTTCTCACTCATCTGTACACATATTCAAGGCCTCTTCACAACATATTTGTATTCAGATATGCATTGAATATTTGTCGTTAAGTTTGTTGGTAAATTCCTAAAAGTGACATTGACAAATGCATATTTTTATTTCCAATTATTATTTATAAATTTAGAGGTCTACCTTTTTTTTTTTTTTTTAATTTATGCTAGTTTTTGATATTAGCTACTTATATTTTTGAATTTATAATCAACTTTTCATCAGAAAGTCCGTTTTATTAATTCATCACTCTATTTCGTAACTATAAATATAACATTGAATTGTCAAAAATTCTTTTTCACGCTTCATTAATATTTCAACTCTGATGGAAAATCTTTAGTAATTAAAATTACACTTGAGTATTTTTTATTTTTAAATATAATCATCATGATACTGTTCAATAACAAAACTGTTTGCATGTTTTCAAACCTCTTTTCTATTATTTATAAAAGAGTTATTTTACGTAAATAAATTATTTCTTTGTATTTTTTATCATCAATAAATTTAAATGAAAAGGCTTGTCCTATTTTCATTGTTACTTTAATTGATTTCATGATGATCCTTTTACAAATCGTTGTGCTAAGTGATTTATTATTAAATTTAATTAATGAAATAATTGAATAATTAATAAATACATGGATTAAGAGTACCTTATTATTGACAAAAATAATTTAAAAACTATCGATTAAATATATTTTCTCAACATATCTTATCACAAACACATGAAACCATTTCGTTTATTTATATGGATAATTTTAAATGTGATAGAGAATAGCAAAGTGGCAGTAAGTAGCAGTCTATAGAGTAAAGTCAAAGCTCTTGGTATCTTTCAAGGCCTATTTTTTCGCCCAGTTATAATAGTAGTTATCGAGTAGTTTTTGTCGGCCTAGTTTGTTATCGAGAGACTGCAAGAGCGCCTGACAATCGACCGTTTATTTGTTTCATCACCGCATCGTGTCTGCAAATTAACGCACATTTTTTCCGTCCACCACGTCTACGTACACCACGTATGCTTCAGTATTTAATGTAAAATAAAAATGTATTAGATACATTTGTCAGGCTTAATAAGAGCCAACAGAGCGACGCAATAGAGGAAACTTGACTCTGACCTACAAAATAAAACTGCAAGTGCAACGTGCGAGGACTGTGTGCAACTTTAGAGTATATTCTGTGCTGAATTCACTCAGCTACTCAACAATAAAACTTATTGAATCATCACTCCTCAATGCTTGGATGTAGAAATAAATTAAGAATTTAGATAGACGAGGAATAATTGATTGAAAGAGATGAGTATTTTGTCAGGTTAGAGAAGAATAACAAATGATTACTGGAGGATTTTTTTTTATCTACGAGGATTAACAGATTTGAATCAAAATCTCATCACTTGGAAAGATATAATGTGGCTAAGATGCTTACAAAAAAAAAAGGTTTCAGATTAAAAACCTATCCAGCAGTTCTCGAAATATCATCAGATCATCAGAGATGTCACATTCATAGAAACATTCACTTCTATTTTCGAGAGCTATCAAGCATTATTAAAGAAACTTGACAACTTTAATGAAAGATTGAAAAATAATGCACTTTTTTGATAGTCTTCCATCTTGATTATCTGGACTGAGAAAAAAAACTTGCTCTAAACAATTAATATTTTTTAATTAATACAATCAAAACTTTGAATTGTCAAAATAAAATATTTTTAATCCGTCACTTAAAATAATTAAAAAATAATTCATTTAGAAAATAGAGTTAATCTTCTGTTGCTTGTATTCAAACTTATCATACACTGCAAATTCAGGTATTTAAAAACTAGACATTTAAAGTGTTTAACGTCATACATAAACTAAAGCACTTTTGTAAAAGAATTTTAAACGCTTCTTGTCATTTACCTAAATGCTTTAATTTATTTATAATGTTCAACATTGCAAACATTCAGATATTTAATAATTAAACACTTTAAATATTTTATTACTAAACATTTTTTCCCAGATTTGCAGTTTAATCTTGAACCAAATATCAAATTACAATTCGTTAAATTCAATTAAATATTTAATAGCAAATATTTCTAATTACTTTTGTTGATTAAATGAAATTTTTTCTGTGCAGCAAAAATTTTTTCCTCAGTCTGATAAAAGAAATTTATCTATTATTTATTTCCAACTTAGACAGCCAATCATTTGAATGTCAATAAATTTATTGAAGATTTCTCGAATGTTATCTACATTATTACTGTTTGAATATAGCCTCAGATTGCTCTTCTACGACTTTTTATCCGTTTCAAGGATCCTAAACATCACTTGACCCAGATCTTGACGCTTTTTGCAGTATTAAATCTCGGTCTCTTGATCAGAGTATTTGGAATTTCGGATCAATTTCCTTGTGTGATCATTTGAATATACTAGATGATAATTTGCAAGAGTATATAGTTGGAATACATAATTCAGCGGTTGTGTGGAAAAAAAAAAATAATAAAGAACTTCTTCACCTTGTTGGTCACGCGACGAGCAGGAAGAAAGGAAGGGCATCGAGTAATGGCAGTAGAGGGAGCGAACGGCGTAAGCGCAGAATATTCTAGGAGGGTTAGGTGCAGTATCGGTCATTACCTCCTGAGAATAACTAGGTCAGTCGTCACAGAGCGCCTAAGTACGGTTTACTGCGCCTCGCCCCACCGACCAATCCTTTTCTATCCATGCATTATAATCATCATAATACCTTTGTGCAAAATTTCACCAACTCGACGAGTATTCCCAACAATTCGTATTAATGTTGGTACGCATGATGGAGCTCTCCAATGTTTTTTTAGTTACATAATCAAGGACAAATGGCGCAATACTCATTGGCACAACAAGTCAAGGATTTATCTTGATAATAAAAATACTCGGCAACGTCTACATAGTTGTTAATAATAATAATTTTTAATTGTCTCTTGTCTCTACCAGTGTGCATACAAACTACTTGGTTATAAGAATGGAATTTTACTAAGAACTAGTATTAAAACGATAGATATATAGAGGGCATAATTGTAACTAGAATAAACGGCCCGGTACACTTGTGGTAGATACACAAGTGTAGCGGGGCATTCTAGGGCAAAGGTTGAAGAACGCTGCAAGCTCACTCCCTCTTCTTCCCACTCTTCCCTTTGCCTTCCCCACCCTCAACTTGTCCTCGACATGACATCCAAGCGTTGTGCTTTCGCCCGACCTACCCCAATCCTTTTCAACTATATATGTGCTCACTTTATACCCTCCAATCATCACTCGTCCGTATCGATAATTATTTGTTTGTGACCAGTACGAGTATGTAATTATTTGAAAAAAAGACACGAGCTTGAGAAGAAGAACGCTGAAGGGATGAAAGCTCTTGGAGGGTTTAGTGTCTATTTTCGCTGAGAGAGACATAAAAGCTGCCGGGAGTTAAGTTGCGTGAAGAGGGTCGTGCTACAATGCACGTTGACCCATATTCGGGTCGTTGCTATTTAGATCCATCCTTTCCATAGAGGAAGGTCGTATAGTTGGCGTTGCTGTCGTGGCTTTACATTTAATTACGTAATGCAGCATTTGCTGCAAGTCATGACGCAATTATATACGAGTTTATTTTTTTAACTGAATTATCATATTATATTCACCGTCAACTTTTCTATTCTACCTTTCAGCACTTTGATACGCATCTAAATTAGTACTTGGATGATAACAAAAGTGTATATTGACATTGATCATTTACTTTTTTTACACTTAACGTCATCATCATCATCATCATTATCATCATCATCATGTGTAAACTGACGTAATAAACAAATTGACTTGATTTGAAAATGACTTTCTCCAACAAATTGGAAAAATGTTCGATGCAAAAGAAGAAGAAGGGGGTCACATTTGGCTACAGTTAAGTATATCGCCGATCTGCTCTGCAACCGAAAGTGGTAGGAAATCTTCTCCCACCTGAAATGCACCTCATTGCACCGCCTCTCATGATGACCATTCGCGTATCGTGATACCCCACCACCACTTCAATTTATCCACAAGCATCCCCGCCGCTTGCGAATTTATTGCATGCAGAGAGGGAGCATAGGCGTTTAAGGGGTGGTGATGGCGCATGCGCAAAAATTGTAAACACTCCGACACTGCGCACTGCAAAACATCTTGTGGCAGGTCCGGGACGCTAGAATTATCGTTATACTATACCAATGGATAAAAAGAGTTGGACGTGTCCGAGTAGGGGGTAGTAGCTCGATACCGCACGGGTTCAATGCACACAACCCCTTCTATACTTCTCTTTTTCCCTCGTACACTGTTGTTGCCTTCTCCCTATATACTCCAAGACGTACTTTACTGCACCACCAACCACTTGCAAAAATTATGCTTCATTTTATTTATTAAATCCAATATATTATTCGCACAATAACCATCTCTATTTTTACCACTGCTCCAAGCTGTTCTTTAGAATTCCACTGGACTGCTAAATTTATTGAAATTTTATTTGACTCTTTTTTTCGAGAGAGATTTGCTAATTTTCTTCACATGAATTCATTAAATTATTATTTATGATCCCGTTAGGTGGTGATGATGATGAGAAAAAACCCTGTTATTCCTTAATTTGATTCCTTTGCCCAATAAATCATCTGTGCTAATTTAAGCATGATCCGTTAGTTTGGAGTTTTGAGGTGTTTTTTTGCCCTCTATAGATCTACTTTGTCATCCTTCAGACAGCCTTTACATAATCTAAGTTATAAAATTAACCCCAAAAGACTCAAGTTTCCAAGGGATAATTTTCTCAATCTCGTGAAATTATGATGAGATAGAAACCAAAAATACATCTTGAAGTTTTTCATGTTTTATAACATATTTATAAGTCTACTATATCAGTAGGTTCCATGCCCAGACACTTTTTATTAGCCCCCAAAGTCTTGTCCACTTACCCCTTTTATTAACTACCCTATAATAATGTCCAATAATAAAAAAAGCTTCATGCTTTCCATATTTCATAGCACATATTTTCACTCTTTTATTCATTTTAAACACGTATTTTTTATGCTGTTTTGTGCTCAATCTACGTAAAAGCAAAGCTTGCCGAAGGGTGTGCTGTCAGACTTTTTTACTTAACTCTAGAACTTTGTCCACAAACCTTTTATTAATGATATTTTTATTATTAAAAAGGAACTTTTTTGGCAACAAAATTTTATTCAGGTGCTTTTTTGATCTCATCGATTCTAGTGGATGGAAACTAAAAAAAAAATGTAAAAGCAATTTAAGGTTGAGAGCTAGTCCATTATGAGAAAATCAATTTATTTTCGGTGCTTGAAAAATAACTCTAGGATCAATATTCATTTACGTAAAATTTGATTAAAAATTATTTTTATCTTTTTAATTCATAAAATATCCTAAAACAATTTTTTTCATATCAATTTCAAACTTTGGAAATATTTAAATACTTTTCAGTGCAATGACTGGTACCAAGTGAAGGGTCAAAGTGCTCTTCAATGTTGTCCAAAGTTTGTGGATGACACGAAACTTTAGTTAAAGAAAAGAGTTGAAACTTTTCCCGACATGTTGGAGCAAAAATTCACCATCCAAGTGTATGGAATTATTTTTAATAAACAAAGGAAAAAAAAAAGGGTGTTGATGAAAAAAAAGAACCTATTGAAGCATATAGTGAGAGAGAAAAGAAGAAGAGCAAAGTTCTTACACTGTAATATATAAAGTGAATAAATATTCTATGAATACAAGATGATAACCTTGGACTTTTATATGATCTAAGATGCATGGATACTTATGAGATACGTGTCCCAGATAACGAAGCAATGCTGAACAAGACGCGTGTCCTAATTATCGCTCCAGTAGTCAGCAATCGAAAGTAATAACGTGAAGGTATACCTTGAAAAATGATTTTTAAAATGATAAAATCTCTTATCTAAATTTCCTTATCTATCATGTTTCTCTCATTTTCATTAAATCCCGATCTCTGCTAATAACTCACGTGATTATCAACCAATAAATATGTCCTAATACTCAAAGCATATTCAATAAAAGTTAAGTGTATAAATAAGCATGAATAATTAAAGAGGATTGAGATAACAAACGTATTATTTGCCATTAGAGACTGATGATATTGACGACGTAGTCGTTTTGAGGGTCACGTTCACAGCAGCATCTCGGTTGGGGGTGACGCGTCGATTCGGTAGTTGCGCGAGGTCCGGGCATGCAAGAGGGGTGGAAAGACATTGCTGAGAAGAGAGTCAAGGGATGTACGTATATCTATATAGGAAACAAGGGAAGAGAGAAGACGGGGTTATAGTGCACAGCTGAGCCGGTCGATGCAACTCAACCACTCTCCTCTCTCCCCTTTTCTCACTACCCTTCCGGCTCTCATCTCTACCCCTCTGCTGCTGTTCCCTCACACACCCCTTTACCAACCCGAACGGTCGTTGACCTCGCGAACCAACGCCGTGCTAGTCTCAAGTCGTTTGTTTACATACTTTTCAAAGAATATTTTTATTGATACGTCATCTGCACTACTTGGATTTTCATTTTGCCTTTAATTCTATGTTGTTTTTTATTTTTATTTTCAATTATTATTGCTTTAGAAATATGTTTTAATAATAACTCATTGTTGTGATTAAATATTTAAACTTGGTTTTAGACTGTTTTACTTATTTAAATAATTCAGTTTATTTTTTTATTAAAGCGTAATGTTATTGACGAATAAAATGCAATGCATTTGAAGCTGAACAACAAAGCTATGCAATAAAATTTACAAGAAAATTTTCCTATTGATTTTTCTCGAGTTGAGAATTTCTTCAACGTTGCAGATGCTATTTATTGAATAGAGCCATTGAGTATTATTGATTGTAGATATTTGAATTATTTTAAATATCCTTCATTTTAATAACAATGAATAATCAAATTTATCAACATTATTCAACTATTTAGAATAATTGTTCAACATTTTTTTTTTTTTTGAATGAATATTAAATGGTCTGGAATTATTGATGTGATAGTGTGTGATGTAAATATTATGAGAGAAAATAGAATTATTGAAAAGTGAATATAGTGAAGAGGAATTGTTTCCTTTGCATTCGTCACACATGAATCGAGTTGTTTGAGTCGGTTTTACGATGCCAGACCACTAGTCTACAACACACATTACGTATTTTATTATATCGTACAGGAGTGGTACAGAGTCTAATGTCTGCCTAATATTACATTTGACCCACGCCTTCTTTAATTTATTCGTATCAATACATCATTTTTATTTTTACTCCTCAATGTTTAATGTGATTTATTTTATTTAAAACAACTGTTTGCTTTTCATTCATTCAATATGTAATAATAGATAAACTCTAATCGATATCTAATAAATGTTTTACATAAAAAATAGATAAAAAACATCTTATTAAGCGCAAAATAAGTTTCTTAATGCACTTATTATGAAAAAAATAAAAGAAATATATATTTATTTAATGTCAATCAATCTCGATCGACATTAATTTTCATAAATTCCATATAACTATTGCGTAAAAATAATTATATGACGGTGTCAGCTGAAGGCTGTCGAACAACAACACTGTTGCAGTAATTACACAGCAATTGTAAATTAATTTTACACGACAAACATTCATATTTTTAGCCTCGAAAGTAAAAAAATCATTCAACCTATATATGTTGCTAAGTAATTAGGAAAATATTTTAAACTAAAAAAAAGATGCCCTAAATTTGATATTCTATTTTAAAATAAAACTTGTGATGCAAAACAGTGTCTCTAATCAATCAACTGAAAATTTTAAATGAATTGAATGCAAGTCCATTTTGATGTCAAAATGATGATTAGTCAGGAAGAAATGAGGATGAAGAGTTGATGTTAGAATGACACCCAATGTTTTGTGTAATTTGGAATACGTGTAGTTGGTGAAGGAAAGCAAGTCGTAGGGTCAATGACCCGTCTACTCTCTTCTACACGGAGGTTTAGAACGTGTGTTGCCATGCAGTAACACACACACACACCAGTAGATACACCATCAGATGGAGCTGGATCTCTGAGTGTGTTCTGGGTGAACCTAGCCTAGACGATAAGCCACTCTGACGCACAAAAGATGGCACCATCACGATAATTCTACATCTATAATTTGAAAAAAAATTCTCAAGACCTTCTTTCACGATCGACATTGCTCTTTCAACCATTTTTATCAAAGCTTATCGGTTTATTTTCCAAAGAAATAAATACAACACTGAGATGATGACGATGAGGACGTGAGGTTAAATAGTGAACAAGTATGGGTTGTGTTGATGTATATATCTATCAAACTTGATATCCGGCGAGAGCGTAGGAGAGCGCAGCTGCACATTTCCCGCGTTTTCACGGTCAGGCATTATCGATCGGCTGTCGGAGAGAAAATGGAGGGAGAAGGGATGGAAAGGGGAAAGAAGAAGCATCTTGGAGTGCATCCAGAGGTTGTTGAACCCCTTTTGGCAACTCCAGAGTAATAAAATCCAATCATTGTTGTGCTATCAGCAATTTTTCTTCAATCGATTGTTGGTTTATTTCTAAGAAAAAAAAATCTTCCCTTCAACTTCTATTACTCTTTCCTTTCCCTAACTTCTGTATTTAGAGATTTAAATAATAAATTCTTTGTATGGAATTCCTCGTTTTGGGAATGTTTACTACTCTTACAGCTTCCTCCTATTCTAGTCAACAGTGTACCCTCGAGAGACGACCACATCCGTGGTAGAGCCAAACGCGTGCAACAACGATGTATTTTGGTGCAACACGACGTCGTCGAGGTCAATGCCCGTCCTTACTCCGGACTCGAGGAAGAGACGGAAGCGAAATAAGAAGAAGAAGAGCGAGACGAAGACAAGAAACTGATGAAGAAAAAAAATCAATCGATCCATAAGAAGTCTAAAGAGACGTGCTCAACTATGAAGAATTTTGTGCAACATCAAGGCAGTTATTATGATACCAGGAAGTACCGAGAACGTTCTGCGTTATCCCTCCTCTCATTTTGCAGCTGCAATCATGCTGCTTTGCTTCTAGGCACTTTCACTGCTGACCTACTAGCTACTCTACGGACTCCCGCGAAATGAACCTTCCTTCATCCTTCACCACTGCCATATTTATCTAACAGCTTTTATTTTCTTTCCCGTTGGAAAAATACAAGGAAGGGAGAGTAAAAGTTCTGGGAGATTATGTTGACCGAGCATTACGTTTCTAACCTGTTCTAACTAATGGATCAGTGAAAGTTGCTCGAGGTCAACTGACCCTTCATTGCATGTATCGATTTCATATTGATATACATTAATATCTACACGCTGTTATGTATTACGCTTTTTTTACAAAACATCCTCTTTAATGTAAGTGCGGTTTAATATCTTGTACTTCATTCACAGCTTTGATGCTATTGATCACTATCTTCGTAACTCCGATTAATAACGTCACGAATAAAAAACTTATTGAGAAAAAAAAAAAACAAAATAAATTTAATCCGAACAACACCATCTTTTATTCAATTATTGCGAAACGAATATTTTTTTGTTTTTGTATTTCAATTAATATTTAGGTGGGAAAGACAATCTGATGTTTACACCAAAACAAATATGTTTTTATGAATATTAAAATGGTTTTGAATAAATATTTCAGAATAAAAAATGAATTATTTAAATGAAAAAAATATATTTCGTCGTCGACTATTCATCAAAATACTGTTTATCAAATTTTTATTTTTATCACAATCTATGCAAATATTTTTTATAACGTTTCAAAAATTTTATATTTGAAATGGTATTACTCATGTCATCTAAAACTTTGCATCTTTTACGTCATGATATTCGCAAACTTCAAAGATCAATAGAATTTTTAACCTTCAAAAAAAAAAAAAATTTATCATGAACAAGTAATATTTATTATTGGTTATTTAACATAATTATAAAAAATAAGTTGATAAAAAAATACAGGGTTATTGTGTTTGATTAGTTTAAGTAGAATTATCTGAGTAATGCTTTATTCTAATGTTCTATTTTTTTAAGATCTATGGTGTTTCAAAAAGCAAGAATTTTCTCCGAATTAATCTAATGTCACCTGTGTACATGAAAATTATTTTTTGCACTGACCGTAAATAATAAATGACAAATGCACTAAATAATAAAAGCACGAATATTTTGGCTCAATAGTGAATTTCAAGTTATCGTAAGTAATTATTTCACTAAGATACCTTATAAGTATCAACTTTATTCATAGGAACTCCAATTTCAATATGAAATAAAAATATTTCTAAACTTCAAGACAGGCACTTATCATTTTTTGCACTCTTGCATTCAGTGAAAAAAATTCTCTTCATGTATTTAAATTTATTATGGTCTTGAATCCAATGCCAAAATACTTTTTTCAAGCAAATTTTCATTAAATTGAATAAAATATTCCATTCCAAATTGTATTTATCAATTAAATTAACATTTTTTTGTATAATAAAAATTATTTCCTCAGAAAAATTTCATGAGAAAATAATCTCTTTCACAAATCTAATAATTCCCAATTATTTTTATTAAGAAAGAGAAAAAAAATCAGAATTTAATTGATTGCTTCTTTCAGCTTATCTGTTCCTGGCACTTCAACGAAGTTAATGAAGCTCAATCGAACTAAATCGAAGACTGTTTCGAATGATGATTCGATGACGAAGGATTGAAAGACGACAACACTAGGAGGTACAAAAACACATGTAGACAAAATGATTGCAGATTGGGACTAAAAATTTATGGAAAAAAAAAATATTTTCAATTAAAAAAAAAAGGGGGGGAAAAATGTAAAAAAGATGGCGAATTGAGTGATGTATGAGGCTACTGCACTGTCTCGCCTGGAATCCTGATAAAAATATCCCTCGAACGTTAGTAAGCAGAGGAAAAAAACGCGTCAAATGGTGGAAACAACTCGGTGATTTTTTTCCACGCGATACGTTCGGCTTTTAATAACTCCCACGCGTTAGAGAACGGTGTATATACGTGTAAACACGAACGAAGCGTGTCGTCTCTCTCCCGCTCCAGTCATTGACCCTGCCCCATGCCCATAGTATGTCGTATCGTATAAGCCGCGAGCTTGCGCGCGGACACGAGTCATGACTACGTGTAAGCAGGACACGAGACGATCAACGGGCCATGGATCATATCGAGAGGCGTATTATAATAGACTCAACGTTGATAGAACGAATCGCGTACGTCCGTTGTTGATTTTGCCCGAATTGACCTCGTCTACGCTCCTATAACTTTGTTATCGATCTAAAATATTTCTGCCATAGATGTATCTATAATATATGTACACACTACCACGGCACATCAATAAATTAAAAATATTCAACACTTTTGCCAGATAATCAAGTAATTCATTTCTTTGACCTCTTTCTACTTCATCTTTCTTCAACTGTCCAACAAAAATCCTATACTTTTAAATCCAAATCATAACTAGTATTATTATTGTTTATAATTAAATTCCCTTCTAATTATCTGCTCGATTTATCGCCATTTTTTAATGAGTAGTAAGAAATTACAATGAAAATAATGGTCGTTTAATAATTGTAGCGTAAAATTTGCCATTTTTTTGTATTCTACATTTAATAGGCTTTCATAGAATAATCCATGAATAAACGTTATGTTTTTACCCGACAGTAAAGTTGTTAAACATGGGTATAAATTTTATTTTAATGGTTCACTTGACTGTTATCTTAAAATAGCCCAAGAAAAAATTCTATCAACATATATTATCATACATTTATTTATATTATTGCGATAGATTGATGATTAAACACCTTGAATTATCAATTCATAATCGATCTAATTTATATGATTGTCTGACATAAATGGAAATTAGCCAAAGAATTCATAATTGATATTATTTCGAGATTAATTGCTAATGATGTTGGGTAATTGAACGGATTTTCAATCCCATCATCATCATCATCATCACCATGTGTAGGTATACTGATAAATTGCTATTTTATACAATTATTGTTATAATGAAGGGAGTAATCAATACTATTAGTAGACATTCAGGATTTCAAACACCACTTGAAGCTTCAACTGATCATAGTAACACATCTATTACAGGTATTTATTTCAAAAACATTCTATCTAGGTGACAACCATTTTTAGCATAAAAAAAAGAGGTGAGAATAATTTTGAATAAATAAATCGGCTCAGATGAATAATGATGAGAAAAAAAAAACGAATAATTATTATCTATCGAATAATATGAAGACCGATCGAGAAGGGATTATTAAATTCGATAGGTCATGTAATATTTTATATAAAATGGAATTGAAAATGGAATGAAATCAGGAGCATTAGGATTTGAACCCTTCTGACAAAAAAAAACTATTGCATTTCGATGTATTTTTACGGTCGAGTCATGGCTCCCACGACGTATTTTTACCGGCGAGTAGAGATATGTAACTCGTCGCAAAGCTTTCAGTGCTGTATCATAAAAACCAAGAACCACATTGGTTTTTTTTTAAATTCAATTTCTGCCTTTTACTCTGCAATACGTTGATAAACTTACTACAGTGTATCGCAGATATCAAAAAAAAACTAAGAAGAATCATTGAATAGAAAATAAATGACGAAAAAAATATAAAATCAATAAAAGTGAATTAAACGATAGAGATTGAATGTGATAAATTTCTCTTATCTCTAGTGGTCATTGAATTAAAATATTTTACAATGCGTCACGAACCGTTAAATTAACTGGATAAAAGGTAGAAGTATGCATGTAAATATCTATTTTATACATAAAGTGGATTTACATAATTTTATCATGATAATATCGATGCATTAAGTTGAAAAAGCTTTGGCGGTGTATCATAAGCATTGCATCGAGTATTATAAACATACATGAGTTATTGTGGCATAGTTAAGTGTCGTGGTCGTTGATGAGAATAAGAAAAAGGGGAAAAGGAAGGGGATATATAAGTAAAGAGTGCATCGTCCTCGTCAGGAGAAAGTTGCGGCGGCGTAATAGACGCACGAAAGTGTCTAGCCTAACCTAGCTCAAACCTAACGTCCAATCACTTGGTAATTAGCTGAAGAAGCAAAGGATATTCTGCTAAATAACGGAAATCCTCCAACTACTAACTTAACAAATGTCGTAAGACCTCTAAAAATCATTTTCTCTTTGTGGGAAATCATTTTTACTACTCGTTACAAATAAAGTTTTAATTAAAGATTTTTTTTCAACAAATATTTTTTAATTAAAATCACGGAAAAAATTAATTATCAGATTTTTAGAATTTCTCTGTTTGAGTATTGGAAGGAGAAAGACAAATTTAAAGATCACTTTTGAAATGGAATAACATCACTTTTATGGAAAATTAATTTCTGTCAATTGGATGTTATTGAAAGCAAGAACCTTTTATTCGTGAGAAAATGATTTTTCTTTTTATTAAAAAAAAAATCTATTTAAAAAGTTGATAAAATAGTTGGCAGTTTAGAGAGAGAGAGAGAGAGAGAGAGAGAAGTTCTTGTAGGAAAACAGCAAATGTTAAGTTAAATTTTCTACCTTGCTCTCAAAGTACATTCAACTTTGGTAAGTCTGACCTCTCAATCCAACTTTGACACATTCTTCGAAAATTTGCATATCAGATAAATAATGACACGAGGAAAGAAAAAAGGTATAATTTAAAAATGAAAGCTTTTGTTGATGGTTAGCAAATGATATTTAATTTGTACCAAGAAATAAAGAAACAGAAGGGAAATATTAAAAAAGATAGTTCTTGCTACAATAACCTAAGCTAAAACTCTACACAGCCCTTTGGAGAGTCCTTAGATGCAAAAGAAATTTCACAGAGCCTTAAGAAAAATGAATAAAGAAGTGTAATTGGAGTATCGTTCACTTATAGGCTTAAGTACGCTCCAGTTTACAACAAAAAAGAATGAATGAATAAAGGCCTGAAGTCAGAAGTGAAGTAGAAGTGAAAGCGCAACGGTTCAGTTGGACTCTGGCAGCCACGATGAGGTGAAAGTCGCGTGCGAAATGAAAAAAGGCAAAATGATGAAAAAAAAACAGCCTAGAAGAAAGATGATGAGCAAACAGCAACTAAAGATGCAGATAATGGTAATGAAGATGATGAAGGTGAAGGTGATGATGATGAAGATAATGAGGAAGATGGAGAAGCACCGCTGTGTGTTGAAAGGAACTCACTTATATCATCAATGTATAGATGTATATATATGTAGGCTCTAAGGAATGAACAAGGGACGTTCGTTATATCCTACAAGTCAACGGAGTACACGTATAGATTTACTCACGATACCGCTATCCAGTGATTCCCGTAATGGCTTTACCGTCTTCTACCTTATATAGCCAACATTCAAGAATCTTCTTCATTTCCGTTCTCTACATTATACTACTTCCCTTCTTTCGATTTTATTAATGAATTAATTTATTTTAATTTATTAACATGACCGCTTCTGTTGTTATTCCACTTTTCAATTAGCATTTTTCACTGCTCAATCAGTTGGTGTAGCATAAATGGTGATGACTTAATATTTTCCATTAGTTGTTTGCATTCAATCAAATGATGCTCTTTCATTAGAGGCGTTACTCTGATTATTCTCATGACTAATTAGTCAGTATCGTTATGGATGTTTTTTAATAATAAATGGATTAGTATGAAGATTAAAGTGGGGATTAATAGAAACAAATATAAGTTTATTGGTTAATATCTAATTTTATTATTTTTAATGTTTTTATTTGTGTTCAATAGCTGGAATGCTTTCTATTGATTTATTTGATTATTTTTATTGCATCAGGTATGCTTATAGTATTTGAATAAAATTTATTTTTCAAGTTCCTCGAGAGTGTTTAAATGAATGCATATCAATATAATCGAGTAAATAAAAATATCTTTTATATCATTTGAAGTACATAAGAAAATCGTTTGTTGATTTCAAGATAAAAAAAATTAAGTTAAACATCTTTTGAAACTAGAAAAAAATTTATCTAATTTACCAAAAAAATTTTATTTTAATATTTTCTAAATTTAGACTTTATTCATTTCGTTATAAGAAATAGTATAAATAAGAACTAGCAATTTATTTTTTTTTGTAACTTGAAATAAAAATAAGTTGATCCATGTAATTGATTCATTAAAAATAACATGAAAACTTGATTATTTCGATTTAAAATTTTTTTTAGGGGAAATTTAAAAGTAAATTTCAATTTGTGTATTACCGATACAATCTCCAAAGTGACCACAAATGGCCAAGTCTACCCTGAATAACCTAAATTACTCCCGCATTCTCGCTGTCTAAATTTATTACATTAACCATGACCGTTATTTTTCTGAAATGCCTCACCGTCTATCGAATCTCCCGGTGAAGATCGATTGCAAAGTTGAAGTGGCAGAAGAGAATTGGTCCGGGAAGAGAATTTCGATCGCGGAAGATAAAAAAAAAAGAAGAAGAAGAAAAATGAGTTCACGTTGTATATAGAAGCCGTAGGAGAAGTTGAAGGGTAAATGAAGATGAGGACGAAGAGGAAGTGAGGAAGATAAAAATTTCGAAGGCCAAGATAAAACAGCAGCAGCAGAAGTAAGGAAGAGGCTGAAAAAAAATGTTGATACGGGGGCGTGCATCAGTCTTAGCTACGTTGGTATAAGACCGCGTAGGGGAAAAGAGCAAAACGTGGGGGAAATCACCACCACACTCGACTCAACGTCGCTTGCTCGGTGTCATTGCCTCGACGCTCACGGCGGCCAGTGACTCCATCACTGACCTAGTGCCGAGGTGATCCGAGCCATGACGAAATCACCCGATCGTACGGCCAGTGACCTCCGCGCGCTAGTCTTTCGCTCTGTATTTCTCCTACTCTTGGCGCAGTAGACACACCACCTAAACGACTATTGCATGCGCGCGACCAGCATGTCAGTTACTGATCACACTTTTTAATTATTTTATTGCTATATTTATATATTAGCATCAATAATAGATAAATTTATAAAAATCATCATCAATAATAAATACGTCTTTTTTCTTATCACTAATAATAACAATAATTATTAGATGTATTACAATGAAAATATGACTTACATTTTTAGTTGATCGATAGTCTGCCATCAATGCTAATGTCAGCGGTTCAGAAGAAGCCTTCCCTCGATCTTATTCTCACACTGACTCGTATATATATATATATATATTTATATATAAATAACGATAAATAAAAGAAAAAATATATATTATTTTTTCCTTATTTCTTCTTCTTTTATTACTCTTTACTTTTTAATTTGTTATATCCTCTTAACTATTTCACGTATTTCAGTTCACAACACTAACGATTATCACAAGACTGACAGCCGTCAGACGATGCGTGGTCGCAACCGTAGTAATGATGCTCACGAAATTAGTCGTTGAAAACGTCATCCTGCGTGTCTAAAATTGGAAACAAAACATGTCACTTTTAGTATTTTATTCACAAGAATTCCAGAAATATTATTCATAGGAAATGAAAGAATGAATAGAAAGTTTAAATACAACGTCAAACCATCATTATGATGCAAGCTAATATTTTTTTGCATTACATTTGTATCTAACTACTGTTTAGCTGATAAAGTCATTAATGACAATCATTAAGGTTCTACTAAAAGAGCTCTTCATAATGAAAGTTCATTGAAAAGATGATGATGATGATGTTGATGATAATATAAGAAATAGTGAAAAAAAAAGAAAAAGCTACAAGTTAAGCAAAGAGATCGTCACGCAGTTTTCACTTTTAAATTCCGCTTGCACTCACTCTCAACTCAACTCTCGGTTGCCGTCTAGGTCGTGTTCATTCCCGTTCCCGTTCCCGTTAGCGTTACCGTAGTCACTCGTAGCTGCCACGGTAACATGCTTTCTCGGACGACACGTGCAACCGGCTCCTATATACTCCCATCACCAGAGATACCTTCAACTTCTTCGTCTACTTTACGCGTTGTCTTCTATACGTACGCATTGCACGTTCATGGAAAAGTCGACATAACGAAAGGGAAAGTATCACCATTGCCATTTAATTTGCTAGTAAAATAACAATAGATTACTAAAATTGTTTGGATATCAAATCAATTAAAAATGAAATGTCAAGGACATGGTGAAAAATTTTGTATAGTTTTTTTGTTAATTGAGTAGAACAAGCAAAAAAAATAACAGGGGAAGAATTATTATGAGAGGATAAAGAAAAAAAATGGGGAAAATAGAGTGGACTTGAACACGCTTCCGCTTCCGCCTTGATCTAATACCTAGTATGTGTAGAGGAATCTGCCTCTGCGCAATATTCATACACATATATGGATATGCTTATGTAGGACCACGATAGAATGCTCTATTCCCCTCTGGGCTCTCTTTTTCATTGACCGAAATGAACGCCGGGGGCCAGAGAATCGTGGATGGCTTAGCTTTAGATCAACCATCCACATAGACTAAAGAACTCTCACAAAGATATATATGTATTTACATCAAGAAAGTGTCGATTATGGTTTTCAAAGTCTCTACTGCTTTCGTATTTAATTTATCTAGGGATTACAAATCACTTTTAAGCGAATCGTTAATTGTATAACAATAAAAAAAATCACGAAAAAACATTACAGGATTATTTATATCACAAAGATCTAAGATATTAGGATATGACAGATAATTATTAGCATGTTAATTTATGAAAAAGGTTGCAATAAAAGAGAAAAATATTTTTATACTTAAATTTCATCACTTCACGAATGACACGCAAGACAAGGTTAAGCAGTGAGATAAGAATAACTGTGATTTAAAAATCGCTCATTAGAATTGTTCACAATCATCATTATCATTAACATTGTGTTAATTTTATGATTATTATATTGTCATTGATTATGTATATAAGATTTATATACTGGTGTAATAACCAGCGAAGCACAAGATATCACAAAAATCCACTTGGAGAACACTGATGGGATTGTTTATTTTTATTCGTTGAATTAGAGAAAATTATTTAAATCACCTCTTTGATTCACTTTAATAATTGGCGACCGTGAACTACTGTTATATAGACTATCCAGTGGGGGATTTAAAGAATATTTTTTATTGACTTGGAGAAACTTAAACTTCCTCTGTTATTGAAAGTTTATCTGATTGAACAGAATTTTTTTCACACACCGCACAGATATTTAGTAGGGCGCGGGTTGATGCTGACATGAACGAGGTCGACACGGCCACGGTCGAGTCGCGTGAACGAGTGTTGCTTGAGGTTCACCACCATCGTCATCAACACACAACTATTATATATAATATAATGCTTCACAACCAACATATATCAGTGAGAGAGAGCAACATTAGAAACAGCAGCAGCAGTAGCAGTAGCAAAGTAGTAATAAAACTACACCGTGCACATAAAGAGTAAAACCACCACCAGCACAACCACCACCATCACCACCACTACTACTGCCAACCATCCAGAGCACCTTCGCCACCTCCACCAGTAGAGGAAGAATGAAAAAGTGAGAAAGAGAAAGCAAGAAAGAAAGAACGAAATAGACTATTACCACCTTGGACGTGTTGATCGAACGACAACGTCCGGAAGGATTTTCACTCGGGTACAAACCAAAGGGAAAGCTCACTTATTCTGTATACTCGAGTGTATACCAAGTAGAAAGGGTGCGAAAGTGAGAACGAACACTAGAATGCTGTGATAGTTGTCGCGATGAGGTAAAGAAACGCGCACGAGGTACAAACGCGGAACGAGCAGAGCAGCAGCCTAGCGTTCTAGCAGCCGGCAGCGAGCCGCTCAGGTCAATGACCTCTCCTTGCCGTCGTCGAGTTCTCCTCCAATGCCTCGCCCCACCCTTCTACACAATCGTTCGCCCCACCCCGCGAGAGCTACCCGCCAAAGCGTCCTCTCCAAACGCCGTCACCCCACGTCAGACTTCAAAACATCGCCCTTGTCCTTTTTTATTCGCACTCTCCATCAGTTTTTCGCTTCTGTTGCCTCTCTCAAACACTTGCTATACTCTCCACAATCTTCTCGGTCGATAACTGAAAAATTTTTAAAATACATCACTTTAAAAAATAGCAAAAACAATGAATTTTGGTGAAAAAAATTGCTACGGGTATTGAGGAAGATGAATACGGCGTTGCCTCCCACCCTTCAACATCATTACCTCCCCACTACAGTATCATATCCCACCACCAGCAACATCTCATCCCCTCGCACACAGTCCCGTTATCCCTGCTACACGACAGCACCCGCAGAGTCGAGGGGTGTACAAAGGGTGGGAGATAACTCGCACTCACCGCGGGTTCACTAGTACACTGTACCCTTGCGATACAACCTTCTCTTCCTGATTCCATACTATCCACCCCTTCTCTATCCATAACTACTCTTTTGCTTCTTATTCACCCCTCTCGCGCTTTCTATTTCCCTTTGGTCGCGATCACGATCGCAAATACTTGCCGTTCTCAAACCAGACTGAGGCAAACCACTGACCTATGTTATGTTTCTGCATTTGATTACTAATTTTTTTATTCCAACACTTATTCTAGAATTTCATAAAAATGTCCAAGTATTTTTATCCTATTCTTCCTTTTTTTTCTAGGAGAGAAATATAATCAATTATCTAGAAATTAAGGTAATTAAATGTTTCCAAGTTTAAGGTTATATTTGGAAGACTTATAAAATAGAATTTACTCATTGTCAGTTATTTCTACGAAGTGATTAAGTGGTACTTTTACCAAAGATTGTATGATATTTGTTTATCATTTACAATTTTCAAACAATTGATCTAAATTAATTGTTATTTTTAGAATATCAAAGTTCATCAAACGATATGTTGAATTATTTAAAAATCTCCGCATTATTATAGATTATATAGTTACTAAATTTAACTAATAAACTAATCATGAATAATACATGTGTATTTATTGAGCTTATATAAATAATTTAATTATTATTCACAGATAGAACTTTAAAGAACAATAATAGATTTATTGCCAAATAGATTTTAAATATAGAATTAACAACTACCCAACACATTGAAATTTATTTCAAATAGTTTACACAAAAGCATTTTTAATTAAGTAAAGAATCAAATTAATTAGTTCCATTCATGAAGAACCTAATTATTACCTCATTTTTTATTTAGACTCCAAAAGACTTCTTATCGAAAAGACTAAACTGTCATTTCATAAAAAAATATCATTTTGATTTCAATTCATAAATGAATTGAAGATAATTTTTAAAATATTGTAGTTTGCTCAAATGTGTCAGACTTTACTGTAATGTTCGTCCTACTTATTTTTATCAAAAAATCTTTAAATTTTATTTTATCTGTCTTATTGCGCCTTTTTTTGAACCAAGAGACTGATTGTTTAAAAGCAATCAAGTTTAAGGTTATATTTGAAAGGCTTAATAATATAGTTTGATACGGTTTATAAGTGTAATGAATTGAAGATTAAACTACTAAGTGTTGTATAAACTTTAGATGAAAGCTGTGTTATATTATTGTTCTTTATTAGTCTACGAATGTAATACGACGTATTGGCTGACAAGTCCTTCATAGGACATTGACTTTGAGATATGCTCGACAGTGTCAACGGCTGTGCCGGCCACTATCTTATTTTGGCTTATCGCACTTGTTCGCTTTACCTTATCACCACTGCTTTCTCAAGTCACTTGGTATATATTCAAACGTGACACGAATATATACATTCATTTTTTTTATTTATTTATTTTTCCATAAGCCCTTATACAACAAAGACTTACATAGATTCCTAAAAAAAATAAAACATGTAATGCAGTTGAATAAAATACAATATCATGTTTGTGAAATTATTCTACATCCTTGCGTCATTAATAAATGTATTGGAATTGAATTCATTAATTGGGATAACCGAGTTACATAATCTATTATCTCTCGGATTTTATTTAATAAAAATCTTATCGAAGAATGATTGTGTGATAATTACTGAAGAGAATTAATAATAAATTATATATATCCATCAGTTGGAGTGATTGATAACAACAGATATTACGAGAATATCTGAGAAATTCTGATTCAAACTTACCACAGACTGTTTCCCTTTATGTCATGTCTTGTATTGTTTGGATTTGTGTAGAGTAATGTTATTGAATGTATAAGTAGATACATATTGACCTTTTTTAAAAAAGTTACATCCATTTTTGAATATTAATATTAATAGAGAAAAAATAACCGTTACACCTTTGCTTCCTATGTACTTATCTAATGACATACATTGTGTACATGATTCATAACTTTTTTCCATTTTTACAAGTGCTAAGCTGACCGGTTATAGTATAATAAGTCTTATTACGCTTTAAAAATAGATAAATAATTGAATATAATTAATATTTATAAAAATTCTTGAAAGACTACGCAAAAACGACGGTTTATTCGCGAGGGATCACGGTTGATTCAATTGCGAAAAATTAATGCTCCATCTGGTGACGGCGTACCTTAACCAAGCGACATTGATTGCTCTATGGTCATTTATCTACATGTGATACAGCAGTTTTTCTGATAAAATAGTCAAGTGCCGCCATCTAGTTAGAATATATCAATGCGGTAGAATTTAAATTAAAGATTGATAAATAACGATCGAATTATTGTTATAAATTATTTTTTGGAGTATTTGCTGCTTAGAAATAATGAATTTCAATAAGTAAGGTATTAACAAACATAGTATGCCATAAAAATAATAAATAAAAAATATGTTTAACTATATTTATTTGTCCATATATAATTTTCAAGTTTAAATACATTGATTGAAATGAAAAAAAAAAATAATTGAGTAAATTAATACTTAGTAATATACATTTTAAAGTTCTTTAGTGTTAATTTAAGAGAGATATATTCTCATTTTGTCATACTCGTTAACAGGATTGCTTGTACACAGCAATTTTGTGACAGAATACTCAACGATGGATTTTTATTTTCTTCGTGCTAAGTTAGAATAAAATTATGCAAAAGAAGAAAATAATTCTTTCTATACAACACTAATAATAACTATAATTATAAACGGCTTAAATATCAATACACTAAACATGTGATTTCTATACAAATTGGAGCAATAATACTTTTTCATAGAATTACATTTAATTTCCTAAATAGTCGCTCGGTGATTTTCTCCAGTGTTTTTGCATTATATCTTACTTTCAACTGTCTAATTAACTCTTCAAGAATTTCGCATACTCTCATTCAAACAATACATCCATACATTTCTCTCATGCACTCACATTTATTTTAACTGCAATAAATGTTTTGTAGAATACCAAATGCAGTAAATAAAACTACAATTTTTTTTTTAATAAATGACTATTATCAGATAATTGGTTCATTATTAACAAAAAGTCATTTTGTTCAATTATGAGCAAAATTAAAACATTTTCAGTTATAATAATGATGAATTTTTCAATCATAATTATTCATATCTTTTTTTGTAAATTATTATAACAAATCTCAAAATGTTGTGAGTAAAAAAAATATCTTACATGATTTCAGTTGTTATTTATACAATGTAAAATCAATATCTTTGGTAGTAATTGCTAAATAAATATCATGATGTGTTTTAAAGTTTTAGCTTTTTTTTTTTAAATTCATTACGTTTTGTTGCTTTTTAATAAATTTTTGTATTTTTATTGTCTCATTTAATTCTTGTTTGCAATTAATCAGATTTCTCATGAGACGATTTTAACAGTTTATTTAACTTTCTGTTCTTTTTATAATAAACAAAAAAAAAAAAAAGAAAATAACATTACAATTCATAATTAATAGAAAATAAATATATCCATGAAAAAACATTAAAAAATAAATATACAGAAAGGTAAAATGATAATTGTTTTTAAGTCAATTTAGTTGGTCAAGTAGTACAATCAAATCACTACTCCTTAATTCTAATTATGAATCTTTGTCGATAGTCTCGTGCGATATATAATACAAAATTTAATTTCCCGTACAAATGAACCGTCCTAGACTAATTGACGGTAATTTGACAATAAACATTACGCAATTAATAATTTACTTAGTGAATATATAATATATAAACTACTCTCTAATTAGCCTCTATATTTCACACTTATTAAACACATCATCTAGGTTTATGGAAAACCTAAAAAGCAGAGTGACAGACTGATAGATCCATTAAACAATTAAATATCAATTATAAATAATTTTATAAACATTAAAAACCGATCCTCTTTAATTTTTCTCTCTTAATATTTCTTTGAAATGATTATACTTTGTATATATTAATTTAGTGACTGTTTAAAAGATAGTACTGAATTCTGTGATTGTTAAATGGTCGCTTTTATAAATCATTTTAACAAGATGAACTCTTAAGCTCGTTGATATCAGTTACATTTTGGAGTAAAGCTGTAGCTTCACTGCTGTTTGACTGTGCTTTGAGATTGTATCGTTGCTTAAGAGTGCTCAATGCGGACAATAGTCTTGTGTTTGATGACATCAGTCGGGTATTTGCTGCATCCAGAGCAGCTATTTGTTGCTCTTGAGCGTCGATCACGCGCTGCTTGTACGACAATGCTGCGGACATTTTCTGCTGTTCGCGTCGAAGTTCCTCCTCCACAGAGATCAATCTGCCAAACAAAAAAATCTGTTAAAAATTTTTTCACTTTATTTGATGATCAATCCAATTGGTTTTATCTAGATTTCTAGGTCTATTCCATCAACTTAGCAGCACTGTTTAACTTAAAATTATTGTTTAAATAATTATAGTTGCTATCAATAATACTTGAATCTGGTGTATGTAATAAATGAAGCAATCGAAAATGATAATAATCGTGCAGATACATGTGGTAAATATTTACATTATACGTTTCATTGTTGTTCTAAGTGATATAATCATATTCTGAAGGAAAAATAATATTTATTTTTGCGAGTAATCGTAGAAAATGTTGTGTCTTATGTCTTGTAGAAAGTTTTGATTACTTTTATTTTATAATTCAAGCTTATACGTGAAGTAAAAAATTATTATAGACTATAAATGTGTATGAAAAAACGTTTAAAAAAATTGGGAAAAGCTTATTAATATGATTGACTCTTACACCAAGATCCAGATCAAGCCAGATACCAAATGCAGCGGATAGAATGCATAGGAACACATAATAAGTTAAAAGACACATTTAATTTGCATATTGGTATTGATAATAAACTAATCTGATCAGATAATAGAACCTTCTTTAAACTCTCTTCTAGAACCAACTAAATATAATCATGATGGCAGTAATAAAAATAATGATAATGATAGTTGAATGATAATTCAATTAATTTATTAATCCAAGGATTAAGTATAGAAAAAGTTTATAAAAATTTAATAAAACATTAGTTAAATTGAACATTGAAATTTTTTTGAAAAATAGAATAAATAAAACATTAACAAATAGAGATCAATTCAGAGAAAAAAAAATACCTGGAGATTATATTCTTCATTTTAGTGTCAGGAGTAATACCATCGACGTCAGTGTCTTCAGTAGCGCCTAATCGTGCTCGTAATCGGTCCACACTGTTTTGTAATCGCTCGATTTCCATCTCATACTGGAAGTAATGTAAGTAGATTGTTAGTAACTTATTAGTATAGCTGTGCGTAAAATTATTTACAATTATTCAGAATTAATTATTTGTTGATATATTTTTAAATAGATTAGATAAGAAAGTCTTGTTTAATAAAGATTGACACAAGAATGATCAAAAGAGTTTGATATGTAGATTGAAAAATCAGTAAAAGAGTTGGATATTAGAAACAAAAGATCATTTCAGAAATTGATGTTTGAAATTATTTCAAATAGAATAATATTATCAATTTTTTATTTCTTATCTTTATGTTTGATCACATTAATTTTATTTGATTATAATAAATTTCTTATTGATATAATTATTACTGTATATTTAAGATATAATTCTTAATATAAGTAGAATATCTTATAGGAATCAATCAGTCTCAAGTAGTTTTTTATGAGAATATTTTTAACAAGGACCATCTGGCCTAAAGATGCTTTTGACGTGAATTAATTTACAAGACATTAAAAACTGAGATCATTTTTATTGGTATCACTTGTTTGGGAGCTTTTTGCCTACTTTAACTCATTTTAAAAGAAGATTATTCTACTCTAAAAAAAAGAAATCATCAATCAACTCTAAAGATAGTATTTACTGATTATTGCTTTTAATGTTCATTGAAGATTAAAAAAATCTTCCACATGACCTCCTCATTTACTGAGTTTTTCATTTCATAATTATTCAATAATTACTTCCAGCAGCAATAAAAAACTTTTAAATGTTTTCAACCAACCTGATCAATATTTCGATGACTCCGCGATTTATTCCGCCGATTAGTACAATTTTCTTCTTCACTAGTATCCGACAAATCTCTCGTTGAGTCGAGAGACAATCGCCTCATGAGTTTTGTACAACAAGTATTTTGGTTTTGTTCGCCAACAACGCGATGATTGGCATTCAGTTGTCTCCACTGGTTTTGTTCATTTCGTTGATTATTTCTCAAGCTCGTCTGTGAAGTTGGTGAGGGACTAAGATCAACGCCTTTGATACCCTCAACACCACCATTACTACTTCCGTCCCTTTCATCAGAACTGCTACTGTCTCTTCGGTTACTTCTACCATGATTAGTTTCCATATGATATACGGGATTAGCAAATGCGAGTGGTGCTGCATTAATTATGTGTGCATTAGCATTATTACTAAGGTCGACTGGACTTGAGCTTTGACTGTAAGCCGCAAAGCTTTGATACCCTGAAGAAGCGACATTGCTTAATTGTGAGATGGATATTTGTGAACCTTTTTGTGACTTGGATTCTGATACTTCATCATCAGCATATCTTAATAAATCTGAGATCTCATCCAAGTTTCCATTGGTACCCGTATTATTATTTATTTTTGCATTATTATTATTATGATAATTATTATTCGACTGATTATTAATAGATAGCGTGAGATTCGCTTGATTAACAATAGGGTTAGCATTAACAGTTGTCTTAGAAACATTGTTATAATTTTGAACTTGATTAGCATTCTCTTCTTTGCAGTGATTCCTACTATTTGACCGTGAAACGTTATAATTATGATTATAATTGTCTTCATGATTATCATGAGTTGGCAGTTTTGATGTGTATGGTCTAGTATGATGATGAGTTCCAATGCTTATTTGATTTGCTTGGCTGACATTAATATTGTAGTTAGCGTCTTTAAGATTATTGTGACTTTCCGAGCGAGTTGGGCTCGTTGGATGATTTTGGCAGTGATTAACATTAGCAAGGCTTGTACTGGTAGTCAATCGATAGCCAGCACGATGAATTAATGTTGGTCTGTGCTGTCGATTAACTGGTGTTGGAGATCTCGACACAAATGCTGGAGGTTCTAACGGATGGTAATCATCCGAAGGTATTGGTAAGTGCAATTTACCATTTGTAGGGAGATAAGCATTCCGTGGTAGCGTTGCTGCTCTTATGACGTTTGGAGATCTTGTTAAATTGCTTGAGTGCTCCAAAGTATTACTTTGAAGCAATTCATTGCTGTCCCTCAAGGTACCATTTAACGTACTGTGATTGCTTAAAGTCGAAGAAGCAGAGACTGAGAGATTTGAACTGCTGTTCAAAATTGTTGGATCATTATATCGGAAAATATTATTTTGGAGATTTGAGAACCGATGAGTTTGAATAACATTTGTCGATGGTTGATCTAAAGCAGTAGAGATTCGATCAAGAATTTCAGGAAGTCTTGATGGCGGTGATGATGATGATGAGATACTTTCACGAAGAAGTCCATGAAGTAGCGATAATTGCTTACCCAGGTCAATGTAACCATCAAATTCAAGCGAGTTATTAGCTGGTGCATCTTTTGGTAATGGACTGCTGATTGATAAAAGAAATTTCTTCATAGCAGGCGCCTCTCTTTCAAGAATATCATTCATAAACTCCATAAAATTCTCTTTTCCTTGGAATCTCGTAAAGTTGGCTAAAGTTTGTAGGCTTTTAGCAACGAGTGTAAGATTTCTTGCAGCTTTTTCATTAGGATATTCATGTGTTATATTGAAGAGTGATGGGCTGAGGATAGCTGGACATAAAAATCGGAGAAAAATAGATGCTGATATTAAGTTGTCAGCGATATCTTCTCTACCCATTTCCGCCAGACGCTCGCGGAAAATGCGGAAACATTCGCGTAATTCCAGAGGAAAGTGTGCGTGACTTGCAAGAATCCTACTCCATGCTAATTCAACAGCAGCTCGGAGATTCTGCTGTTGTTTGTGTAATGCAGCGAGTGAAGAAACTTTTAGTGGGTCTACTTCACAGTCTCCACCATCCACAGCTCCCCTCACAACAGCTCCAAGTGTTTCTTGAAGATAACGATCTCCTGTCAACTTCAAGTACGCCTCCATAGCCTTGGTAGCCAAGGAATTGCCGCGAAAAGTCAACCTTTCATCGTCAATCCTATGAATATCTATCATTACCAGATCAGCTAAAAATTGTGGTGCTTTTTTCTCGCGTTGCATTACAGCTACTAAAGCTGTAGCGATGTCTTCTTTAGCCTTTACACCAATGACTGGCTCTAATCTTTCACAGAGCGATGCATAATCTGTCTTGAGATACTCCAGAAACTCTTGATAAACATGAACAGGCAAAATGTCAACTGATTGAAAGCGACATTTAACTCTCAACGCCGGCGGTTCTTTCAGAACTCCTTTGTCACTGACAACTGGATACCACTTTTCCGTAAGATAACGTGACGTTACATTCTGGACTGGAATGCTGACTGAACCTATCAATACATTCTTGTCTCTCTTCTTCTTCCTGTCGGCCTCTCTATATAAGTTGACTTGGATCGTATTGACAGACGGTAGATGATGGAAATCAAAGTGTTCTCCCCAGAAGCATAATTCTGTTTTTAACTTGGCTGTTGTACGTGCATACAAAGTATTGTCTAAACAGACTTCGCAGAAGTAACGTTTTTTTGTTGGTACACCTTTGGCTTCAAGCAACCAAATTTGGAGCGAATTGTCCGTTCGTCGAGTTTGTTCTGCATCTGGTTGAACTGATTTCCTCAGGCTGTAATTAAATATACAATAGAATTAATTATATATCCTATACAAAAACGTTGAGAACTGATTTTTTAATTAATTGTTTCTTTAAGCTTCATTGTTTCAATTGATATGGAATTTTAATGGTCAGATATTTTAATTATTCAAATAAAAATATTTTTTCGTAATTAAAAAAATTAATTTAATAAAAATTTAGCTGTTAAAAGAAGATTTATTCTTAGAAAAGATGAATAAAAAAATTATCAAGTAATTTATTTCTTTGAACGATTTAATAAATTGACTCTAATGAGATAAATGAGACCTACCTATGAAGCCATTGATCTCGTTCATGAGCAGTTCGACAACTGAAGTACTTTGGTGGACCATTACTTGGTGTCACTTGAAAGCAATGTGGCCTACCAAGTAAACTCGGATGTAATGGTGTAACTGCTGCTAGATCCATCGATGTCACAGCTTGTCCACATAAAAGTGACTCGTGTGAACGACAACCTCTTAATCCAGTTCCTCGTTGCTTCTGGCGCTCAAGTTTCGTTACGCTTTTCGTTCTCTTCAGAGGATTCGAGCGGAACGACCGCTTCGAGAAGAAGTTCTGGAACAAACAACGTTCAACAAATTAATTAGTTTACAATTCATTTACTTCTTTACCCTCAAACTTCAAAAACCTTTCCATCAACTTCTTTATCTATTTATACTTTAAACAGCGCTCAGTAAAAACACAGATTTTTTCGAAAGTTTACTTATGGTTTATTAATGAGCAAGTTATTTCAGGACTCTTCAATCTATTAGCATAATCACTAATTATATTTATAATACTTTTTGTTGGATGATAATTATGAATTTTTCACTATTAATATTGCAAAGTAACTGTTGGATTAATTTTACTTTTCTTTTTTAATTTTAAAAATATATTATCATTATTTGAAGTTAGGTATCAACTTGAAATCTATCTTTCATTTCTCTTTAATGATTGACCTTGTAACAGACACTCGTTTCTACTCTGATATTTTTTCGTATTTTCAAACTTTCTCTTTAATATTTACCCTGGAAAAATAGTTGATTATAACGTGAACAATTTTAGTATCTTGGCTACTGGTTTTTGTTACATTTCCGTGCATCTTTCTCCTAACGTCAACAGCCTGTGATACTTTATCATTGCAATAGCAGCCTCACAATCGAAAAGTTTTTATCACAAACTCTACTGACTATTTTTTTGATAAGAAACTACGCACTATGGTTGACACAATTAAATGATAAAAATATTATCCAACCTACTTAATATTCACTTGAGTACATTTTTTAATTTTCCAAAATGAAAATAACGATTTTTCTTGCGTGTAGTAAGCTTGGAGTTCAATTTAAATATTTTAATTGAAATTACTTCCTGAAGGAAATTACAGAAGATTTAATTTAACTTAACAAATGTGCAAATTTATTAACACGACAGCTGAGCTCGGTGTATTGAACATGGTAGCACGACGAAATCTCAGTGACGACTGCAGATGCTTGCGACCATCTCACCTTGTCGTCTAACGAAGTCAAGGGATCCTTGGGGCTCCACTTGAGCACCCGGAGCACACCTTTGTGCGGTCAAAAAAAGAGCCCCAGTCTGCAAGCATTCATGTGAGTAAGGAGAGTAACTGAGGTGGGGTCGACTTTTCTTCTTTCATCTTATGTATGTATTCGTTTTATCCTTTTTTCATCATAAAAACGTTTGCAATTTTCGAACACAAGGGTTCTCAATCCCCTTTTTCCCGCAACATTTAGGTCGTTTTTCTTATCTTCTAACCTCGTTTTAACGCTCAAATTATATTTAGATTTTAGTTTAATAAAAATTTTAAATTTATCTAGAGAAAGTTATCTTGTGAAAAATAAAATTCATTAACATTTTTATTCAACTTTCGTTTTTATACAATAAATTATCACTAAATGCTAATTTAAAATAAATAGTGCATTTAAAACATACTATCTATTGACTTTACTCAATTTTCAAACGTGATCATTTATTTCTTTTTCTCCCATTCTGATCTAAGAACGATAAATAAAGCAATTAAATCTTAAACAAGAGTTCTGTCTAACTCATTGACTCCACCACCAGCAGCACATGGTCTTTATGATTTGTTTAATAGCAATTAATATGCTCATATATCATCATGTAAATATTACCAGTTACTTCCATTCTAAAGTATTTTTGTCAATACTTCTTATTCATTCCAACATCAGTGTTATGTTGTATTTGCATATATTTATGTTGAATAATTATTGATAAATGTTTATCCTCAAGATTTATTCTCATGAAATATTGATTTCATGATTCAAATACATGAGTTGAATCCAATAAATAACAAATATTGGATTAGACCCCTAAAAGTGAATCATCTCCAACCCTTCTTCTCTGAATGAACCAGGTTATTTCCCTAATTTTCTTCCATGGAAATTCTCAATGTACCCACACTCGACTTTAATCCTGTTATATCCAACACTCGGTATCTATTTTTGGAAGAAGAGTATGGGGTCCCAGTTTCTGCAGAGATTAATTTTGGTTTGAGAATTAATGGGTACTATTGTACTGAAAGTAAAATAGAGAAATGCAAATGGAACCAAGCTGGTTCACTCGGTCAAGTATTGAGCTATTGATCCATTGATTTTTCAAAGAAAACTCCAACATTAGTCATCCTGCCAGATTGTTTAGGAGGGGAAATAAATTCTAAAGTGTGTACATTTACATGAGGTATCAACATTTATGTGTACCTAGTTCCGGAAATAGGAAGTAGGAGTACCGTAATTCAGATCTGAATGCCGTTTAGCTTTTCTATATAAACTGTGTGCTAATTATTTTTTCTAACATTGTCATTCTAATAAATAACTGTGTCCTTATCCAAAGCCAAATGTGAAAGTATAGAAGAGAAGCTAGACCTGACAGATACTATGAACTCTGTAAGAATACATAGGAGGAAGGAACGTATAGAATACTGAAGGGGAACAGTGGAGATCGATGAGACAGCGGAAACTAGTTTTTGACATATATAAGCTAAAATAAACAACGACCGTTGGATAGTAACTATTATTGCCATATGCATATTTTAACGCTAAATATACATTTCTATTCATCTTGTTATCAGAATGAGACCATAAAAATAATTCTCACAATAAAAGCATAGTGAGAAAAAATGTTGAAGTTATATTATATATAAGTCCTTGAAGATCAAGTAGAATTGTATTGTTATTGAAATTGAAAATTATTTTTGGACTAGGAGGATTTATTGAGTCTGTTCACAACAAAGACTGTCCAACAATCAAGATTATTGCTTTCTAAAGACTGAATAAATAACTCTCAATAATTTTTTATTAAAAACAGAAATTGATTGTTAAGAAATTATATTGAAAAGTTGATTGATTAGTTATAATAATGATGATTAAAAAATAAAATCAGTACTTACGACAATTCTGTTTGGAGTAACATCGAGAGGACGTGCACCAAGGACTGGTGTTGCTGGAGCACTGCCCCTTCTGCATGCCTTCTCGTAGGATGTGTCTGCAATAAAAAAAAATAGCATATTGATTATTTACAAATGCAAACAATATTCATTTTGTGCTGAATCATTAATTCAGTGTTTTTCAGTAATTTTACAATTCAATTTTTATTGAGTAAATAAATTAATCAAATATTGAAAATAAAATGTAAACAAATGGGAACAATCACTGTTGAATATTAATAATAGATATACATTTCCTATTTGTTTTTCTAGATGGCCGTTACTGTAATTATTGCTGAGACTAAAATAATATTGGAGTAAACTTTTTTTGTGGAAAAAAATCGTTGTCCAGAAAACTGTTACACTTTTAACGATTTATTCAACAGCATGAAAAAATTTCCCTAAAAAAACATCAACTCTTATTTGTGGTCAAAATGATGTTCTATATCAGAGGGTTGTTATGAACAAAGTAAATAAAAAAAAACTACTGAACTGGTACTAAAAAAACTTCCGTATCCGCAAACAAAGGATATCCCTTGGAACAATCGAATCATGGTCTATCACCAAAAAATCAATGCCACGTGTGGACTGTCAAAATTTTTCCAATGAATAGCATAGAACCTGGTAAATATATTAGAGCGTGGATTGATAAATCGACAAATGATGATATTGTTGTAGTATTTTTTTTGTCGATTTTGAAGATCGGGTAAAAATTCGATCTAAACATTGACCTTTTATCATAAAGCAGCCAAAAATAATCTCAATCGTTGACAAGCGTAAATTGGGCAATAAATCATGTAAAGCGTTAATAACAAGCGAGGAGGATGCTATTAAATCCCACGAGCAAATAAAATAATACACCGGAAAAGCATCATCCATCTTGTATCCTTGTACAGACTGCTAACTTTCTGATGCCTTATGGCACACTCCTTCTCTTTCTTTTATTCTTTCACTTTTCTTTTTCTCTTCCTTCCTCTCTTTTACAGACTCACGAATACTAATTGAACCTCATAACCATAACTCGTGAATTTTTTCGCTACTAATCGCCGTGATTGTAAATTCTCTTTGTTTCTCAATCGTTTTACAAAGCCTGGGGAAAGATTTGCTTCGAAAAATAATAAACAAATTTCTTAAAATAAAACAAAACACTTTACATAAACATTATCTTCATTAATTTTTTTACAAAGTAGACAACTTTATTATCACGAAGATAATTAACAGGAATGAATAATTATTTAAAATATTAATTGAAAATTTTTTTTTTTTGAGTAAAAAATTACTTTTTAAATTTTATTTATAAAATACTAAAATTTTTTATCTACATTTCATTATGATGAATATAAGAATAAATTCCTATTGTTTCCAATTAAATTTAATTCTCTGCTAGAGCTTAATTCTTTCTTTATTCCTTGACACAATTATTAATAATATTAAAAAAATTTTTTCATCGCAATGATATTTTTCATTATACTAGAATTAATTGCTACTCTTGATGTAGGTCGAATGAGAGGCAAAGAAGTAAGTGAGAATAAATGCAGCTGTACTTGCAGAAGTTGAGAGCAGAGTGTCATTAATATAAGTGTAATCTACAGATGAAGAAGGAAAAAAAAATAATTCGTTGCAACAGATCAGAATTTCTGTGCCTCCAAGTCTTGATTTTGATCATATCCAAAGGGAAAATCTGTAGACGCAACAAACTCAGAGTCTTTAACATCAACCAAAGCAAAAACAAAAAAAATACAAACGTTTTCTTCTCTTTGTCTGGCTTTGATGGCGCCTTGAGTCTTACGGTGACATTTGATCTATCAAGCATCATAATCCCCTTAGCGGCACGCCTGGTATTACGGTTGAATTGCAATTGAAACGGAATGAAGCGAATAATAAAAACGAGCGCCACACGATTCAATACCATATACACATATGAATGTATATTCTCCGGGTGCAATGCTTTATATATTATTTGCTCCTACATCCCTTCTTTGTTAAATCACTGGTCAACGGTTACTAATGATCGCTACGACCATTCAAATTCCGCAGCAAGGGATCATATGCACTTCAATCTAGATTTTATGATTGTAACTATTTTAAGATCCAATTCCAGTAATTGCACACGATTCTAATGGGTCAGAAAAAATCTGAAGAGTGCTTTATGGAGAGCAACAAAGGAACTACTGACGTTAAATCTAAACTGCTTTATCTGCATAATAATTATGCGAGTTTTATTATGATTGCCAATGTTTAATCGTCCGTTTGAGTAAAGTAACAGCAGTTTAAGAAGAAAAAAATTTTAACGATCACTGAAAAAGTGATGGTCTGGGATTAAGAATAATTTCAGCCTTCATCATCATTCATATTTCAGCATTCATATTATTAAATAAAATAATAATAATACATGATTAAAAATAGTGTAAAATAATGTAACAAATAGAGGGGTTTCAGAAGAAAAAGTTTAATAAAAATGACAGGATAAGATTTAATGAAAAATAATAACTTCTAATATGCTCTAGTCTCAGTCATAATCCAACATGAACAAATTAGTTGAATGTTGCTAACAATAAATTCTATCGTTTGTCAATCTACATGTAGATAGGTATACATTTATTTTACAATAAAATAAGAACATAATGGTTCTAGATTGATAGCAGGATGGATCCAGAATGGTAACAGAAATACCATGATGCTGCCATCATTCTGGATCCATCCTGCTATCAATCTAGATCCATTCTGTTCTTATCCTGCCTTCATTTGTGTTATTTTGTACAAACATTATTGTATTATTTAAAAATATTATGATTAAGAATGAAATTATTTTTAATCCAAAAATATCATTTTGTCAGTGAATATTTAAATTTATCTTTTCGTCATTCTCCAAGTAATTAGAGAGAAAGTTGACTACTAGTCATGAAAATTTTTTCTTAAAATAGCAAGATTATTCTCTAGACAAGATGGAAAAAAAATTACTAGCCTTAAATAAGTTATTAAACAAATTAAAAATCATAAGGAAAAAGGAAGAAATCGTTAGTATGCACGTCTATCTCATTTTTACATTTTTATTTCTAGCATGACAATGAATTCATGTGATATTAATAATTATGATTCAAGCTGTATAATTATGCTAATGAACAATAAAAAAATATAATGTAATGACTTTTCAATTGTTAACCATTTAAAAAAGTGACAGAGTGTGAATTTAAAGGTTTATTGAATTTCGTGATTCAAGCAAGAGTAATTTGTAAATGTAGGGGTTCGGACTCACCCACTGGGCATTCGTGACTAATTCAAGCGTTTGTGTATTACATAATGATTTCATGAGATTGCATACAAATAATGCTTATCTATCGTCACGCATTTTTTGTGACTTGAGCTTTTGTATTTATCGGTGAGAAATATCAAATGTACGAAAATAACTGTTTAATTTTTTTTAATTTAAATTAACACGAATATCAGACGTATGAATCTCGTCAGGCGAGCAATAAGTGTTTGATAAAATATCTTGATAAAATGGTAACGACAGATTTAAGGGTGCTAAAGAATGGAGTACAGAACTCCATGATTATCTGTCTGAGTCGATAAGAGAATACTAGGAAATGCTAAGATATTCTTAGACTAGTACTTTAATTAAATCTTCTAGACCCGAATGAATAATTGATATTCAAGTTCAGAAATATTTCCAAGTAAGTAGGATCAATGGTGATCATTCAATAGCAATACTTATTAAAGTTTAAAATAAAAAATTGGCTTTATTCCAATGTAAAGCTAATGCTCTAACCAATTAAAAAAAATCTAAATCATAAAAAACAAGGACACATTCCATTTTAGCACATTTTCAATTGGTTCGTGAGCATGAAAAGAGCACCTAATCTACATCCAAGTGGACATTTGTCCGTTTCAACGAGTCAACCGCTTAACTGATGCTATTGCAAAGCATTCATGCGGATTCAAACAGCATTAATACCCTCCAACTGTCAACGCGATACCCATTATCGTCTCTTTTAAATTCTCCTCCTGGTTATAATATCCATCTATACTCCACGACTACAAAAACCTTTACATTCAGTTACACTTCTACACCCATAGACCCCTTGTATCCAAGATTTAATACATTTAAATAAAATCCCAAGTATTTTTATCTTTTTTCATTTATTTTTTTTTTCAGCACAAACCAGAAATGTATTGAATGTATTTATTTCTGTTATCCAGGGCGTGTTAAACTCTGGTAAAATGACTCGTCTGACACGCTTACTATTGTTCAAGGGCGATATTTATAGCTGGAGGATGACCGAACACGATTTACGACGATCAGACCCTTCATACGTACTGGACTCTAATCGTTTGTTGTCCAATGTTTGACATTAATGTCGATTCACGGTAAAAGGCATAAACAACGAATTTGCAAATAGGGTTTCTACCAGAAATAAAATAAAACAGTTGATAGAAGGGCCTCCCCAGGCAACACATCAAGACTTCATTGATTCTCTGATATTTACTATCTCACTACCCCAATAGAAAACAGTCGAGTTACGTCTACCGATTATACACACATTAGCTATAAATTTGGATACCATTGATGTCTCAGAACAATGTGGTTGACTCTAATCATTAAATCATTTGGTTGGAGAGATTTAATAGTGGAGAAATGAAATAGAGGTAAAATGTTGTTGAGACTTTAATTTGATGTAGCAAAGTAGAAACTACATTTCTAAACGATTTAAGATATATTTCTGCATCTAAAGCGGAACCATTGCGTTGAAATGAAGGCCGATTTCAGCTACATTATGCAAGAAGCGTGGGATAGTCATACAGAAGCAAATGTAAACCTCAAAAGGCTGTAGATTATTATTACAATCCTTCACATTAGGTATAGTTTATGGGCTAGTATATTCTGAAGAAATACTTAACTTGTTATTTAATGTATCAACTTTTACACGGATGGATGCATTTTCTTTATTGTGTGCTATGTTTATTATAAGATATGCACACGTGTGCAATTTGGAAGAAAAAAATTTATGAATACGAATGGATAGACTTTTACTTTGAAAATTATTGTTATTTCTGATTGCGATGACTGATGAGAAATTATTCTGTCATTTCAATGGAAATTATGTGTAATTAAAGAGTTTGCTAATTTATGTATGCGTAATGAATGTGTAATATGTTGATGTTAAAATGTGGTAATTTCATTTATGATAATTATGGAGTTGTTTTTTTTTATGTAATTTCTTTTTATATAATCGATTTTTCAACGGATTATATTTTATAAATTGTGCAAATTATTGTAATTGGAGAAACTAGGCAAGAATGAGCATTGTAAAATATAATATTTTATTCCGTTTCATGGAAAATTGCAGCATGCAGATATTATTGCTACCAGAGTTCATGAGAAAAACCAACATTGCTTTTTTAGCAATTTTTATAGATAAAAGTGGTTGGGAATATGGATTGAGTTTTTATGAATAGAAAGCATTGAAAGCTACAATTGCTAGTTGTGTCATAAAAAAATATCAACTATTGTAGTGCAACTGTATATTTTTGTTGGAATTCATTCAGAATGCATGGGAATTTAAATATTTACGTTCAACTTTTCTCCTAAGAAAAATCATTTTAACAAATTCAATCGTTACATGGCATATTTTTGTTTTATGCATAGTAAATATAAAATAAACGTCGCATTATTTGAAAAATTATGTAGAAAAGTTTTAAAAAAAAAATTCACTACGAATCAGTTACTTTTTTTTTGCAATTAATGAAACCAAATCAATATAAATAAATAATGAAAAAATTAAATAAAACATTTAAATACGTTGTTAAAAAATACTTAAAATATATTATAGCGAATATTCCAAATTTTTTGTATTTAATAAATATCCATTCTTTTGTATAAAAAAATTTTTTCCTTTGTGTACAAACCATTTAGTAAAAGTGTTGTAAAGTATATTGTTAGTTTCCACCAATTAAAAGCCCCATTAAAAAAATTCCTCAATAATTTTTTACCATTCATAATAATAATAATAATAATTATCTATTGTGATGACTGAAAAAAGACCAAGTCCCGGTTACTTATCTTCCTTTGAAGCCTTTCGTGATAAAACACAACATTGAAATAGGATTGAAATCACTTGAAATGAATGCACGCACGCACATGGGCACATTTCCAATAAATTTCAAGAAGACTTTCCCGATGCACATACCTAACGTTTCTTTGTTGTATAGGGGCACCCTCTCTCTACCAAAATAGGCTCCAATGTACATTTAGATTTTATCAAGAGGCATATGCTGTTTTTATGCAGGGAATATTAAAGAAAATCGAGGATAATTGGAGCAGCGCAGGGCACGCGACTTGAACAACAGCAGATGCTTCTTGAGTACTCGCGTGTGTGTTTGTCGAAAGCGAGATGACCATCCGTGGCCATGAAATGAACGTACGCAGGTGGCGCAGATGCCGATGCACCTACTAATGATTTTCATATATATATATATATCTCACACCAAGTGTTACTTTTAAACTTGGTATTTGTTTCTATGTTGGATAGCACCCCCTTCTTTCGTTCCAGTTCAAGCACGCGACACCACAATCCAACCACAAAATGTCACAAATAACACTTACTATTATTATCATCATCATCATCAAACTTATGTACCGTCAAGTCATGTAAGTTTCATTAAGCCAAGATCCATCAAAGTTTATTCCGCGGCAACATGAGAGTAGACATATTCTAAGACACGCTTTCCCTTTGAATATTACATATCATCTTTCTCCTTATTATACAAACTACCCATCGCTCTTTAATACAGGTTTTAAGGCTTAAAGATATCAAATAAATTTTTCCCAACGTACTTTAGAATTTTTTAGCCATTAATTGATCCAACAAAAAATGTTTTAATCTTCATGAATAAATTTCAACTACATAATAGACTCTTTAAAGAATTAAATCAATTAAAAAGAATTATTTAATAACAATATAAGTGTTTTGTTCCTGGTAATTATGAACTTAAAAAATATTTTTTCAAAATAAAAACCATCCCCTTTCTGGCTGACTTGGCGAGTAAATTATTTCAATTCGAATTAGATTAACAAAAAAAACATCTGCTACTGATTATTCCAAGCCAAAGGTTTGACTAAGTTGTTTAAACTTTAACATAATAAACTTTAAATCGATCTACTTTCCCAAGCGGCGCCTCCAATACTATTTTAATATTTCAACGAAAGTCATGCACGCGCTGTTGCACTCAACATTTTCCTTGATGTATACCTCTACAAACTGCGAAGCTATATTTTCTCTACAACTATTAACTATTATATTAGAGACCCAATACCTTACTAGAATATATCTAGACATGTGGGGGGATATAGCATGAGCAATAATTGAACCGTGTATTGATTTAACGAACGACTTTGTAATCCCATAAGACTCAAACATCGATTTAGAGAGAAAGAAATGATAGAGACTGTGAAGGGGTCGTTAATCCCTGAGACGTATGAACGAGTTACCAAACTTGAATTATACGAGTGATTGTAGAATGTAGAGCTGAGTCATATGTGCAGTTATAAGCATCTCAACTGTCCCAACATCGACATTTAAATGTTATAAACGTTAATCAATAAATATTGACCTTTTATGTAATTTATATTTCATTATTAAAGTTAACTGTTTTATTAAACAGCAATAATAGGGAAATAAAATCAAATAAAAAGACGAGTTATGATGGAAAAAGAGCTCATATCTATTACAGTTGGCATTTAAATGTTATAAATAGTTGATATGATAAACAGTTATGCTTTCCTAGTACTATTGTCCGTTACTATAAATATACACTTTTCATGCTAATAACAACTCGTTATTGTATTTGTTTACAATCAATTACAAGGACAATTTTTTTTAATTATGTAGAGAGAAGTTTTTTTACTAATTATAAATACGAGAATGATAAGTGAACGTTTTTGAATACAGAAGTAAAAATGTTGGTATTTAACAGTGAATTTTGAATATTTTAAAGTAAACTTGATTGCATATGAGCTGTCATAGTGAAATCATTACTTATGACAGCTCAATAATTATTTTGGGGTATCCGGGGCAATATGGGATACTCCGAAAAGTAATAGAATACTTCAATAATTTGATAATTCGTTATAAACAATTCTTTTTCGACTTTTATATATGATTAAACAACGAATTAAATAATTTTTAACTTTTTAATAATTAGAACTCATTAAAGATGGAGGAATAAAAATAAAAAAGATACAACAATCCAAAGTTATTTGGAACATTATTATTTAATTTTCATAGAGCAGTCTACAATGAATACTTGTGATATAATGTTGATAATATTAGATACCATTATAATATTTTTGTTGATTAAAGGTTATGAAAAACTATTATTAAAAAATATTAGAAAAAGCCTAATTTTTATTGTCTCCATAATGCTCCGGTTACTTAAAAAAAAAAAAGTATTTTTATTAAAAGAAAAAAATTGAAGTGCAAATGATGATTATTATACTTCAAATTAATTTTTTATCTACCTCTTTATCCAACACTCATTATACCAAACTGTTGAATAAATAATTAGCAGATGATATCTGTTAATATCAATTTAAGAAACTAATGCCCAAGGTACACATATTTCATCTCCAAATACGTTTTTAATGACAATGAATTCATTCATTTGTAAACATGAGTAAAAAGAATGTAAAAAAAAGTAACTTATATGAGGGGGTCTGATGGGTCAGTCAAAGCTTATAAAGGATAAAAGGCCCCTGATATGTCGCTAATACATCGAGATATATAATTCTAGGGTGTGTCCGCATAAACTAGCTTTTAAAAGATCACTGTGTCCCCCCTCCCGTTCGACAAAGGCCACATTTTTGCGGATTAAGCCAATGTGCTTTGTATGATATAATGCTATCGCGAGGGTCGTCTGTCAAAAATTGAACCCTTTAGTTGGCCGCAGGCAAGAGGGTGGTACTTTTGACATTCACTTCAGTGGGCTAATAACCGAGTGTTTACTAGTGAAGGCGTGGATGTGCAAGGTTAAAAAAAGATAATAAAGCAATAAGATTTTATTTCATTTTAATGAAATACTTTTTAACAATTCAAGTTTTAATCAAAAAGTTTCTAGAATTTTATACGCGTCTTTTTTTTCCTAAAAAAAATTTATAATAATTAAAATAAATAAAAAACTGCTTTTGAATTTCATCCCTGCTTTTTTTTTACAAAATTTTGTATATAATCCAGTATAGTATTTTTTAAATCCTTTATAATTATCTTTTACATGAAAATAACCAATAAATAAATTATATTCTGTGGAGAAAAGTTTAAGGTGATGATACTCCAATACAGTCCAGCTTTAATAAATTTAAAAAAATTATGAAATGAAAAAAAATTTAGTTAACACCTTGAAAATGCATTATCTATGCTTTACTATGTGTGTCTTTCTCTAACGTACAGGTATGTGTATAACGCTGTCTCGCTCAGATGCATAGAAACAAAAAAGTGCTTAAAAAAATAGAAGGAAGAAATATCTTATTTTTGTTTTTGGGCACATTTCATCAGCGTATTGTGACAATTCTTTTCCCGTTGGAAAATTAAAAATTGCTAGTATTACTAAAAAGGTGTCCCCGAATGGAGTAAATTCTCCTGCATCGACTAAACTAAAGAGAATAAAAGTATTAAATATGTATAAGTATGAAAAGAATCAATTTTTTTTCTTAATGAAAGAGGAGACTTTTCTTCGTAAAATTGGAATTAAAAAAGAATTATAATTATAAAGAAAGAATTTGAGTGAAAGCATAGCGAAAATGACTGCAGAGTTGGTCATTGTTTTCATGATAACAAAGAAAAGAGTCGAGGTCGAAACAACGAGCGACTTGTGTGCGATATTTATATTACTAAAGCGGTAATTAAGCAATTGGTCAAGTTGTGAAAGCAAAGCCTTTTTATATGCAGGCCTACTTCGAGGCCATAATGTGTATATCGAAGAATATAATAAAAGTGGTAGGAGAGACTTAAACTCGGGGAATTCTCGCGTGCATATTACTCTACTTTATTCTACAGCTCAACTCTTCAAGATCGATATCTTGAGCTCTCTCGTTATACACTGATCAACTATGTGTATCATATCGCTAAAGAATCGGCATAAGCACTTGTAAGAATTATTAATCGATTGATTAGTCATACCATGGAATCATTTAACATTTAATGTTATTATATATGACATGTTTGCTATTTTTTCTAACCATTATTTCATTCTTTCTATCTCACAATTCCACATTAATCACCAATTACGCACCAAGGAGATTATTTTTAACGAAGAAATTCTTCAACAGAATTCCGAAAACATTTATTCCTGTTAGAATGGTAAAATTGATGAATTAATCATTAATTTATTAGATTACTTTCAACCTTTCATTGACAGTTGCTGTTAGTATGGTTGAGCAATAGATATATATATATATTAATTATATTGTGATGATGAAAGCTTTTTTTGAATGCTACGTCTGCAACCTGGGACCTCTAGATGCAGGTATCATTTTTTAGACAAGTCAATTTTGTTGATGTTTCTTTTTTAAATTCATTTTTCAATGAAAGAAAAGCTCTAGAATTTTAGAACAGCTGAAAAATAATCAAACATTATTCAAACTCATTAATGAAGTTTTTTTGTGGTGATGAATTATTGCGACATAACAGGAGTCATCTCTAGCGTTGAAACCGTTGAAAAAGTGTGAAAGATAATGAATTAAGACACATGGATAAGTTAGTGGGTGACAAGAAATTTTTTTACCAAGAGAAAATGAGAAAATAATGGGTACATATCCAGTGTGAAGCATTAATCCCTCTAGGGTACACATGGTTATGATTTTTCAGGGGAATAGTTTCTATTGTACGTCCGGAAATCATTTATCCCAATTTGAGATTTAAAAAAAATGAGGGAAAGAGGATCTACCAAGAAGTTGTAGGTCATAATGTTCAACATCCAGCCACCCATTGGATGATTTATTAACTGTAGGACAAGTATAATAACACTTTTATCTCCAGTTTAAATGACGTATATTATCCATATATATTACAATGTGGATGTTTGAATAAAATGTACACGAGGTCGTTCTAATTTCATACGGGCAATTTTGTTAAATCTACAGAAGAGTTATATAAAAGGGTTGACATTGGCTAGAATCGTGATATGTTTCCACGCTTCCACAGGATACTTTATTAAAAGACGACCCTTTATCAACGTCAAAAAATACTAGTCAATTCGATACACATCATTTCTAAACGTAGAATTTTTTTTTACACGCTTCAGATTATACTGACACACGACAATAACGCCGACTCGTTTGTTATCAGGCGATAAAACATAAAACATTTGACATTTTGCTTTTATGCCATTTGAAATACGATTAAAAAGTCATCAATATAAAAAACTAATTCTTTTTTTATTAATTACTTTTATCAGGATATTTTAATTGAGGAACTGTGATAGAGCAGCATTGTTTGAATGCTTTTGACCAAAGTTCAAGTATAAACATTACTTTGGTTTAACCTCAACCATTTTTTCCCCATCAATGTTATGATAAATGATCCTGGTGCTGTTAAAAGCGAAAGAACATGTTTGAATTGATTAGCATATTTTTCAAAATTATGTTAATTGGTTATATTAAAAAATAATATTAATGGGATATTTTTTTTTTCTAGTGAGAGATAATGAAGAGAAAGTACTTGGATCTAATGCACAAAGTAAAATAGAAAATCAAGCTGGAATCTAATTTGTTATACCCTATGAGTCATTTACTTGAGACCGGTATGTTATGTTATTATGTTCATTTGACCAACTGAAAGTGTTAAGTAAATATTCGATTAAATATGACACGCAGTAGTCATTTGTGTTATCGAAAAATATGGTCAAAAAAAAGTTGATAAACGAAATCCGGTCTAAGTCAATATTGACACTTTTATTTGAATTGTAAAGTTCAACAAATGCTGGTCAAAATTCGTTAAAAACAAACGATTTATTGCTGTGATCATTATAACATAAAATATTGGAAATAAAATGTTTGAAAAAATCATTTTGGAGTAGAATTAAGAACCCTTTGTTTGGATAAAGCCAATAATTGATTGCTAGAATTAATTGTTTCTTTTTTTTTATTCAATTAGCAGAGAATGAAAAACTAGATTGTTTATTGTGCAATCATAATAATACAATATCAAATCATAAATCAAAAGTAAGAGTGTTCAGTAGCTATTGAAAAAAGTTATGTAACTTTACCTTTTTTTTTTTTAATTGAAAGGACATTTGCATTGTCATTCACATCAAATCTCCAATATCATTAATATAAATGATTGAAATATTTAAACATTTTTTTTGATATTGAATTTTAAAACCAACTCTAAATGTTAATGAAATCATAAAATGTCTTAATATAACCAATCTTATGAGTCCTAAGCTAAAAAATGTATAAATAAAAATATTGTATCTATATTTCAATCGGTTCTATTGAAAAATGAAAAAGAGATTGTTCATTTCTAACAATAAATTGTAATGATCAATCTTGTATTAAAATTCTTTCAAATAAAACTAATCCCAATAATCATCCAGAGATTAAAAAAGCACCAAGAAGACTTAAAAAACATATTCAACCTTTAAAACTGTCATCCACCAAAAATTGGAATGCTGGTGGAGTAGACTGTAGATGAATTGTGACAAAAAATCTGTGAGCAGGTGATATAATCCTACACTAAGTATATAACTAAACTAAAGAAGCTCAAAGAAATAAAGAAGAGAAGAAGGAGATGAAGAAGAGAAGAGGACACAAGGAAAGAACGAGTTCAAAGCCCAAGCAATATACAAGTAGGTCCCCCAGAAATTGCTTTAACTCAAGTTCCACAAGATCCCAAGAACCTCGTGGCCCTACACAACTCCCATCGGGTCGATCAGTTGAACCGTTGTGTTCAACTCTTGTGGCAAGTCTCAACTCGTTTCTTCATGCACACCGACCGGTTCATCGAATGTACACACCAGACATTAATATTTCTCCTCGATCCTCATCATCATGCTCTCATATAGCCCATCCTCGTTACTTATTATCTACTCTATTAGTTCCTCGAATAAATTTTACCTGAATGAACAGCTTCGTTTTCCTCGAACACTGATTCGTCTACATCCTCTTCAGCATTATTTCTGAACTCAATGTCTGAGTCATTGACACGGTTTTTACCACTTAAACCTCCTGGACAATCAACTGATGCATGCCTTGAATTGGCTTTAACATGAGTGCTAGCACTTCGTATCACTTTGGTGCTGTGGGTCCTTCTGATTAATAAATTGGAGAAGGTGCTATTGTTTTCATAGTTCTTGTTGCTAATGTTGTTATTGTTTTGTTTAGGATTATTATTATTGTTGTGATTATTGTTACTGATGGTGCTACTGTGTCGAGTTGGTCCTTGAACCTTTATAAATTTTCGAGCATCTTCCTTTTTATTCCTACGTTCGAACCCTACACTCGATTCACTCAACTCCCTTTTCCCATCCAAGCAAGCTATTGTGTTATTCAACCGACAATCTTTCTTCTCAGTGTCTCTTTTCCCAACTAAACGGCTCTGGAACCTCTCGATCGTCTTCAACGATCGAGTCCTCTCGACCTTTTTCCTTTGATTTGAATTCCCAATCGATTCTACCACTATCGCAGGCGTCTCAAACATCCGAGTGAGACTTTGAACTTTCCCTTGAGTACCTGCGATACTCGTCTCTGGCCTTTTGTTTAACTCTGCACTGTTGCTTAGGGTTCGGTTCAAAACCGGACCATTTTTTGTACTTATTGGAAATGTATTGCACACATATTTTTCTGGCTCTTGAGATAGACACTTTGTGAGCTTAGGATGATGGTGAGATCGAGATTCTGACTCTAGAGAAACGTAAAATGTTGATCTACGCTTTGGTAACTCCATTTTTTCCTTTTCCTTATCGTCACTGCCGATCATTGTTGTATTAACAGCTAAAATAATCTCTCATTTACATAACATCTATTTTACTTTTTACCTAAAAGTGTCTTCAATATCACTCTTTAACATCACATCAACAAATACAAATCCGTAAATGTTTTAACATTAATGTTAAAAATTAATTTCAACAGTTAATGAATAAAATAAAAAATTTCCTCTTTTAACCATTCATTAGTTTTTCTAAATCACCCATAATAATTTGCTCCGAAAAATTATCTCATTATCATGGTGGTGACCCTTTTGTGTAACTTGGCAGTACTTAGGCATTTATCTCACGCCCTGATGACTCAATTCTAGGCAGCCCTACCCTGACGTCACCTCAAAAGATCTCTAAAAATTGTCAAAATAAAGCACAAATAATTTAACTATGTTACTATTGTATCTTATAAAATTGTACAACACAAAACACTTGGAAAAAATGTCACTTTGTTTAACAAGCAAAAAAATTGTTTACTCTTGAAAAATAATAACCCAAGTCTTGCGATTTAGAAGCTTCCTTCCACAGGTATTCGTGTCCAATATTGTGGTATTTAGCACTTGATGCACGATAGAATGTCACGGTGAATGTATCGGGTTTCTTTGATGTGAGAACGTACCGTACAACTGTCGTTCATCGAGCTGGACGAACTCACGACTATTCTTGCTATTGCTTACTCCAATACTCCAAAGAGTAGCATGAACCCAGTGAGCAGAGCTAGCGCCTCTACAATTCTTTCACCAAGTTACGACTCCGCGTGGCATTGATGCTCACACCGAATGCATTTATAGTACAGTCCATTTAACGAAACTTCCTTTAAGAGATAGAAAAAAATACGGATTCACTCATTTGAATATTCCTATGAAATTGAGAAGTAAATCGAGTGTAGCTTTTATGTATGTATATAGCTTTGAGATCCGGAGTCTCTTTGTCACTCGGCACACATGTGTGTCTTCTCCAACTCTTCTTCACGTGAAATGAAACGCAAATGTGCTCTAACCGCCACAAATGTCTTGATAAATATTGCCGCGAAAAAAATTCTGTTATTTATTATGTTGATTACGAATTATCTTGTTTTTAAGATAATTGAAGATCATGTTAAATAATTGTACTTGCTATGAATTTTGCATCTTTTTTTTTTTGCTTCCATTCTATTTTTGTTTCTTTGATTTTCATAATTATCTTGGTATTTAGAAAGTTATACGTTTTTTTAATGATCATTACTTGATATGTCGGAATTTTATCCTTTTTATTATTATTAAGATTGCAAGAAATGTATTCGTTTTTTTTGTTTTATTTATTATCACAAGTATTAACCGAGTTTTAATGCACTCAAGTATTAAATTAGATTGACATTGAATTTATAATTGAATCAAATTCATGATGGGATGAATTCAATTTTTATTTAATAATTTTAGTATCGAATCATTTTAATATTTTTTGCATAATGATCATAAAATATGCACTCAATTATCAAGGACAAGTAATATAATAATATTGTATACAAATTGTTTCATTGATTCTAATAAAGTAAACCTAAATAATTTTTTCAGCTTTTATGATTCATTTAAATATCTAATTGATGTTAAAACAAATGTCTTTGATGAAGAATACTTTTATCTCAACTTTATCTATACATATCTAAGGTCCAAGATGATTTTAAATATTTGAATAATTGTCTCCATCATCATCATTATCTTGATAAATACCTTCCAGAAATGGTTTTTATGTTTATTCTATCGATGGTAAGGTGATCTTTTCCACTAGATAAACCTAGATAATCTATTTAAGATGATTCAGATGATAAAAGACTGTTGACATGATGTTATAGTGTCGGTTGGCCTCCATAAAAACGGAAAATTATGCTAAAATATGGCATAAGAATTGTCTTGCAGACTCCATAGGGAGTATCTTTTCGTCTTACAATCCGTCACGTTTCATATACATTCGTGCTGGTACATTTTTCACAGCTATATTATACAGTGACTATGCATTTATTTATATCTAATGTAACTTATTTATACGCATAATTTCCTAGAATTTGAATTCAAAAAGTACCTGACTTCAATATATAATTTTCAAGTTTCAATTCTCTCAAGCAACATTTTCCCGTACATAATCCTGGAAATTATAAATCCCACCTTCATACACTTTTATTCTCCTCGCCACACACAAGCATCAGATCTGTTTAGACATTCCAAAAATATTCGCACAAGACTCATAAGCTCAGACATGAACCGACGGAAAAAATAAACGTGGTTTAAGCTCAAATTCGTTGCAGTTATAAATCTCTTGGCTTTTATTTCTTGATCCTTTTGAAAGAACGAAAGAAAGAGTATTATAAAAGAGGTAAAAAGAAATAAAAGGAACCAACCTATAAAAGCAGTATGAAATTTATTGAAATTTATTTCATCTCTTATCTATGTTGCGTCTAGAGCTCTTGACTAGTCTAGACAAAAGTGTGTTAAGAATGCATGGGAAGGAGTAAATGAGAATCACTGGGATAACGTGTCGTATGAGCCTGAGGTGCTCCACTCTCTTATCCAGGATGTCTCTTGATGATACATACTAGTAAGGAAACTAGACCTTCCCTACTATATCCATTATATGGAGGTCTTGGTGGTTGAGTTGCGTAGTAAATAGAGAAGGGGAATAAAGAAGCAACACCGGTGAATCGTCGATAGAAGCACGTGCTTGGCTGTTGAGATTACTTGATCCTACGTAGCAGGACAGGAAGTAACAGCCCGTTATATTCGTTTAGCGACAGCTTGGCTTCCGGAGTTGCAAACTCTTTTTAGCATGCACCTCCTTGGGTGGCATAGTTAAGTGACATTTGTCACTAATTTAAATTTGGATTTCATTTTAATCCTTACTCTCAAAGGTCGATGGACTATAAAGAGAAGAGACGAAATGATGATGAAGAAAAGCTTGAGTTCCTTCTGACAAAATGCACATTGAATTATGAATGAGTTTTAGTACAGTGGAAGTAATGCGACAAGTGAAAAGCGAATTCGTGCCTCAGAATAAGAAGCTGAAGAAATGAGAGTTTGAGAAGAAGAATAAGAAAAGGTTTTGTTTAAAGGTGCTTGGACTTGTATTATAAAAGCAACGTATATTCGAGTGAAAGAATCAGCAAGAGAGATACCAATAAAATACGTGACTGTGCAACCACGACAACAGCCAGTAGACATGCTCCGTTCGAAACGAGTTCCATGGTGTTTAATTCGTGCAAGAGAGTTTGAAAAGACTTGAAGACAAGTTGATTAAAGAATTTCATTTATCACAAATTAAAAATCGTGTTTTAGATTACTAAATTGTCGGATAATTTACCGGAACATTAAATTATTTTACTTTTTAGAAACAACACTTTCTTATCATCTCTATTTCTTGTGGTTTATATTTTCTATCCATTTTCATTCACTATTCATATTTTTTTACCTCAACTCCAAAAAATTGCCTGAACTCATGAATTAATAATCATTATTTAAAATTTTAATTATCAACTTTGTTATTTTAATATTAATAAATATTCATCATAAAAAGTTTTTTTTATCAATAAATTCTACTAATTTTTAATCATCAATACAATTAAAAAAAAAAAGATTGGAAAAAAATTTTTAAAGGCCAATTATTGGTTAATTAAATCTTTAGTATCCTTCAAATTGATTCAATTGAGCTTATATTTTTTCAAGTAGTTGTTGACTTGAACTAATAACAGTCATTGCAACAAAAAATAATAATCGTCAAGACTTATATTGAGGTAATAAGCAATTTAATCAATTTTTTCCCCAATTTAAAGTTTTACCTGAAAGAAAGAGAGAGAGAGAAAGAGAATTGCCCCTTAGAATAGAGAAGAGAATACTTTTCCACAACGGTCGTATTTCTTAGTGTTCTCACCTCCGCTACACCATGAAATGTAAGCACGTGGGAAAGAGCTCTCGCTTCTTCGATAATTTTATTTCCTATAAAGAAAAGGGAAGAATGGCTGATCAAACAGTACAAATAGTTATAAACCACTCTAATAGCTTACTACCGCATTTTACTAATCGTTTTTCGGCTTTGTCTGTGAATAAAAATTCATTAGATATAATCAATGGGTACAATTTATTTTGTCACGTAGCTATGGCGTATAAAATAATTAATCCAACGGTCAATGATCCGATAAACGAACAAGAAGTGAAGGGGAGAACCATATAAAGAGATCACACTACACCACCTTGTAGGGGATGCTCCATTAATGGGTCGAGAACGATGCAAGAATAAATTATCTTCTATCAATAAATCTTCTACTGAATTAAAATAATAATGAGTTGATTAATTCATCATAGAATAAAAGGCAACAATTTTTCATTTTAAACCAAAAAATTTACTCTAAATCTGTTTTATCATAATGCTGTCGATAAAATAGATAATATTATTTATATGGTTTTGGAGTAATCTACCATCAAAAAGAAAAGAAAGTAAATTTTTTTATCGACTGTGGAAGAGTAGTATTTGTCAAATTTGAATGACAAATAGGACTTGAATGTTACAATGAATGAAACAAACTCGAGAATCAGATCTTTGTTTCATTTTTACATCCTGTTTTCATGTTACTATTATCTTTAATAAGACACACGATAAACAATGGTCAATTATAAAGTCATATAGCCTTTCACATTAGATTTGTATTGTGCGTCACCATAAAGATTGTTCTTCATATTTTTTATCTTCTTGCGAACATGTACAATTTATTCTCATGCGTGGGGTCTTGAATATTTTTCAAGATATAGGTCTGTCGGTAGGTGTTTTTGACTTAGAAAGTCGTCCATTGCTAGATTATTGTTATTATGATCAATAACAAGCTTACCTCGCCCATTTTTGCAATTAACTTTACTTGTGCAAGAGTTTTGAGGCAATGATCTAATTTTCGACTCACCTGTAACAGACAATAAAACAATACCAATTACAATTGTGACATTCAATTCTCTGGATGATTAATTGACAAGATTGTTTCCGATTTTAAAGTTACCAAGCAAATCTGAATGAGTACCAAACCAACACACGTGTTCACCTTTTTACATATACTGGGGACAACTTTTTCGCGACGTTTGCGTATATACCAACTTTAATGGGTTCGCTGACCATATCGGAGCACACGCGCTCCAATTCCCCTCACCAACTTTTTATTTGACTCTTGCTCTGTACTGGACCATCAACCGAATCACAGAGGGAAAAAATTGTTATAATCTTTGGGCATGACTTCTACAAAGACCAATAAATTTTGCTATTTATAAATAATTTATTACTTTACAGCTCTCTAAATGAGTCAATGTTTCCTAAAAGTATTCTATATCTTCTTTCTTTTACCTAATTAATGTTTTTCGTTAATCGACCGACTTAATCGGTCAAAGAAAAGATTTAATGTTCTGCTGTTGTTCTACTATACTTAACGATGATGTTTGCGTGTAGAACTAGTGAAAAAAAAAATAACTACCGCACATGTAACGGACTTGGACTCCTGTTTGGGTGTCAATAATGATGATGAACTGTGTGTATAAAAGTGTTTACAATCTTATTTTACTTCAGAACAGTTAAAATAAACGTACATTTATATCTCCTTAGTAAATAAATTCTTTGTAGAGTTTTAATCTTCATTGAAAAATAAAAAATATATATCAAGATTAATTAACTTTATTTAGAATTATTCAGTGCCCGAACAGTGAGTCTATGATTGAAAATTCATATCACGCACTGACAAATCACTCTCGTGAGGACACTAAATAACTGATAGGCCGTTTAGGCTGCTGGATAGTTGGAACGTGTCACTAATAAACTGCCTCAAGTAGAGGTTGTGTACGTGAGTAAATATTAACACGATCCTGTAGTCACACCGTATGAGGTACTCAGCTGCGTGCCACGCCAGCTAGTTGAATAAATATATGTACACTTCGCCCTCATGTGACAATCCCCACGCAAGGTGCAACTATCGATGCATAGCTTTTCAAAACGTCTATCATACTCTAGCTTTCTGATTTTATTTAGGCCCCTTTTTTGGGGTAGATGACCAAATGTATCTCCCTTTTTTTTTATTCGTTGATTTTAAATGATAAATTCCTCTTTAATTACCTTCCAAATGTTTTTTTTTTTTATTTTAAATAACTATCTCAACAAATTAATTCCGGCCATTAAACTCTGATGAAAATTAAATTCAAATTTGAAATAAATTATAAGGGTATTGAATAAAATTTTATTATAAAATGAATGTCATTTATTATTGAAAAAAAGAGTGAATGATTTCTAAAGAAAAATTGTACGATTAAATGAAATGGTCAATTTTATTGATCAATTAATCTTGACGGTATTTCAAGAGGTATCATTTATATCAATGAATAGGATGTTGAGATTTCCAAAATTTTCCCTTTTATATAATTTATCAATTTATAAAGATATGTTCTAGCTTCTGAATTTTACTAAACACCAATAGAGTCATAAATAACCATAAAAACCCTCATATGTATCATCAATGATTGCATCACCAGCTGGAAACCTGTCTAGAATAATTATTCTACTTCTGACGCATAATATTTTAATCCCTATACACATCATTACACAACTATGATAAATTTTACTTGAGTCCTTTTGCCAAGTTTATTCAATAATAAAATGTCAAATTAATAAATAATAAATAAATAATGATAGACTTAAAGGTAATATGAAATGTATGTTAAACTGTTCACATTTAGCCTTTTATTTTCTATGAATGAATCAATTTATTATGGTCATTATTTATCAAATGATTCCAACTATTTGAAAGTGTACCTGATTCAGGATCATCAGTGTCAGCTCCACGTAGACACGAGTGAAAACTTCTTGAGAGTCTACGACCCCCTGGAGAAGTAGCTTCATTAGATACTGCAGAATTCATATTTATGTGCTTTAACTTAGCACTCACGACTTCTTGTAGCTTATAAATAATTAAATTATAAACGGATTTAACGTGCAAGTAATTTAAACCTGCTTTTAACTTTTTCTTTCACTTATATTACTGCACAAGTAATGTTTCTGCAGATTCTCAATAGCTGCTTTCTATTCCTATAGTTTCAAGTGTTCTGACATATAGCCTCCTCCGCACATACACATGACAAAAAGGCGGAACTCAAGGATCTGCTTTTGACTGTCATCTACACCGGACGTCCAGCTGCCGTTACCTGCTGTTTCCTGTGTCCCTCTTCTTTGAAAAATTCCACCAGCACTATTTCTTTATAGTCTCCTTATGATTCTTTATTATAGAAATTCACTTCTTTAGTATGTAAGGTAGTCCAATCAGTTGACATCTTTACGTCATCCATTTACATTTATACGACCTACGACGTAGTCCCCACACTTCTTATCCCATTTTTCATCAGATTTTCCCTTTACTTGGAAAACTTATTCTTATTGGTTTACTTGTAATTCTTTTTATTCCTATTAGAACAATTGTTTCAACGTCGTTAAGTTTTATGCCAATTTTTAAAACTTGTCTTTAATAATACAGTAATTAATATTACTAGTGGTTATGATAATTTTTCATTAAATTAACATAAAATAAAAATATTTACTCCATTTTAAATGGTTACGTAGCTTTTTTTTTTCAAAGTAATTCTAGCTTGAAAAATTTTTTTATATCTAGTTTAAATATATTTTCTTTCTTGCTTTACAACAGAAAGCTTGTTAGAAGAATAATTAAACTATTAAACAATTTCATAATGAATATTTTTTTCTTCTTCACTATTTTCTGTCGTCATTTACCGGTTTTCTTGATTTTTTTGTTGTTGTTCATTGAAATTGTTTTCCGGTGTTTCTTGTCAAGCGAAACAATAGTCAAAGCCACATAAAAATTGAGTCGCAGTGATTAGCTTTAGCTAATGAAACAAACGCGTATTCCGTATCGTTATCTCTTTTAGTCAAGGCTACAACGAAATATGAATTGAAATATCAAAGCGGCGGCGTTCTCAGTTGTGCGAACGCGACATCCGGTAAATAAATGTGTCCACTCTGTCCTGTTCATTTCAATAAATTTACTCACATGGTGGTGGGCGTTGTCTTTTTTTTATTCACTCATCAGTTCTTACGAATTTATCTAAGCCGCCAACACAACATGTTGGAGTATATAGCACATAGTATTTTAGATGAGATTGAGTGTGTAATAAAATTCAAGAATATTTGTTCAAGCTATTATACACATGGAACGGAAGTGCATATAAAGTACAGTGTAGGGTTTCTTTCCCTTGCTTATTTACCACCTGGACGGTTGTTGTAATCACAAAACAGGTGTTGAGCTTCATGTGATAGACCAACGTGAAGAGAGTAGAGAGTCTTGATGGCCACCAACACACAACACTAAAGTGTGTTATCGTAAAGTTATGATAAAGCCAATTATCTCTTACGGAAACTCATGGAACTCATGTTCGAGACTGCACGACGTCTTTTCTGCTGTATTCTCTGCGTGAGGTTCTCCTCTTGATGAATAAAATGACGTCAGTTTGATTTCAACGAGGCCGAAGACATGTTTAACACAATTATATACGTATTCTATTCACAATTGTCAGTCAAGCACATTCCTAAAGCTTGTTACTCGCTTCGTTTATATATATTTTCTTTCTTTCTTACTTTATAATACACTGTACTTCATATTTTCTTTAACTTTTCTTATTTTCAGTAGACACAACAATCCTGATGGCGCGGAAAGCAAGAACTTGAACACAAGGAATCAGCTTCCAAACGAGCTGCAAAACTCCAAGGACATCACGTACTGAGACAGGATTAATGTAAAAACATCAGCTTGTCACTCTAAAGATGCTTTGTTCTTTTGTATCTAACGTTGACCAAATTTTTTATAACACTTTTTTCTTTATAAATACTTGAACGTTTTTTCATCAACACTCGTATCGGTATCGCTTTTGATAACAATTCAACTGTTTTAAATTATTTTCACTTTATATTGATGTTGATGTCCATGAGTATTGTGTTTATTATTATTCTAGGTATTTATGATAAACTGGACAGTGTTGAACACTAAAGTCTACCATGTTTTAGTCTAAATACAGTGACAACACCAGAAACAACACTTTTGGAATATAAAGAACACGATCCGAATTCACTCGAAGCAACGTTGAAACTAAACTGCTGAGACTTGCGGTCGGCATGTGTAGAATAAGTGGGAGACGCGCGTTGCCGAACCAAACCGAACGAACGCATCGCAGTGCCCGTCTCTATATTTGTTACAATGCGATCACATCGTTTTATCTGTGTGAGTTTTAGAATGTAATGGTTCATTGCGGGATTGCAAATAAAAGCTTTCACTAATTACCATCCCTGATCTCTTTTTTTTTTATTGTTTTGAAGTTTGTTCATTTGTTTGGGTATCAGGTATTTTATTTTTTACAAAAATATTCTGCTAAAAAAGTAATTAATTTTCACACAGTATGTCTTTATTGAAAAAAATTCATTCAATAATTAACGAATTTTTTCCGACGAATTGCTCGAATATTTGGTTAAATAAAATCAAAAATATGAATTGGAGTAAATGAAAAATTTCAATATGCAAAAGCTATGAAAGCTCGTTAATTGCAGATATAAATTTTATTTAATTTCTTTGTTAATATAATTAAAAAAAAATATTTTCATAATAAACAATCATGCAAAATAAATCAATTCACTTTTTTTATTGAAATATTATATTTCTTTTAATTTGATGATTAAAACAAATGTTAAGATAATTTTTTAATGCAACTTAAAATATAAATAATCAGATAATTAATTTGATTAATTGTTATCTTGTAAATGATATCAATAATTTTGTAATCTCAACAGCTTGTTATCAAAAAAAAAAAACTCTAAACTTTTCAGAATCAATTTACAACAAAAATGAATTATTAGAATGACAAAAAATAATTGACTATGTTATGTCCGACTTTATTTTATTTATTCATTCATTTTTTATATTGTTTTAATAACCTTTAATTCGCATCATTATGTTCACAAACTTCAAATACACTACCATTTTAATTTCAAATCTATATTAATTTAAATACGTAAATTAATAAGTCAACACCTGCATCAATTGTTCAATAATTTATTTTGAAAAAAATATTCTTAGATGCTTTAAAAAAAAATTTATTGACATTCAAAACTAATTAAATAATGAATAAAAATAAATTGACAATCACAGCACAGATAAACTGATTGATTGGATGACTAGAAGAGCAGATAACAAGAAAATGAAATTTCATGTCAAAAGTTTAGCAGTAAAGTCAAATTATTGGGAAATGGTTTGATAAGTGTATCACTTATCAGTCGTTTTAAAGTAAAATTGGTCTAAAAAATCGACCTAGATTAGTAGTACATATGGAAAGAAGCAAATAGGCTGATGGTGTTTTATCTAAATAACCTTATGATGACTACAAGTTACTTAAGTTCATTTCAACTAGCGACCCTATCAACTCTTTTGGTTTACCGCACTCTTTCTCCGCATACAGCATAAAACAGATGCACACGCGAGTGCCCCAGTTGAGAGTCTATATTGCATACACGGTTATGGCGACCACTATTTTTAGAGCATCGTATGCATGACGGTCCAGTCCTCAAAGTGTGCATATGTATAGCATCGTTCATTTTCTTATGCTCGAATAAAAAAAAAAAACAATCTTCTACCAGTCATTTTTCTTTCTAAAAGTTCAAGTTTTATTGCTCCAAACACAATAGACATGTCAGGTGCATACTAGTTAACTTCAATGAAGAAAATTTATAAAACAAAGAAATTGTTATAACGCTTTCACTCACTGGGATAGATTTTTCTAGACTATTATCATCATTCTCACGCTCAGTGATACTTTATGATGCTCTTGTACTTATACTAATTATGTTTAGATGCATATTAAATTTTTAAAGCCCCATAGAAATCGTTTGTACTTGTTTGTAACAAAAAGAGTGATATTTCAGCATTTACTACTTAGGTAGGTTGAATAATTATTTTTTATAGCATCACTCGCGATCTTTATAACTCTCTAAAATTTATCATCAGTAATCATTTCAAGTTGAGATAATGATTTAATTACATTTTTCACTAATAAATTAAATTAAATGCTCCTTTATTAGACTTTTCATTTTCTAAAGCCTTTTATAATTATTCATTCAAGTTCAAAGCTGTGATATTAAGTCTTCATCATCCCAATGGTCTTGAATTATTGATCCAAAGAATATTAGTATTATATTTAAATATTTTAAAATATTTAAACTGAATAAAAAGTACTACAAAATAAAGGTAAATGTTAAATAATTATTGAAATTATTTGAAACTTCATGGAAACGTTTTGCCATTATTTTAAAACTCATTTTAAATGTTAAACACTTTGTACAGGTTTCTAAGTAATTTCTCGGCATTATTTTAACAAGAAAAATCCCTGAGAGACCCTTTAAGAGGATTATTTACAGCAAAATATAAAAGAGTAAATGGTAGACCTAAAAAAATATTTTTTCGCAGAAAAGCATGATTGTAAAAAAAAATAGGTATAGATCACAGTAGAGCAAGGTGTCACGTAGTTCGCGTGCTTTGATAATTTTCACTTGTAGATAATTGACTTTAGTCGTCAGCGCACGAAAGACAAAGCAACTCACCTTTACAATTGTCCTCATTCTCGGGCGGAGGGAATCCTCGGGGTAAAGACAAAGACTTTAACTCACCTGTAATAATAAAAAATAAATAATAAAATATAGTAATTTAATAAACGTAACATTATTTAATAATACAAAGTTTTAATTCAATTTATTTGATTATGTTCTATCGCTTTATCATGACAAGTAAACTTTGTGTATATTCAATTACAGTGTAACATCATTTGAGTTTTGATGCAATGCAGACTCTCGAAATGATGTTTCTCTATCTCTTATGCAACTGGACTCACATCAATCTAACTTCTACTTGACTTTACTTTGTGATGCTTATTATATGTACATTGATTAAATAACTAACATTCACACATTGATTCTATCTCTTTTTTTTTTTTCATTGTTCATCATCTATTTATAGTAATTGCATGATAAAAAAAAATTTTAATTAACTACTAGAATGCTACTTGAAAAAATTTTTATAATCCAACTAACAAGCCACTATATTTTTCTAAAAATCATCTTAATAAATACAGAGAAAAAAAATAGCTATCTAAAAAGAAGAAAAATAAAAATAATTGTCATATTTTAAAAAGAGAATTTTTTTCAAAATATTATCTTTAGCACAGATGGTTTAGTAATTATGTAAAATTATAAGAAAGTGAAAAGATGTTAATTATAGTTATTGAATAATTATTCTTTATAATAATTAAACAAATAAATAGAACGAGATTTTAACCATGAATATCTAGTTATTTTGATATACCATTGGTAACATTTATTTTCAATTAAATACAGTTATTGAATACATAAATTTTGTCACAATATTGAATCATTCCTGAATAAACGTGAAATTAATTTAAATTGTAGCTGGAAATTTGTTTTTGATTAATAATTTACTGACATTTGCAATTTATCATGTCAGTATTTCAAAATAATCCATTTCCTGAATCAAACATAGAGATAAAGAGAATATATTTATATTTAAAAATAGAATTAGCAAACTTTAAGTGGGACTTAGTTTAGCTGATGATTGAGATACAAAAAATCACAGAAAAATTATACTTAAAATAATACAAAATTATGACCTGAATAAATATTCTCATTAGCAGAAGAAAGAAAAGCTTTCAACTTCAATTTATTTCCAATACATAAAATAATTTGATGTTCTATAATTAAAATTCATCTGTTCATTTGATTGAACTATTATTAAATAATAGCATCGATAGGATAATATTATTACAACACTTTATCTCCTGGAAATCTATTTCACTTCGATTCTCTAAACATGTAGAACACCAAGTTAGAGTAAACATTTCATTAAAAGTTTATCAGAGAAATAAAATATTGATCCAATGTTTATATCAACTTCTAATAGTGTCTCGATAAGAATTAGTGTACGACATGAATATTTCTAGTGTAATCAGGTGAAAGTCCTGTTGTTTTTGTTGGAACAAACATCAATGAGACCACCGTCCTACTTCCGGAGTACCGGAAGTTGGGTCGCCACATCATCCGGATATTCGTATTACTTGAAAATAGTCTGTGTGCATCAGCTATGTATAAGATTAAAATTTCTGTTGCTATGTAGGTTACATCTCTATACAATTCACTCCATAATAATATAAATTATCCTGAAAATATTTCTAAAGTTTAGTTGCTCTGCGGCAATCATAAAAATACAATTGGCTTTTCTCCAAAGTCGATCACGGATGTGTAAACATGGGAAAACCGCTTCAATGTATTGCCGCAGTATTAAACGGACGCCAAAAGTAAAATAAAGTATAAAGTAACGAATAGAGCGAAAGAGAAGAAAGAATAGAGGATAAGAAGTCTAACGGAAGGTGGGGGCGACTAAGTGGGACGAGGTGAAAGAGAATATCAATTTTCTTAAGTTTTCGTCTATTTTTTCATTATTTTACTTCCTGTTTTATTAAATATACATACATTTTACCAGGTTTTATCTATTAGCATTATAAAGGACTCTAGGTAAATATAAAAGCCTCTTATTTATTTACTAATTGTTATGGTCGTACTTTATATAATATCAGAGTTGATATACCTAGAGAGTAGTCCATGGAACGTAAGATGACACAAGTGTCTTGATCAAAGCATTATATTTTTCCTTCCTATTACATATTTAATTCTTTCTTTTTTTATGTAACTCACAATTGTATTTTACTATTGTAGATTTACTAATTAATATAATTAGAGTAATGATCTGTGACATTTCACAGAATTATCTTATTCTTTGACATCACTTTGTATCACAGAAGTTGATAATAATATTTATAATTGTTATTATTATGTCATTATATAAGCTTTGAAGTGATCCATAAATAAAGTTGCATAAATCCAATAATTTATCAATCGATTTTTTAGACTGGGACGAGGAGTAGATGTTTGATGAAGAATAAACGAGTTATTAATAATAAAAATGGTCTCTTTACATCGATTACAAGGTATGAGAAAGAATTACTTTTAAATAAAATTATAAGATACAGAAAAAAATTACTAAATTTACCAACATAGATCATCAAGTCTTTTTTGTAACTTTAATAACATAAATATTTTATTGATTGCTATATTTACCAACTTATAAAGGTTAAATTATATAAATATATATATTTAAAGATTTCTTATATCAAAGTTTAATAAAATAAAAAATATTTTATAACCTGACTTGAACTTTAAAAGTTGATGGAATAAAATAAATGATACAAAAATAAAACTTACAGGACAACAATTTAGAATGAGGATCAATTTTTGCTGTTGAAAGGCATGATAATTCTGGGAGATATGTATGACGGTGACCATATCCTCTTGCTGGTAAAGTTCTGACTTTCCTCAAAAATGAAGCTGTTGGAAATCCATTTTATTTTTTTTTTTATAATTCATTGGACTTTAAACTAAAATTAACATAACAAAAATTAGCAGAAGTAAAGGATAAAAAAATAGGATTAAAAACCAAGAAGTTGGGCATCACTGTTTGGTTATCATCCAAATTGATATCATTGATAACAGTGAGGAAATACGGAAACTCCACTAATCATCATCCGCTAAGAATTTTCATGTTTTAGGCCAAAAGATTAACCATTTTTCTCTTTACTTTCATTCTTTCTTCTTTTATTTATTTATCAACCTTTGTTGAATTTCATTCATCCTCTTTTGATACTCAGCAAATATAGGTTTAAGTTGTGTACAAGTAGATAACAGCTATCAGTACTACTATCATTATCCTCATCATGATCACACATCAGTATCATTATTATTTGTGTAGTAAAAAATAGAACTAAATGTTTTTATTTCATTCCAATGCATATAAGCTTGTGAGTCATCCTCTAGAGTTCTACGTAGGATGAACAAGACATGAATTATAGTAAAACAATACTTCCTCATATGTTTCTTTTTTATCATTAACAATACAGTACAGTTGTATTTATATTTTATTCATGTATTACAGCCTCTTTTCTACCTGATTTACGTACAGTGATTCATGATTTCACCGATTGACTCAATAAGTAATTACTCATTATCAATAGATAATGCTAAACTAATAAATTCTTTAATTTCTATTGGCTCTAGTGTTGCAACATGTACTTTCAACAATAAGAAAAAAGTTGGCAACTTCAAAGTCGAATTAAGTAAAGCATAATTCAATGCAATGAATTTTTATATTGTGAATTTCTAGAGGTAATTACATCATCATCATCATCATCATCATCATACATTAAGTGTTACTAATAGCATCTAAGAACTTTCGTAATTGTTATTGAGTGTGACCAGAGTCAAATTATATCCCACTTTGTGTAATCAGAGTATACTAGTTAAGTATCATATTCGCTCATATGTAGGAGAAACCATTGTCTTCTTATGTTACAAAGAACTTCTTGTTCTTATATGCAACTCTAAGAAGATGTTTAACCTTCTTCATGGTTCTTAAGATAATCTTTTGCAAGAGTTGCTAGTGTAATTTAAGAGGAAAATAAAGAGAAAAATGTTCCTCCTTAAACTGTTTGTTACAATTTGTGGTCATTTAGGTTGATGCAGAACTTTTTTTCATAAACAAGTGCAATAAATAAGTAGACTTTCATCAGTGATTCATTGTAAAGTAAATTATTTCAGCAAGTTTTATGTAGCATTAGCTAATAACTTGGTATAAAAGAATTTATTGTTTATTAAAAATGCCATATTTTATCAAATGATAAGCTAGTTTATGTTATAGTTATCAAGTTAAATATATAATTTAATCAATATTGTGACTCTAAATATAGTGATTAACACATATGATCCTAGAAATTAGAGATGATATTTAATCTAATTAGAAGAACTAGTGATTGAACTCCATGATATGCTAAGAAATCTAATACAAGTGATGAGATCTCCAACACTTGATCTACTCTAAGAACTTTTCTGCATCAAACTAATCACATGAAATATAACAAATCAATTGTTCATTCAATAGTAAAACATATAAATATAAAGAAATTAAATATAAAATTATTATCATCAACAAACGAAAAATTCCTTTGGGAATATTTTAGCAAATAATCTTTAAAAGAAGTTGAAGTAAAAGCTTTTTAATGTTGAAATGCACTCACAATCACTTTCTGAACATGAGGATTCATCTTCTTCGTCTCTACACTCAGAATCTTTTCGACTCCAACGTTTAATGGAACACCATAGTCTTCTATGACCCATCTTTTAATATTTTAATACACAATTCACTTAGTGTTTAATATGCTCTCACGAAAAAACTCCACCAAGTCGTATCATGAAACGCAAGTATCAATTCACTTGATTATTTGATTACATTAAACACAAAACTATTAACTTAGTTAACAATTCAACAAAGTTCAGACACATACTGCATAAATGTATGTGTACACACCCGGGGAATAAATAAAAGAAAATGTGAATGCACTTGTATATCGTTAAAAACTGGCGACTTAAAAGTTTATCATATCCGGGACGAACGGATGATGGTACAACGACGCTGTCTGCAATGAGCGATGAAATGTTCTACCTCATATACTCGATAAATAACTGAGTGTTGACGACGAGTATTGGAGGCATGGGTGCGTCGTTCTAATGACTCGCACACTCAACTACTTAAACGTAAATCAGTACTGAAACTGACGCTAAAGTCAATCTACTAGATATAGAAGTTGTTTTTTTGTACCATTCGTTTATTTTTAAAGTTGCGCAAGCAGCGGTTAAAGCAGATAATAATCCAAGGATGTGGTTAATGATGTTGATAAAATATTCTTCCTTTACTCAAATCCTTACAAATAAAAATGTCATGTTTTTATTTTGCATTGTTTCATGTTAATAACTTTTGGAGTCGCTATACGACAGTCTGATTTTTTTAAACTAATGAGAGCAGTTGATAAAGTAGGGTGAATGCCGATAGTGTAGAAAATAAATAACTTACCTCTTAAATTAATGTTTCCTACATGACCAACTAACGATTAATACTTATTATTTGAATCATAAACATAACCAAAAATTTTCTGTTCAATAAACAAATTTTTTTAAAGAAGCAAAGATAAATAATTTGTAACTGAATCATTTGGAAATTATTTATTTTATAAATTGTAAATAATTCATGAATATTGGCGTAATATTTGTAATTAAAAAAAAATTAAGCTCACTATGAAAGCTTTTAGATACTAGACCACGTCTTTCTTGTTATGAAAAAGTAATTTCTCATAAATTAAAATTCATTTTTAAAACATTCTCTTTTATTTGAAGTTTAAAATCAACAGTGGAGCATGAAGCTGATATAAATAATTCATAAATATGAATTAAATATCTATTTTTAGCTGCTTTGAAAATTTTTAAACACCGCAGGCTAATTAAAATATAATTTTCCACCACGAAACTCGTTTCCTATCCTCTGAACCAGAATTATTGAGGTAATTTCATTTATAAATACATTATTTAGCATATATTGCAACTGACATTAGTTTAAAATACAATTCACAAATTTAGTATTATAAAAATCATTTTGCATGTTAAATGAAATGGAAAAATTAGAATATGATATACATTCATACTATACTTGAGAATTCCATTATTTAATATCCATTTAAATTGAATTTCTGATTAAAAAAAAAATATATTCATTACAATTTCTCAACTTACCTATAGGCGATGCGGTGTTGGCTTCACGAAGACTGACAGTTTCAGGTTCAATTCCACCTTCGTCTTCCTCAATTAATGGTGGTGGTGGTGCTAATGGACGCGATTCGTAGCCCCAATGTTGCCTAAAAACCCTCGCACCACCGTCCAATCGTACACGAGGTAATTCGACAAACATCGAATCACGAATCTGAAATAATTACCCATTAATTAATCATCCTATAATCATATCACCTTAACCAAAGTATTAATTTACTAATTGGAAATAATAACATTCATGCAGAGAGATGCTGCAACAGGATTATAACATTTTATTACTTGATTATCATAGCCATGGAAAAAAAAAATCAATTAATTAATGAAAAAAATGAGAGAAAAAATTATACCATCATGACACTTAACTGTCATCTGCATCCATCGGCGCTGAGGATTAATCTAACGTTATTAGGATGATGTCACTAATTACAATCTACAAGAGCAATGGACGACATAGACAGAAGGCCAACGTATTTAAGCAAACCTATCAATTACAAACGCCGTAGCATGATGAAGCAATGATCGTATGAATATCATTCGCGACGTATTTTCACCCTCTTCAATCAACTTAACGAGTTCAGTAGAGTCAGCATATTTTTTTATCAAGCCGTTAACATATTACATAATAATCAAAATTTTATTATGATTCACTTCTATCATCTCCAAGACATGCTTTTACATCATATAAATGAATCGAGTTTAATATCATGCAAATTATGGTAAAAATTAGAACGACTGATTGAGTCTTCTAGTAAATTGGATGTAAAATAAATCTTTTTAAACATAATGTGTAGAAGCACAAACCTTTCCATGACTTCTGAAAAGGCATCCAGTTCCAGCAAATAGCTGCATTCAAGCATAAAATTTAATTAATAATGTATCCAAATAGAATAATAATAACATCTGCTGCACAATGTCAAGAGTCACCAATATATCCAACAGTAGTATATGTTTAAAAGCTAATAAACTACAACTCTAAGGTATAATAAAATTTTTTTATTGCCTCACGTCTAGTTCATCAATTCTGTGTACTCAAAAATAAGGGTCAAGCATACTAAGAGCAAAAAACTCCATGAAAAAAATTGCTGACTAATGTTTCATTGCTATATTTTTGCATTGTGCCGATTCAGTTTCTCATGTTGTGTGATTATTAAATTTTGTAATAATTACTACCACTTAAGCATAATTATTACAACGATTCTCAACATTCAAGCAAATATTTTAACAGAAATATTTCTGTTTTATTACTATGCTAATTTATATCTAAAAAATTAATTCTACATTTACTTATAGAGATGTTTTTATATTACTTTTTATATTGCCATTTCTTAATTCGTTTTTGTCTAAAGTTTTATCTATTATTCACTATCAGTATGCTAATCTATTAAAATTTTTCAAATTCATTTATCATGAATCATTGCAATAGAAATGCTTGATGATTTAAATCTGCAAATATTTGCAATAAATTATTAGAAAACGTTATCAGCATGGAACCAATAAACTGCAAATTTCTATATATAAAATAACTTTTTAATAAAAATTTGAAAGTTTGAACCCTAAGGGTAATATTATCATAGGATCGAATCAATAGTCTTAACAGGCGCATATAAATAATGAATATAATTAATGTACCATAAAATGATAGAATAGTACTAAAAATAATTGATGTACTTACTGCCATGTCTTCACTCCTGTAAGCAGTAAGAGTCTGTTCATCTTGAAGAAGAACACAATAACAAGGCTCCCAGCATGCTTCGCCTGCGGTATCATTACCACAGCAGTCTGGCTCTGCAATAAAAGATAGTAAAATATAAAAAATGAAATATTAGATATAAATTTTGTTTTGACATATATGACAAATAAACACACGAGTATAGTGAAAGGTTGATAAGTGGATAAGCCTATTAGATATATCCCTATTCGATCATGATACAGTTTACTACTAATTATGAAATCGCGTCGGTGGCAAACCGGCCGTGAAAGGGATTAGCATTGGCAAACCGGTCGTATTATAAGTGAGTATCTAAGCAGTGTATACAGGAGCGTATACACTTGTGCACGTCAATAGCAGATAAAGTTTGGTATTCGTGAGAAGGCTAGGATAAAATAGACGATAGAAGGATGGGATGAACGAAGCTACGTAGAAGAAAAGGTGAAAGATCTCGTGAGGCTACTCGAGCATGTTATGTAGCCTATACACTAAAGCCAGGTGAACTGACATCCTATAGCAGAGTACTACCTCGACAATTTCCGGATGCTAATGGTCTCGCCATCGTCGGACTGCGTTCATTCCGAATAATTAATTCCGGGCACGAAGTTTCATTTAGTCTTCGTCTCACCTCTCTCACCTTGTCAAATGCTTTTCTCTTTATTCTCCTTTCCTTTGCCAATATACACCGATTAATTCCCTGAATTATTATTATAAAATAAAGAGTTTTATTGTCTGAACAAGATTGTATATATAACCAACATCATTTATTCCTCAGCTATTTTAATGATCGTTTTTATCCAATAGTTTTAATTCAAGATATTTTATCCTCATATTTTTTCACCACTAATCTAATTAATTGCGAGTAATTGAAGGTAATAAGAAATATTTTAAATTATTTTATTGATAAATATTTCTCATAATAATAAAACGTATTTTATTGTTGAAAAAAAAAGTTTTCAATTTAAATGGTAAAGTGAATAAAAGTGAAAAATGATGATTAATCGTTAAGTACTTAGTCCTAGACTGCGGAGACAAGTAATTTTATCATCAAGTGAGTTTGAAGGGAACAAAATACCATTAATGATTTCTTCATTCTTCAGTACAAAAGACTTTTGAGTGATTGTGAAATGAAAAATTTAAAAACATTCAAATTACTTTATCTAATCGTCTATATTTAATCCGATAAGCAATAGATTGACTAGAAAAAAATTCAATTAATCTCAAGTAATTATATAATATTGCACTTAGAAAAGGCGTAACATTATCATCATCAATCAGCCAAGCATTATCATACCAAACAGTCTAGTACGAGAATTAGGTTACACGACACATTAATCGAAATAAAACATAAATAACTTTGCTAAATTAATAAGTAAAATAGTTATTAATTTTCCATCTAAATGGCTCTACTCAGAGATTTAAACACAAATTATCATATTGATTTAACAGGTGCTGTTTTATTTTACCTACATGACTCCAAGCATACGCTGGTAAAATAGGTAAAATAAAAAAGCACATTCATAAATAATATTAACGGGTATTTTAGTAAACGGTCACGAGGGATATATTGAAAAACCTGTCGGAATCCATTGGAGACTAGAGAGGATTCTGAACCGTTGCAGAAATGTTTAAAGAAGCTACTGTAATCCAATAGCTATTTTTGAGTTCAAAAAGTCGGTCAGGTAGGTCAATACACTTTATAGTGATTTATTTTTTATCAGTCAGTTTAATAATAGCACAAGATTTGAATAACCACTCTGATAAAGCTGCCGAAGATAAACATCAAAGAGTTTTCAAATGACCCTACAGCTAACAAGCCAAAAAGTAGGTAATTTCGTTGAAAGGAGGTCGTAAGAATATTGGATAAGGATCAGATGATGATCAGTGATGTAAGTTTTAGGTGGTTTGATAGGATCAAAACAACTCATTAACTCAACAACGATTGAACAAAGAGTCATGACAAATGAGACGCAGAGTTGCTTACCACAGTAGTGTAACAAGAGGTCAAGCATGCCAGAGAAGACATGACTGTCTTGATGGCTGCTGCTGCAACAGTTGGGTTCAACTTGAGGTTCAAATAGAGAGAAATCAAGACCCTCCATGTCGCTTTCGCCACACGAGTCGCTCAAAGGCTCAAAGAAACTCACAACATCACTAACTACACTTTCATCTTCAGTGAATCCTCGGAATTCTGATGATGAAGAGGACGAGTCTGTGTATTGGTGGTGACACGATGCCATGTTACTACTCTCCAAACATTCACTTGTCGTTTATTAATCAACGCTGATTAATTATTTAACTGTCCAGACATTCAGAGAATGTCCATCTACCTACTGTTTAGTAAAGTTTTACTGCACATGGGCTTTCACTTCATTTATTTTAATAGTTGATTATTAGCTTAAGTAGGCAAGTTGAAAGAAAAATTCTATGAAAAGTTGTAGGCAAAAGAAAAAATCAAGTTAGAGAGTTTCATGATCATCGTAAAAAGCATTACTAATAGTAATGAAGGTATACTATTTTCTCAATGGACTGTTGCATTATCTTTTATATCAATTATTGAACCAAGAAGTTGAATGTAAAATTTTTAATTAACTGCGACAACAATTGATGGTAATAAATAATTCTAGAATATTTTAATTAGATAAATTACTGAGAATTCTTCTTAGAATATACATACATATTTTTTGCTGCTTTTATTGAATAAATAATATACTCAGTCAAATTATTTTTATTTCTTGATAAAAAATTTCTCAGAAATCATTTGTTTAGCTCAATTAGTTGTTTGGATCAATTAATAAAGTTTATTGACCATCATGAATCAAGATGTATACTGTCCTACATCAAGGAAATTAATATAGCATTTTTAATTGATCAAGGACTAAATATAGATGTGAAAAATATCGATATTCATCATGAAACCCTAGCCACACAGGATACCAATCATGGTAACGTCTAACAGTAAAAGTCCTGCTAGACTAGCTTGCAGATCAGACTTGTTATTTTGTTGATATGGTCTTCATGTACTCGGTCAGTCTGGTGTATTGCAAGAGACTCGTCTCTTTCCGTTTATAATTTCTTCCCATTCGTATACAGCATACATAAGACGGTAGTTTTTTTTTTAACACAGTCCATTAATTAACGTCTTTTACTGCAAGTGAGTTTGAATAAAGTCGCCGGAAAAGGGGGAAGAAATTCTTTTTAATTAAAATTTTTGGCATTTGCAGTAATTTTTAAATGTAATGCACGTGTTGGTATTTTGATCACTGAATTAATTGCGTTCAATTAAATCACAAGTGTAAACAACGGTCATGGTTAAAAGAGAAATTTCAAAGGGAAATAATAATAATGATAGATAAAACATAAATGATTATATTGAATCACTCTGAATTCTAGGGAATTAATTTCCATGTACACGTGCATTGTCACTTATACACTGTCGAGATTTTACTCAATTCCACGTATTTGCTTTGTCTCGCCGCAGTTACAATGAACGTTTGCATTATATGAATATACCATTCGGCATCATGCTAACTTTTCTCACGGCATTTTCATTCAATTCATTAGAATCAAAAATTCCGGATGTATGTTAATCAACTATTTATCGTCGACATATTTATCATACAAAAATTGGATAAATCAAGTGTTGACAAATTGATTGATTAATCAATATACAACTGTTACCATTCCAGCCGGTCATCACTTGGAATCAGAGTACAAATCACTCTCTTTTTTTTCCACAGTCATCATTTGGAAATATTTTATAATCCATTCTCTATGAAAATTGTCCATTCATCAGTTGGTAGAATAGACATTATTAATGGTTGATTGGAGCAACAATAAAATGATCAACATTTATTGAAAAATGAATAATAAATTTATTCAGTGAGTGGAAAAAATAAAATTACACTTTGAAAGGTATTGAGCAAATGCACGCAACTGTCACATTATCAAATAAGCCGCGAAATCCCCGAAATGAACACAGTCCAGGTTGATCAGCAACTGACTTTACAAAGCAAAAGCAACTACTAAGTCTACTGGAGTCCGACTGAATCCGAGACTCCACGAAGCCGGCCGACGACCCGGAATATCCATCTAGAATCTTCATCTCTTTGGGATAATTTAATTATTCTGATTTTAATATACAGATTTATCAGTTGCAGATTCATCGAGACAGATGTAATATGTTGATGCTGAAGAAGCACCATAGGATTCCTACTTCATTTCAAGTTATTATTAGTTGCATCACCAAATATTTGTTTTTGGTGAGTTATTTATTTGCTTTGACAACAAATATCAACAGTCAAAATAACTCTGTTGATGTCCTTTCCATTGTGACCTGGTCTTGAGCATCATTTCATACAAATAAAAACAACCTTTTCATTTACCAAAATAATTCTATCAGTAAAAAGAATGTTGCAAAATTTTTTTATTTTAATTAATGGGTATTTTTGAAATTGACAATTTTCTTAAACTTTCGAAAACATTGTACCTGAAAATTATATCTTATTGAAACTATAAATTATTGAGAAATTTTAGTTGAAAGTTTTCTTCAGTATTTTTTTCTATTCCATCGATGAAATGAATTTATGACAGTTTTATTATTATTCCAGAACTATAATTCATTATAAAAAAATATCTTCACCCAAGAACAGTATTGTACAATGAAATCGAAGACAAATACATACCAGTTCAATAATAAAAATCGACATCTGCAGACGACATTGAATGAGAACTTTATGTGTACATCAGGTGTAAGAAAACCGTACATTTCCTTCGGTTCATCCCAACAAGAAAGATAACAAAAATAATGTAGAACTATAAAAATGACACTGACGTCATGTATGCATAAAAATTTAGTGTCACATGTGGAATATCTTACGGTTCTGTCATTAACTGCATTTCCACGCTCGACGAACCGCATAATCTGCTATGCAGTTACACACATCCTTCCTTGTGATTTCTTGTCTCTCTATACTTTACTCTACGCATTCTTCCGCTTCCTTTTTGTTCTTCTAACCATGATGAACATCGTAGATGACCATGTACCAGTATTCCAAGATTGCTTGGACAAGTGTATCGATGGACAAGGTCGACCGGACTTTCATCCAGTCTCATCAAGTCAACTAGAACGCTCCGTTATTTTATTTCTCTCTCTTCACACGACGATTCAACTATCGAGTATCTTCCGGGAGATTCTTTTTTTTTCAAATTTCTTCAAACCACCTGCAGCTCTGTTTTATCGACCCGCCAAGACATCCAACTTATCTACCGTTAATAAATTATCTGTCGGCAAAAGGTTTTATAACTTGTCGATAACTAGCCTTATCGATCGATAAAAAATTGCGGAAAAAATTCAAATTAATTTTTTGTCGCATGTTTTTTTATTATGATACGTGTGCATAAAAAAGGGGTGAATGTATAAGAATATTTCATATTCAACGGAATTAAAAGCAGTCAGCGCACTGTTGTTGAACGCATGGTGCGCACCGATGCAGGTGCAGACGAGTAGAGTTCAGTTCGTCGGGCATGAAAATTTCTCTGCCCTTTTTTATTTCCATCCCTACGTTCTGCGCTACTTTACTATTTTTTTTTTTTTCACTATGCATAATATATGTAGAGATAGATTCATGTACACAGATATACAAAGAGGTAAACATGTATATTATTACATACACATGTTGAAAAGTAATATAATGTGGGAGACTATATAGGATATAGTAGTGTAGTTGGAGTACACGAACAAGATGCGTGATGTATCAATTGCTAGGGGGATGATGAAGAGAAGAAGCAGGGAGTTAAATGTACAGGCAAAGTCTAGATGCCTCGGGGTCCATACAAAGGGGAGTGAAAATGCATTAGGGGACGTTGTATCCTTAAAACTATCTACTTGTTCCCTTGAGCTTTATACTTTTATATATTCCCGCCACTGCGTATTATTTTATATCAAAAAACTTGAGATGAAATTCAAGGCTCAAAAAAACTTGAAAATTTTTTGCTCTTTTTTTCTTCTTTTTACAATTTAATTATACTCTCAATTCCATCGATCTCGTTGAATCCCGTAATCATTGGGTAAAAGCCAACTTGACTAGTCACGATTTCTCGCTTTCTAATTTTCTAACTACTATTCGACTTTGCTGCAATTTAAATGCTTGTATTTTTTCCAGCCTTAAGGACCTATTAATCGACATATTGGTTGCAATGAACGGACCCGAATCAATTATATGGTGAACCTGTTTTCAAGTTTGTTGAAATCAAATCTAAATAAATAAATTTTCAAATCAATAAATAATTCTACTTAATTAATTAACATTTCAAATTATGAAATACTATTTATTTATGACCATTATATTGCTGTATTAACTAACTTTATTATCACTTGAGTAATAAAACTACTGTTCTAATCACCGGTTTTATTGGCTAAAAAATAAATTTAAAGTTCAATACCCAACACCAATATGCTAATATTTATGTATATAAGATAACTTTTTGTATGCATTGTGGTCTAGAAAAATTTAGTACTGAAAAAAAAGTTGTTTTAAGCAAACTTTGGAGCAGAGTAAAATCTTTCACATAAACAACAAAATACCCTGGAGCTAGGCTTGGAGATTGAATTTTTTTTTAACCTTAAGGACTTATTAATTGATACTTGTTTCAATAGAGCTCGACTTTTTTTTTTATCAACTATATTGAACGTGTTCTACTGCAGAAAAAAAATTTCAAGGTAGTTATTGAAAACGAATGAAAAAAAAAATCACCAACGTCGATACGCGTATCGAAATCCGATCTAACAACTCAAGGGTGTCACGTTCTGCTTTTTCTCTCCCTCTTCTGAATATATACACATTCTCTCCGTAGATCCGGTCATGGTGGATCGACGTGAGAATTCAAAATCAATGTTTCTCATCATCTGGGTTTATGATTCATCAACCAAATGATGTTGCAACTGAGAAATCGAGACATAAGTCTCGTTTATGTTTGCAGACATTCTGACTCATTGTGTGTTGTCATTGTTTAAATGCTAATATTTTTAACATGTTTTCTATGAAGAGTCCCGTTAAAATAACAAGGAAAAGGATTCATTTCATTTTTTTTTTCTTTCATCATCATCCTCATGGCTCAGTCACTATTGAATTATTTATTTATTTACCAATTAAATTTGTGGAGAAATTAAAAGTCATGAACTATACAATCATCTGATCAATAAAAAGATTCTTGTTCTTCTTCATCGATATTTATAGCTGTGATTGCGTGGCTACATAACATTTGAACCATAAAATATATTGTTAAGATTTACAGACGAAAATCTTCAAGTGCACTTAAGTCAAGTGATAAAAATACCTGGTAATATAAACTGTTGCGGGAGTTATTAAATTAATTACATTATTTTGCAATCGATAAAATATCAGAATGAAGGTAACTCACATAAAACAATGCAAGAAGCTAAGTTGCCAACCGAATCGCGTGCGAGAGGTCAGTAGAACTTATTGTGCAATCCACCAAGTCAAGCCCTAAGAAACATATTTTCATGCTAGATTCTTTCGTCGTTCCCATGGACTTTTTTTTATGATCCGTTATTTAGATATAATTTTTATTATTTGCTACTTCCTTTCTTATTATAAAAAATCAACCTCACCACCAATTTCTGTGAATTTTCGTGCCATTTAAATTATTTATTTAGAAACTTTATTATTTCAAAAGAAATGTTTTTATTTTTTGGGCTAAAAGTTCAATGATTAATAATTTAATTCCTTCCTATACTAAAGGAGATTATATCAATTTTTAATAATAAATTCTATCGATTAGTTGTAAATAATAAATTATAAAGGAAATTAATGGGGTTTATGTCGTCTAAAAAATTGATGACACAGTAAAGAAGAAACAATTTTTTTCCAATAAAAAATAGATGAAATAATTAATAAAAACTAGAATATTTGCTATAGAACTAATGAATTAATTGAATCTATGAAGATAATTTATTCACTAAATTTTATGTATGTATTTATCTAACACTCACCATCGTGTACTAAATCAATATTTGCTCACCACATGTAATTTTATTATTATTATTTATTCATGGATCGATATTTGAAGAAGAATATAATCGAAATAAACTATTTTTCCTGTACCTGAGAAATTATATTCATCTAAAAAAGACGTTAGTATTATTTCAATCAAGAATATTTGCTTTTCATTTATTGGAGAAAACAAATAAATAAATCAACGTTTTTTCATGTGGTAATCTAACACGTGTTAAAACCCCCGAGAAAATATTATTTTCTTACCAAATACTTCATTCTCATGTTTTTTATATGACCTTCATTCACACAAAATGAATTTAATTACACTCCTTTTATTCATTTTATTTTTTAAGGATTTTTTATCTCAACATGATGATTTTTTTTTTATTTATCATGAAATTATATGGACTCGTGAATTAAATTTCTAGATTAACCAGAAACGTCAAATTAAACTATCAAAATCCCTTATCGATCACCTGTGTAAACATTACTGGAATAAATATATATTTTTTTCGACATTTTAATACGATGAGTCATTACTTTTATTTTGTCATTTATTAAAAAGATAAAAAACTTGACAATTTCACCTCAATGTGAACTTAATATTGAGCTTGGAGTGAACAATAAATTCTTAACGTGCAAGTACTTTATAGTGTGGCTGTAAACATTTACCTGCAATGTTGTTTGTCTTCATTACAAGATTATTTATTTAAATTTGTAGGCGTGTTTCAATGAATGTTCTTATATCAGATATGTCAATTAGATAGTCTATGACAAATAAGCGATAAAGATATGGCCTGCACAATTGTAATCAGTAAGAGGCTATTTGTAACAAAAAAGAGAAAGGTTAGACTGGACTGTCTCGTTGGCGTCTATCGACCCGGTGTGCTCTCGAACTCAACCATTATGGGAGTCACGAATCCAGATATCAAAAGGTGCTTATTTCCGTTGTTTTAATTCACTCTAGTTTCTTCTAAAGCTACTAGAAGGCTTATAAAGCTTTCATCGATAATGTGTGTTCATTATTCATTTCATTCTGCTAATGATTCTGTTCTCATCTATTAATCCTACTTTAAAGCCAGCAAGTAGACTGAAGCAGCTTCATTTAATAACATGCTCACATCACTCAATGGTTTATAAATGAAATAATTTTTATTTTAATTTAAATAAAAATTGACAGTAATGAAATGATTGTACTTGAGTAAAAAAAAAAAAAAAAGGTTTCGCAGAATTCTAAAAGAGTTTTGCTCCGGAACGTTCTGTAAATGAAACGAAGCAGAATTGTCTCGCAGGAACTCCAAAAAAAATTCTTTAAGAATTTAAAAAAAACAAAATATTTATTTTGTAAGATTTAAAATTTTTTTAGACTGGTATTTTTTTTTATAATTGAAAGAATAATTTTTTTAGTAATTTATTGTTTCTTGGCTGAATATTATCTCTTTAATTCTCATAACTGGTATCTAAAAAAACATTTAGACTTTTCAACTGTCATTAATTCGAAAAGAAGTTATTAAAATTGAAGACAAATTGTATAAAAATAGTTAAATTTTTAGTAAATCAAGTGTAGTTCTTTTTGTAAGAAGTATTTTTAGAATTTATTGCAATTCAAAGCAAAGAAAAATTTTTAATGCAATAAAAAGTGATAAATCAAATAATAATATGAGATATAAGTTGTTTAAAATAATTCTTATTATTAGTATTATTTATTGATTAACATTACGAATTGTATACATCTATATTTTATTATAGTCTACAAACATAAAATTTGTAAACAAAAATTGTGAAAAAATATTTTTCAAAGGAAGTAATAATAAAATTAAATAATTAAAAATTTTTGTTTTGGAATTCCGCATGATCTTTTTTTTGCGTAGGCAGTGATTATTTTTTAGTTGAAAAAAATATATTTTCTATTTTAATATTTCAGTGAAGTTATAAAAAAAATTTTTTACTGCTGCAGTTTTTCTTTTAAACCTTTCAAATTTTCATTTCATTTATTCTCTTCTCATGTTTTTATGTGTTCGTTCCCACTCGCATTAATCCATTATTTATTTATGCTCACGATTTCAATTTTTTATATGGCTCTCATTGATGATTACCACCGAGTGATCATCATGCCGCTGCATTTATTAATTTTTTAATAAATATGTATTGGTGTTACAACCATTTTAGCATTTTACTTTTTTTTCTTTCTCCTATTAACCATTGTCACATATGTAAAATATTCGCTCATCAAATTGCACCGATGATTTTTTTTATTGCAGTAATTGATATCAAAAACAGACCATGAAAAAAAAAAGAATTCACTGAGAGCAAATTTATAGAGAGATTAATTTAAATCCACACCACTATTTTTTTCGCGAAACCAAGGGGCTTTTCAATCGATAAAAACACAGAAAATACGAGTTTATTTTTGTCGTTCATTTTTTCCAGAAAATATACATCTAACGGGGTGTAATTTAACTGTGACTTTTCATGTATAATAAAAGCTTAAAATGTAGCAAATGAGTAATAAAATATATCGTAGCTCGGTATCTTTTTGTAAATCTGGGATAAAAACGTGGGTGTAAATCTCAATTATTTTTAGATCATCACTTTAGTATCCGCCTTCACACATTCTTCATTTTCTAGGTATTAATAGTCCACTACTATTCAATTGCGAAATTAACATTGCGAAAATGTGTAATGTGTAATAAGGAAAAGGTATTTTATAACTAGACATACATATCTAGAGTTGCACTTGTATGTTCATAAGCGTTATTTTATCGGTGCATAACTATGTACACAACATAAAAAAAAAAAAAAAATTCAACAGTAATTTGGATGAACAAAGTAGAGTCTTGAGTATTGAAACGTGAGGGAGATAGAATGGGAATATAAAAAGCGCGCGTAATAATTTACTTCCGTAATAACTTTCTCTCTTTCCACGAGCCATACGATAAGAATAAAAGCGAAGACTTGCGCAAAATGCTCTTTTGCGAAAGTCGCGAAAGAGATATGCATTCGCGTGTACATTATGCGTCATTACATTATAAATATGTGCCCTCAGAGAAAAAAATAGTATTATAAATGAAATAAGAGAAATAAAAACAAAACGTGAAGGTCATATATATACTGACAATAACAATATTTTATTCAAAATATCACCACAGAAATACCCCACGCATTTTAAATATATACATATTTATTTATTATTTTTTCTATCTTAACTTTATTTTTTCTCACTAAAATAAACGATCCATTATATTTTATTTACCCTATTTTTAAGCCTAAAAGTGGATGTCAGATAAGTTAATCCATATATCGCAAAAGTACGTCCGTATCTCTCGTTTTCGCAAGGGATGGTTGAGGGTGGAATGAGAGTAATCGATATTCCAGCCTCCCTATATATGCTGTAGCCTTACCGCTTGGTCGCTTTCTACGCTTCTGACGCTTCTTTCAAAGTTGCTGCACAAGCCTAGAGTTTCCCAAAGAACTCTTTTTCCCCCCCTCAGGATATTCATCTCTACTATCAATGAGTCTAGTCTAGGTTCAACCATTTTTTCAATCTCTATCTTTTCCCTGAATTTATATTTTCTATTTTACTTCAACTTTTTTTTCCATTACATCCAAGTTTTCATTCTATTACCTATTTCGAATAATGAATATTTCTAGAGCGCAATAGATATTGAATCATCAATTGAATTTATATTGAAAGGATAGAATCTATATACTTCATCTCGGGCGTGCTATTTTAATGGATACTATGTCTGTACGAACAACATAACGAGTTCAATATCATTATAAAACGTTTATATCATTATAATGATAGTATTTAATTTATTTGAAGTCATTTGTAAATGTCAATAAACCGGTATTGCACTTGAGAAGCTGTTAATTGTCGTGATTTTAAATAAATTTATTGATAACAATTATAAATAATAGTGAACCAGTTTAGTTGACAGCATAATCACCAGGTGGCAATGATGCTTATTTTATTCCACTAGTGATTTTGATTCGTATAAGTATAAGAGTAAAATTGACAGCTAAAAGGATTCGTGCCTTAAACTAATGAGTAAGGAAAATATAGAGCTTTGGTGACGCTTAGCTATGCTAAATAATTAAGCGACCATATTTTTGAAGGGGCCCAGGTCGTCCTGTGGCTGCTTGGACTACTTTTTCGAGCGGCTTGGTGAAGCGATCTACCCCAACAAATCAAATCAATGATAACAATCAGTTGATTTGCTACACAACTTGTGACACGAACGGAAACTTTTATCATCAAAGGCCAACACTTTAAGGATTCAAGATAACGAGAGAACACAAAAGTCCATTTGACACGAGTAATGTATTATTTCTCAAAGACACCAGGCATCAACATTATCTTAGAAAAATCAACTTGTACTTAGAAGACAGGATAGTAAAATTCGAAGAAACAAGGTGACTATAGCACGCCATGGACCCTCAAGGTGTCTCATGGCCTTGGAGATAGTGAGGTAAGTAAAACGGTTACTTTCAAAATATATGTGTATTTCTCTCATAGTAGATAACAACATCATTGTTCGTATTAACTTTTATTCACGTCATATGTGAGAAAAATGAAAATATATTAAGTAAGGTGTTTTATAATAAATAATACATAATAATATATATTTTTCTTTGGAATAAGATTCACAGATTTACGATGAGGCATTTTAATTCACGGTCATAATCGTGGGAGTATCCGCATCTAAGATTGAGTCTTCTTCAAGTCAGTTTATAACTGTAAATGTAAAGTAACCGTAACGCTCTTTTTCCTACCTGCGTGATGTACTTATCTCCATAATACGCTATTTTTCTATGGTTACTTTATTTCGCTGTCTGTCAGGACCTGGTATGTTGGATAATATACATACATGTCTGTCTATCATGACCGGATGGTAGACAAAGGGCATACATGGACGACAGGAAGTATGAGCAACGTGCGTAACATGAATCGTGTGAGTTTTGTATTGTAAATTATTTTAATTCCTGTATACATAGATTTGTACTTTAGTGACTGTGTCGTAACCTAGAAATCACTCCAGGTTCTGGTCTTTTCTATTTTCAGAAATTGGGTCTTCAAGATGACAAAATGATCAGACAGAAAAAAAAGAAAAGAGAATGAAAGAACATTCCTTAATAAATAGTCAACAAGCACTCATATGTCGAAAAAATTTAATTCAATGTTTACAAATCGTCGTCAACCAGATGGTCACAATGATAATGATGCCTTCTAACTGGTAAGTTAGATAATTCCAGTTAAAAATTAAATTACATGTATTTAGAAAATTATTTTTACCAAGTAGGAAATAAAATTGTAGGGTGGTACAGGGTAGACTCAGATGTATAATTGGAGGGTTCTCGAGGAAAATATGTAAGAAAAGGAATTTTCAAAACATAATTATTATATTTTTAAGGTAGAAAATTCTAACGGATCTGTAAATCTTTCTTAATGAAATCCCAGAATTGAAAAAAAAAAAATACACTTTTTAATTACAAAATATTTTACTGTAAAAAGTGTTTACAGTAATGATGTATGTCAATTAAATGAGGTTAAATTATTTCTATTAGTTACAAAACTTATCTAAAAAACTATACATAAAAATAGTCAAATTTTTATATAACTTATATTTCGTAATTTTCTCGTCAAAACTTAAACTCTGAATACTTAATTACCACAGACATGGGTCGACAATTCGAAAAAATTTTTATTTTATCAATGATTCATGCTTCTCTATTTATTAAATAACATCAGAGACCGTAGTTTGGAATGCTTAAATAAATAAAAAAATTAAATCTAAATGTAATTGTTAGTAAATATTTTCCAAGTAAATTTCCATTATTACATGACCTCAAAACTAAAAACTAAAAAACATTAATCATTGTTGACATAACTGTCACCAACTTCTGAGAAAAATTTTTCCCAAGTCCCTTTAACTTAGCGTAAAGTTCTATAGTCCCATGAAGAATAATAGATGAATTATTTAAAAAAATAATTGAAATCTTCTTGGAACAGGTATTGCAATAAACGAAAGCAAGATGACAGAAGAAAGTGGGTGTCAAAGATATAAAATTTAAGGAACCTCTTTGACCTGAAAGGAAACAATGGTGGGAGTATAACACACCGACAAAGAGAGAACCAACTTCGTCAAACAAATTCCATTCACGTACCACTTGCTTCATTCTTCTGCTTATTACTATCATATCCCTTACTACACCCTCAATATTGCTTTTGCAATCTACGTACCCTCTGCATCATGCAATAAATTCCTAGTAACTATTGTACCCCCTGTAACGTCAGTTTTTAATTACAGACTTCATAATCTAGTCAAGTTTACCTGGATCGTGATTTAAAATTGATATTCTAAAGGTATAATAACTTTTCCATTGTGGCATAAAAGTATAAAGGATTATAAAGGGTCACGAAAATACGTGCTTGAACTCTGAATGCAGTACAGAAGTAGACAAGTATAAAAGCAAGTGGAACATACCGAGCATATAGCAGAGTTTAAATATAAAAATATCGCCAACGAGTCAGAGTATTTAGGGTAGTAGAAAAAAGACAACTGACTTGTCTTCTAAAACTTCTTCTATTGCTCTGTACGACTTTTGATGACTTATGGACTATACTTTTTGATAACAGCATACATAGAAAAATGAAAGAAGAGAACTTGGAATTTAAAGGACATCGTCCTGGCTATCCCACAGCCGCTTACGTTAATAGGATAATATTTTGGGAAGGATCAAAAGCACAATTGAAGCTTTATACTAGAAATCCAAAGCTAAATTTTTTTTTCTTCATGCTAGTTATATCTGTATTAAAACTCATGATTTATTCAACATTTTATCATTCGGTTTGTTCAAAAGATAGAAGTCTTCTATAGAAGAACTCTAACGATATAGATGTTCACGATTCACACTGCAGACAGTTTGCTCTCAGGAAGATCTTTTTTGAATCTTTTGAACTTGAAAGAAAGTTGAAATATTTTTTTTTAAATTGTGGTTAAAGTATGGTTTAAGAATACATCAATTAGAGCATTAGAAAAATTCTATTGATATACTCTATGTCAAATTATGATACGATGAAAAAGTAATTTAAAAAAAATGTTGAATAAATATCAACAAATCTTGGAACTGGTGCTATTGATATTAAAAATATCTTTCTAGATCAATAGATTTAAAAAATTGGGGATAGACATTGATGTTGAAATGTTCAAGTTCTAAATAGAAAGTTTATTTCAATGCATTGAAGTAGAAAATTTCAATTTTGTTAACATAATTTTCTTTCTGAACTATGCATATAAATTTGGAGCGATTCTATATCTGATTTAGTGGATTATGAAAGAACCTCTCAAAATAAATGGCTTCAATGTTATATGTCATAGAATCAATATTTCATCAATGCACCAATTGACAATGTTGAATCTAAATGGAATATTTTTACAATTTTTAGATTCATGTAAAGATGCAATTCCCAATCATTAAACCAATAAAAAACAAACAGTTGAAGTTCAGAGTCAACAAATTAAAAGATCACAAACAAAAGGATTTATTGAAAGTGATTAACTTGTTTTGTTGAGGCTTAATTTAGAAAAAAGTATTAAATAAATATCCATGATAAAAATCCAATCAACAGTATTATCAAGATAAAGATTCCAATTCCTAATTTTATGATTCGCAACAATGATAGCGAATTAGGGAATGGAATCAATAACAGGGCTCTTCATATTAAACTGATAAATGAAGGCACATAAATTTCAAAACTCAATCTAATAAGAGTATATTGAGATAATAGAATTTGAGCTATCAACTTTGGAAAGTTTCCAATTGAGTTATCATCATCTGGATTTCCGAGCCATTTTTCAAAAAAAATTTTTTATATCTCTCAAAACTCAGTACTTATTTACTAAATCTCATGATTTATTCATCATTTTATCATCCGGCATGTTGAAAAGATAGAAATTGTATAGCAGAATTCACGATAGACGTTTCGTGCGCCGTTACACCACTCGTTCCCATGTCACGTGTAAGCACGAGCAGCTTAGCAAAATTCAAATTGTATAAATTTCTAGTGCAGCTAGATTTACGTCATATCAAGTTATTACTCACATAATAAGACGACTTTTTTCGATGGCAAACTTTACATGAATAGTGTAACACAGGTGGGATACAAAATAGACCTCAGTAAATAATATGAGTATATTTACTGAGTCAACCTATTGAATATTAACCAACTAAAAAGCTAAATGTGAAAGGGAGAGTAAAGAATCACCTAGTTATACGTAATATATGACTACATATTCAGTGAATTCAAAAAGAGACCTGTCGTCAGTTATAATTTTATGTTTGTAAATATAGACTTCATTAAATTCCATACAAATCAATAAAATTACAATTAGAATGTGGTATTGCAATATATAGACAGGAAATCATAGGTTTATGATCGACTTGAACTCGGATTATATTATTATATTCATGATATACACAATGCTTATAAATATAGCTTGGATTTCATCAAAACATATTGATGCAATACACGGTTATTATGCTCATGAATTGCAATTATTCTGCATCCAGTGTGAATTTCTATGGATAAACTCTAATGATTTATATCTGATGGTTCAATTTACTTTCCATATACAACAAACAATTCAACTAATTAAGAAGTATCATATGGACAATTTACAGCTATTTTCTATAGATTAATTGCTGATTCTAATTTTTAAAACCACACGTAAGTTTTATCTGATTTACAATCATAATTAACAACTAGAACAAAATACCTATTTATTATGAGGTGAATTTATTTATAAATTAATTTAATAAACTATTTCTAATGTTGACTTTTATTGTGTTTGATAAATCTTGAATTTAAACATTTACTGTTGAAGCATAGACTCTTCAAGTTGATTATAAATTAAGAAATCTAAGTATTTATTTGTTACATGTGAACAGACGCTGTAAATTGTTTATTTTTATTACAGGTATCCAACTAATTCTCGTTAAACCGGAATAACTATTAAAATATTGCACTATATTGCTACATAAATGACAATGGAGATATATTTTAAACATCAACTGTAGCTTAACCATGAAATGAATTTTGAATTAATGACTAAAAGGTAATAAAAGGATTATTTATATCAGGCATTGAATTGCTGCCTTTGTTTAACCTTGGATTACACCACATTATTGTTTTAATTTATGTAAAAAATTTGATTAAATTATAATCTTATGGCAGGAATAAATGAAGATTAAAATTAATAATATAGCTTAGGTGAGGCTATAGAATTAATTTTCTCACTGAAGAGCAGAGAGAGATTTAAATTGCAGAAATCATGCTGACTTTTCTTGATTTCAAGATTTATCAAATTGTTGTAATGAATTCTGTCAAAAATATTAGAAGATTGTTTATTAAATCATCATGTCTGTTTAACAAAGCAAATGGTCACAATTGAAGCTTGTGAAATATTTTTCAATTAGTAACAATAGCATTGATTCATGATTTGGAGCTTATCAAGTATTTTGCTTGATTTTTCAATGCATATTGCATGATTTATATATCAAAGATATAAGTTAATTTCTTATGATTAGATTATTGATGAATAAAATTAATTATTTTGAATTAATTAACGGAAAACAAACTACGAGGCATAGTTTTCTCTTACTTTTACTTTTATAATCACTCTGTCACATATTTCATAATGATTCAATAAGGTCTAACGAAGGAGTAGACTATAAAAAGCCATGAGAAATAATTGAAAAATTAATGTATATTAAACGAAGCGTGTGATTTTGTATTAAAAAATTTAATAAAGTATTTCGGAGTTGTAACCAGTTAATTGTAAATATGATTGAAGTTTAAATGGGACACTATAGGCTAAGCTGTCGTCACTTATAAAAAATTAACATATAAGACAAATGTAGATTGACTTACCACAGACATTGAGCCAGCCCTCAACACGACAAGGGTACTCCACCTTCATGATGCTCCGATTCACCGATGAACACCCTTTTATTAAACAATTCTATCTCCAGTTACAACGATTCACTCATCAAACACTCATCAGGTCATCACAAGATATTGAATTGACACGTTTTAATCACTAACGTTTACAAAAAATTTTCATATCATCACTCATGACATTATTATATTAATTCTCTTAAACAATTAATTCCAACTAAACTATGGAATAATTTGATTTTATGACTTTTACAATTTTTATAATAATCACTCTTGTATTATGTAGGTCCTTGACCCTTGACCAACTTGAACGGAGTATGTGATTCAAATGTAAACAAGCGAGTGTCAGATTCCATACACGATCGTCAGGTCTTAATACCACACGCGACTGACACGAGATATCGAGCCACGAAACACTCCCGTCAACTCTTCGATTCAAACTGAAAGTGCCGGCAACAACGGTCAAAGCATAGCGAGGCGAGGCCGAGTCGGTGAATGCTTTGACTCCATACACACTCACACTGTTGTTGCTCACGGTTACGTACGAAACACTCCGAAAACTGACGAGAACACGCCATCAGTCAAAACACGCTTAATACAATGCGATGCGCGCGACTGACAACTAGAAACAATTGCGTGCGCATTATCTCTATTACGCAGGTCAAAAAATTTTATGCTCGGTCGATAATGTAGTTACAGTATTTGAATATTTTTATTTTATTTTATTCAGAATTTTCATTTGAATTTTTTTATTGTTATTATCCATTTTTCTATCCAATTAAGATCTAATATAATTTTTTAATGAAATACAAGCATATCAAAAGAATTTTCATTAGTTTCAAGTACTTTATGAAATTACAACTAACAACAATAAATGATTTTTTATTAATTATAAAAAGCTTTTATGATTTTCATGTATTTTTAATGGATATTGTATTAAATCAATTATTAGATAGAGTATATTGAATGTTATAACTAAACATTATTGCTAAACTTTTTAAAAGTTTATGATTGAAGCTTCGTAACGAGAAAATTATTCATTTTACTAACCATAACTGATTTTTCTCTTAGTTAATGATATTTTCAGGTTGATAGTCATTTAGTCTCGAAAAGTACATTCAAATAAACAATCAACTATTCATTAAATTGATTTTGCAAATAAATTTTGTGTATCATTTCTACTGGAGCATAACTAATTAATCAATTGATGAAAAAGAACGAACTATTATTCGAGATTTACCTGTTTTGTGTATTGAAAGTATAAAAAATTTGTAAACAAAGTTATTTCAGTATTTATCGTAATTTTTTTCATCATTTCGCAAAAAATTTTAATAAATAAATAAAAAATAGAAAGCGTCCTTTATGGTTCGCAGTTTTTTACGCCACCTGGCGGCCATTCTAACAGTGTCAGTTTGGTCAAAATGGCGCTCAAAGCACAAGTCGGTCAAAGTGAGTATCAAAAAAAATAATTAAATTTCATGCTTATTTACATTGTATTTTTTCGAAATTTATGTTTTAATTATTTCCTTAAGAAATGATCCATCCTTCAATTATTTAATTAGCTGACGTTAATCTTTTTCTGTAACTTTATCGATTCATTTTATAGGCGTACTTTTCATGAAGATGACTTCATCGCACGTCTCAGTACAGTCATAAACGCCAAACTCTTATTGCAACATCACAATTTTCTGATTTCTCATATCTATTGTCAATCAGTTGTTTCATTATTTCTATCCTCTGAATGTAACAATATTTCAACAATGAATTGTTCTTTTTGTCTTCGAAAAATCTCAAGTCGAACAATTGTTAACTGGGATCTGACAAAGATTTATTACATGTTGAATCATAATATTTATTTATCATCAAAAATCTATATTTTAAAGTAAGAAATATCATAAATAATTAATCGCTTTTGCTTTTGCTCAGACATTGCAATTCTATTTTTGGATTCTACACGTGGGGTTGACGTTTTCTTGACCCTCACATTCAGTGCCAATAATAAGACTCAGTATGCTAATGATCATAACGATAGAACCCTTTGAAGTTTTTTATTTATCAAAGTTTTTCACACCCAACAATCAGTGTTAATATTTCCACAATATAACAGATAATAAATTGATCGTTTTTTCCCCATATGGGTGCTTGTTTGTAAGCATACGTGACTGTGGGAGGTGACGTCATTGACTTGAAAGGCCGATCAATACATGAAGGATTTCTAAGATTTGAAGATTAGGCTGCTTAGCGTGATTTACATGTTAAACTATCGTTTTTTAACGATTATGTCTTATTTTTGAATTATGAGTATTTCTTGATACTTATTCACTTTTATTATCAAAATCTCTCACATAAATTTTTTCATGTCTTTTTTACTGCAACCCAAATCTTCTACCCACAGTTTTTTTTTTTTATTTTCAATTATTTCATGTAATTACCCCATGAATTGAAATAAATGCATGCAATCCTTCTATTACAAAAGATTAGATTAGATAATCTCCTATTTAGTTCTTGCTTAAATAATTTATACTAATGATACTTACAATAACGAGAAAACTTGCTATAAAATCAGTTATCATTTGCCCTTATAATATAGAATATATTCTTATTGATTTTTGTATTCATTCTATAATTCCAACCGTAAAATAAAAGTTCAAGTATTTTTTTTCAACCACATTGAATTCTATGAATTCATTAATAGCTTCATAATTATTTTGACCTATTTCTACAGCTAAATAACTTTATAATATTTTTAATAAACTAAAAATGCATATTTTATTTTGCTTCAGAGATTATGAATGAAGTCATCAAGCAGAAAAAGAAGTCTGATCGTGGAGTAGAATGGAGAATCCTTGTAGTAGATCAATTGGCAATGAGGATGGTATCAGCTTGTTGTAAAATGCATGATATAAGTGCACAGGGTATAACGTTGGTAGAGGATATTAACAAAAAACGAGAACCATTACCATCGATGGAGGCGATTTACCTTATCACTCCGTGCAATGGCTCTGTACAAAAACTCATCGACGATTTTAGTAATCCTACGAGAACTATCTACAAAAATGCACACGTTTATTTCACTGAAGGTATATTTTTTATTTATTTATCTTGTTTCAACTTGATAATAACAACAACAAGATTTATCACAGTAATAATTATAATTAATACTCTCTTGGCAGAACCATTTGATACTGAACAATTTAACATTAATCCACTATTTATTTATGTAACAGCTAATGACTTATCTGACATTTTTCTTTTAGCACATCCAGGATGATTTAATTATTAACAACATTAATACTCATTATTTTCCCTTTACTTACAATGGATTAAGTTATTCTTTTATTTAATTTTCTTTTTTCTCATCTTCAACCAATTTTTAGTTTATTTTTTTTCACAGCGTGTCCTGATGAAATTTTTTCAATCTTACGTAAATCTCCAGCGGTAAAATATATAAAGACTCTGAAAGAAATCAACATTGCATTTATACCATATGAAGAGCAGGTAAAATTAAGTGAAATGTATAAACTGCGAATATATGTGAACCTCAATGCAATCTTTAACTCCTTTTTATTCGTCTTTTTGGTGTATAAAATTGCCACTGAGTGTGCAATATGTGATTCTGACCATTTGTCAAAAGAAACATAATGTTGTGCACCGTTTCCTCTTTCATACATTTTATTATTGTTTCATCCCCTCATTTTAATGTTTTATATTTAAACTTTCATTCAATCATAAACAAACATAAATATACTCACTAAAGCACAAATTAACAATTTCAACTGCATTCATGCTTGCACTTGTGATCCAGTTTGCCCGGAGGAGCTCTTCAATGAACTCTGCAAGTCACTCGCCGCTAGAAAAATTAAAACTCTCAAAGAGATCAACATAGCATTTCTTCCATATGAGTCGCAGGTGATAAAAAAGCTAAAGAAATCATAGTAGTGATAAAAAAAAAAGTATATTTAAATAATAATCGTACATTTTCTATATTAAAATGAATGATTAAAAAAGTTGATTACATTTTTACTGCTATGCTTTAAAATATTTTAAAAATTCAATTAGCATCGCCAACGACTATTTTATTTTCCTTTTCATTTTAATTTCTATCTTAATGCTTTTAACAATAATCAATAAATAATGGCTAAATACAGACCATTAAATATTTTTCATAGATAGTTTTTAGCTTTATAAGCTGATAATGTGCTTTTTCACTTTTCCTTTTACTTTTTTTATGTAATTATTATTAAAAGCTTCACGTTTGCAGTTGATTTGTATGTCTGTAATGTTAAATGTCTAAAACATTATCAAATTAAATTTTTTAATGAGCTAATGAATGATAAAATAATAGGTGTTTTCATTGGATTCACGTGAAACCTTCCAATGTTTCTACAATCCTTCATTCATCAATGTTCGGAGTGCTAATATGGAAAGAAGTGCTGAGCAAATAGCTACGCTTTGTGCCACTCTTGGAGAATATCCATCTGTCCGATATAGAAGGTATTCAATTAAATTCCCATTAATTAATTACTATGAATTATACTATTCCATTCTCATATTTCTTGGTTATATTTACTTTTAAATATTATTCATCTATGATGCAAAATGAATAACAGGCTTTATAATTATCGTGTTATACTGATCATGCATATTACAATTATGTAGTGACTTCGATCGCAATGTTGAGCTGGCACAAATGGTTCAACAAAAGCTAGATGCCTATAAGGCAGATGAGCCAACAATGGGAGAAGGACCCGAGAAATCCCGCTCACAATTGTTGATTCTCGATCGTGGATTTGATTGTGTTTCACCTTTACTTCATGAACTTACGCTGCAAGCTATGGCTTATGATTTACTTGATATCGAGAATGATGTTTATAGGTGTGCACAACTATTCAAAGCATGCTTTCAACGTTAAACTTATATGAAAAGATTAATTATATTTTATTGTCAATAGTTATGAAGCGGCAGCAGGTCAAGCTGAAAAAGAAGTATTGCTAGATGAAAATGATGAACTGTGGGTTGAATTAAGACATCAACATATTGCCGTTGTCTCTCAGTAAGTGTTCATAGTCTTTTATAAATGATTACATTTATTGACATTGTTATTAATGATTTTTTCATTGGCTTTTTTTAGAAATGTTACAAAGAACCTTAAAAAGTTTACGGAATCAAAGAGAATGCCGCAAGGCGATAAACAAAGCATGAGGGATTTATCGCAGATGATAAAGAAAATGCCTCAATATCAAAAAGAGCTTAGTAAATATGCGACTCATTTGCAGTTGGCTGAAGATTGTATGAAACGTTATCAAGGCAATGTCGATAAACTCTGTAAAGTCGAACAGGTAATTTTAAATACATTAATTATTACTTAAAACTCCATTTTGAACATTATTCACTGTTATTTTATTGCTTTACTTTATCGTAATGCTAATTTAGGACTTGGCTATGGGCACTGATGCTGAAGGAGAACGTATTAAGGACCAAATGCGTAATATTACTCCAGTATTGCTGGATCAAACCGTTGCTAACATTGATAAATTACGTATTATTGCGCTATATGTTCTTAGTAAGAATGGAATCAGTGAAGAAAATCTTAATCGGCTTATACATCATGCTCAAGTGTCTCCTGATGATAAGCAAACTATCATGAACATGGCTCTCTTAGGCATTAACGTTGATGTACGTATCTTAATTAACAGTAACGTGATTAACTTAATTCGTAAGGGACTAATAATTGATTCAATTGAAATGGTTAATTAGGGTAAAGGCAAGAAACCTTATACAGTTCCCCGAAAAGAAAGAATTACAGAACAGACATATCAAATGAGTCGTTGGACTCCGGTGGTTAAAGATATTATGGAAGATGCTATTGATGACAAATTAGATCCAAAACATTTCCAATTTTTAGCAAGTCGAGCTGCTAGTTCTGGCTATCATGCACCAACTAGGTACAAACTATCTATAAATTTCCTATGATTTTAAATTGATTATAAATTAAACTTATTGTTAAATGTTAATGTTTCTAGTGTACGTTACGGGCATTGGCATAAAGAGAAAGGCCAACAAACGATTAAAAATGTTCCTCGCTTGATTGTTTTTATCGTTGGTGGAGTTTGCTTCTCAGAAATTCGCTGTGCATATGAAGTAACGAATGCATTGAAAAATTGGGAAGTTATCATTGGTAAGTATTTAAATTCAGTTATGTATGATAATGATGAATTCTAGTTAAATTATTATTCTTGATTTTTTTTAGGTTCTTCACATATTATAACCCCTAAATCCTTCTTGTCGGATTTAAGCAAAGTTCACATCTAAAAACTTGACTGAATTAATAATTTACGACTTTACGATTGTATGTAATTAGAGATTCTTTGCTTTATTAACATTCATGAGTATCAGCGATATCAATTAAATTTAAATTTGAAGAAAACAATAAATGCAACATCATAATAAAATATTTCATCATACATCGTTAAGATCAATGAATTAATACTCGCAGTTATAATATACTGTCAGCTTAAATTAAGTGCCTGTGAGAATGAACTTTTAGAGATTCGATTGAAATTCCTGATACAACTTAATGTTAATTTGAAGCAATTAATTCAAGTCGATTATAAGCAATACAAAAAAGATATATATGTTGTTTTCATTCGCGTTTATTAAATCTATATTGATTTGAATTCTATTGTAGTGGCGAATGTGATAGCTGTATAAATGATGTTGTTATTTATATTTCTGAGCTCTGATTCTAGCTAAAATTCCATCAAATTGTACGGTATGATACGTGAAATAGAGAGCTGTAGATCAATAATTATGACGGCAATAGTCCGAAGGATAAATCTATGAATTTAATAAATGAACTAATGAAGAAGGGATACTATGATGAGTGCAAGTGCAGTATTAATTTAATTTTTAACTAAGTATTATAACTTTTATCACGATTTACTCATTCATCTTTGATTTTTGCACCTGAAATTTTTAGTTAAAATAAATATTATCGATATAACTCAGTTCATAAAAGTTGACATCAAAACTAATATTTAATGACACATAGTAAACAATTGTCAAATAAAATTTTTGAAAGTAATATTTACTTGCCAGTACTCTTAATAATTCGAGAATTTATAAAACTTTAGAAAGAATTAGTTGCAGATATACTGAACGTAGAAAATTTTCAATTAATTTATAAGATACATGATCATTCCAAAAATGCACTCATCACATCTTAGAGCAATTATGTAAACTAAAAAGTAATAATTCTGAAAAACTTTCTATATAGAAAAAAAGTATCTTGTTATGGTTGCATTTTAAATAATTATTATCGATTATTAGTTGACATTTTATCAGTGTGAATCAGCTTGCTAGTTAAATTGTTTGCTGTACAGCAACAGTTACATTATAAAATTCATGATATTTATTATATAGTTATGATAGTTACGATTATGATTAACATTATTGATAAATATTAAACTTAAAAATAATATAAATATATATGTGTATATGTATGCCGTGTTAATCCAAAGAAAGTGTTCTGCTTAAAAAGGCCTATAAGTACGGTTGAAAATTAGATCATAAATGAAAAATTTAAATATATATATAAATGTCGTTTAAATTTTATCACGAAAAATAGTTATGCAGACACTTTTTAATTAAATAACAAATTTAACTCAATCAAATAATTGACGATGATAATATAAACAGAACAGAAACAATAAAGAATCCGAATTCAATGATTACATGCTAATTATTTAATAAATAATATTAATAAATCCTTATTTTATTTTATTGTGTTTGTGTAAAATAAAACGTACTGTTGGTATTTAAAAAATTTATTAATTTATTTCTTGTTAAATAAATGTGTTTATAGGTAAGGTTTTAATGAATGTACACGATAAATATATTTTTAATTGGTTATTAATTAATAATTAATATGAAACCTCAAATTAATAAGCATATAAAGTATATATGCATAGATTAGTAGCGCACTCCTCTAATGTATTTTGTTTTTCATTTTTTTTTCATATTTTTTTTTTTTTATTTTCATTGCATACAAATATATTACATTTGATAAAAGTTTGCATGCAAATTGGAGAAAATAGCCAACTCTAAGAAAAAACGTAATAAATTCTTTACTCATTGTTATTGAACTAATGCTAAATTCTTGACACTTTCAATCTACGTAACTACTTTTTTTATTACCATCAAATAATGATGATATAAATAATTTGCCAAATTTCTAGAAATATTTATTACGTATGTAAGCTTATATGCTTCATGTTGTTAAATAAAAGATAAAATTCAAACATGAAGAAAAAAAATCAATAAATATTATTTGATTGTTTAAAAAGTTTTTTATTCAAATAAATGCATAAGTAGATCTTAAAAACATTAAATAACAACAAACAAACATCTTGCAAATATTTTTATGGATATTGAGAGACTTCTAAAAATATTATATAATTAATATTACTGCTTTTAACTTAACAACATAAAGCATCATCTCATTTTTAACTATTTATTTTATATTATTCTTATTTATTTACAACCATTTTAGTATTCTAGCATTAATAGTAAGTTTATTAGTTTATCATTTAATCGGTTTTCTTTTTCATTCTAAAATTAATGTGCCATAGGAGTTTATGTGCGCCTGTGGGTACTTATATAAAAATTAGCTTTGATACAACGGAGTGATTTTGGTGTTTATCATTATATTTTTATAATGCTAATCTTAATCTGAGATCTAGTATGTTATATAATTTAATTTGTCTATCGACGTCCTTTTTATTTGTTTTCGCTTGTGATTTCAAAGATATTACAAAGCTTACCCCTTAAAAGGTGAATAATCATACTTTATTATTTTATTCTTAATTTTTTTTTATACATAAGATATATCTGCATCCCAATAAATTGCTGCCAATAACTTTTGTCCATTATTTACATTTATAAACGTCGTATTATACAACTATAATACCTATCACACATATTTCTTCTTAAAACTAAACTGCATAATTTTTTTTTTACCGTTTATTATTAAGTTTATTCTTAATTATATCGTATTGAGATGAGTGGCAGGATAGAAAACATTATTAGCTGTCACTCACGTCGGGCAATATACCATTATTTTATTTTTATAATCAATTATTGATTTTATTATTTTTTCATTTTATTTTTAATTTCACTCAATTAATATTATTCAAATTCATTGCAACTTATATCGTCTATTTAAACACTCGAATGAAATAAAATGATTAACACCTAAAGAATATCAACGATTAATAATTAATCAAGTATTTCTTTAATTCATAATCAATAACAATATTTAAATATAATGTCATTTAATGGAAAAAAACGGAACATACTTTCGTTTTATACACTAAATTTATTGGAAGCCAGATCTTAATTGGTTTTTAATTATTATTATTATTATTACTATAACTGAACAAATAATTTTAAAAATTATTCAGTACAATAATATTTTTTAAAACCAATCGCTTCAACAAACGAAGACGATCACCTGAGTTTTGTTCTGATATTTTCTTTATACCATTCGTATTCTTTTTATCAGAACATTGCATTCAAAAATAATACAGGACAGTATATTTTTTTTAAATAATATTCAATAATTAACTTAATAATTATCGTAAACGAATCGATGATTAATTTTTCATGAATTTTTAATTAATACGAACTCGTGGCCGTCTCTCGAATATATTTTTCCACATTTACAAATTTTTTGTTTTATTTAAATTAATGTTTTTTTTTACATTACCTACATAATTTTATCTCTCTTTAATTTTAATTGTTTATATAATTTTTATTTACGACACGGCCTACTATATAATGAATTTAGAAACTAACAAACACATTTAAACACATGCACAATGTCAATTCTTAATTACGAGGATTGTATTTTTTTTACTAAATTTTCTCATTAATAAATAATGGATTTATTTAAAAAATTTTGTCGATAGAAGCATAGCAATGTCGCGCCTACAAGAAATTTGGAATCAATTTTACTTTTTAAATTTTTAATATGTATAATATTCTAATAAATCTACGATCTAAATAATTAATTAACAAAAGTAATTGATTACAGGATAAAAATAAGGAGAATAAAGATTCATCTATTCATGGTATATAATAAAATAATCAAATGGATCATAAATAGGGTAGTAATGAGTAATAATAATAAGTAGTTTATATAAAATACTAGTTATGTTAAATTGTTTTTGATTGAAAAAAAAAAATTAATAACATTGTGTAACTTAATAAGAGATAATTTTTAAAAAGAAAAAAAAATTTATACGTGATGATTTCTAAGAAAAAAATGCGATAGAAAAAATATATATTTATATTTTTTTTTATAAAATCATTTAATAATTCACATTTCACAAATCAATTTTAATTTTTATCGATTATAAATCAAACGTAAGCCATTAAACTAAGAAAGTTTAAATGAAATATACAATTATTTTTGATCAACTCAATTAACATCATTAATTATGTAAATTTTTTTGAAAAAACATTACTATTTCGTTATTTATCGTATCAAATAATAGTTTTTTGTACTTTGTTTATTAATAAAAAAAACTTAGTATATTAAAAATAATGATATTGATTACATTCTAGTCTGATTTTCAACATTAATTAATTTAATATACAAGTGATAATAACTTTTTATTTATTTTTTTATTTGTGGATGATGCCAGACGCGAGCAATGAAGCTTCTTCGATTATTTTTTCATGAATTTATCATATGTATATATATACAAGATCTATCGAAATATTTCTTCTTCTTTCATTTTCTAACTCTATAATAAATTAGTAAAGTTATCTTCATCTGGGCTTACATTTCATTAACCCCACCCATGATACATTTATTCATATCAAGTGTATGTGTGTTTTTCTATCTTGATTTTTACGATAAGCAATCGAGCCTTAATTCACGTCTTACCGTCTTGTAATAATTGACAGCTTTGTTTTAAAGCGAGTAATATATTATAATGTCTTAATCGAACTAATTTTCACGCTTTCAAATCCCTTTTGCTTTCAACATTTTCATATTGTTGAATTCATTATTAATTTATTCCATTTACTAAATTATTTATTTTTGTTTCTATTTTTTTTTCCTAATCCGTTCGATAGAGTTACGTAAAAACTCCAGTATTTTTTTCGTATTCATGAACACCACCACGTTGTATTATTCGTTTTAGGTAAAATCTTGTATGTTATTTATTAATGACTCTTAATTAACAAGGCTACCTATTCGACGTGTTTACAATTACAGTAGATTCATAATCGAAAATAAAATCTGGAAATAATGATGAGTAATAATAGTTATTTCGATATACAGTTAATTGGCAAAAATTGGATTTGCATAATAATATATATGTTTCTACCAATGATTAATGACTGGATGTGGAAAAATATAAAACTTAACTAAATATACATAACTTTCATATTATTTTCCTCTCGTCATATTTTACTATTCATTCAATCAATCAAATCACACATTTATTTATTTCACTGCACACAAGTATCACTCATTGTTTGTTTTTATTAATCATTAATCATTATATGTTTCAAACATTGTATTTTTTACTTATTTTCTCATAGTTTTTCTCCAAATTTACATAAAGTACAAACTTATGAAAACCGGAAAACGTAACACAAACATTGAGAGGAGCATTTTATCAAAGTTTCCTTAGATTTGCTTTATGTTTTTTTTTTTACTTTAAAGTCAATAGTAAGTATTTCAATTTAATAATTACACATGGTCACACTTAGGTGTCCGTCAGGCGACACAATAACATCTGAACTCGTTGAAAAATGGCTTTTTGTGCCGAAGAAAAATTATTTAACTACCTCATAAAAAACTTGCTAGTAGTTGAAGGAATAAATTCCATTGTTATGAACATAACGTAACAATAACGTTCGTGATACCTTCAATATTAGAAGGTTATTTAATTTGACTATTCACGACATTATTTTTTAAATCAAATTCATCTTTAATTTATTATTTAATCAATTATAATTATTATTTATATTATTTCTATTTAAACTACTTCTATTCCTATAATTATTGTTATTATAATAATTATTGTTATTATTCTTCTTCATCATTATTTTTGTTATTATTATCAATATATTAACAAAATTCAGCAATTAATATCGTCCAGCGGCAAAATCCGGATAATATTATCCAAGTCCCGCCCGGTTTCATTGGATATTTACGAGCAATTTGTTTCATTATAACGTTTCTTCAAACGCAGCCATCAAATCACTCTGCAAGTTCATGTCAATCTTGTTTGCCATCTGAAATAACAAATAAACCTATTCTTTTCCAGTCCCCCTTTATGATAAAACTATAGTTTATCTAAAAACTACATTTTATATCGCTTTTTCTTATAATAATATTTTTCATAAAAATTTTTGCAATATTCTATTTTGGCTCAAGTAACAAAATCTATTTCACTAAAAGCATATACACATTGTTTTAAGCTTTTTTATGGAAATATTTTTTGTAATTAGCTCGAGCCAAAATATTCTAATTATTTCATGTAAAAAATATTCAATTAATATATTAATAAAAAAAAAACTTACCGCTTCTCGACGCCGACGTTCTTGTTCACGTTGCCTCTGACGTTCACGTTCAGCAGCAGCTCTATCTTGATTGGATGAATGACTTGGACTACTGCTATCAGTTTCCGTCGAGACTCTTATTTCTTCAGCGCGCGTCGTCGCTGTTATTGCTGGGCCCTGTTGATCACTGACAGTTTTCATCATTTTTTCCAATGCATCTTCTTCTTCTCGTTCTTTTTTTCTTTCATTTTCTTGTCTTAATCTCTCTTGTTCTTTCTGTTGTCTTCGCATTTCTTGTTGCTCCATTAATGCACGTTGCTAATTATTTATTCAAATAATAAATATCGTTTAATTTACTTACGTGAGTTACTAAATTTTCATCAAATATTAACACTGAATAATTTATTATATAGTTACCCTGTCCTGCTTTTCTTTGGCTTGCTTTTTGAACGCCTGGAAAGAATCTCTTGCTGCACTTTTCATACTACTTCCTGCAGCTGATTGGGGGCTTGAAGCTTGAGCAAGTGACGACCATGAAGAAGCATTTTTTACATTCTGTTCGACAGTCTACATTTGATAGAATAATTTATTATTATTTAATAAAAATAAAACATTTTATTGATACAAAAATTATTTTGAAGATTTTCAAAATATTTTTTTACCTTATTTTTAAAAGCTGAGGCAAAGTTGGCCGCAGAATTTTTTGCATCAAATTGTGCCATTTTCTTTTCAGATAACATTGGTATTGAAACTTCATTGCTTATCGAAGGCATTCCTAATGAACTCATCTCTGCAAAGAAAGCTCCGGCTAAAGAAATGTTATTATAAAAATGTATTAGTGAAGCGATAGTTAGTTACGACACTTAGAAAAATTATTTAGCAATATTAATAAACATTAACATATATACATAGTTGAAAGCAATATAGAAAAAATGACAAATAAAGCAGAAATAAAATTTATATTATATAAAATGATTACAAAAAACTCACCATCCATGGGGGGTTTATGAGGCATTTGAGCTTGAGAAATAATTGGTTTCTCTTCTTTCTTTACAATTAATTGAGGAATCGTCATTGGCATTGATGAGAGTATAGGATGAGGATCAAAGATAGAACTCATAGCTCCCATAGTTGCTCCCATGTTTAAACTGGGTATTCCATTATTATTCATCATAGGAGGTGAGTTTTCTCGTTTAACATTAGAGAAACCATTGGAATGCTGTGGAGCCATTGTAATATTGTGTGAATTTTGTATATTAGTCAATTGAGACGATGTATTTATCATGTTCTCCAATTGATTTTGTATAGACATAGATGTGCCGATACTTTGTTGTAAGTTCATATTGATATTAGCCATGTTGAGATTACTCAAATTTAAATTAGACGGCATACTCGTGGGCATAATGTTAACAGAGTTTTTAATATCTGGCATCATGTTAATGTTAGCATTATTGGTTGTTGGCGGATGAATATGCGAAACCATTGACACGTGTGTTGACTCCTTTTTAATGCTGCTGATATTTACGTCACTTGATGGTTGGCTCGTTGCCATGGATTCTGTTGTCACGAAATAAAGATAAACAAAAGTCTATAGAGGTCTAGCGGCTTATTTCCCAATAAATTAATTTAACTATTGATTCGTCTGTCGAATAGTACCTAATGAGATGTAAGGCTGCATAAGGTCCGGCTGTTGCTGTGGTTGTTGAGGTGGTTGGCTCAAAGGCGTTCCATCCGTCGTACCTGTTAAAGTATTTACAGAAGGAAAACTACCAACTGTCGTGGGTACTTGTGACGTCTGTGTGACTATCGGCGATGCTACTGAAGTATTGGCATTAGTTGGAGTTACACTAGGCGGAGGAGTTGGTACCGATAATGATGGTGTAGGCGGGTTTGACGTTGTTGAAGGTGGTGGAGTTTTTTTCTTCATCGGAGCTGCTGTTGCTAGGGAACTTGGTCGAGGTGGTTGTGCTGGCATTGACGTGTGACTTGCCACAGAAATCCCTGGGGCTGTTACTGCTGCTACACCAATTGCCTGGTTTCCACCTATCAAAAATTCAACATTTAATTGTACTCTCACCATTGTCCTAAAGTTTACAAATTTTTAATTAAATACATAACACTTGAATCATTTACATGAATGAATAGTATAAAAAATGTTATGATTAAAATGAAGTATTACCTTGTTCAATGGGCATTGAATTGGATTGCGTTACAACTGGCTTCGTTACTGGTCCCGTTGTGTTTGGAGGTTGATTATTAATAAGAAGGTTTCCCGTATGATTTACGGTAGGTGCCTATTAATATTAATTATTATTTTTTTTTAATAATGTAATTAATATTAATGATCATGATAATTGTAAGTATCATTAGAAGTGACCACTAATGAATCAAAAGCAAAAAAAAAGAGTACTGAAGAAACTAAAGATGATATTTATAATAAAAATGACAAACTTTACCGGTGGGACAGTGGTGTTTCCTGGTATTGGTGCAGCGTTAGCTGTTTTTTTAGTTTTTTTCCTTGGCGGTCGATTTGCAGAATTTCCTGTAAATCAATGTGATAATCGTCGAACAATAACATACGTGCAAGTTTTAAATAAACAGCCAGGAATAACGAGCTAGTGAAGTGCAGACGTTTATTAAGGGATACCAAATATTTAGAATATTATTTTAGCATTTAAAGAATCATTAATGATTAGAATTTAATGGAAATATTATAAATTATAATTTGAAACTTATAAAAAATTAAATAACGTCAAAAATGTATTTTTACTGATAGATTTTATTCATATACTTATATTATAATTGTATCACTGTGTACAACAATGTTAATTTAAATATCTCAATTGTATGTTCCTTTTTTTGGACTTTCATATCAATGCTTATTTTTATATTAAAAAATTTTACGCGCAAAAACAACTTTTTTCTTATTTTTTTTTTCGTTCGTACTCCCACTCTACATAATTGTCATTAGTGTTTAAATCGTGTAGCGAACAATTGCGTGTGCATATAAATATGTATATGCGTACACAATTATTACATTCACTCACTAAAAATCATTTATCATTTATTTATTTATTTAATAATTACACACATTCACACCCATACTTGTTTTTTTTTACGATGAATTCTGAGGACTCTAATCCTTTTTATAAACTCTGCAGTTTTTTTCATCTGTTCTAACTATTTCATCTTTATTCATTAATCATGATTAATTGATAGTGATGCACATGATTTTTTTTTATTCATGGTGTAGCGGTTATTACAAATTATTGACTACGAAAAAAAACCTCAAATCACGACTTGTTTTTGTATTTTTTCTTTTAAAACTTTTACTTATTTATTAATCATCATTTCTTTTCTTATTTTTTAAATCGCTTTTTTGCAAGCTTACATTTAATCATATCAATAAATTAAAAGTAAATAAATTTGAATAAGTGCTATGATATCTGTTTTAATCCTTTTGGGGATGATAATAACACGTTTTGAAAGCACAATATCGTCAATTAATTTGTTTTATAATTTCGATTGTATATTCACTTATTAATTTTCATTTGTTCAGACAATCAGTTAGCACAACTTTGAGATCGTTGATCAATTAATTCTTGCTCATTGTTGTATTAAAAAAATCTCTTAACTTAATTTTTTCTGTCGATATATATTCAATATATATTCATCAATATATATATATATATATTAATTAGGCAAAACATATATATCTCCCTTTGAATAATTAATAATTTAATGAAAACAACGAGCAAGAGTATGGATAATATTTAGTTTATCTTAACTACATAAATCATATAACGAGCTGAATTAACGAATGGTAATCAAAACCTGACTCTAATTGCACGTCGAGGTTTATGAAATTCTTCGTTCAGCATTTCAACTTACATACACTTGGAATAAAAAAAAAGAAAATAATATTTCTTTTTATTATTTTTGTATATTATTATTATTTTTTTTTTTTATCATAATTCGTCAATTGTTCGTTCTTTCATACTATTATAATTCTTTCACTTATCAATAATTCAATTATTTATTCTAATTCTGTTCAGAATGATTTATCAAGCTTATTTATCAATACTTAAATATTACAGTTCAATTATTTATCATTTTCACTATATACAAAAAATTCATATTTGCATCATTCCGATCAATACCACTCGCGATAGTTACAAAAATGGAATTTTTGTGAATATTTTTATAGTATGAATATTTTTTGTGATATTTCTGTTTATGAATATTCTTTTTTTTTGCTCACTATAATACAAAGACAAATAAAAAAAGAGGTAAAAGATTATTTACTCTAGTTACTTAAATTATTGATGGTAGTATTTAGCAAATTAATTGATAAATTCATTATATTGTTAGTTGAAATAATCAGTAATTGTTTATTAAAAAAGGTTGGTAGTGTAAACAGGAAGAATGAAGTTACGATTCTGAGAAGAGAAAATGGAAATATACTATAATAAAATCGCTAAGAATAAGTGAAATCTTCGGTATGATAATATTGGAAGGCAATATGAAGTATAATAATTAAATGCCCTATAAATTTTAGCCTAAATTAAATAAAAAAAATATTCACATATTTATTAATAATAAACTAATTAATTAATAATTGATATTACATAGTTAATATTAATGATTTCTATGTATATAACAGACTACACTAAAAATTTGATCTATATTATTATTAATCATTTTACATATACTATTTAATATTTATCAAATTTAAATATAAATTTCCTAATTTTCAAAATCTATTTTTTTTTATATTCCCTTGGGAAATATTTGACGAGAATGGTGTGACATTTTCTTTAGATTTAATCTCTTCAAAATCGACGAACACGATTAATTAGTCATATCAATGATTTAAAAATTATTTATACGTTTATCATTATAATTACATTGCTTTTGTGTCTTGATTTTAATATCAATTGTTAAGTACTTAAATTCAAACAAAGATTATTGGTAAAAAAAAAAAACATTAATAATCATACTAATAATAGTTGTATTTTATACTAATTGTGATCATCAAACAAATCATATTTTCATTAAACAAATAATTGTAATTGTAATTAACAATGAGTAGCAATAATATTTATTATAATAGCCATCATGATAATTATTTATTAATCTGCATGATAATTAATTGTTCAATTTCATCTAAATTAATTAATATTTATTCAACACATATATCTTTAATGTTTTTTTTTCATTCTTTATAAAAGACATAAATATTCAAGAAATATTTTTTGTGCTTCTTTCTAATGCACATTTTTAGACTGTTACGTGAGTTTTTTTGCCTCCATAACGTAGTATATATTCATTCACACAAGGACTTGATTGATTCAATTTAGTTAAATAATCAACTATACATGACACTGACATAGAAAAACATATATAACCAATAAGAAAAAGGTATTGCAAGTATAAAAAATGTTAAAAAAGTTAAAAAACAAAGAAGACAAATAGAGGAGAAAAAATAATAGCGTTGTATAATTAAACAAATAACTATTGATTTTAAATTGATTGACAAAAGACATTTTTTTTTTTTTTTTGTATAAAAATTATCTAAAACTATATATTGTTTGTCATTTATTATCATAATTTTTAAATTAAAGGACGGGTTAAGTATGTAAAAAAATCACCATAGCATAATTTTCTTTAGTCATTTAGAGAAAAGTCAGAAAAACTCAGCAAGAAAAATTAACATACACATAATCAATGAATTTCAATCAAATAATATGTATCTCCGAGTGGTATTGTTGGACAAAATAATCATAATAAGAATAATAATAATAAATGAATAATAATTATAATAAACTATTACTTAAAATAGTCTGTAAACTAATATTCTTACATTGGAGGCATGTAAAACCATACCAGTCTAATTAATTATTGTTATTCTAACAATATTCACAAAAATTTTATAATGAAAAAAAATATGACGAAAAAAGTTAACAATTTTTTTCCGTTTTTTTTTTCATGTCTATCATCTTAAATCAACGTCGAAAAAATTTTAGTTAATTATTCTAAAAATCTGACCCATCACAATAACTTCTAAATGAGAAGTTAATGGTTTCCTTTATTACTATTTCTGATACAAAAAATTATTTTATCATGATCGAATAACCGAAAAAAAGCTTAGCGGAGTGCAAACAATGTGTTTGGAGGCTAGTGCGCCTTAATTACCTCATAAGAATTTAATTTTTATCACTTTGCTTCTTCAATATCGCTTTGTCCACTTTTAAAATGTCCTATTACCTCCATTTTTGTACAATTTGTAGATTTTCTAAAAATAATTTACTCATTTATTAAATAACTTATCACTACATACCATTTGAAACTCACTTTAAATATTTTCATACAGCTCCTTTATTTATGTATTATTATTTTTTATCCGAATTTGAGTTGCCTAACCCTGGAATTCGGGATTTTTGGAAATGTGGAGCTGCTAAAACGGGATTTAACCGAGTAATTATTTGTTTATTGGACAATCAAAGTTTCTGTACATGCTCTATTGTAATTATAACTGTTTTTTTATTTTTTTGTGGTAAAATTATTGAAAAGTAATTGAAGATGATGCTACAATGCGCCGATTGAAATATTCCAGCCACCAATACACATTGTCTGCATTTTATTCTTGTTCTAGAACGACTATGTTAATTTTTTTTTTTTTTTTTATTTCTTTCTAATTTTTGATAAGACATTGTAAAAAATCTATGGCTCAATCGTTGCGCACACATATAGTCGTGCTGATTGTCTGATGTAATTAATTCCAAGTTAAAATAATGGAATCAAACGTCACGTATCCATGAAATGATGTTGATAAATAAATCTTTCTTCTTCGAATTCTTCTACATTCCTTTCGACTATATCTCTATTATTATAATATTTTTAATTCAATTATTTTTTGAATTATTTTATCCTTTTTTGTGTCTATTTGTCACTCTACTCATTCTCTCTCTCACTCGCTACCGTCTTTTTTTGACCTCAAGTCATTATTTCGATTAAATAAATAATACGAAAAAAATTAATCAATCGATGGCATATAAATAAATTTGGTTAAAAACACATTCACGTAATAAATTAATTAATCGAATCTACATAAATATTATTTATTAAAATTTGTCCTTGTCATATCTATCTAACTAATTCTTTTTTTTTTTTTTTTTGATTTACGATGCAGCGAAAATTGTTCAAGAAATCCAATTTTTATTACCACACTTGAGTAAACAAAAGAAATATCTATATTTATTGAATGAAAAAAAAAAAAAATTTCTTTTCACTAATAAAAATTATACGATACCTTTTGTCTTACGATGTTTGTTATTATTAATAATTATTTCATTAGATATTATTTATTATTATGATGATTATTTGAATAATAAAGCATTGCGACACAAAAATTGGTCAACTTGAACAGTATTTGTGAATTTTATTTTTTGCATTTTATTTGCATTTCATGCAGCGAAAATTTGGTTTTTATTTTTTTTTTTTTTTATTGGCGAATAAGGCAAAAGAATCAATGAATATTTTTGATTGTTTAATAATGGATCGCGTACATTAGTAAAAGAAGCTGGTATGACTATGGTATCCTCTAAACACAGTCTGCACTCCACTAGCTCACCTGCTCCCCGTAATTGCTTTCTTTATTCATATAATTTTCTTTTGTATTAATTATAGATATAATAATATTCTTTTTTTTTCATAACATAAACGAAAAAAAATTGTATGTATGTATGTATATAATTATATGTACTTAAATTATGTTTCAAAAGCTAAATCTTGTGTCAAGTAAGATGATTTTTTAGTTAAAAATAAATTTATGTCATTTACATACATTATAAACATTTAATTTATATCATTCAAATACGTTTAATGGTATTGAAACATAAATTTTGTGGAATATAAATTCTTGACACTTGATTTGCGCTTGATTTTATCGACATGGTAAAAATATTTTACCACCAAAAACACCTTTCTAATAAATAATTATATTCAGTAGAGGGTTTATTTTGAAATTGAAGATATTTGCGATATTTTTGTGCCCATGTTGAATTATTCAATCATTTGTATTAAATTTTCTAAAATTTTATTTACACACTTTCAATTTTGAATTTAATCATATGACAAATAAAAAATAATGTAAAGAATGATTAATTAATGATTTTCATTTATTTATTTAAATATATTTACTAATTGACAAACATTAAAATTACAGTGATTATTTATTAATGAAGACTAGAAATACGGTATGGAAAATACAATCTTTAAATGGAAGATCGTAATTGAAAATTTACTGTAATTAATTAAACTTAGGAAGAGTAATGTATTTTTTAATGTTTGTCAAGAAATTAATATTGTCATTAATAAAACAAATTAGTTAATTAATTATTAATTCATAAATATCTATTTATCTAAGGGTAATTCTATTTAGAAAATCAACACTTCTGAATCATTCAGTTGTTTAATTCGTTAATTATTTAAAAAAATATCAAAACATGAATCTAAGTATGATGATGATGATAATGATAAAATTGGATAATTCGACTGACAACAATCGCAAATAACCTCATAAAATTAGTTAAAATGGCGTAATAAATTGTCAGTTCACATTATTATGTTGGGCTACTTAAATTTTGTTAAGTAGCTTAATTGTTCCCAATATTAGGGTAGAATAATTGCAACAGTTACAAGAGGTTTATATCTAACCTGCGTCACTGTCGCTCGAATCACTGGAGCTCGAGGATAGCGAACTACTACTGGAATCACTGTCACTGCTACTACTGCTTGATGCTGACAATCGTGATGGTCCGCTAGCTCCTCCGGTACCCACTACGTCTACTGATTTACTGCTGTCTTCTGAAATTTTAATCAACCATTAAAATTATTAAGAATACTTAGAGAATATTAGATTAAACTTAATTGTATTTTTGACAACAAATTTTTTGTACAATTAATCAATCATGATTAGTTAAATAATTAGCAATAGTAATTCATTGCAATAATAGTAATCATTAATTTATTTAATCATACTTTAAGAATAATAAACTGGCAAGTAGCGAACCTTTTTTAGTAGTTTTCTTTACATTGCCCAATTGTCCAGTTACATCTTGCAATCTTTTTTCTAATTCTTGCTTTCTTTCTGCCATTTGTTCATCCTTAGATTTACCACTAACTTTTTTATCTATAGAAAAAACAATTGTATTTATGTAGTGTTCATGGATTATCAATATTTTTATTTATATAGTGGTTATAATCATTACCAAGATCATAATTTAATGATGAAACGTATAAACTGACAATTAAATTACTTGAAACATCTTTGTTTAATAACTTACGTATTTTTTTCCTCAGACACGAGGCAACGTAGCTCTCGAGCTCCCTTAATGTGGATGGTTTGAGGGTTTCGAAGTCAATTTCAATTTCGTCAGGGTTTGAGTCTCTTAGAGAAGGTTCTCGAGATTGAATAATATGTACTACTCTTCCCAACTTGTCACCTGAATAATTAACAATTCCAATTATAATAAAAATAAATAATTAATCATTTTAACATAGTACCACACCCTAACTCAATTTCGGAGATAAATTTATTTAAAAATTCTAGAAGTTACGCACCAGGTAATTTGTTGATATCCAAACTGAGCTGCCTTTTTTCATCATAAGACATGGGTTTGGCGTTGTCTTCATCTTCAGAATCAAATGGCATCGGAGGTGGTTGATTGGTAGCATTTTTCTTTTTATTACTCGTCGACCTGTTATTCGTTTTAGGTCGTTTGGTGGCAGCGTTTGTAGCTGTAGCTTTTCCAGGTCCTCTACTTTTACCTTTTTGTTTAACATTCGCCGCCGCTGCAGCTCCAGGATGCGTCTTATTAGGTCCAACAACCATCCCAGGATGATGATCACCAGGTAGACCCATACCAACACCAACTGGCATGGCTCCAGGCATTTTGAGGTCTCCGGCGCCCATTGCAACACTCGCTATACTAGCACCAACACTATCCGAAACATTCGGTATCCCGACACTTGGTTTCATAAGTTCCTTCATGGCACCACTGTGGCTTCCAACAAGTCCAGCATTTTTATTACTCAATGGCTTATTTTTCGGTTTATCCGACTTAGTCTTTTTATTTTTCTTTTTCCCACTTCCCTCCATTAACTTTTTCATTTTTTCATGCATCACTTTTAATTCTTGTTGAAGAACTAACAACTGTTGCGTACGTTCCTCTTCCGAATCATCACTTTCTGACGACGATTCTGATCCTGAACTACTACCGCTACTACTGCTGCCCTTCATTGCCACCATTCCACCCACAGGCTCATCAGGAATCTTGGCATACCTAATTAGATTTGATTGAGTTTATTATTAAAATATACAAATAGAAAAAAATTGAATAAAATATTTATTGAATTATTTTATGACTGGAATCGATAATGAACCTCATCTCAAAGACGTCTTGTAGTTTTCTCGCCATTGCTACGACATCGTGATCAGGGGGATTGTATTTATAACAATTTGTAAAGATGAGCCGAACGTCACTTGCGAACTCTTGAGCTGTTTTGTATTCTCGACTATCCATTTTCGTCTGAATAAAATTTCATATTCAATTATAATCGAAAACTCTTGATTCAATGTTACTTAATAACATTGATATTAATAAAACAATTGAAAATACCTTCACTGTGCCAAGATCCATAGGTTTCTTGATTATATCATGATAATCATGGAGACCTAAGAGTTCTGCATCAACCGGTTTGTAAAATGGCCATGCATAACCCTATTCAATTTTAAATAAAAGTTCACTTGAGTATGTTTTCAACTTTTTAACAGTTAAATCGTTTGAAAATCGAATTTAAGCAAAATAATTACCGAATGTTTTTTGGAGAATAGTTCTTTGAGAATTTCATTACATGATTTCAACGCTTCCGAAAGTTTTTCCTTTGATTTACCACCAACATGTTGTGGCTAAAAATAAAAGAAATATTATTACTAATGATTATTGAAAAGTATCAAAAAATGTATCTAATTTAATTTACAATTTTAAGCAAAATATAATTGTAGCAATAATTATGAAATTTTGAAAAAGTAAATAATATGAATTTACATAGAGAATATTTTTTGAAATAAATTTACTTAAAGAAATTGATAAAATATTTGTATAAAATAGTAATTGAATAAATATAGAAACGTTTAAAAATCACTGCAAGCCACAAGACAACACAGATGAAGAATGAAGGATTGTTGATGATAAATATTATGAGTACCTGTTGGGCCATCGCCCCGATCAGGGGCATGTTGGCCTGATGGAATGGCACAAGGCCGTCTTCCGCTTGTCTCGATGGCTGAAACAGCCCCATCATCAACCCTCTGTTAGTATGTTAATGCAATGATAATGATTACGCATGCAAGCGTCAAAGACAACCATTAAACCATTCTAATCAACTAATTCGAATCATTTAAACTTTAGATTTGATTTTAAATCATTTTTATCAAAATCAAAATTTCTTCCATGCGATATAAAATCACTTTTGAAGCACTTTGTCAAGATTTTTATTATTCTAGAGGTCGTCTCAATGCACTTCAATATAAATGATTTTTTCTACAACTTATTAATTCGATTTAATGGAGATAATTTAGCAATTCAAATAAAAAAATCAAGCATTTGACTAGACATCAAACTAACTTATTATTTTAAAAGGCTAACTCAAGCAAATATAAATAAACTTTATATCGATTTTTTTTTTATAAAATTTTTAGTTCGAGACATCGACAGCGTCTGGTAGAATGTTTTATTATAAAATTAGAATAATCGATAATCTATTTTAAATTTAGAATACTATCTAATTTATTTTTGCAATAAGAAGACCTCTTTTATATATATTTATATATATAAAATTGAAATCCAATGATTTTTAATACTTGAAAATTGTTCATCACTTGAAAATTTTGGTTGTAGCTTATTGATGTATCAAAATATTTTTTGATTGAAATATGAGCACATTCTATACACACAAAGTAATAAAAAAATATATCTATTGGCAATCATTTGAAAAAAGACTATGTTACCTTCTTGATTTGTCTACCAGATTCTCTTCTTGTCGGAAGTTTAGCATTTTTAGCATCCATAGGTTGATACATAGGTTCAAAAGAATTAGCGGTGGGTGTTGTCGTGTCAGCCTTTCTCTTCACCCCTTTTTTGAGTTTAGCAGGTTGTGAAGGTGGCATAACAGTAGATGTAGTTGGAATTTGTGGTGGCGCAGGTACGGCAGTTGCTGCTTGAGGATCCAGCGCTGGCTGCGCGTGATATCCACTTGGTGGAGGGACCACTTGTTGCGGTAAAGAGTTATGAGTAGCCATCGGCGTAACACCTATACTTGTTGGTGGTGCAATGGTGGTAGTATTGGTACTTCCAGGTACAGATACTGGTGCTTGAGTACCAAGAGGAGGCATTGGCAAAACACCAGTGGTTCCAGCCGTTGTGGCTGCAGGGGTCAAACTATTTGGTACACTGGAACTAACTGTTGCTGCTCCAGAAGACGGCCGACCTCGACCAACTCCTGGCGTACCAGGTGTACCAGGAATCATTGGTGCGTTAGTTCTTGCTTTCTTTCCTTTTGGCCCTTTTGGCACTGGAGGTTCGATCTCCACTTCCACTTTTGGCATTTGTGCAACCTGAAACAATTGATTCGAATAATTATTATTATTTAGTTCAGTCATTACTTTAAAAAAAAAAAAAAATTTAGCCACAATAGTTTTTATTTTTTAAAATACTGAAAAATTTAAGCAACAATAAACTTTATAGAATTTGTGATTGTCAGACTTGAAACTTTTAAATTAAAACTTAACTAATGAGTTATTTAACTATCAGGTTGATTTTACATTTAATTAATTCTTTATTTAAACTCTGATATTGAAAGAATATTCTAATCGACTATTATCAATAAGAAAATTTACATTTTACTCTATTTTTTATGAAACATTTTTGTAGAATAAAAAAAAATAAATGATATAATTTTAGTATCGAATTAAAATAAAATGAAAAGTATTGATTGTTCTGTCTTTTTAATCCTTCACTAATGTAGTACGGTAAAAAACTGTCTACTGTGTTGCCTGGCAATCGAACTTTCATACATAGTGAAATTTATACTATCAATCATAACGTATGGGCTGAACATTAATGTAATGAACATACCTTCGTCAGGTATAATTTTTCTAGTGCTTGAGCCATCACTACAACATCTTCGCCAGGTTTGTTGTAAGTGTAGCAATTGCTAAACATAGTATTAAAGTCATGGGTACATTCACTCCCAGACCAATAATACGTATTTTCTAAACGTTTCTTTATCGTGCCCAGATCCATCGGTTGCTTGATGATTTTGTGATAGTCCTGATGAATAAAAGAAACCATTAGTACCAACTTATATAGGATAAATAGATTAAATATAGAAATAGTTCTAAATGCTACGAATAAACAAATGATAAAACCGTACTGGTAAATTGAGTTTTTTCGCGTCGACGGGTTGCTGAAAAGGCCAAGCAAACTGGTGCTTCCATACTGGCTTCAGTACGGCTTTTTGCAAGAACTGAAGCTGATTGGTTATTCGTCCTGGACGATTTGGTGGAGGTACGACAGGTGGCTGGACCACCCCATTGACTGGCTCTATTACAGGCTCCTCTCGTGGTGGTGGCGTTTTCGCAGGAATTGATTGTGATCCTGTTGTCCTTCCAGGCGTACTTGTCTACAATGAAATGACATTAATGATACTGATAAATCAATATGGATTAGAATCTATTTCAAATGATCAATATATTTGCATTCATGCATTTAATGTCAATCATTATTTTTCTTCCAAGTGTAATAACACGTTAATGTTTATTATTTTTAGAATCTTATAGCATCTAACATGATTTTTTATAGCTGATAAATATTTTTCATGCTTTAACAAACTTTTGTTTAAATAATTTATTCATTGTTCTTACCTTTAATATATTACACAGCCTTTCTCGCTCCTCCACATCTAACTGTAAATTTATATTAAAGTTTAGTTTAATATTTCCGTAAAAAACATTATTACAAGTATAACTACGGCAATTTAAAAGCTAATTTGAATAAAAAAAGCTAATATTTTATATATAAAACCTAGTTTTTATATTCAAGTGACTTTTATAGTATAATTAAAATAATAATTACATTGAAAATCTAACAATATTTTTCAGTAAATGAATAACACTGTTTATTTTTCATTTACAATTGAAACAATATATTGGCGTAAGTAAAAATGATCTTGCCTCAATAAATAGAGAATAAATTGAAAGTTATGTACTCACAGAATTATTTGGCGGGTTGGTATCCACCTGCTGCATGATGACTTCGTTTCTGTAACAGAAAGAATGCAAAAATGATAATCATGAAGATACAATCAGATATATACCTATTATTAATAAATAATTACAATAAAATGATTATGAAAAGAGTGAAAGAGACAAATTTAAACGAATCATACGTAGTAAATATCATATAAGGTTACATATTAATACATTGAGATAAAACCTGTGATATTTAAAAGCTTATAAGTAAGATCGGATTTAATCGGATTCAGTGATCCACGATTTTAGAAATTCACCTACCTTTCCGACATAAATGGTACATAAATGCTACGTAGCAGGTAACTGCCTTATGCTGATGCTTGATGCTACGAGGCTTCATCAACAACCGAGTTGACAATGATATAGTTTGATTTGAGCATCGTAGCTCGATATTTGCTTGCTGAGATGTTTGTGCTGCGACCAGGGAGATTGATGCTGAGGAGACATAACACTACTCAAGCCTACCAAAAGGTAGAGACTTGAATGTCAGCCCTGTACCCTCATGTGATTCGCCAAGACTCCACCCAGGATTCGCAATTTTAGCAACATCTGAATAACATAACAGGAACCCCACATTGTAACAACCTCAACATTGCTCCCACTTTAATAGCTCATGTTAAATTTACTAATTTTAATGATTTTATTTTATGTAAATGCAACATAATTATATAAAAATACGCTAAATATTTAGGTTTCTAAGAGCTAACACCTTAATTATGACATTCTGAAATCTACTCAAGTAAAAAGAGTCTATTTAAATAGATTTGCTAATAATTTTGAATAGCATTCAAATATAATCAACTTTCAAGGGTATGAGATGAATTTTTTATAACGAATATCAATTGGTATACACAGAGACAAAAATAAAAATATTCGTCTAATCAAAATCAATTGAAAGGATTGGAAATGATAGGAAATGAATGAATATAAAACTTTTCGTTTTCAAATAATCAATTCTTGCTATGATGACTAAATTTTATCATTTACTGAAGCATGAAGGATTAAATGCTCAAAAAACTTATTACAAATATCTAACACCTTATCTATTGTATTTTGAAGCCTGAGAATAATCAATATGAATGGGGTTTCTAATTAATTTACAATCAATCAAGAGTATCATTTTGATTCAGAAAAAAGTAAAGTGTGATAAAATTAAGGAATGATGTATCAATTATTGACTCATTCTGCTTTTATCGAGGTAACATGATATGAAAAAGAAGTTATTCAAAATGATAAAATAATTGCCATGAATATTGATGTTTTATCTATAGCATCTTGAGTTATTTCATTAAATAAATAAAATTATTTATTTTTTTAAACTTTCATTTGAGATCAAATTGATGTTTGATATTGGTAATAAGTTCAATTATGAAAGCAAATGAAGATGAATAAATGTTTACTAACATCTAATGCATCATTCATCTTAGGGGAAAGTGATTAAATAAATAACAAATTTTCACATAATATTGAATGAAATGGAATTGAAATAATTTTTTTAGTATCAAAGATGAATTTCTGACTGTAAAAAATTTATTATGTAAACGAAATAAAAAGTGTGTCTCTTGAAATAAGTAGGCCAAAAAGTAGCACACCGATAAAATGTTAAATATTGTGATAAAATGGTGGTAAAAATGACGGGGAATTTATGAAAACAAAAGTATTGGTTTAAATAATGATAAAAATGATTGAATATAGAGTAAATTAATAGAATATATGTAGTATGAACGATCACCATGGCATTGAAATTCAGGGTCAGCCGATAGAGATAAAAGTGGCACATGATAAAACACAAATCTAAGGAAATATGAGTACTAAATGATGAATAAAAGTATTGGGAAATAAGAAAAATAGTGTACTCGACGGAGGAATGAATGAGGATGAAATAAGGCGGCAAAGTAAGAAGTACGACAGACCAAGGGAAGGGTATAGGTGCAGAGTACAGCAGACCCGCGCCCAGACAGGCAGGCGACCAGGCAGTCAACCAGTTCAATTGATACACTCAGAGCACAATAAACAAGGTTATAACTTGGTAGAAACCGACACTAAACACAGCAGAATATTTGGAGTTATCAAGTTTTAACCAATGTAATAGATTTCTAGCACTAGGAACAACGCGCAGCTCCTCTCTAGCTCGATTTGGCGTAGGTTTCATTCAACATGGCGGTGCGACCGCTCAGGAAAGAAAGCTCAGAGGGTCTGCCGCGCTATCTGCCACTTAATCCACGAAAAATGATATTGTAAGAGTGAATTTTAGTCATCACGCGAACTTGGACTCTTGCTTTAACTACTTATCACCTACCTGATCACTCAAACGTTGACTTTCCACGTAATTTCAATTGAAAACACTACCACTACGTCTCAGAACACTCGCACTACGCTTTCTCCCTGCTCGCCAGTTTGGTTGGTCCGTTGGTGTTATGGCGGCCGCCGAGTAGCCCCTCCGAGTGTCACTCACTCACACTTACACAGACACGAGCTTATTGCTCTCACTTGCGCGAGCGCTCAGTTCGCATACGCCACCAAACGATCAGACGCAACGACCCAAGTTTCTCCGTCACCAATTCTCTTTCACCGATATTTTTTTTGGCTGCTGTTAGTTTCTTACCAGTGATATGAAATTTGATTTACTATTATTCCTAATAACTCACGTGTTCTCCAATTATTTTTCGTATCCATTACGATCCAACATCTATAAAACTAACGATCGCAGCACCAACAATGGCTACGCATTCTTCCGCGACGTACCGACTGGTTCAATTTCACTGTTCCTTTATGTCCCCGACTCAACTTCCCTTCCGCTTGCTCCCCACCGTCTTTATCTTTCTACATACGTCATCAGTTTGTCTGCCGCCAAAATTCCATTTACACATTCACACCTACTTTCTCCAGACTATTTTCTTTTCTTTATTAAAGGTGGGGAGTTTCTAAGTGAAATTCTGAATTTTTTTTATTACTCTTCACTTAAAGATCCAGTTTTTTTTCCCCATCACTTATTCAGGTGATTATTTCAGAAAAAAGTCAGCATCAAATCTATTTTAAATTTTGTATTATCATTTAATTTTATTCAAAAATTATTTACAATGAAATAATTATTCATGTAGTGTTAATAAAAAATTTTACTTACTTTTCATATTATATTTCCAAGTCTTTGAAAAAAATGCACATGGAATAAGTTATTAAACAACGGTAAACATTATTAACATTCTAGAAACATGTTGTATTTAACCAATCAAAAAATTAGATAGTTCATTTCCACTATTTCTTATCCACCCATAATGCAATTTTTTTTTTTCATTGACAGGACGACGTGTTTTTTTATTCTTCCATTATAATTAATTCTAAACATAAATATAACAGTTTATTATTTATAAATGAGTACACTGTTATTATTTTTTTAAATTTTTTATTCATTTAATTTTACAATTGTCTCAGAAATAATTAATTCGTTTTCCACATTCCTCATCTACCCATCATGCATCTTTAATGGTTTTATGAATTTGATGCATTCATTAAGTTTCAATGAACCTCAAAATAATTCCAATAAAAAAATAAAATTTTTTTAAGTTCACATAAATAATATTTCATAAGAATTTTTAGAAAATACTTATAAATAAACATTATGTCGCGTCATTATAATCCGTTATGTATGACTCTAGGTGGCGCTGTCAACCAACACAAAATCACACAGATAAATCGTTAAATAATTAGTAAATATATTATTGCGCAGTCTATTAATTAATATTTTTCAGTTTCTCTAATTAAACAAATAAAATTAACACTTAGAAAACTTCCACACAAATTTTTACAATTAACAGTTTACAACAATTACTAACGACTGAAATTATTGATTAGAATTGTTGATAAATACGTAAATCAAATTCTCTACTAAAAGATTCTTTTCATAATATGATTGTGCTAATTAAAGTACTTGAAATGTTTGGGAAAAATATATTAAAACATGTGTGAATTTTTAATGTCTACTTCAATGAAACTTTTGATCACTTTTCAATTTCCGAGTATCGGAAAGACCAATATGGTATCTTCACTCATAAAGATTCTTCGATCTTCTCACACATTACACTAATGAATGATCTTCACTTTTTTGATATCCAAAGTACTCTTTATGTTCCAAATCGTTTTTTCTATCCATTAAAATCACACTCAAGATGTAATGATTGGATACATCACAAAACAGGAAAGCGTCAGTTACTATTTTCGTGGACCAACATAGAACATTCTAGATTCTACATAAAGGTGAATTTCTACTAAAGTAGCTGACCAATTGAATGAATTTTGGAAGTGCTCTCGATAAGCGGGAACTTTCAAATTATTCATCAAATCATTTCTGTATCATCTTATGAAATAACTATTAGTTTGGTAAGTAGTCGCTATTAATATCTCTTAATAATAAACAATAATAATTCCATTTAATTTAATAAAAACAAAGTTTATTTTCCACATTATTAAGTAGGAACAGTAATCATTTTTAATTTTTCTTCATTTCTTTTCAGACGCCTTTGTATACAAGGTATAAAAAATAGTATTAGACCACTTATTGCTATTAATCCTCCACCGACAAAGAATCCAGGATCATATGATTTTAAAGCATCATACAACCATCCTGAAAGGAAGATAAAATTTATTAAAATGAATGATTTACAGAAAAGCTCTATCAGTGAAATTGTGAATTAAAAATTTACCTGCAATTGGTGGTCCCAGAAATGATGCGAATCCTTGAAAGAGTAACACTAAACCAAATGCATTGGTCAGATGTTCTAAGCCTAATAAATCCACTAAAATCACAGATGTAAGTCCCACGTATGCGCCAGCAGTAAATCCATAGACGCTCGCGTAAATTACAAACGAAATGAATGAACGACAGTACGCACTTAATACTGTAGCTGTGAAATTAATCAAACACAAACAAAGTGTGATCATTTAAATAAGTTAATGGTTTCCATTTAATTTCTTATAGGTTTTTAAATAAATTAAAATATTCTTACACAGTCCACAAGTAGTTAAGCAGAGATTGTAGACCAATAGCCGATTAATCCACGGTTTATCTGAAACATATCCAAGCACAATACGACCGACAGTATTGGCAATCCCAATTACTGCTAGTAAATAACTTGCAGTGTCTTTAGCAATTGATCGCTCTTGGGCTTGTGGCTGAAATTACAGGAAATAACCATCAGATAATTGGATTCATGACTTTCATTAAATATTTCAATCAAGTGGATTTAGTTGTTTGAACACACATAACATAAAAGCAGCTAATACTTACAATGAGATAAATGTAGGGAATATTAAATCCTATGCTTGTGCAGAAATTAGATATAACAAACAAAAGAAACAGTGGGTCTTTTAAAAGTGAGAGTTGAAGCATTTGCTGTAGAATCCCAAGAGATTTTCTAGCATGAGGAAGACACTCAGTAGTTTCACTTGTTTTATACTCTGCTCCATTAGGTAAACTCCGCAGGGAGCCTCGGATTGGAATATGATTTTCATTGTATCCAACGGAAGCACTGTAAAGATAATGAAAGCAAGGAAATCGTTTTAGCCATGGGTTATTAATATTATTGGTTTATTTATTAGAGAAAAAGTAAATTCTCAGAAACTTTGTTCAACTTGTTGATAGTATATAATACTTACGATCGTTTGCGGATATTTTCGACACTTCCTTGATAAAAAATATCCCGTTTATTCATTATACCACTGCCAAATGACTTTGTACCATGTTCTGCATGAGGGTAATGACCTGAATGCGATGCAACGCCTTTGTTAAGAATTGGTTGACTGGTTGCAAATCTTATACGATCTTTCTTATTATCATTTGTTTCAGAAACAAAATGATAAGTTGTACTAACATTATTTACACTGTGTGGTCGATTTAGACCATTTTTTAACACCCCATTGGTTTCAAGAACTTTGAGAGTTAATTCTGATGACTTTATTTCCTGCAATGATAATGAAAAGATTTATTTTACTTGTAACATTATACTTTAATTTATTGAATAATGTTGCGGAAAATAATGAAAAGTTACTGATACATTTAATAAAGCTATCGGTGCTTTTATTATGTAGCTGTTCTTGGTTGGAGGCACGACTTTGTCTCATTTGTATTTCAAAATACGGTTTATATTTAGCAAGAAAAAAATAGAGATAAAAAACCACTTATAATCAGAGCTTTCTATATTAAGAAGTTATTTTTCGTTTTGCCATTTCGCGACCCAACAGTTTATTTGATCTTTTTTTTAATGACAGAAATAATTTCTTTTAGATGTAAATATTGTTAGATTTAATTAATTTTAGTGAAATGAATTACCTTTAATGGAATATTTTTATTTTTTACAGGTTCAACAGGCCTGAATAACATTCCAAAAATAATACAATTAAGGACGAGAGCTGAAGTAATCATCATTGATCCTCTCCATCCATAAGTTGCAATGAGATGTTCAATAAAAGGAGCAAAAATGAGAGTTCCTAGGCCGGAGCCGCAGACGGCAATACCTGTTGCTAGTGATCGAAGTTTTTCAAAGTATATCGTCACGCACACAATTGCTGGTAAGTAAATTAATCCAAAACCTAGTCCTGTAAAGAATCAAATCAAATTTATAAATATTTTTATAGCTTACAAAACTAAACAAATAATTAACCAAAGTCTACTACATAATTTAACTGCCAAGCAATGAATCTTTACCTTAAACAAGATGAAAATTTATTCCTCACTAGAGTTAGCAGATTAGAAATAATTTTTAACATCAAAATATATGATTTTCAAGAGATGGTAGTAAGAAAGGCTCATTATTAAGTTATTGTTTATTTAATGTTATATAAGATAATATCATATAGTATTTACCTGTTCCCACTCCAATCGTAAGACAAAGTGTAAAAACATTCGGAGCCCAGACACTTATCAATAAACAGAAACTTGCAAGAAGCGCTCCTGCTATTGTCACTGTTCTACATCCATATTTATTTACAAATGCACTTGAAACAGGTCCTATTTTTATTAACAAATAATCCAATTTAATTGTATAATAGCTCACTAATGAATATCATATTACGTATGAAACATAAAATTACATACTAATTCTAAAAAGAGGTTTTAATTAATTACATAATTTTTTTTTGAAAGTTCATTATTATTTGATGATGATATTCATAGAAAAAATGGAATAATAGAAAGAAAAATCAAATTTACCCGAGCATAGAGTTACGCCAACAAGGATCGATGCAATCCAAGCTGTAGTACCATTTCCTTCCTTGAAGTAATGGAGAAGTTCGACATAGAAAACACCAAAAGAATAGGTCACACCGTCAGCTGTAATAGACAATTAAATTAAATTTTAAACCCGTCATAAATACAATCATAAAATATACTTGCGTGTCTTAACTACATCAATTTCACTTTATATTATTACCATTATTAGGATTATTTGTGCTTTGCACGCATAATACTAGTACCCGCAATTTTTTAAACTGTAAAATAATTTCAAAATTAATTTTTGAGTTCAAAGTTCGTAGTAAAAAAAATAAGATTCTTTGAAATGTTCCATTGAATTAATATCTCAATTTTCTCATGTACTAGTAATACTTAATATTAAATGTGACATGAAGATGTCAAAGGTCGCACAGAATACGAAACGGAAATATCATTTATCTTACATTTTTTACCACATTTAGATCAGCTAATCTGAAAGCACATTTGTTATGATTTTTTACATTTTGTTATTATGCACATTTTGAAATATTTATAAATTAAACTATAATCATTACAATTATCAGAAAAATTATGTCCATGAGATTAATCTTCTAAACTCATGAATGATTCTTTCTTTATTCTCATACGAAGAATTCACATTTATATCAATGTCGTATTTTTTTTAAGTCAAGGATGGACTAGCTCTTAGCAATAAAACTATTCACCCATTACTCTGATTTACTTTAAAAGGTTTGTTTAAAAACAACAATTACTCTTATAAATAAATAAAACCCAATGAAAATTTTATGCTAAAGGAAAGCATATGTCCAATTACTACAACACACTATCAGTTGGAATTTTAATCATTCACAGAATATTTTTACATATTATTAACATTTTTTATTTTACTATTGCAAAAACAGAATAATTTGTTCATTAATCTTTAATATTTTAACATTATAAATTCTCTATTCAAACATTGATTCTATTTCTTTAGTTAACCAATACATTTATTCAAATAAAATCAAAACTATTGGTACTAGAAAATAACAATTTTAGGCATTTATCATAAATTTATTCCTATCGTGGTTACGTAATTAGTAATAATTTTTACTTTTCTATGATAAAATAGTGGAAACAATACTTCTGCTTTAAAATTTATTTATTTATCATACTTTCTGATACTTGTTTACTTGTTAATAAAATTTCTAACTCGTAATTACTGCTTGAGCAATCTCAAAAATATGTTCTGTCATTATTTAACAAATAATGGAAGAGTTAGCTACATTGAATACTCTGGCTTAACATAAATATCGTAGAGTTATTTTAAATGTAGAATAACTGTGGAAGTTGAAAATAAAGAAAGGATCAATGCAATAATAATAATAATAATACCAATGTTATTTGACAATTAATATTAAAAATATTTGTTGAACCGTTATACTTACTAACAATATGTATCATGAAAGACGCAAAAACTACAGCCCATCCCCAGCCCCCATCAGGTGGTGGAGTTTCATTAATATCCGTGATTTCATCATCATCTTCAACATCATTTATTTCTTCCACTTTCTTCCTCTTTTTCTTCTTTTCTTCATTAGGATCCTCAAGTAGATGCGTCATGATTGCTCTAATAAACCAACACTCCGTAAATTTTTTTCTCAACTGATCAAGTTAAAATCAAAGAACAAATGCGTAATCTCAAGAGGATTTATGTAATCTTTGCTATCACACTTTGTTGATAATAACACTTATATCTTTAAATTCTTCCCATTTTTATTTCATCTAAAATAATAGGTGCACATTTTTCGCTTTCCTCTTGGTATATTACTGAACTCAAACCTAATCTTCATCATTTACAGTCACATTATTAATTAATTTTTTTTATTATTTATTTACTCATTAGTTAATTAACCAAAAAAGAAGTGTAAATTTTCCTTTTTATTTCAAAAATAAGAATCTTACTTTTGATATCATGAAGTTAAAATAATAAAATGTAAAACCAGTCTATCAAAAGATTAATATAACACTCAATTACTGTATAATAATCATAAAGAAAGATAAATAAAAATTATAAGCAGACTAGTTTAGTGATCACGTTCACTATGCATAGTCTTGACAGCAACTGAACTAACGGAGTGTTAGCTCTCCACATTGTTTCGACAGCTTTTTCTTCGATGGTGGTGGCAAACCAGCAAGCAGGAAATGTTGATAAAACTATATAAATATGGTCCTTTGATATACATTTAATCTTCTATCTTCAATATAAAAAAAAACTTTTCATCTTTTTTTATGATCTATAAAAGCATCAATATTTCTAATTTATTTTTTTTAATCAGGCTTGTGATGCATCATAATGTATTTGCTTTGCTCTGAGTAATATTATCTCCAGTGATGATACAACCCTTCTTGATAATTGTCAGCTGATAGTAGATTCTGGAAAGGCTTATTCAGTGTTCCTCTTCTTTCTATTTACTTTTGATATAATAAGTAAATGCCATAATTCAGGATATGATTGATTTTTATCTTCCTTCTCTGCAAAATAATGATAAAACATATATTTTTAATATATTGACTTTTATCTTTTAAATAATTATTGATGAACAAAAATTCTTTGAAAAGATTGCCATCAATAAAATTGTAATTTGATCAAACAAATTGCAATATTTATATTAACTTGATAAGCAGAAAAAATATTTATTCCTCTGAAATCGTTCTAAGAAGATTTTCTTCAATTTCTTTGAATTTTGTACAGCTCTGAAAATGTCTTTTCATTTCCAGTGGCCGTGAAAAAAAGGAAACATTGATTACCTACTTTAATTATTCTACCTTAGGACTTTTTAAAAAACTAATGATTGACCTTCTAATCAATTTAAGAGTCCATTTGAACTATCGATTCCATCTCTGAATAGAGTAGAATTCAGATATAAAATTGAGAAATATAATAGGCTCTATTGATCATATGAAGTATATTCGTAAACTGAAAATAGATAATGAAAGATACAAAAGCCATGTGGAGATGACTGCAACTAAAAAGTAGATTGTAAAAGTCATCGAATAATAACAATAACATTGAATAAAATTAAAATTTAATTAGACTAAAAACATTTGAATTACGTAAATAATTAATTTTAATTGTTCATGTGGTAATATCTAAATAACTGCAGTGGATTAATTTTAGCAACAATGTTAGCATTGTTTATTGACTGAGAAATATTGATAATGGAACTATTCCACACAAATGAATTTTTAATTGACAGAAAAATGATTTTAGTTTGATAAAGAATCTACATAACAAATCCTTGGGATTAAATTGTATTATCGGCTTTCACAATTTTCCGATGACGTGATAGTAGTTTAATGACCTACATTGCACTTCGTCAATGAACGATCTTTGGCCAATCGAGAGGAATATGTACATCATATCAAGGTTCTTTTTATACTAACAACATGGAAAGTAGGAAAATCATGTATTACATCAACTTTATGGGTTGTTACCACATTCAAAGCATATCATTAAATGCTCCAACGAAAATGATTAGATTGCTTATGAGGGCAATAAATGTTGACGATGGAAATATCATTCCAAGCTTAATACTTCAACAAGAATAAATCATTTTTATGGCCAAAAAAAAATTAATTGATTTAACAATAAACACGTAATATATTTAAAATAGTTATTATTGAAAATAAATAACTGAAAATGAAAACTCATTAATATCAATTAAGTAACTGTTTTGAACATATGAATTACATTAGATCATCCAGATGCCATTAATCAAAGTTCAGATATTAACTTTTATGATACCGACATGTTGCTTATTTTGATTATGGTTTAACTAGATCCAATTAATTCTAAATTATTTAATTTAAAATTATTTGACTTGTTAGTACGTTTATGACTTTAAAAAATATTCATATTACTTTTTATCACTATCATTGAATAACTATGAAATAAATGAAACGTGTTTCACTACAAAATACTTAACACAAATGTTTTGAATGTTTTGCAACTCACTTTATTTTCTGGAAACCGATAAGGAAGTGATAGCGCATATGTTTGCATTGAATATTCAATACTATTATGATATAAACAGTTGGACAGTATTTCGAGTCGTAGAAAATGAACATCATAAATAGAATGTTATGCCAACTATTCAATATAATAACCATTTTAGTAAATTAATATTCACGAAGGGTAAATAGTCACAAAATTAATATTTTCTTCAAATAATCTCAATTTCATGCTGAAGAATTTCTTTTTTTATTTTATCAATTTTTATCAAATGTATTTGAGCTTTTACTTTGAGGAATAATTTTTTTAAACTCATTGAAACGTTGAGTATAGAACAGCATTGACTGAAAAAATAAGTTTTTAATTTATACATCTAAAGGCTTTTTCTCGTAAATATTTCAAAGAAAGACACGTTTCAAAGAAAACTGCTAAAGAATTGAACATGTGCTTGCACCTAAGGTCTCAATTAGAATGGCAATACTATCACTTATTACTTATGTATGGGTATAGCACAAAAAATTTGAATATTCTTCTTACATCAAAGATTTCAATTATTACTTCTATTGCCATTCTACTTCTATTGTACACCATTGTTGATCTTTCTTTTGGCAGAGAAAATTATTTTCTTATGACTTTGTAGAAGTAAATAGATGAAAAAGTTTGATTTTTATTAATATTTTGATGTGTTCAAATAATCATAGATTAATTAAATTTTTTGTCGAATTAAAACTCTATCACAAACAAGAATTCGCTGGATTATGTTTTTTATTTATTTAAATTTTTCTTACAATTCTGAAACGATAAAAATCTTTAAAAAAGACTTTGAATCAATACACTTACTTCTGAAGATTATTATCACTTGAGTGCAAATATAAATAAAGCAAACATCATTTTTTAAAACATTTGTATTTTTCCTTGTATATGCAATTGCTTGAAAAAATTATTTACTGTGGATTTAAACTTGAATGTGAAAAAATCAATCAGCAATATCAAAGAAAAATATAAATAAAAAGTATTTTCTTTGTTACTTACAGTGATTTCTGACGTATCTTTTAATTCAGCTGCAGTACTTTGAATACTAGCGCACCTTTCGTTGACTGTTTCCTTGGCAACTCTTTAGTCTTGACTCCCTCTCGAGACACTTTTGGATTCACTAATGAATAATGAAAATTTACGCGATCGCAACGTGATGCAAATTTGTTTTTTTATAGCGAAACGTTGGCATGTATATACATCAAATTATATGACAGTGTTATTGTTTCATTGTCATAATAAAATTGAAGAACAATAACAGAAATGTGATGATGAAAATTTAATTCTATTCTTGTCGAAGTGTACGCCAGCTAAGTCGGCACGCGAATGCGGGATTTTTCGTATGTCGATCCTTATTTGCTCGACCCAGTCTTTCGGGTAAGCGCGCATCTCCTGAAATAACAAAGCTTCAATGCTCGATAAACTTTACAAACAAATTGAGCAACTTAATTTTCACATGTTATCATCATTTTAATGACATAAAAATCAATAACTCACTTATAAAATTTTTTTCAATTTCTTAAATTATCTTTAAGTTATTTAAAACTTTTAAAATATACTAGCAAGCTTGAAAAGTTGCTTCACAAGAATTCTTGATCTTTGTCAAGCCGAAAATAACATGAGAAGGCGTTTAAAGCGGGAAGAAGAAATGATATAGAGATCAAAATTTGATATTTTTATCAAAAAGAGGTACTTGACCTCATTTATCTCAAAATTTTACAAGTTTATGATATTCATTATCAACAATTGATTATGAAAAATACCTTAAACCATAAAAAAATAATATTTACTTATTAATAAACAAGGCGATAATTAAATCATCATTCGAGATGTAATGTAATTATCATTTAATGATAAAAATGGAAAGAGTACGTATTAAAGATGAATAATAGAGTAAAAAATCTCAAATTGTGCGGTTTTCGATTTTTTTTATCACTGAATTTCTCTTGATGATGAACTGAAGTCAGAAGCAGAGTGATCACTCATTTGTGGTGTCACTTCATAGTTGCAAATTGTTACGCCATGTCGATGAGCCGGAGTCCACTCGCCCTTTAATCCTATGTAATCAATTCGTGTCCTTTCTGCTCCATCATTGCCGGAAAAATGAAGAGTTAAGTGATGGACTGATGAGAATTTTACCACCCTGTTATGAAATTCAATTATGAAATTATTATAGGAAAATTAAAATGCAGCTATGATTTACTACTTAATAAAAAATTATTTTAAAACAGCTTTATATTAAATGCCATTTTTTTTTTATTTTTTTAAAAATTTCTGAGATATTCTATATTTTATTGTCATTATCATTTTTTTCATTTGCCTATTAAGATCAACATAAAACGAATATTACCTTATAAAGATGTCAGATAAAACTCGTGATCATAAGAAAATTCTCTGAACTTTCAATTATTATGATTATAAATATTGAATGAAGATAAAATTTTAAACACATAAGAAAAATAATGACTAAATTCTTCATGAGCTAAAAACTTGAAAATTAAACTGAAATTTATTCATTTACAATTAGCTCTTTTGTACCTGTCATCGTCATTTAAAATACATTCGAAATTTATCGATACAAAGGCAATGACTAAGGAAAATATTAAAACACAAAAATGAACCTTGAAAATGTGTATAAAAATATACTACGTGTATATATATGTTTTGTATTTTACAATTTACTGACGAACTACTGAGAATACTTGTTTTCAGTATTATTTAAGCCTTGACATGAAATGAGGTATGATAAAAATGCGGTAACTATATAAATTGAGTAAAAATTCATTAAAAACAAGGCAACAATACCTTATTGGATACTCATGAACTCCATAGTCATCTTTGCAAAGTTCAAATTTTTGTTCAGGTTCTAATCCCACATCATCGAAGGTCATGCTTGGTTTATTTTTAAATCTTTTTACAGAAAATCAAGTGATAAAATAATTAGTATACAATAAAAAAATAAAATAACAGTTCAATTAACTGTGAATGAAGAAATTCTTACAATTTTACGTTGGTGGGATTCGAACCGTCTGGTCCTCCAATGACAATCAGTCCTTTAAGTTTAACGTTCCCAGTAAACCTATAATAGAAAATTTGTAAATTAATAGATCAACAATGATTTGAAATTTATTTCGTTCCGAATACTTACGGAATGTTGAAAAGAATTTCATCATCAGCATCACTTTCTACGTACTGTAATTCAGACGTTTTCGTTATTTACAATAAATTATTGAAAATAAGGATTAGATCATCAGGATGCATCAGTGAAATTGTCCCTATATCATAAATTTTTCTTTCAATTTTTCACCAATGAATCAGATAAATAGAATTTATTAATTTATAACTTCATGGAAAATTTATAACTAAATGAAATAGATGGAAAGAATAGTAAATAAAAATACCTTCTCTCTGTTTAAACGTTCCTCCCACGGTTTAAAAACTAGAACTCCAGTATTTTCTTGATATTCATTCAAACATTCCACGTTATCGAGATCAATTTTTTGGTATAAATTATACTGAACTCCTAATTCACCCTCTGAATGAGAATCACCACAGCAACAATGATGTGACATTCTGAAAATCAAAGTATTCTATCAAATAATTTTATCAAATTATTAAACTTTTATCACTCATTTATCTTATAATTATTAAAAAAAAAAATTCTAAAATTCAAGATGAATACAATAAATACGACATTATCATTTTTATTATCAATTATTAACACAAATAAAATGGGCAGGAATATTACTAAGAAGTAAGGTTATAAAAGCATAAACAAGTAATACATTACATGTAGATAATGTTTAATCGTCGTGTTACGATTGATAGAAGTTAATAATAAACTCTGACTAAAAAAAATAATTTTAGTGTTATCGAACCATAAAAGAAATAGTAATTAGTATTTATCACTTGTGAAAGACCGGGAACCGGGAGTTATTTTTTGTTTTTCATGTCATTGTTCTCTACACGCCCTCTACAACGTATTTACGAAAAACGTAAATAAAACGATTAATCCAATAAAGTTAATTTATTTAATTCATTATGTAGTTAATTTGTATTCGAAACAACTACTACAAATTTCACTGATAATTATAATATCAGTAAAATTAATAGGTAACAAGTCTATTACTTCTTTCGTTTTTTTTTTGTTGTATAAACTACACGTTTCTACCGGGTAGGCAATTATGAATAAAAAAGTGCATCTTATTTTTTAAATAATTATGAATTTTTTATTCAATAGAACTTTTTGTAAACCAAACTTAATGGATACGAGTTTAATAGTTATCGAATTCTAGGAATGTTATTGCTAGTTATGTGATGATCATATATTTTAATTAATTAATTAATCCATAGATTAATAAATTAATATAACATAAATAGAATCAGTATTACAATTATTATGAAGATTATAAATATTTACATAGTTTATCTAGCTGTCCTGTAAATTATTTGTATTATTTCATTCTATTCACTTTCAGATGCCAATGTTAACTATTATATACATGTAGATACAACCTATGATAATAATTTAATTCTTACATGAACCCGTTTTATCGTCAATGATTAATTTTATGTTAAATGATCAATCAATCTCACAAGAAAGGATTTTAATGAATCCCTTTAATCCCATAATTAATGTAAATTATTCTTGACGTAAGAATGTCAATTTCCATGGAAAATTGTTGAAAACTTTACCTATATAGTCGTTCTTACTTTTAATATTTATGTAAATTATGTAATCACATTCGCTTTAGATTAATCATTCTTTGTCATCAATATTGTCTAGCTATTTGTTAAAAGACAGAGAATCTCTTTCTGGGAACAACATTTGGATATGGTTGTCAATTATTTGGAATAGTTCTGGTGGCTGTGGAACTCGTCCAGTTTCTAACTTTGACCAGACTGGAACATCTAGAGAGATTTATTATTTAGTAAAATCAAGTGTAGTTCTATTTTGGAGTAATTAAATTCTTGAAAGTTCAATACCAACCATTGAAATGAATTTCAAATGCTCCTGATGATATTAATTGTCCTTCCACCGCATTGCAAATAAAAAATATCATAATACAAGCATAGAATTTATTATTAAGACACCATTCCCACCAAAACGGTTGAGGTTGACCGAGCCATTGAGCAATATTCACACCACTTATTATCAAAAAGATGACTATAATTTTTGCGAATCCCTGTAAGAAATTATATTTACTTACTTATTATTTATACAAATTATATAGTTATAAAAAATAACTACTATTCATAACTGAAGAATAGAAAAGAAATTCTTGATATCTTTATTGTTATAATCAAGTTCATTATAAAGAAATAAAATATGATAAATTGTCAAATTTACCAAAAATTTTGCTATAAACATATTATATCCTGAAGGTTCGTAGTTTTGACCATGAATTTTGAGCTCAGGATACTTTTGCTTTAGAATGTTTACATATTCATCAAATACTCGTTTATAACCGCAGGAATAACTGCAAAAAATTATTAACCTCGATTAATGCTGATATTAATATCAATTAGTAATAAAATTATTGAATAAGTTGGATAAAAAAACGTTATACAGCTTGTGAATAGATACATTGATAGAAAATATTTACCAATAAAAAAATTTGATCGTAGGTCCAGTTTTTGATCCAAATTTAGTTAATGCAATTCCACTATCTTCTGCTAAAACTAATTTGGAGCCTAAAACGCAAATTGCTACGACCAGGCACAAACTTATTCGCAATGACTTCATGATTATGAACAAGATCTATTGATATTACTTTTATGCATTAATTATTAGAGAGATTCACAGTTATGAGAACTTTTGGAGTATTAACTTTTCCGTAATAAAGTAATTTCTATACAAAAAGTATTAAATTGATCGATGTAAATAATTTCAGAAAACGTTCTTGCTCTAACCTGCTGATCACAATGATCAAAGCAGTTGCTCAATCGTTTGAGGGCAGCACTTGTTTGGAAGGAATGACACGTACATTATTGGTTTTAATTTTTGATAATTTTTAATCAGAATAAAGCCTGAAGATATCATTGATAAAAATATTAGGGACGATTATTTCAGACTCAGAATGTATTTTTGAAATTTTTTTGAATAAAAAATTAAACAAACTTATTAATAAACTTGTATTTGTATATAAATAATTGAATCAAATCATTTGTCGAGATTTATTACAAGTTTAATACAATTTTTAAAAATAAATTGTAAAATTAAAAAAAGAATAAATACCTAATAAAGATAAAGATTTACTAGATATTTCTTTTATTTATAAATATTTAACAAATGATGAAATCATGAACATTTTAAAAAATTTTTAAATAGTATCATTTTACACTTTTTTTGTGATAGACAATATTAAAAAAATGTTTCGCAGCTTGGATTTGAACCAAGAACTTCGGAAGTTCACAATCAAGGAACAAATCGTTGGATCTGAGGTCCCTCCAACAAAGTAGAAATCAATTTTCCTCTCTCAATGCCTCGGTCTGACGGTGATCAAGACCCAGTTCATTGCTAAGAGGATTTGATTTATCTCAAATGGTGCAGGGCCTACCGATTCCTTGATGACCGCATTGTTCCGATGCGTTTACCACTTACGCTACTGCGACATACAATCATCACTTTCATAAGTTTAATATTACTCACAAGCAGACATACTCACAAATAAATATAAATTTATTATTTTTTAAAATTCAATTATTCCCCAACTATACTCGCAAATAGAGCTTTAGTTTTTTCTTCTTTATTTTGACTCTCTGTCCACAACTTCTTATCTTTTGCAAATAATGCAACATTAAGTTTAGTATAAATCAATCGACCAGTTTTTGAAGAACTCAATGATTGTCCAATAGAAGCTAATTCCTCCATAATATGAAGTCTCTGATTATGTTTGGAAAATTGCCAAAACTTGTCAAGACATCTTGAGCCATGAATGCTTGCTGCCAATTGAGTCCAATAGCCTTTCATTAATTTTGCTAGTTTTTCTCGGCTCTTCTCACCAACGAATTTGCTTTCCATAAAGGCATCAAGAATCCTACTTCCTCTTGGATCGTTGAAAAGATTCGTAAGATCTTCTGCACTCATTCCAAGTAATGAATTAACTATTTTTATAGGTTTATTAAATTGAAGAATAGCTTGGAGGATCAAACTGCCATGTAAATGAATAGAAATGTCACGGTTTTGCTTCTTGGCAGTTTCTAGTTGATCATAGGTAATTAGTCGTGAAATTAATGGTACAAGTTGCAGCTGTTGCTCCGCTCCATCACATTTTAAAGCTTTAATTATTGAATTAACAAATGGTCCTTGTTTTGTTTGCAATCTAAGACAAGCATTCGCCAAACTTAGCACAACTCCAGTATGTTGTCTCTCCAATATTTCATTTAGATCTTCAGAAATCTCTTCGAAGATTTGGTCAAAAATTTCTTTACTTTTACTATAATCACACAATCTTTGAACGCTGTAATTAGTGTTCTTCGTTAAAGCTAGTTGCTTTAAATTACCTTTGAAATATTGCTCGTATAATTTAGAAAATCTTTTAGGTTTTGCAACAGCTAAACAAGATTCTAGCAGTCTAAGAGAATTTTCTGAATCAAAAATATTGGAGAGAGTGCCCTCTTGATTAGGAGTAAAACAGTCTTTTGTAATTTTTTTGATGATTAACATGTTTGTTTTTGAATCAACTTCATTTAAACTAAACAAAAGAGTCTGTAAGAAACCAGAGGTGAGATTATCTTTTCCAAATTCTCGAAATTGTGGCCAGTTGAGTATCCTTTGACTTGTTGCTTTTAACAAGTCTATGTATTCTTGAGTAATTTCCCTCCTAGGGGATAGTGACGTTTCCAATAAATTAGTTTTCTTCGGATTATTGATCTCTGTGTTATCAAATTTATTCAGGAAACCTCCTAGACATTCAATAACAGTCCTAAGAATACGGTTAGCATAATTGTCATAAATAAATTCTTCTATGTTATTTATAGCGTATTTACACAGTTTAAAAACAATTTTATTATATTCATCCATTTGATCTTCTGAAACATCAACTTTATCTTTGATTTCTTGTTCTTGTTTTATATCAACAGAAGTAATTTTTTTGCTGTTTCCTCTATCAGCACAAACATAAATGAATTTTTCTAAGACATGACTGCCATATTTATCACTAAATATTTGTCTTAGAGAGTGGTCAAGACTTTCAGCAAGTTTTTTAATGATTTCAAAGCTTGCATAGTTCATCAGAGAATCCATTACTCTTGATCCCACTTGATTTTTAGTATATTCAACTTCTCGACCATTCATTTGCTCAAAAACATTATTGGCAAACACTAATTTATTATCCATTGTTGAAAATTCTGTTCGTAACACTTCCAAAATTCTAATTAAATACTGATAAGTATCGTAATCCAGTTCGTAGCTATCATTAAATCGACGTTTTTTACGTAATAATTTTTTTGCCATTTGATTAGCAGAACGTTTTTTCTTACGCTTTACGCTCTTTACTTCATCGTTATTATTCATAATGTTTTTACTTTCTGTTTCTGACATTTCGTTAGAGAAATTTTATTTATGTATACTGACTTCACACGTGTTGCACGTGAAACATAACCAAAACTCTTTACGCGCATATTATGATGCGCAGAAAAGTGTGTTATAGATGGCGCTATTCGTTCTTTTATAAAAAGCGGAAAATTTTAAATTTTCAAAGTTATTCGACCCTTTGAAATATTTTTTTTTAATGCATAATATTTTTATTACTCTTAATTCAGAATTTCTTCGTTGATGACATTCTAAATAATTGATTTAAAAATCATTCTAAGATCTTTTCATGTATTTCTCAAGATTTTTATTCTCATTACTATGATGTGAAATAAAATATCTTCTACCTTATGGAATTTAAATGTAGTCTTTTTGTAGTGGACTTACAGCAAAAGGAAAACTGTATCCTATGCTTATATTTTTCCATATATGCTTAGAAAAACATTTTTAAGAGATGCATTGAGAGGTTTGAAAAATATTTTTTGAATAAATTATTTAAAATTTGACAAATAGAAAAATCATCAGAACAAAAATGTATGTATACACTTTAAAAAAGTGATATAACAAAATAGGACTAAAAAAGTGTTGCGACCTGGATTCGAACCAGGATCTTCGGGTTCCTAAGTGCATCTGATCAGACCCATCAAAGATAGATCGTCGTCAGGAGTTCTTTCGGTGCACATCGTTTCGAAGGCTTTGACCGATTACACCTCTGGTACTACATAGAAGTCCAAAGAAGCCGGATTCTGGTTTCCCGAACCCAAAGTACATCCTCCGACTACGTGATGTCGCTAGCAGTTCACTTAATAATGCGCCGATAATAGTAGATCAGCAGCTGTCGGTTATATCGTAGTGACGGGAAAGATAAGTTTGAAGTAAAGAAATAAACTCAATAAGTTTTATTATATTTTGGATGATTACAAATGGTAATTTGTAAATAGTAATTTCAATATTTTCTTTTTCATAGTAAATCATGGATTTAATTGATAATCTTGGAAAGTAGACCGGGCTTCCGTAATAAAACAGATAGTGTAAACCTGCGAGGTAAAACAGATAATGGAAACTTGACTGTTATACCGACTCTGTTTTGCTTGTTAGTTCGGTGGAAACGAAAAAATTGGAAACGGGGGCGCCTTGCAATGGAAATTTTTTTTTAAATGGTATTGCTACTCTCAGTTTTCTCTCTGATAAATACTAAGTGAACTAATGCAAAAGACGCGTTTTCACAAACGATGTTACAATACATTGCCATTATCAATATACGTATGATAAAATGTGCATGAATTTACGTTGAATAACAATATGCTCGTACCGTACGACAGTATTTATGCGTTGTGCACCGAAAAGTAATAATGAGTTAATAATAAATGCAACTTAATGATTCGTTTATCGTTTAAAAATCTTTTCAAGTGGACAATCGAAGAAGAAAGTCGTCTTTTCGGCGAAAAACAGCATTCACGAGGTATGCATGAATCATTTCTATTCAGTATAAATTAGCGTGAGAAATTAAGGAGGTTATGTTCTATATAACTATTCTTTGTGTTTGATTTATTGTCTTAAAAAATCTTAATTACAGAGACAATATATAATAATGAGTTTCTCGAAATGATTGCAGGTAATGATATTAAATTTTTGGAGTAAAATACAAAGAGTGTATTTACTTGGTTAGTAATTGAATATTTACTGATGAATTGCTACCAAATTTGCATGAAAACCTTGAATATACAAACGGTAAACAATAATATAAATAGATAGAGTTAAATAATAAACCTTGATTACTCTGTGTTTATAGAAGTTTTTCATACATAAAGAAGATTTAAATCACAAAGTAACCTTGCATAGACTTTGCTGAGCCATTTATGACAACCTAATTAAATTTTCAAAGGCTTTATTAATTTTTTACACTCTTTGTTTTTTTTATAAATTAAATCTAAATAAAAAGCTGTTTATCATAGAAAACATTCTATGATTGCGTTCTATTTTAAAATAAGTAGAAAATAAACAACTAGTTGTCTAAATATACTTTATTTAATATAGCGAGAAATTTAAATGAAACATTATTGACACATTAAATAAGTGTTCTAAGTGCTTTTATAAGCTTTTCGGAAATGATAAAGAAACCTCATTTATCACTTAGTTAATTTTTAATTCAAATGACTGTCTAAGTCAATAATAAAAGATGTCACAATATTTCAATGTATATTATTTACATAATGATGCAGGTTATTCAATAACTTACAATTTTTGAATCGATCTACAAATATTTTTGTCAATTTTATCATCACACATTATCAAAATAATCCTAGTGTTATTATGAAGGCCATTTTTTTCTTTCTCTACATTCTTCTTGATCTTTATTTGAATTTATTGGACAATATTCATCGTCTGTAATTCTGTCTAGATCACCAATATCTGCTTTAGGTTTATAGGACAAGCTGGAAACTGGTATACTTCCTTCAATATATTGACTATCTTCAGCATCGTTCTCGAATTCTGAAAAATCAAAATCCTTCATTGCTTTTATTCTAGTTGATTTGAAATCCTCTTCTGATAACATTATGGTTTGTATCTTTTTCTTTTTCTTCGATGGCTCTGAAGTAGTCAAAACAATTTTCTCTCTTTTTTTATTACTTGTCTGTTTTTTGGATTGTAGCTTTGAACTTTTTCCATCAAAATACTCTTCAGGATGTTTTTTAATCTGAATATTGTCTTCATTTAAACCTAAATTTCCGTTTGGACCATTTTTCAATGTTGGTAATGGTTGGCTGTGATTATTCATTGATTGATGACCTAAAAATACATTATTTGCAGAAATCGTTGTCGAATCTGATTTATTTTCATTCTCTGTCCTGATGGTAATTGGATCAATTGGATGTTCATTTAATTGATTAATTGATTTATCATTTAAAGTGGTTTGTCTTTCTTGTAGATTTTTTTTCATCAGTGGATTTTTAATGTACTCTTCCTGCAAGTACTTATCAAATTTATCTTTGAAATATCCATCAATCATTTTCCAAACACTGGCACTATACCAACCAAGAACTCCAACTAAAACAAAACCTCGGATCACGAGAGCGATCATTGTGAAATTTTATTTGTTTCTGTTTTTCCACAAGTTCACTTACTTTCTTCCTTTCTTCTTGGTTGAAGTTTTTTCCTTTATAATAAATGTCTAGTTTACTTCGCAAGTGCCTTTAGACGAGCATTTTGACACTCTCAGTTGTAAGGTGCAATGAAATTGAGGAAAATCCATTGAAGTAACACGATTACTTGCAGCCAACAGCAAGTGCTTCGAAAATCGATACTCGTCCAGCAAGAAACAAGAAGTGAATGCAATATCCGTCTAAGATGAGACACTTTATCATATTTTAAATAAAATTGAAAACTGTCATATTGTATTAAACACTGTTATTAAGCACTGTATAATTCAAGTTCTAAATGACAAGATTTAGGAGTAGAAAATAGAACATTTAATGCTCTTTACTCCTCTTCATCTCCCATTATATAATCTCTCAAGATAGTCCATACATGCTGCATATTAGGCCATCCAATTGTGATAAAAGCAACGAGTGAATTAGCTATTACAAAAAGTCTCATCATTTCCACACCATCACTTGATCTTAACCAGTCTCCAAAGCCTTGATTTAAGTTTTTCTCCTCATCTACAGTTTCCAATTTTTCTTTGCATTTCTTATCTCCTCCTTTCTCTGGACGATCTCGCTTCTTCATGATTTTGTCTCTACATTATCTAGAAAAGATTGAATATTGAACAGAAAAATTCAATTATACTTTTAAATCTATTTTTTCTAGCTGTCAGGGTTTTCTATTTGAATTATGAAATATGGCATTATTCTAATGTGTAATTATATTTGTTTCTCGTGGATTTATGGTTGTAACAAGGTTACTTTAACTTTAGAATTATGCACCTGGGGCACTTAAATTGTATGGATTTTTTTTATGTTAGTGTTAGGACATTGATAATACTTGGTATTACCGTAGAAAAAAATTATTTTTTCATTTCTTAAGTGCTTTAAAACTTTATAATTAATTTATCGAGTAAGCTGCTTTCTTGATTGTTCTTTAAAACAAGATATTAAAAAATATTCTCTTCAATATCATTATTTTTATGATGGAAAAATATTCTTTTTAATTCATTTACTCATCGTTATTTTAAATACTATTTTCTTAGTCAAGTATAATTAAAATTAATTACATTTTTTATTATCAGACTTTACTGATTTTTTTTTTTTTGAAGATTATTTTTACCCATTAAATTTATATAGAGTGTAAACAAAAATAATTGAAGTGTTTCGTGAAAAAAAATCACTGTGTCAATATACAAAAGTATAAAAAGTTGGATTAAAGTGTTGTTGACCTGTCGACTGTGCGAGATGGAGGTACTAAAATGAAGTGTCATTCTGAGGTTAATTCGTGATTCTATCAGTATCAAGTAGAGTACTTACCTCATCCGCAAGTATGAAGTTATCGCACTGCATGACGGGCAACTTGTGTGTTGTCTTTCAGAGTTTAGAGGAACGATAGTTTCTGCTTACCTTCTGTGAGTTTGTTTAAAAAGGTTTCTTTAATGGTTTGTAAGCCTATTATAGACTCCATAGCAGTGCTAGACGACTTTTTAATAAATTATTCTGGAACACATTTGTTATCTTTGCTACTAAAAATAGAATTTTTTTCAATTAATTTCAATAAAAAAAATAAAAGATTTAAAAAAATGTGAAGAGTAATGATAACTATTTTGGAGTATTTTTTAATCAAAAATGTTGAAATTATGATGTTGGAAAAAAAGTAGATTATTTTTTTGAGATATGTTTTTATTCAGGTTCAAGAGAGTGAGAAAAAAATTATGACTCTCTACTAAAACCGGAAGCCACCCTTATATCAACCCCTATTGTTTTTTTTTGTGATTTCTGACACGACTTTAAGAACAAGCTAATTTTTTTTCATGCTTTATTTAAGACAAAAAATTGGTATTCTTCATCCAGAAGTCAAATTCAGTAGTCTATAGAATAAAAAATAAAATAAAGAATAAAATGATAATAAACAAAAAATATATATAAGATAAATTACAAATTTTTATTAAATAAAAACTCTAAAAAATTTCGGAATAAATTTATACTGCTTTGATGGTGAAATCAATTCTTTCCATAATATCACAATGAATATAAGAATAGCAGAAAAAGTAGTAAGAAAATATTTTTCTATTTAGAGAATTTTGAATGAAATAATATCTTCCACAAGACTTTAAACATATTTGAAATAAAATCTCGTCGTCATCTCAATGTAACATCCAATGGTTAAGATTACACGCGTGGTTTACTATCTAAAGATATGATTTTGCGATTTGTATACAGTAAACATCAGTACAAATAATGCTCCTGTAGTCAGTAGATAAGCATAAATTCTATCGGTGATCGATTATCTAGACAGTCCATACCATCTGTGGCCCGTAGAATTGCAAGGATTCTCTATTCAAATAGTTTAAATCCTTTGAGTTGTTATGATTAAAGATGATACTTTATCAGATTATTTATTCACAACTTTTTAAATAAAGTTATTGATATTTAATAATAAATTATTGATCAAAATAGCGTGCATGCCACAAGAGTAGTGGGCTGAATTGATTGATAAATTTCTAAGTGGAAATCTTTTTCGGAAATCCTTTTGATGTATGATGCAATAAAAAAATGTGAGTAACCAAGCAGAAGACTGTTTTAATATTGATAAATAAAAAGAAATATAATTTGATTGGAAAATAAAAATATTGATTAAAAAAAAAAAAATTCAATCACAGACTTTACTATTAATTTAATTTATCAAAGTTTACTTGGCAATAAATGAGATATCAATATGAAAAAAGTTTTACAATTTTATGAAAAAATGAATATTGAGAAAACTTCATAATTGAAGTGAATTATATAACTACTTATTATATACTTCATTTTAGTGAAAATTGTTTATTAAAGTTTTACTCATTGTGCGATAATGTTTTGTAAAGAAAAAAAATTTTATTGGTTGAAATTTTATGGCTTTTTTTTTTTAATGAGAAGATAGGATTTTTTTTTATTCTAGATAATTCTTTAAGAAGGAAGAATTTCTTAAGCTTAAGAAAGTATTTCATTCAAAACGTTCAATAAAATTCTTCACTTCAAGATGCTTTTTTATTCTTTTTCATTCATTTTTTTGTTCTCCAATGATAAGTGAATTTAAACTTCTCGTTAATATTTAAAGAAAAATTTATCGAGTTATTTTAATCATTTATTATTTTTTTTTCATCTGTATAATATCACCTAGGAAATATTTTTTTCATTTCTATACAATATTATAATGCATATTTTTGATAATTTATAACTCTAAATATATTTTCATTTCATATTAAAATTCATAGCAAAAGTAACTTTCTTCTTTCAATTTTTTTTTTTGTTATAACAAGAAGCTGAAAATGTGTAACTCAAACTTTGAATGGATATTATACACAATTCATACTTATTTAAAAAAATAACACTAACACAATTCCAATTTCTATACTAGCTTTATAATTGCAGTTATTCAGTTGATATTTCGTAATTGCTCCAGTATTTATTAGACTCTCATTAAAATGAGTGAGAGTTGTTTCATTAAAATAAAATCCTTCCAAATTATATCGTTAACTTAAAAATTTTTTACAATACATTTGTTGATAATTATAATCCCAATTTTTTTTTTTTAATTTCATAATTAAAAAGAGACCCCTATTATGTTGATAAAATGAGTGCTTAAATGCAGCGACGATTTTTTTTAATTACATTCATTTCTATGATTTAACATATATTTTTTTTATTCCTTCCTAATGATCCTCTGCTTGTTCTTAATGCAGAATAAATTACCCTTCCCTTTCAATACTTGCTGAAAAGAGCATTTCATATGCAACTGATATTTAGAGGAGAAAGTTATCATTTCGAATTCTCTTATTGAATCTGTAAGTATTATAATAAAAAATACATTTTAAATAGCTTCCAATTGACAACTTTCTTCTTTGCCAAAAAGTAAACTTTCTGGTAATATTGTTCACAGTTTATTAAATTTAACAAAGCTCAAGGCAGAAGGATATTTTTTATCGTACAAATTGCTATATTTTTTAATAAAATCTAAATAAGAAGAAGAATAAACAAGTTATGAGTTAGTAGGGAAACTCGAGGGTTACTCTTAGAATTATAAGTTGAGAGAATTGTTTGACAGACTTTGTTCACCATTTCAACTTTAAACTTTATGTAACCTCAAATCGTATCGATTGACCTTTGAATGGGTTCGAATGAATCCAACTTTTCTTCAGGATTTCGTTAAATAAAATTCGTTATCTACATGTTCTCCAACAAATTCTTCATCGAATGAATTTCGTCTCTTAACTTACTTTTCGATATGTTCGAATAAAAGTCGTTATGAACTGATTAGATTCAAGTCCAGCTGGTTATGACGTTTCCTAGTTATTCCAAAATATATCATGTTTTTTTTCCTATTCAATTTTCTATAAATCCAACGAACGAGTTCGTTTTTAAATACAATTTATTTCAAAATGCTCTAGGGTGTATTGAATAAGAATCTGAAGGATCTTAAGATGGAGGATTATGTTAAATAAATTTTTCTTAAAGTTTATAAGAAATTTAGTTCAATAACTATTGAGGAGTGGGTGAGGAAGGGAGGCAGGGAAAATATTGGTTTTGATTTATACCAAATAAATGTATTTAAAATAGTAGTTAAAGAAAATACTATCAAGAATTCAACTTAAAAATAATTTATAGCCACATCATTTCTGATAGCTTGTTGAACTGAATTACGGCTTTATTTATAGCTAACATAAATAAGATCTTCTCAACAGAAATTTATTAACAGATAATAAATAATTTTTTGTATTCAGAAATAATTAAATATTTCTTTTTTTTAATTAACGTCTAATATAGGACAGGTTTTTTTTGAGCCAAAAATTTGATTGAAATGTCTTCTTTCTTTGTTTAATAATTACTCTTTAATGGACCAATTTATATGATTGCACTTTAGAAGGCATAGAAAAAAAATCCACTGACAATTTTTTAATTTAAAATTGAATTATTATTCTTTGAAGCAGTGAGTTAGGTATTGTAACGTAAAATTATTTTGTTATTTTTAATTAATAACTAGGGCTATTTATTTTATGTTTAACAGTATGCTAAATATTACATGAAAAATTTCGATGAAATATTAAAAATTTTTTGATAAAAGTAAATAACATTGAATGTTAATATATATTTAAAAAAAGCTCAATTCTAACGATTGATATACTTGAATTGTTTAAATATCATAAATTTGAATAGAATTATAACTGATTAATTCATTCATCAATTGAAAAATTTTTACAACGTATTGAAGTTTAAAATCAAATGATTGAAATTTCATTGCTCGATTGAAATATTCAATATCAATAAACTGAAAATTCTCGTGATTGATTGAGCATCGATGCTCCGATTGAGAAATCTTGGAGTATTTCTTTTATTGAATTTCATTTTTCTTTCTTCTTTTTTTGTAATTCATAGACTCTAAATAAAACATAAATTTTTAAATAATAATTTACTTTTCATCTGAAAAGTACACTTTTACTATCCTATTATTATCTCACTACTATCCACTTTTACCTCATTACTACCTCACTTATTACTACTTTATTATCACCATAGACCAATTGATTGTAAAAAATAATTAGAGAAAAGCAGGGAAAAATCAATGTGTTTTAAATTTTAGTAACTTTGACCATATTTTGCCCTCCAGAGTCAAATCAGATTCAAATTGATTCTCGGAAAAAATTTTATAGTAATTTTTACTGGTCGATTTATTAATAAAAATTACTATAAAATTTTTTCCAAGTACCCAAGGATTTTTGTATATAAAACTGTAAAATAGTATTGTACTTCAATAAAAAATATTTCGATATTTTTTATAATATAAAATAATCGTTTATCTTCATCTATACGATGATTGACAAACGACGAATTTAGTTGTTAGCAACGCTTGACCGATTTGTTTATGCTAGTTTACAACAGAGACTATTGCACATCAGACATTTGTCTTAATTATAAAATCTCCACTGTCATTGTAAATAAACTTTTCGCTTTTCTTGATTAATTTCTCGTACCATTATTTTACAACATGATGAAATTGACCCCTTGTGGCTCTAAACTTTCAATTTATTAACAAACCCATTTGCTCTATACCTATTTTACGACATTTCTAAAACAATTAAATCCATTGAACCATCAAACTGTGAACCAATAAAATATAAAAAGATTTGTAAATCGTTGATCAAAAACGTTGAAGAAAAATCTGATCAAATGATCTCCGGACTAGTAGAAAAGAAAAAAAAATATGTGAAAAATATGAAAGGCGGGAAATTGTAGCTGTAATCTCTCAAGAGTCTAGAGACTCACATCTGCTTCATGAATACATAAAGACAGTTACATATTACATTGAACATTACAATTTTTCCAATAAAATTACATGATATTATTTTTATATCATTGTTCGCAAAAAAGAAGTGGAATAAAAGATATTTTATTTAAAAAGAAAGAACATACTTTTTGAAATTGAATTGTTGTAGATATCTGAAACGTTCCATCACCGGTAATGTAATTTTAGTTATCGCAAATTTCGGGAAAAAAGTTTTATCCTCACAGTACTGATGGTACAAATAGGATAGAGGGTATGGCTACTATAACTATATTTACAGAAACAAACTTTTATTGGTTTTAAACTACGAGTTAAAGTATCACGAGGACGTTTCGAATCGTGTAAATAAATGGAAGCTTGAGGGTGGTATCATTATATATAAAGCATTATAGAATATAGAGGGTATAAGATCGGTAATGGACGCGTAGGGCTGGGCGCGCAACTGTTGCGTTGGTGGATGCGCGTTTGACGTGAGAGCACGAGTGGGTGGATGAGAATCTAGACTCTCGAGAAGCCGAAGGGGTAGGGTGGATATGCAAGGGGTGGAATCCAAAGAGAAACGACCGAACGTGCACTACGTCAAACTCATTGCTTCAGTATTTCTCTGACAGTGAAATAGACCACACGTTTATTAGAAAAGTACACCCCCATGAGACTTTATTTACTCCGATGTTGCTTTTGAAATTATTTCACACTACTCATTGATGTTATCAGTATTTTTATTTATTTTTAATCAGTGATTAATTAACACATCAACATCTTCAAAAATATGTAATAATTATTAACATCATTTTAAAATATTTATTAAAAATATTCCAATGAATTTATTCATTAATACTGTGAAAAATAAAAAATACAATAAATTTATTGATTAATTAAATTGTCGAATTTTTAGCTAATTAATTTGGGGAAAGATTTTAATGTAATTTTATTGAGATTTTAAAGTAATGAATTAGTCTTACGTGGCAATAGTAAATTAATGAACGGTCCTACTTAGACGGAAATGTTTGTGACAGGAATATTATGCTTACGCTGGCTACTCATCTTATAACCGCGATATATTTTACATGCTTGAATACATATTGAATCAAAATCAAATTACGTTCTCCTGTTGCGTTTAACTGTATATAATATTATAGATGTATATCTATATCTATAAGTGTGTATAGGTATCACTCACCACCCATTTCCTCGGCTCCAATTAAATTTCTGAATTACATCACGCTATACATTTCCACTTGATTAATTAACAATACCAAATATTTGTAATAATCACATTTTCATTGAACTAATCGGCTACATCATTGTTCGCGACAAAGGAATTAATAAATGTATATATTGTATTGTTTTTTATTGTCGAAGAAATACAATGGATTAAATGGGCTTCAAAATGTGAAATAATGGGAGATAAAAAATAGATAAATTATAGTAGAATATTTGTAAAGAAGTAGATTAAAGAAATAACCAACATACACAATGCAGTTAATGATATTGAACTCTCTCTTGATGTTCGATCTTGTATTTTTATTTTTTTTATTCCTCGTTGGAGTATCATGCCTGGTTTATTATTTACCTGGTGGACAGGCGAGTTCGATTTCCCTCACCCATGAGATTATCAACGCGAGAGTACCTCCGCGTGACAATGAACCCCTTGATGACGTATAAGGTAGGTGCAGCTGTGTGTGTGTCTATGCAAATATATGTCATTTATTTTATTTGCTAAGCTTTCATTCATCTCAATCTCTCTCCAGGTTCTTTTTTTTTTTACTTCCAAAGGTGAATGCTCCTTTTTCAAATATTCTGTTCAACTAACCATCTTACTATGCTGAGAAGAATAATTTACTGTCAACCAGTAATATTTTTTTTAATTAAAAAAATCAAAAATTTGAACAGTCACAATAGAATATCTCTTATTGGTTAGTTAAAATTATTAAAAAGTAATTCATTGAAAAAATTTATTTTTATTCACTGCAAATCGTAGTGTTTTATTTTAAATAGAATTACTTTTTATATTGATTTAGATTTATTCTAACGTTGTATTAAATTGATCATTTTTTTTCTAAATAACTGGTATCTTAGAAAATAAGAATTTTGTTAGAATTAAAGGAACTGAAGTTTTGAACGTTATGAGAATGAAAATTCGAAAATAAAAAAAATCTATGTAGAATAGAACGTCTCAAGACTTGTGAAAATATTCATAAGCATCAGAAATAATGAAATAAACTATCCCTGAATGTCGTAAATCTCCCCTATTAATTTTTTCTACTCTTTTTCTAACGAAAATCAATTGATTTGATTTAAAAAATTCTTAAATTGATAATCTAATTTCATTTGTGTTGAACTTATCATAATCTTCAATCAAATATTAAAATACATTTCATTAAAATATATTTATTTTATTACAAATATTTTAAATTCATTATTTACATTTGCTCATATAAATTTTTATTTTTTGTTCACATACTATTTTTTTCTCATCATAAACATGTAATTATTTATTTTCATCAAATTAAAACAAGAAAGTTTTTAATTAAACATTTATTTACAAAAAAAATCTAAATTTAGTAAATTAATTTCATTTTTTTTTGTTAGTAAAAATGAATAATAAATCAAATTAATGAATATAAATTGATGACAGTTATTTAAAAAAAACTCTCTTCAAAATAAAAATATTATTTTTCAATTAAAATATTCATTCCTTTGATTCCTCCATTTTTCTAATTGGAAATAAGATAATGGACGCTACTAGAAAATTATTGGAAACAAGAAGCGTTTTTTTCTAACTCATAATTGTATGATAGATTTCGAGTTTATTTACAGATACCAGATATCCAATTTATCATTCAATGTACAATTATCGAAATTAAACACCATTATATTCTATTCCAATATTAATAACAATAATAAAACATCTAGGATTATTTATCAAATTAATCAGGGAATTTTTCTGATATTAATGGCCTGTGGTCGACCAATATTCGCCTGAAAATTGTCGTTATGACGATAGAGAAAAAAAGTATTGATTGGAACGTGTACGAAAAAGATGACTTTGCAATATTTCGATGAAACTTTTCGTTAGGGTATTGCTGATTTCTAGAAAAGACGGCTTTCTTGGAAAAAAATGTCAGCTGGTTTATTTGCTGATAAATTATCCACTTGGTTACAGAAAAAAATGAAGTGGAAAAATAGGAAATTGAATATATATTTATATTTCACGTTCCTTACCTTCACGAACTTTGAATTACATCCGATTTCGTGTCATTTGCGGCCAAGTTTTTAACACCGGAAGTAAATATATTTTTTTTTTTTTCAAGTCCTGAAGAAGTTGGTCTCTGTTTCAAGCTGTTGAAAATATACTTTTCCACTTAGAACTTAACTTTAAGCCAATAATCAATAATAAGTGATTTATTGAACTTAAAGTGTAACTAAAATTGCGAATAAATAAAAGGAACTCCAATTATTTATTTCCACTGATTACAAAGTTGTGAGGATATAATAAATAAATGGATAATTGGATTATAGATTAGTTTTGATGGTCGAAGAAATCGAGACCAGATTAAAACAAGTTATTTATTGGATGGGGATGATTTATTATTATTTTATTTAAATCAATACTATAAATCACACATTTGAAAGTGTTCTATTCTAATGCACTATCCATGTTTAACTTTACCTATTTGATTAACATTATTAATAATTCTTAAACACTTTCAAGTCCATTAAAAATGTTACTATAATGTTAATTAAATGAATGATGTCATATGTAGATACTTAAAAGTGCATTGAAATAAAACACTAAGATTTGATATGAAGTGATTGATATTTTTTTAGGACCCAAATAGAGTAACTAAATTTTGTGGTTTCAAAATAAATCAATTATATGATGTTGAAATAATTTCATTACATTTGAGATAATTTAATTAAATAAAATTATATGAAATATTTTTATATGCAGTTCTGTGCAAATTCTTGTATGCATTGTTAGATTTTTCAAGGATTACATGCATACCTTACTTTAATCTTTAAATCTCTGCTCATTTTTTTCCATTTTTTTGCCTCTTAGACCGATGAAGGGAAAAACCGAAGAGTTATTTTAATGGTGTAAAAACTAGAGATTGTATTTATTTGATCTTTGTGTTTTGCCGCTGCTGTAATCGTCTAGATAAAGTGGCTACATTATATGTGATTGCAAAAGTCGATAGTAACAATTTAGCTATTTTTTTTTTTTTTTAAATAAAAACTCCAAACGATAAAAATAATAAATATTTTTTATTAAAGAATTTAAATTTAATTATAGTTATATTTGACACTGATACTTTAGTTTCAGAATGAATTTCCCGAATGGATATGAGAGGAGAGAAACGTATGTAAACGACAAGAATTTTATCAGACGATATCTTGAAGACTATTGAATGGATATTGATTCAAAACTCCCTTTCAATATATGGTATATCCTAAAGTAATATAGATCCGGTGAGATTTCGACTCAAATCATCCAAAATAAACTTGTAAATTTCTTTTTAGGTACACTTCGAAGCTTTATTTAGATCCATTCACGTTAAATAAATTTCTTTTAAAATTAGAGATACCCACTTGGAGTTTGAACTCAACTCGTGACATTTTAAATAATCGGTTTTAATAAAAGTCTAAAACTAAATATTTGTAGCACAAAATTTATATATAATATTTATTTAACTTTGACATAAACAATGTTGAATTTAATCAAACTGATTAAACGTTTTATAATTTTTAGTTGAAAAATATTAGTAGACACATTATGATGAATGATTAAAATTAAATTATTAGTTTAATATATTATAAATAGTTTTAAATGATTCATTAAGATATTTAATAATTAATTAACTCGTTTTACTAGTCCATTTATTGATAATTAAAACCACAACAACTTACCACAAACACACAATCATGTCGACCATCTGATACCACACACGAAGTTGCTATCACGATTTGGCTATTACACGTTGAATAATTCGAATTTGAATGATAACGATGTCATCATGTCCTACCGTGAGAGAATATTTCAATTGTCATTATAATAATTAATCCAATTATTTTTACTACTTCAAAAACATTTTAATATATTATCCAACCCTTTTTTTACGTCCTTTTATAATCTCTACCCATTATAGTGGAAATTACAATGAAATGTATTTGACCATTGTTTTTATATGAAAGTTAAATCTCTATAGATTTTAACTTTACAGTCGGCTGCAAATGCGATGAAATTTCCAAGAGATTAAGTAAATATTTATGCATTAAAAACAATTATTTTTTAAAAGTTTTTATTTATTAGGATAAAAATAAATAATTAACAAATCATTTATTTTACATGGAATAATTTTAAAATAATTATTTAATGAATTATAATATGTAATAAAGATGATAATTATCGATAGTTGGTATTAAAATATTACATTGGTTGTGAGTTTAATTAGAATAATTTATAAATTAAAGAGAAATATTTTTAGTAATGAATGATATGATGTATGAAAGAGTGGAACAAAATATTCTCTCTTTAATATCATTTAAAGTGATATCTCTTTGATGCATTAAATACTTGGATAGATAAATTTTTCACTTCTTTGAACGTAAATATAAATGCTTTGTCAAAAAGAGAAGCTTAAGATTTGTATTTTCAATCTGATAAATCGTCTGGAAAATATTTAAAAAAAAAAAACATGATGAAATAAATTCAGTGTAATTTTTGGAAATAATCCAGGTTACCAAAGTGTGTGTTGATAGTTTTGATATTTATTAACAATGATTAAATTCGATATTGGTAAATTATTTTGAGCAATTAAAAAATTTCAATAAAAAAATGCAAATAAAAGTAACACACATGTGGTGCTTTAATAGGTACGTTTGTCGGTTTTAACATTGATGTTTATCACTTGAATATTGCATGGTTCAATAGTGGGAGTATAGTTAGTGATAGGTTTACGATTATCATGTATTAGTGAACTGAAAATTATCGTGAGTCAAGGTTCATATATCTAGTGGAATGATGATCATGGCAATTACATAGTTTGAATATTTTATCGAGTATATTACGGTAGTTGTTTGTATCACACTTGAAACTCAAGTGATCAAATCCTTTTTATTCAGATGTGGTTGTACACAGGATGTTTGATGAAATTTTTTTGCACCACAGATTGATCGATTATTGAAGGGAAGTGTTACAAAAATAATCTGATCGAATGGAAAAAATTCTGTCATGTACAATAGACCGAGTATTCAATTACTATTTTTGAAAGGACCTATACAAAAAATTTTGCGTAACAATTATCTCAAAATATGGTATAAAATTTACTCTAGTGTTGATTATAAAAAAGAATTGAATTTTTTTAATCCTGAATTATCACTAATTAATAATTATAAGGTACAAAATATAAAATGATAAATATTCTGAAATGAAAAATTTTTAATTAGAAAAAAAAATGAAAATTCGGTATTTTAAATATTTCAATTACAGATTAATAAGTACTGGGTAATTGAAACTTTAAATATTTTTCTAAAAAGTAAAAAAGTACATTTATTCTGTGTAGAAAATAAACCTAAATAAATTATAAAATCATGAAAAAAATATTTTTTTTTACTGGGTAATAATAAAGATAAGGTGACTGTTCCAATTGTTGCTCATGAACCTATTCTCGCTCAGTAAATTTTATCTGGTGATGAAAAAATATTCTTTTGCGAAATGTTGATCATAAAAAATGTTTCGGTATCTTCTCATCAATTCATGAATATTAAATCATTAAAAAATATAATCATGTATTCTTTACAAAAGAAAAAATTAATTTCAAATTTACTGAGCAAGAATAGGTTCATGATGGACAATTGGGACAGTCACCTTAGTCTAGTGAATAAAAAAAAAGATTATTAACGTTTTGAAATTTATTTTTAATTATAGACAGTATTAAACGTAATTACAATAACAATAATGTCCCTTTAGCCAATCATTATGAATATGGAATTGAGTACACTTTATAAAATACCCATGGTAACAAGTAAATTTGCTTAATATCACATAAAATAGTTCAATGAAAATACCGATATCTAATGACATGATTAAAATACACTTAATAATATTCATAAACAATTTTTGATTAAAGGTTTTATATTTTATAATATGACAAAAAGATATAAAATTAATGTTGATCAGCTTCTAGACTCTGATCGGGCATAGAGTATCTTATCTTAAGTGAATCATTTTTTTTCAAATTCATAATGAATGAAATAAAATTAGAAAGAGATAACAAATCACTCAAATAAAGTAGTAAATATTTTTAAGCTATTTTATTTGATTGATTTGATTCATTAATAAAAATTTGGATTTCATTGATGATTTTTCAATAAATACCAGAGATCAAAATAGTAATATCAGTAATTCACCAATATTTAAACATTTGAATAAGCTGTGACTATAGAATTTATTTGTAACAACAACCGATATATAAAGTGTAATATTATTAAGAGCTTCTCTGAGAATTTATTTATTTACTTTCGTTTAATATGAGTAATAAATTTTCTGCTGTTGTATTATTATTAATTATTTCAAGTATCAAATGTTCGCTGATTTACTTAATATAATTATAAATAGAATTTACCTGTTGTTAATCATACCTAAGAAAAATTTACTTGAAAAAAAACCTTGCTAATTAGAAAAATTAAAGAGTCTCTTGGTAATTAAACCAACTTAAATGTGAAGGTTACTTTTTTACATTATGTTCAACAGTGTTTTTATCTTTTTTACTTATACTGAAGGTTTTTATTTAATTTTATACATTCGTGAGTCATTTATAAGCTTAGCAAACAAAAACAAATCCTTTAAATTATTCATAAAAATATTGAATGACTTAAAAATTAAACTGAAATGCTTGAACAATAATAATTAATATTCTTTATAAATAATAAAAATAATAAATAACAAATTTTTCATTATTATCATTATTTGTTATTCATTATTATTTTTTATCTTTAATATAAATATAGTTTTTAAAGAATAAAGGTAGTCAATGTTATCAAAATAACAAACTAATTCATGAAACTGATAATACATAGAGAATGCAGACTTTTATTATTGCCATCTTGAAGCTAAGCTGAAACTGACTGAAACTTATATATCCTAACTTGTCTCTTCTTCTTATTTATTCATTTTGGTCTTAATAATCTTTCTAATTTCACCTATTTATAGTAATTATTGTTATCATATTATTGAAACTGATTTTAATGAATAATATTTTTAAAAAAAAGCTTTATTGCAACATTAATAGATTATATGATAGCACACACAGTAAAAAAGAACTAGATGAAAATCAAATGGTTGAAAAATTGGTGTTAAAAGTCGATTTATCATGCTGAACGGACAGTAAATTGATTAGGCTTGTTGGAGGAAGATTGGCACATCACCACTTTGAGTAGTTGAAAATCATTCGTCTCTGGCACTGGACTGAATTAAGGTTAGCAGCTATAGGTCATTGCTGCATCGAGCATCAATCAGTTAAGAGCGTTAATCTAATTCCAATGGAAATGTGCTTCATTCTATAGATTTAAATTCTCAACTTCTCAACACTTATCACTTTATTCACAATCAGTAAATCCATCCAGGAGAAAATAATAAGTTCCACACCACTTATTACAGTCATTCTACATTCAGTTATAAAACTTTTTTTTTTTATCTTGCTAATTCTTATTCATAATCCATCGTTAATTGGAATTATTTCTACTTGATTATTTGTGGATTATTCTTGCTTTAAAAACTATATTTAGTGAAATAATGAGTTGAGTTTATGAATAAATATTTATTGGACTAATTGAGCAACAATGTGTGGGGTAGTCATAAATTCAGGTATTAAATGAGTGGAACAGATGGTTAATTTATAATTCGTTGCACTCATCATAGTACTACATAATTGATTCTGTTTGAATTAATCAACATTATTAATTAATTCAAAAATTAGTTAATATTTAACAAGAGTCAGCAGAGTTCCTAAAAATTAATGTCACTTATTAATCATCTCCAACTTCACGCCTGGACCTTTGCCAAAAAGTTATACAAATTTTTAATAACTTCATTTGATTAATCATCTCGATAAATAATATAACACTTGGTAATAATAATAATAATAATAGTTATGCTTATCAATGTGAGTATAATGGAAAATGTCAAGAATATTCAAACTAAAAAAATCAATTAATTATTTTTCTAGTACTTTTATTTTTTATCATACATCTACTTCTTCAGTTTAATTAAAATTTAAATCCTTCAATAACAAATAAAATAAGTCTAAAAATGAAGGATTTGTGATTAATGTAATCTACATTTTATCATCTTTTATTTTCAGAATGTCAAAGGAGACAACAGAAAGTCCTACATTGCCGGTTTCAGCAGGAGATGTTCTTGCTTTGAGAGGAACCGGCCTCGTCGCCGCAGAAACATGGGCTTTACTCTGCCAAGCTGCCCAGGCCCTCCAGGATCTCTTTCTCTCCAGTATGTACCTAACACATTTTATAAACATCTTCCAATATACACTTAACCACGAATAATGTTAGAGCTTCAGCAAGCTTCTATATATTTTTTAAACCACAACCAAGAACATGATTCAACCATTTCTAGATTATTTATAATTGAAAAACCTCTTTAGCATTTCATGACATATTGTCGAGATTTCTTTGCTTTAAAAAGGTTATTTTATTGTTATATCAACGAACCAACGACGTTTCCAACGTCATGACAAATTAAAAAATTACCTTTTGTCATGATCTTTCTTTAGGTCTTGTGACGTATTTCATATTCTTTATTCTTGATACCTTTGATGGTAACGCTATTTTAATGAAGCTAAAGCTCAAGCTTTTTTTTATAAAGAATAATTCATAATTAAGGAATAAAATAATGAAAATATTTGCTTTAACTATGAGCCATGTTGATTATTAATCAAGCTAAAGATCCTCTTGAAATTTATGTAATCTTTATTTAGATAATGGCCTGGAATAATTAAAATATTCATTATGAATAATCTTTATTATCACATTATTTTCTGGAGAAATAATTATTCTTATACTTCATATATAATTGGTTTAAAATTACTTTTTATCAATGATTGATTGCTTGTTAATTATTCAATAAATTATATTAATGAGTCATAGAATAGTTTTCAATATGTTGATTAGTAAATTCATTACCTGACTACATGAATGCAGAAATTATTTTAAATACTAATTCACCACTTTGAAGCATTACAAATTATTGCTTAATGGAATCAATATGAAAAGACGAAATTTCATAGAAATCAATAAATTTATTGATTATTTTTATTTTAAATAATTATTTTAGTACTCAATAGCTTACTTATTATTATAGATTAAATGGAAATTTTATTCACATTTAGACTTTAAGATTTATTTTATATTTAATTGAATATATTGAATAAATATTAAGAGCCAATTAAATTTATTTTTTTAAGTGAGAAATAATTCTGAATGGAATAGACGATTGGGATAGACTTTATTACATTTCCAATCAAAATGAATAAGCATATTGGTTTTGGAGTAATAATGCAATATATAATTTTTTCATTATTAAAATTTAATTTAATTAATAATATTATTATGATAGGTATCAATAATAATTTTTTTTGTTGCAATAATTGAGAGTAACTTTTTTTTTCAATTGATTTGCATCTTTTATCGAGGAAAAATACCAAATATAAATTTGTCACGCATTATAATAGTGTTTATAAAACGAGTAAAAAAAAGAAATAAATTTATTTTAAACCCCAATTTCATTGAATAACATATTTTTACTACACGAAGATTTTTAATTGGGAATAGATTGGAAAATATGTGACGTGAAAAAAATTAATAGTGAAGATATGATAAAGAAGGAATGATTGAATTAAATTTTTTTCCAAATAATTTTTACATATTTATTTATTGATGTATTTAACTATCATATTCTAGAATTTTCTAGATTATTATTTTTCAATCTTTAATTTACATGGTTTTTTTTATTGATATACCAATAAAGAGCTCAACTCAAGATAATGGCATATTGATACGATCAATATTTGAAAAATATTTGACTGAATACATTAACGTCATAACCTATCGATCTTAACTTTCATGATATTATAATAAAATGAATTGATGCTTGTCAAAACATTTTTCCAAGAGTGCAACCCCTCTGATCAAGCAATCTCCTTCAACTAATATCTAGGGCTCCTAGCTGTTGACCAAGGCAATCAAGGAGATCAATGATCAGGATAATTTGGGTATTAGAGAGGCAGGTAGAATTTTTCCTCAATTAAGTCAAATTTAATTTAAAAAGATACCTGGATAATGTAATAAAAGTTGACAACTTTACAAATATTTTTCTTTTTCTGTTAAACTTCATCCTAAATAGTATCAAGATGTATTCATCATCTAATGGGTTCTGGTAAAAATGTATTGTTGTACATAATAAAATATCCTGTCACTGATAGGTCAATTGTTGAAAAAGTCTTGATTCTTGTTGTATTTCCAGAAAATACTCTTTTTACTTTATGTATACTTCATCGAAGATAAAATCTATTACAGTATTAGGAAGTTTATTCAACATAATAAATGATGAAGTAAACTTCAAAATTCTCATGAATAAGATAGATTGTCTTTATATCTAAGTTGGTTAATATAAACTATTTTTGATATACTTGTCTCAAGCTCATGTGATAAATTTATTCCAACATAAGCTTGGAAGATTGCTTATTCTCCAAGGAATTAAAGAAATAGAAGGTACCTTGTCTAGAAAAAGACCTTAGGGTCTCTTACTCTAGAATTACAGAAAATCTAAAATGACGTTTATTTGTAATCCAAGTATTTTATAATTAAAAATTTTATTTACGGTATTTTTTTTTATTTTCCTAAATACTCGTAAAAAAATGTTTCATTGAAGCAGTGTTTATCCACAGGATTAAAGGACTCTGTTTAAACAGGGTATATAAATAGCCAGTGAAAATCTTCACATAAAATGAAATAGAAAAGCATGGAAGTGGATGGAGGTATGAGAAAAGGTGGTAATTCCAACATATGAGGTTTACTCAATGCCTGAGGAACGTACATAGTCCATGTCCTCTATATCAAGTAAAGGATTGCTCCAATTCGACTTGTCTATGAGAATACATTCCTCAGCACATTCCTATTATCACAATAAATACGTGACATTCAAGCTAATTCAATTAATGTCATTAGTGAAAATTGTATGCCCTTGAATAATTTAAATTTTAATTAAAATTCAAAGAATTATCATGTTGAACTAGAAAAATCAACAAGAGGGGAATAATCACCTGGTCGATGCATTTGTGATGTAATTATATGAGATGATGAGAGACTGAAATAATATATTGTGCAATTGGGAGGCTCGAAATTTTTTAATTAAATACCTAGTATCACCTCTTCAGCAGCATATCTCCAGTCTCCTTGGCATCAATATGTCAACGAGTTCTGAATTTATGTCAATGAGCTGTCATTATTATTAAGTGAGTTTATTCTTACTTTAGAGTTCAGAGTTTGATACATGATAAAAAATCAGTGGATAAATTATCTTCAATAGTTTGAGATTAAAGGTTGGCTAATGCAGCTTTTATTCTCATGACAATCCCACCAAGTATTTGATAGTCTGCTAAGAGGAATTGTTTTTTTTTTTTTTTGGTGATTAATAATTGCTTGTTATGAAATCATCTTTAGTTTAATAAGCTTCTTAATATAAATCTGAATAAGCAAATTATAGTGAAGATCTATTGAAGAGAAGTTGAAGTCAATGGGTATATATATATTTGTAGTTCTTGAGAACAATTATTCTGAGAATAAATTTAAGAACTTAATTCAATCGATGACTCACAGTGGTTTATTATTAAATAACTTATTGCAAGGCTAATTGTAAGTTGTATGTTTTTACTTGGTAACTAAATGAAGGTTTTATTTTTGCGAAGGAATGAAAGAATTCACTGTATGATTTTTATAGCATTGATAACAGAAGAATGCAAAATATTCAAGTCACATCAGCTTCTTCAGATAACTTTTGAATTTATTGCATATATAAAAACATAAATCCACAATATCTACGTGGATTCTCAAGATTCTTTCAAATGAACATTAAAAAATGTTTCATTGGAAATTTTTTCAAATAATCATTTTAAAAGAAATCAAATGATATGCATTCTTTATTATTCTCATTAAGAAAGAATATTTTATTTTTAATATCATCATTAAATATGGATTTTACAAAATTATGAGATACTTGATTTACAAAACAAAAGAATGTTTTTAGCACAGATTTTTTTTTATATTAATTTAAAATACATTTTTGAGGGATGAAGAGTTGTAAAAAAAAGTATGAAGAAAAATTCTAGATAAAACTTCAATTTATATTCTAAAAATAAAGAAACTTCATACCACAATATTTGTTTATTGTAAATAATTTTTTTTTTTTACTTTTATTACTTTTGTTAGAGCTTACAAATAACGACCTATCCACGATTTATCATTTAAACAAATTCCTTCCAGTTCAATAAATAATTTCATTGTTAACTGAATGACAAAGGTCTCATTTAAGTAACATTTGAATAACGGGTTCAGAATATTGACTCTGTTGTCTAAATATATAGCAACAAATCGTATTGTTAACGCAAGATTAAAATAATCACCTTTCATCCATTATTACAGACAGTGGAGTTGTGGGAAGTGGCTCGCGGGCGGGGCCCGTGGTTACACCTCACACCCTCGAACTGACACCAAGGGGTAGAGTAACCCTGCAAGTGGCGCCTCCAGAAACAGCACGAGCATATTTGCCTCCAGAATATAGGCCTGGTCGACTGTATTCAGATACAGAGTCAGAAAAGGTATGTAAATGAAAATAAAAAAGTTAGAGAAATTAAATGATGATGAAAGACATGTTGATGAAAAAAATATAAACATAAAAGTAAAATGGAAATAAAAAAAAATCTTATGCATTAGTAGGACGTTTACTATAAATGTTGCTGGTTAAAAAACAATCCATCAATGCCACACATGATGAATATGCGAATAAAAAGTAAAATAAAAATGTATTTTATTTTTATCTGTACAGATGTGGATGTATTCCCTTGGTCGAGCTTTATTGGATACCACTCCAAGGGTTGCTGCTCTGACAGGCTCTGTGTCAGTTTCACCTCCTTCTGCACTTCAATCTGTCCTAGCAGCTATGACTGAACCAGATCCACAACGACGAGCTTCTCTTATGAACCTTTTAGATGTATGTTTAATAAATAAGTATTCAAATTAAACGATAATTAATAATTGATTATTATGCAAATTGCTTCATCATTATAATGTTAAATGGAAGCAATTAAATTCATTGAAATACTTACCACTGAATGAAAGGTGTCATTTTTATATAATCAAGTGGAATGGGGATAATGAAGATGATGAACATTTTATTTGAAAACTTCGTACTCTACTTTTTCTATTCTTTTTAATCAACGATTGTTTTATTAAATAATAAGTGACATGAAAATTAATCGATAATAATTACTAAAATAGTTTGGAGTAAGGAAGTAATTTTAGAATAAAAAAATTTCCGCGATTCTTTTTAATTAACTAATTAGAAAATGATCATTAAAATTACATTTTAATGATAAATATAATTAATGTAACATTTGTTCTTATTACAAAAAACAGAATATTCTCATTAAACTAAATTATTTCCTGTATAATTGAGGTACAATGTTTTTCAAGGTAAATAGAGGTAATTAATTTTTTAAATTACAGTTAGAATGAATGTTAAATATGGCTTTCGATTAACCGTTAGTTAAATGACATTTTAATAATTAACTATCAATTATTAGAAAATTAATGAGAATTGTCATTCGGTATTTATTCATTTGATTTAATTTTTTTAAGTACTAAACTAAAAAATTCATTACTCACCAAAAACTTTACGTTATGATATTTTTATTTCTCTTGTGCTAATGATACTATTTATAATATATTTCATTTATCAATTATCATAGCCATGAACTACTGCACGATTTTTTAGTTGAATGCAGTTTATTGCACCACCGATTTTTTGTTTAATTTTCAGAGTCAATTATTATTAAATAAAATACATTCGAAATTAAATTAAAATTCATTACCGAGTTGGCAAGTAAAATTATTACACTGACTGGATGAAAATATTAAACATTAAAATGAATAATTTATTTAAAATGTCTCTTTTAATACATTCATTTTTAACCATAAATTTATGAAGATTATTATCTGAAATTTATTACCTTTATTATTATCTGTCATCGATTGTTTATTTATTACGTTTAATTTTTATTAATGATTGTTTATGAACAATTCTATTTGTCTATTCCAGGTGATATCGGAGTACTGTCGCATGCGGTTGCTGTCAAAACCATTTACACATATTGTAATGGATATGTACTGGGAGGTGGTGAGGTCACCTCAATACACAGCACGAAAACGGGCTACAACACATCAAGTAAGACAATTACATCCTTACTATCATCATCCACGGCGTCATCATCCGACTAAGAACAAAAGTCAACCTCAAAATTTACTTTCGGAAAATAATCAACAGTTGTCAGGAAACCATCACTATTCTAAACATCAAAAAGGAAATCTTTTTAAAACTCAATCACGCAATTCGCGATCTCATCCAAATCTTCCGAGCTTGCTTCAAGGAGATCAACGGATATTGCAAAGCGCAAAGCCTCAATTTCAATCTCAAGTAGATATAAAATCTGGAAATATACTTTTAGATGGTCAAGTAAGTCATTCTCGAACAAACTCTCAACCAATTTATTCCGAAAGTTCATCAAAAAATCCATTGATTGGTGGAAGAGCTGATAATCACGTTGCTGAGCCGATAAAGAAAGAAAACAATACAAATCGAAATGTTTCAAAACCTTCAATCAGCGGCAGTAGTGTTTATAGTGAACCAATTTATGCCTTTCCGATCAAGCCATTTCTTAGTTCGCAAGATGTAAGAGTCAATGGTTTGTCGGCTGTCAAGTGGCATCCACTAGCTGAACGGAAGGATGTTTACCCTCAGCCAATTCCTATAAAAGAAAATCCCCGGTCTGGAACATGCTGCACCTGGTCTCAGCCAAGCATCGCCCACTGTGTGAAAATAAACGAACACATGCCATATCAACATGAACATAATTCCATGCATATTAATAATAATAATAATAACTTTCCAAGTCAGTTTAACCAAGCACAATTACCAAGACAGTATTCTAATGTTGAGTTGCCGGTGAATAATCACAACGTCAATCAAGATTCTCTAGAGCTGAGACAAAATCTTGTGAGAAGTAATACTACTGAGTTGAATAGAGAGTTAAGGAATGTTGTAGGAAGTAACGATGACCATTCAAGTCATCAACAGCAACAAAAACAGTATTTAAATCGGACACAACAGAATCCCGAGTCTTCCACAATACCTCAAGGTCTCCATAAACCAGTTCCACCAAAGCCACCGAGAATAGGATCAAATTTCAATGGACAGGCTGTACTTCATGCTCAGAATAATAGCTCTTCACCACCACCACCGCCCCCAAAACCACCCCGGAATGCTGTAAGGAATGGGCCAAGGGCTCGGCGTGGTAAGCCTATTCAAAGAGCTCCTTCGAGATTATATCGAACCCTCAGTGGACCAATGCGCTGTTTTAATAACAAGACACAATGTGTTGGGCCAGAGTTTGTGGTTAGAGCGAATCAGCCGCCAAAATTATTATCGGTGGGAGATGCGAAAGGAAATAATGTAGGTAGACTGGTGGTAATTTTATTATCTGGACAACGGATTGACGTAGTCTGTGATCGTCAGAAAATAACAGCTGGAGAATTGTTTCAATCAATAGTTCAAACGGAACAATTAGAGGAAAATTTTACACTTGGACTGGCGGCTTTATTAGCTGGGGACTTTGCTATGCTTCCGCCTGAGATAAAATTACACAAAGTAGCACCTCCAGGATGGTTAAATAATGATAAAAATAAAGGACCTTTATGTCTTCCAACTAGTTTCATGCTATATCTTAGACAAAGATTCTTCTTACCGTCTCTTAGAGGTATTAGAAGTTGGATATCAAAACACTTACTTTATCTTCAAATAAGACGGTGTATATTGGAACAGCAATTAGTTTGTACTTTACCTCAACTTATAAACTTAACGGGTTTGGCTTTACAAGCTGAGTTTGGTAACTATAACGAGAATGAACACGGTCGGGGTAATTATTTTTTGCTTGAACACTATGTCCCGGAAACTTTGATTCTGAGTACTCCGGATCAACCGAGACCACATTTGAACTGCAATATAAATGTCTTGACAACTCAGCTCCATCGAGCCCATCAAAATAGACGAGGTTTGATAGCTTTTTTATTGTTACTTTTAAATATAAAACAATAATCCATTCATCACTAATGTTTCATTATTATTTCTTTCAGGTTTAGATGCAAATACTGCTGAAGAATTATTTATTACACATGCGCAAGAACTTGATGATTACGGATTACACCTTTACATCGCTACGATTGAAACAAAAGCTTTGAAAAGAATTATTGAGAGGCTTAAAAAGGCTCAAAGCTATATTTGCCCTAAAGCTAGTGTATCTTCGTGTAGTATAAAGTGTGTTTCTGCTACTGAGAGTACTTGTAAATTGGACAATATCAATGATTATCCTGTTGCTAACAATATCGATTACAACTCTGATAATTACAGCAATGTAAATGCAATTGTTTCTGCTCCAAATGATCAAGAAGTTGATTATATACTTAACAGTAATGGTAAAGAAAATGTTTATATGGTTCCAAAAAATTCATTAATTATGAATTCTATTGATATTGATAAAGATTTAAAGAAGAATAACGATGACAAAAGTAAAACAAAGAAATCTGAGTCTAAAATATGGTTTGGTGTTTATGGACAAGGAGTTAAACTATTTAAAAGAGCCGGACAGTTCAGAGAAGTTTCGGAATTAATTAAATTGCAGTGGAAGGATATCCAAACTTTGAGTTATAGTAAAAATAACCTTGTTATTTACACTAAGTTTAACGGTAAAAGAGTGAAGTTTAAACTAAATATGGATCACAAAAAAAGTTACTATGCTTTTAAGCTCACTTCTCTGCATCACCAATTCTTCTTGAAGCTTCGATCGGAGCTTACGTCACTTCAGGGATTAATAAAAGACTTTGGAGTGCCATTATCCTTAGAAAATTCGGTAACTTCACCGTTTAAACAAAAGATTAAAATAAGTAAAATGAAAATATCGATTGGAAATATTGGAAAAATAAAGATTAATGATGACACTTGTAATAAAACAAGTTTAGAAGATTATCAAAACAAAGAAAATGAGAATCCTGAGAAGGATTCTAGCGATTGGCAGCCGAAAAATAATGAAGACTCCGTTTGTTATACGCCGGAAGAAGAAGACGACACACTGTACGCTCAAGTGAATGCACGTCTAGAACCGGAAGGAGCTTCAAGAGATACAGAAGACGAAAGTGAACGATCTCAAATGAATTTTAATGACAAAATAGAAAATACCGAATATCCGGCACTATTTAAAGAAGAAAAAATATTTATAAATAACTATGAAAGCATTGGTAAGCTTTGCGATCGTCAACCAATTATTTATGATGTTCCTAAATCAAAACCTTTAAATAATAATTATGATGCTTCGAAAGAGGCTGTTATTCAGCATCCTGCTGAAGAGTTATATGCAGCAATTAATAAATCCGGAAATTCAAAAAAAAATGATGTTAATAAGTATCGGCTTCCTGAGCAAATGTGTAATATTAAAAATAAGGAGCTTGATATCAAAAGTATAATAAAAGCTAAGTCATCGAGTCTTCCTAATCATTATGATAGTTCTAAGCAAAGTATTCAGGGATCGTCAGTACGAACTCCAAGCTTGCCGAGAAGGTTAGGAGTGAAAATGGGAACTCGTGCGATTTACAATAGTAATTCAATACCAAAAGATTCCTCGGATGACTTGGAATTGCTCTCTACACAGTCCGATACAACTTTATCAATTCAGTCAACCGTTTCTGCACAGAGTTCACAACAAGAATCTCCTATGACTGAAGCATATGTATTGAGTAAGTATACTGTTCATACCAAGCTGTTGTTTAATATGTTTCAATATTTATTTATTGAATCAATAAGTTCTGATCTACATTTTTTCAATATTATGCATACCATTTCTGTAACTCGGTTGATGCATTAATTTGCAAGAATTCTACACTAATCCATGGATTTCAATATTCATTGATTCATTTTTATTCAATTACCAAGTCAATTTTATTAATTGATCATTCAAATGATGTCAGATTGTCAATATTGATTAGCTACAAATCTTCAGATACTAAATCATATTCATATTTGTTTTAAGCGTGAATACCTTTTCATAAAGTTTTTATTATCCCATTTCTATTGAGTGCATACTAATTATCCAAGTCCTTGGAAAATGATCAAATTTACGATGTTTTCTTAATTAACATATCTATGCTTATAGAATATTTATTCAATTTAACAACAATACAGTATTGCTCCTGACTTAAGTGTGAAAATTATAGCTCATAATTTTCTATTGTGTGCTATCTCTTGAAGCGTTCTCTAATGTGAAGCTCTGGCTTCCGAGAACGTGTTTTATAATAATAATTAGTTTGCCAGCTCCTCCTTTAATATTCCTATTGGAACATACCAAGCCACCTTTGTCCTTTACTTCTCCCAGATGGCAAATTATACGAATAGAAAGCTTGGCATTGAGCTTTTTCTCATTATCTGAAGATCTTCTGGGATATGTAAATGCTTCCTCATGGAAATCACTGACCACTAGTTCTCTTAATCACTAGATAAACATCAAATGTTTGCTTTTGCCATTCAAGCTGACCTTTTGCACACATTCTCATTATTTATGTTATCAGTAGCTCTTGAGAGATCACTTTCATATAATGCACTATAAACTTCCATGCACTGTGTTATCATCAACGCCTACAATTTTTATTATTCTATTCTATTAAATAGATTTTTATGAAATCTTCTGTTAACAGTCTCCATAGTTGGAGACCTCGTAAATGCTTAAATGCAGAAATTATTCTCTTATCCTTCGACACCAGAAGTAGAATATTTCACGATCAATATACTGCAACATTATTGTTTATGAAAGTAGGTTTTTTAATGACATCTCGAATGCATTATACGCTTACTTGGGCTCCATGTACCAGTTATATAACATTTTAGTTTCAATAGCTCGTATTCTAATGGGATTCCTGTATAACACCCATCGGCAAAGATGTAATATCCTCTTGCTTCAGGATAGGCGTTTAGTAACTTCTGGTATAGTTGTAAAACAATTCTAGAACTTATAAGATCAGGGCGTTCGAAGCTTTTTGTACTAGTACATGGGTATTAAGGAAAAGTGAAATAAATGTATCTAGTTCGGGTATCTCGTAAAACATAATGCAGATTCTCTATCTTGTGGGCTTATTCTTGGTGTGTAAGTTTTGAAATTGTTGCCCTCAAATAACAATCTATTCTTCAATAGGTATTTGTTTGTCTGACTCGAGACATTCTTGGAATTTTCAATAAGATATGAAATAAATTCTTAAGACTTGCAAAATTTATTTGTTAGATCTTTTTCTGGTAACAAATAAATCTGAATGTGTAATAAATATTTAGCATTTTTTATTTTAAGTTTTCTAAAAGGTTTAACTTTTTATTTTAAAAAAGAGTAAAGTTACATAGATTTATACTGATAAATATCACATCTTATTGAGTTGATATTTGTCAACTTCAGCAAAATGTTTACTGAGGCAAAACTACGAATTTCAGATTTTTGCTAATTCCGCAAACATATTTATTTTGATTGCCGTTCTAGTAAAACTTGACTGCTGGGTTATCAAATATAATTTGACAAACTTGTTTGCATCGTCTGCAAATAATTTTACGATTCTCACATTTGCAAATAAAATTTATCTTCATGAAGATAATTTGCATTTTTAGTTAGGAATGTTTTTTTTTTTCAACTTCACTGGAATGTAATTAATTCCATCTTTACGTAATCATACTCATCTTACACTTTTTTTCTGTCATATTTTTTTTCTTTCGAATAATTCTTCTCTATATTCGTATAACATTTGGAGCATTTGTTCAAATTTTTCATCTGTAAAATGAATTACCAAAAGTGATGGTATTTGTTCAACGTAGTGTTAAGCAGTATTCTTTAAATTATGAATAATGATAATGCCCATGTTCAGAATCACGCCAATAAATGCTGTCAACTCTTCTATTGTCATGTCAACCCAGTTATGCCAAATGGAACATTCAGATAAATGCTTTTCTTGTGTTTTCGTTCTGGCATATTTATTCGTTTGTAGAACAGTATATTCTGACAATTCATCAACAAAAAAAAGTTTAAAAATATGAGTAGCCTTTATGTATTGAATAAGCGAGTTTGAGATTTTTTTTCTCGATATTTTGATCCGGATGAAAAATTTATTTTTCATTGGTACTCACAGTTTTGTCAGTAACATCACTCCAACACAATAAATTCATCTGTAAAAGTGTCTACTTTTTCACCACTGCTAATTTCTATTACAATCTACTGTCACTTGAGAATTCTAATTGCATTGCTCGCCATTTTCTCGAAACTATTTCAATATCAGAATCGTTGTCAAAAACAATTATCACAACCATTATCGTTGTCTACCATGCTATTCATCAAACGAATTGTCTAGGGAATTCAAACAAAACTCGTTACTATTTTCTACTTCATAATTTACATTTTCCTTCAACTTTCGCTTTGCCATTTGGAGTTAAATACTATTTGTTTTAATTAACTATTTCAACAGGTTAGAAGGAGTTAATTATTTATTTGAGACTGGGAAAAATATTCTGAATAGTCTCATAAAATATTCATTGTATTTTTTTTAACATGTTGAATCAAAATAGCACACATGTGGAATTATTCCATATTGCAATAGCTGAGAGCAGGTGTGCTATTGTGAAGTATTAACATTTTTACTCTTTTCATGAACTTTAAAAGTACTCCGTACAAAAAACTGTATTAAGTCACATTTTTCATTTTGAATGCTTAGTTTTTAACCGGCTTCGACAAAGAGGGGTTTTTTAGTCTGTGTACATGTGTACACAGGTAGATTTTTTTTCGTGATTATCTCCAGATCCAGTGAACTGATGTCTACTATACTTTTTATGTTGCTGCTGTTTTCTAAGAGTGACATAGTTTAATTTATTTTCAATTAACGTTAGTTTGTTTCATGACAAAAAAAAAATTTTGTTTACTATATTTTTTAATTAAAACGGAAAGAAGAGTTTAGTAAAAAGAACAAGAAATTTTTTCATAAATTTATATGAATGAGTTAATTGCAATTGAGCTATGAATATTACTTTGAAACATCGTACAAAGCCAGTATGAAATTAAAAATAAATTCTATAATTTAGATGCAGATATAAGAGTGGACGACGAATCTTTTCATCTTTCCAACGACGAAACAATGTCAACTTCACTAATGGCAAGACTTGAAGAGTTGTCATTTGCTGAAGAAAGGATTCTTTCAACGATTAAACTTGAAAGAGGTCACGGCGGAAGTATTGGACTTCAGGTGACTGAAGGAAATGACGGAGGTGTCTACGTCCAGGCAGTTTCTGTTGGTGGATCTGCTGATATGGCTGGAAACATTAACAAAGGTATTCTTCTATCACTTTATTACATAAACTTTTTATGTAACAGCAAAAGAACTTGTTAAAATTTTCTTTACCCTTTTACCTTCATCTATTTAACTTAAGTGAAAAAGTTAATTAACTTTATATACTAAAGTAAATTTATTTTTCTAGGTGATCGGATAGTTGCGATAAATGGTCAAAGTCTTTTAAATTTCCGCTATGAAGATGCTCTAAAAATGTTACAAAATAGTTCATCTGAAACAGTTGAACTTGTTCTTTCCCAAGTAACTGAACGTGCTTCTAAACAACAAAACCAATTTCAGAACACTAACTCAGTCAACAATCACAACTCAAAGTAAATATTGTTTATTATACAGTCAATAATTTAATCAAATTTTAATTGTCTAACAATATTTGAATTATGTATAATTTATCAATAATGAAGTGGATAATTTCTGTTTTTATGATAATCTACTGCAATTGATGAAGCCAATAATAATGATAATTAATCAAAGTATTACAAAATGCAATGTAATATAATTCAATGATGTAAACTCAATCATATTAACGATTATCATTGATTATGATAGTATATTATCTGTCAGAAGAATTTAACCATTATCGAATATAATAATAGAAGATTGAATACACTAAGAAATTAATTATTGTTTCAGTGAACATTTTAATAAAGGCAACAGTTCATCAGATGTCCATTCATCAATGACACGAGAATGGCTATCTCGAAAGCTATCAGATCCCTTGGCATTTAATCAGAATTCATCAAGTACATACAATAGTGCAAGATCGAGCAGCATGGACAATTACGACGTACATAATTTTTATAATATTGATAGAGCAGTCACGAGGAATGGGTTAAATTCAGCAAGCTTGTTATTGTCTCCTGAAGATTTTGACGTTAGCACATCGAGCCATCAAGTCTTCATATGAACAGGTATTCATTATTTCTAATCCAGTCAGCTGAAACCTTTAGTTTGTTCTTAAAAGGTCTTTATTCGATTAAAATATTGATTTATTGTTAATCTTCGTCTAGTAGATGAGTTCCGTGTTGAGGAAAAGAGTGAGGGAAGGGCAAGCTTAATGTAATTTCATTTGTAGAAATAAAACTCGACTTTAGTTTCTTACTAGGTGCTAAAGCTTCTGGTTACTTCTTTTTCTAAAGCTTCGTGACTTTTTGATTCGTATTTTTTAAATTTTTTATCGCAGTATTTGTAATTGATTAATTAAAAAAATAATTGAGTTAAAATGGATCAAAGTACGATGATTTTAGTGGATTAATTGGTGTTTTATATTTATTTTAAATAAATAAACAAACTTTATTTTGTTTTTACTTCTAGTTAAAACAAATATTCCACCACCCGTACCATGCCGCCGAAAGAAACGTAAGCCTCCTCCTCCAATACCAAAATTCACCGAGACCATCAACAAAAAATGTGAAACTGCAACTGCATTGAAGTCTCAAACAAGTTTTGATGAAAAAATTCCACAGACTCTTTACAATAAAAAACATTTGATACTCAAAAGTGATCACAATCAAGTAATTCCCAAGAAAGATGTTGAAGTTGATGATGGAACAATCATTGGACAAAACTTATCTGAAATAAATATTTATAAAAAGAATTCTGGCTTAAAATTATTAAATTACGAGGAAGTAATATTGTCTTCGGAGAAACAGACTAGAAATAAAAAATTGAACAAATTTCCACCACTTTTATTTACTGCTCAAGACTTTAAAGATGTCATTATTTCCTCTCAAGTAAATGACAAAAAAACGTTGACTTTTGCAGATGATACCAACAGATCTGGATCATTGGGTGAGTTTTAAAGTAGTTTTTACTTGAACAAATATAAAAATAAGCTTCATATATATTACAAGATTTTTATTTTTTAACTTTTTTTATTTTATATAAATTTCTCCTAAAACGGATCAATGAAGCAAGAGATTGATATTTAAAAAGTCATTTTACAAATCTAAAAATAAAGCAAAATCAGAGTTAGCTTTATTTATTACATTTTTTGTTTTTATTAAGGAAATATATTTTATCAAAAAAAATTATTTAAAATAAGTCGGATTATAAATAATCGTATTCATTAATTTTTTTGCAGATAACGCCCACTTGAACTTCTTGACAGACAAATATAAAGGGTTTACTTCACAAACTAGAACGTTTGACTTTCCGCCAGCGGAAAAAACACTACCTCTAAAAAATTCATCAAACTTCACGAAGACGTCAGATAATAAAGATATATCCGATAAAAATCACTCTACTCAAAGTCTCGAAGATTATCCTCCATCATCGTCAATTGATATACTACAGAAAAATGTAACACCAATCGATCCCCTTCAAGAAAAACAGGTGACTTTTCATAAATATTCTGCCAAGTCATCACAAAAACGGACAATAATTTCGGACCTAAAAGAAAAAGATAACGATGATGTCAAAGCAGTAGGTAATTTATCTGGAAATAAAAAAACTGTATTAAATGAGTTGCTTGATAATTTTGAAATGATAAAATTAAGAGCAGTACCAACGAAGATTCTAATAGATTCTGAAGAAAGAAGGATGGAAAACACGCGGCTAGAATATTTAATGATAAAAGATAAAGAAAAAGAGATGACGGCTGATAAAATAAAAAATGTTTCTTTAAATAATAATAGTGCCTATAATGATTTATTAGGTAAAAAGACTGATGTTTCTGAAGATCTGACAACTGACATTAATAATATTACTAGTCTTAAATACATAGAAGGTACTAATTCAACTAAAACTTCACCAGAACTAAAGGAATTAGCTATTTCGAAATGCATAACAACCAGTATCCAATCAACTGAAGATCATTTCTCAGTTGATACAATTAATAATAATTATAGTGAAGATAATATTCATAAAAATGATAATATAAACGTTCATATTAATATTACAAGTAATAATGATAAGATTAATAATGATAAAGACAATAATTGTACGATTTTTAATCAAACATCTTATGCTATATCAACTACATCAATAGGATCAATATTTGTCAACCCTAAAATAAAATCCATCACAGACGATAAATTGAACGGAAAATTTGATTACTTGGATTGTACAAGGACCAATAGATCTATAGAAAAAAATGATATTAAGTTTGAGATTAGTTCAATCCAAGATAAAACGGATGATTTGAACGAAAAAAAGACAACCGGATGGAAATCGGAAGATTCAGGAATGCGTAACGAATTGGAAGTAAATTGTAAGCTAAATAATAAACTCCACGGAGGGGATAAAGCTTTGCATAACAAGAAAAAGGTGAGCTGAATTAAATAGATGGTACATCTTTTTTACGATCTATTTCAACAATAACTTTTAAAATAATGTTAACAATAGACTTAATGAAACCATTTTAAAAATTTAAATATACATGAAAAAAATTAATTGATCGAATGAATAATTTTGACTGATATTAGACATAAATGCAATAATATTATTAACAACTTGGCCTAGTTTCCTGTAATTAAATCAATATCAATAACGCTAAATACTCCGAATGATTAATCACAAGAATAATTAATTTCTAATCATCATTATCATAATTACTGTAATAAATATTAATAAGTAGTTTAATAAATTGGTCAGTTATTAATAAATTTTTCTTTAATGTTTTTAGGTATTGCCATCATCAATAAATAAAAGGGCTACTGAAAAACAAGGTACTAAAAACTTTAGTAAATCAACCGAATTATATTCTTCCACACCAGTTTTCGTATTACGTATGTAGCAGTCAGTGTAAATATTAGTTATCAAATATGATAAAGTGTGAAAATGAGAAAGGTGAAGCAGTAAGAGTAAACAAGTACTTAAAAAACCCCGTAGATAGGATAATACATCCCATTTGATAGTATGGCCTAGTAACAATTATTTGTGAGTATTGAATTGTTTTTTTTTTTAACTGATTTTTTATTTTTATTTATCAAATCGAATATTTTAAAATGATTTTTTTAAAAAAAAAAGTACTCCCTAAGATGAAATGAAAGTCTGACGTTTGATATCGTTAAACAAGTATTAGAGAATAATATCGAAGCATTCATGACTGAATTGTTAATATTGCTCGCGGGTGATGAGATAGAATCAACTGTCTATGTCGTAAAGAAATTATAATATTCTTCTTATTATTAATGGATATAATTAGATAATATTGCATTATATTATAATAATTGATAATAATAATAGTAATAGCTATTATTTTTATTAATTATTATTTCATTCAATTAACATAGATAACAATTGATGACTTAAGATTCATCTAGATTAGCAAATCATCGCATATCATATGAAATACAGATATATTAATTGATAAATATTCATATTGTATAATAAATTAAAGGAAATAATGATTAATTAACGAGTAATTGAACATTAGATAGGATATATTTACGTTGATGATGCTTATAAGTAAAGCTTTTATAGTTAATATTATGTATATGTATATGTATTTGTTAAACAGTAGAGTAGTTTACAATACGTTGATATCAATATTAATGATAAAAAAAAAAAAATAACAAATGTATATGCGTGACCATGTGTAAATTAATAACAATAATAAGTAATGTTCATATTCTACACATTTTTAGCAGAATTTATTCTGTGTGCAATTGTATAATTTTTCGGAGATAGTTTATTTTGATCTTTAGCAGCTACATATCTCTTATCATTGTTGTATTATGTTGTACATTTGACATATCAAATTTAATTAATACGATTATGCAGCTGTGTATACTGTTATCAATTTAAAAAGTGCATTAGTTAAATTCTTCACTGATTACGATTTATTCGATTTATTATTACGTATGTTCTATTAAGCTCTATTATTCAGAGTTCTCAAGAGTCTTTAATAAGAGATACTACTATTATACTTCTCCATAAATTTGTGGAACATTAATGATTGTTATTGTAATAGTTTATTCACTTCCATAATGTGTGCAATCATTGTTAATGACTCACACTTACAGTCTGTATTTAAAATTTATTTAAATAGTAGTATCGATATTTAGTTTATATGAATATTGATTATTAGCTTAAAAGAATTCAAATGTAAATTACGTTAATCCTTTTATGCAATTAGAATATATATATATATATTTTTATTTGTAATTGGTTTATATAAAATTCTATAACAATGTTCAGACCTGAAAAATGCAGATTATTTTTAAAGATATTTATAAGATTGTTAAGAAATTCAAATACCTCGAAAATGTAGAAAAATTATATTTTTTAAATAATTTTTTTAGAGTTATTATTATTATAAGGTAGAAATTTTTTATATTAGAAAATTTAAATAGAAGTTATAATTATTGATGTTTGAGATGTTTGTTGTGAAAATCTATTTCTAGAAATTTTTTTCTCAATGTTTTGAAAACAACTTTATTTTTAGTAACATTAGATATATAGTGATTATTAGAATACCACAAATGAAACGCATAACTAATGAATGAACAATAATTTTTTTAACTTTTTTTTTTGTCAACATTGACCTTAAGAGTTGATTTTCTAAAAATGAATGTTTTTGTAAATTAAATAGAGGGCATTATTTTTTTCAGCTTGAATCAATTTAATATTAAATGAATTAATTTTTTAGTTAATTAAATCTTTTATTTTAAGTACTTTAAAATTTTTTATAGGAAAATACGAACAAATTTTTGATAGAATGTACTTTAACAAAAAAGACTAAATAATGGAAAATATTCTAAATCATGTTTTCAATTTTTTATGCATAAAAGGATTAATATAATACTTATAATAGGATGAAAATATGATTATAATTATGGAAAGAAGATTTCTTATTCATAAATGTGAAAAACCGATTTTTTTTTAAACAATATATTTAATACATGTTGGAATAAAATATATAGCAATCTATCAATCTGCATTGCAGTCAATAAAACTTATATACTGAAAAATATATTGCTTTTCTTATGATGTAAACATTTTACGACACAATATCTAATAGATAAAGATACTAAATCCTTAAATAAGCGTCTCAGCATATGGATTTACAATTTTATCTCGTATTTTTTGGCAAACTGTCATAGACATTCTCGTCTATCATCAACTAAACATCGACTGAAAAGCAAAAAGATTTTAGGGATGAAAACATAACTGTAATTTTTTTTTTCTTTTCCCTTCTTCTTGTACTGTTTAGTTACACGTTGTCTGAAGGAAGGTAAATGCCGCGATATTTTTAATACATTTGATATGTTGAAATTTCTGTCTGCGCGCACCAACCACTCGACATTTATTTTTGAACATGCTTATGATGTCACACCGTAAGGCCAACTCTACTTTGCGATAAACGTACTGGTACTACAGTTGCTTTATACTCAAGTACCTAACTACCGAGTTTTAACACGTCAAGTAATGTCAAGTGGCACAACATACACGGATTTTATTGTGAATCTAGACTTCGAGTAGTGAAACGTAAAAAAAAATTGCTTTGCAGAAAGATTTTGAGAGAAAACACAGACTGACAGATGAAAAATAATGATTACTATGAAATTGAAGATACACTTTTGATGAATGAAACGTTTGATTAATGTTTGTTAATGAATTATTTATTTGATGACATCTTAACCATTTGTATTCTCCATTGTATGATTAAATTATAAAAATTCGTTTAATTTTTGCATCTAAAAGACAGATCAAATTGGCTTTAATTATTAAGAACGTATGAAGGCTGCATGTAGTCTTGAATAATGAAATTAATTTATTTTTAACTACATTCAGAATACACGGAAACATGGCTACGACAAATCACTTTATTAAATATTTAAAAATAAAAATCAACACTCCAGTAGAAATGAATAAATTAAATAGAATATTCACTGCGAAAAAGAGTTTTAAGAATGTTTGTAAATTAAAAACATTAGAGTATTTGATGGTAGTAGTGACTGAATAATTATCAATTAACACCATGAATAAATCAAACTCAAATGTCAATAAAAGTGTTCAATGCATCGATCATTATTGTTATGATTGTGCTTCTCCATGTAGCTGTCCTGAAATTCAAATCATGAGATTGAAAATTAATGAAAAATGCTATACCTTACAGAGCTTAATTTACAACAATAAATTAAATGATAACTCAACAGTTAAATATGCAACAATTATCGAACCTTATAATAATAAATTATTATTTGAAACTGCAGAATGTTGTGAAAATGATTTTAATGGTCTCCTTGATGATAGTATTGAATGTCAAAAACAGTTAAAACCAGTAAATGTGAAAATATTTAATTGTCGATCAAAAATTAGAAATGATTCACTTATAAATAATAATCCCTCAACACCGATGATGAAAAAGTTCCCTGCACGAAGGTATTACATGAACAAATATCGTCATTATTCATCAACAAGGAAGAGAATAAAACCAGGAAAAATGAAGATTTATTCTATCGGTGATTATCTACGGCACGTGATAGTAGAGGATCTTACATCAACAATGATTTCTGACAAGACTGAAGAACAGATTGCCAAGGACAGGTATCAAAAAATCAAAACGTACATAAATTATCGTAGCAGAATTTTAAACACATTGTCTAAGGCCGTCTATTTGAATAATTTATATGAACGTCAAGTGATTCCAGAAATGTCTAGAAGCAAAAAATACAAGAAATTTCAAACGAAATACAAAAATCAATGGAAGACTAATGAAGACAAGAGTAATAATTATTTTATTTATAACAATCAAAACTGTTTTATTAATAACGACAGTTTAGACTCAAATACAAGAAAATTTATTTATAATATTAATAATAAAAATAATACTCTTTATTATTATGATAATGATATTTATGACAAACAAATTAGAAGATTTAAGAGAAAAAATAGAAGATTTTATTTAGATAATAATCATATTATTTCAAGATCTAGGACTATATCTCAGGAAAATGACAAGACTGACACGATTACAAGGCAATTGTTTAATTGTCAGACTGAAATTCCATTATGCTCTATGGGTGAAAATAGAATCGATAGTACAAAGAATAATTATAGTGTTGAGTACTCTAAAATATATGGAAATAGAATACAAGGAAAATCCAATTTTGCTTCTGATTATTTTCATCAAGTTTATCAATTTTTGAAAGAACGAAGAAAAGAAGGAAGTCGAGCTTGTGATTATCCAAACCAACAAATACCAGGCAAAAATTCAGGTAAAATTTTTCAATAATAGAACACATGTTTTGTCTTTATTTATTTTATTTTTCTATCACTAAACTGCTTTAGATGTAGCGCTGAATGAGACTATAATTAATACTATTTTTATTTTGTTTTAGTTCAAGTATAAATATATTGTCAAAAAATTGAATTATTAAAAGATAAACTGGAGATTTTATTTTAAAATATTTACTCATTTTTTATATAACAAAATAACGAGTGATCTTTTAAAAATATTTGCCATCATTTCCAGAAAGTTATATTATGCATATCAAAGTAAACTATTTTATCTATCTTGAAAAATTCTTTCACGATATTTTCAACGTAATAAAATTCTTTTAAAATAAATTATCTACTAAGCAAGTAATAGTCCAGAGTAGTATGCAAGTATATGGAGATATAAGTAATCACAATAATTATAACTATAATAATTTAAGTGGCCATTAAACACATCTGATAAGCTAGTATTTTTTATTTTAAAAAGTAGATCGTAATATATTTTATTTTACGTATATACGTAAATGAAAAAAAAAACGATAAATATTAACAGAGTAATTTATCTCCTTTTGAAGTCTTCACTTCAAAATAAGAATATTTATCTGAAACCTTCAACACCAAGGCTTCTTTATACCTTCCATCAAAAAAGAAAAAATATTGAAAATTTTTTTTACCACAATTTTCATCTTTGAAGAGACTTTGAAGTCTTTATTTCATCAACGTCATATTTTTGATATTCTTCATTTTACAAATTTTTTCCTATTTATAAAACCATACTGTTCTCATTCATATTTTTCAATAATCAACAAATTGGCTTAAAACCATATCAAAATGACTTAGAGAAAATAATTCCATAGCTATAGCAAGCATGCTTGTTGTTGAAAATGATGAAGTAAAAATTGGCTGGGTTCCAATATTTATCATACAATTAATACCCAGAGTTATTAATAACAATTATAAATAATACCTGAATTTAAAGAAATACAATTAAATAATAAAAAGCCAAGGATTGTTTGTAAAGAAGAAGAAAGAACTTTGAAAATTTATAAATAATTCGAATAGCTGTTGGATGATTAATCCTTTGTGGAGAATATTCTCTGAAAGGAGTGGAATATAAAAAATATTAAAACAAAGGAAAAAGTATAAAAGGAACAATCTTTTGTAAATTTGTGAAGTGCCGAAAACCTTGGACCGTTTGATCGCAGTTTAACCAGGGGTTGTGTGGCGTCATCGAGCTATGCTGTAATCAGTGGGGGTGGAACGCGCGCGCGATACCACCCTATTCCTCTCCCCTATTCCACAAGGAAGTAAAGAGGCTAACAGCGAGTCTGTGTCACAGTATGACCGTAGATCTACGAGTACGTTAGTCCATCGTCGCCATTTCTCTCCTCACTTGTTATATATCTCGCGCGCGGTCTACATTACACAACTTATTACACGCGAATAATTATTCCTCTTACCAGAAATCAAATGTTTGGTAATTTACTTTTCTCACTTGCTGAGTTTCATATTAAAATAATTATTTCCGTGATATTTATAGACTTTTAAAGCCGTTATATAGTAAAATAATGCCACAAATATTTCGTATACTTTCACCGCCTAATACAAACATTGATTACATGAACATCCGAAAATGGAAAAATAATGATACTGTTGAGGAGAATAATCTCAATTCGTCACGCACACAGTGGATTAATCGAATAAGTTCTCATCTGCAAGAACAATGGATAAATACGTTAGTATTTTTAATTATGTCTGAATTAAAATGACAATATTTACCTGTATTTTGTAGTCAGTTAATTTATTTATATATAAAACGTGTGCCTTGAAAGTGAACCATGTAATTTCTGTGTCATGTACATCAACAACACCACCACCATGTGTACATGTGACACTTGTTTAAGAGAATTCAATTTAAAAGAATATACATTGACACGTCGTTTTATCTAAATAAAAATAAAAAAAACTTTATTTCCCATCAAAGAAAATAAAGTGCTGCAAATTTTCAATATATTGTAAGTACTTTTTTTATATATATAAACAAAAAAGTTTACCACCAGTCAAAGTGGACGACTAAGTTGTGGTTTTATTAGAAAAAACAATTATTATCAATGATTGATATGAGTTTGATAAAATAAAAAATAAAAACAAGTTTTAAACTTTTACAACAGAATATGTTTTTAAATTTATAATTATAATAATTATTTTTAAGGCCTTGTTGTGAAATAAAATTCATTAAAAAGTTTAAATTATCATTACGATGAGAGAGTATCAGTTAATTAAAAAACTAGGTAATTGATATCAATAAAGGAGTATTATTTCTCCAAATATCATGGTAGTTAATTAAATGCTAATGCTAACGAGTATTTGGTTTTTTCTTCCTGTTTTTTTTAACGACTATGAAGAAACATACTCTGAATTATTGTATATAATTTTTTTCTCACTGTATAATTTATAATTCAAGTGTATCATCAACTTTCCAAATTTTCATCTAAATTCAACACTATTTGTGGATTATTATTTGGCCTGAGAATTAGGTCACTTGTGTGGGGGAAATGTGTCAAGAAAATCATAAAAGAGAATGATGTTATTTAATTATTTAAACTCGAAAAATTGTCATTTTCTTGTATATATATATCAAAGCATTTATTTAATATATTATTATTGAATGTACCATTCATCATTGTTGATTGTTTACTGGAAAATCAATTAATTATATTATATTCCAATGGAATTAGAAATGGAAAATTAATAATAACATCTATTATACATTGTTTTATATTAATATACAAATACTTTTGTTATTTCTATTATGCTGTAGTTCATCACTCATGCGTTATGAAATTAATAATTGCTAACCAGTTTATTATTTATCACAGTGTAAGAAAATTTGCATTAAATTACTGCCCTTTTAGTATATGTTAAATAAATACTGGGATGATAATGGGTTTATGGTAATTCCATTTTTATTTTAATCAGTAAAATTGCCTCTGCTAAAGTCGTTAAAAACGGCAGAAATAAATTTTTGTGTATAATATTTCATACATATTTATATTTTTCACTGCTTACTTCAAAATTAAAAAAAGGTCTTCATTAAAATTGTTCATGACGATCTTTTTGAAACATTGAAAAAAAAGTTAAACATTTAGATTTAAAAATAACACAAGCACTTTTTTTTTAATGATGATATACTATCTCTTTTTCTTTTTTTTTAAATTCATTGTTGTTAAAATTAATAATTAAACACTGTTGCAAGTAGTTTGTTCCAAAAAGATGTGTTGTAAAAAGTTAAAACCAGCACAAACTTGTGAATATTATAGTAAAGAATGTAAATTAGCCAAAACTAGGATTCTAAATATGTATATGAACCGACTTTAGTTGCTAAGAAACCTCCAAGTTGAAACAAACAATTATCATCGATCATACTTCGTACATTTCTCAACGCTATTCAGAGTTTGGTGAATTACACCTGAGTTAACTTGAGGAATTTAATTTTTGCGGTTTCCATTCCATTATTGTAATCGCCAGTACGAAACTAACAATATTTATAATACATAGAATATATTCATCATTTTGACAAGTGTTTAACTGCAAGTTGTATCATTAAATTATACTTTGATGACATTACGTTGTTAATACCATATTGTTTCTTCAGCTTCTTGTGGGTGAAAGAGCAACATGTTAACTACCCTCAATCGGTACAATTACTTCATACGTTCATTTAATGTTGTTAGTTATTAATAGTGATGTGAATAAAAAATTGCTTTGATGATTTAGAAATTCTCTTTTTCTCATAAAACTTCTAGATTAATTGGGTCATTTCTTTTTCTATCAAATTAAAAATCTAATTAGTGTGAAGTTTTGTTCTCTTCAACAACACTTATTCTTATAATAATAATAAAAAAAAATAATAGTTATATTTATAACAATATTAATTAACAGAACATAAATAAATATTGTTTTACAATAGATCAGTGGATTAATGATTCTAATTCTGAGTTGAAAGTATTCTTTATAAACAAAGAAATGAAAAACTACAGGTAAAAAAATGTCTCTCAATATTCTTATTTAATAATAAAAGAGTACTTGTGATTAACGTTTAATTTCATGCGCTAGTTACTGGCAGACACCTTTGAGATTTTTAAGTAATTAAAAATGAAAAGGTAAAAAATATCTCAGCAGATGTAGAAATAATAAAGAATGAAAGAAAAAAAAAGATGATTTTAGAATAAAACCATAAATTGCAATAAAATGTGTCTCAGTTTTTATTAGATAAATTTTTTGTTGTTGTTGAAAAGTTAAACTTTTTTCATCTTTAGGAAAATCTCTTAAAGAGTACTCCAACTTCTCTTATAAATCCATCAAGTTATTTATTACGCTGATTTATTTACATATAGAGCTCTAATGATAGTAGGAAATCAGGAAAAAATTCTACATTGAGATGCTGAATAGCATGATATGTAATCATATTGATTTAGATATTAATTGATAATCTTCAATATTCGAAGCTGTTTTTTAGATTTGAACGGTAATTATTTTGTATTAATGATGTATTAAGATACTATAAATTTGGTTTAACTTCCAAATAATAAACTAAATTAATTAATAAAATGAATCAATATCTATTAATTTGATTGTTTGAACTTTTAAAGTATTGATTACGAAGTTTTTTCATGTCAATTATTTTCAATGAATTTTAATTAAATTGACTTTGTTGCAACACTTTCTTTGAATATTGTTCTTGATGTCATAAAAGCCTGAAACAAATCACAAAAAGAGTTTTAAATTTCTTTTTTATTGAATTAATGTTTTTCCAACTACAATTATTAAAAATGGAACAAAAGGTTATTTTATAGGACATATATATCTACCACAATGTATATTCAATTATTAAGTAACTGAACAAATTTTAATTGAATTTTAAATTATAAAATTAAAATACTTACTTTATAAACATCACCAACAACTTCTACTCCAATTTAAATTTCCAGAGTTTCTGAAATGCTGAATGATAATCCATTGACTCAACTAATTGATCATTTCATAAAAAATAATTCAGACAATTTGTTATGAACAATTAGTAGTTAAGTGTTAATTAATATCTTGATTGTTGTAATTATTGTCATTTCTTTAATTTACTTAGCAACAATATTTCCTGTTGCATGAAATTTTCATTTTCACAGTCTAATTGTCCTTATTTGAAAAAGGCATATTTGCTGCTCTATTTGGTGTTATGTTAATGTTTAAATTATTTAAAGTAACACTTTATATTAATTGAATTTTTTATTCTACTCACCTATCTGTACAGAGTGTGTTATACGTACCATCTTCAACTCAAAATTCCCACTCTCTGAGTCTCATATACCTGAAAATGAAGGCAATGAAGGCACTCGACACAAATTACAAGCGGCACAAAGTATACCTTTAGTGAATAAAATGTATATACATACATATACATTGTGTACATAGGTTGGAGAGGCTACAGCTTATTCTCAATTGTACATAATATGCTTCCAATGCCTTCAGCGCGTGGAAAACTGAATGGTTAACCGGTCAGGTTTTCAGTATAGCGGAGAATACCGCGAAAAGCATATCGTACTAATACACGCCAGTGGTGGTGGTAGTAGTAAAGTGTTAATTGTGAAGCATAGTTATTGGGCATTTAGCCGTTGGAAATTAGAAATAGTAGTGTACTAATGTAGTCAGTTTAGTGACTAGTAGTTTAATTAGTTCAATACAATTTCATTTGTACAAGAGTTTGCAAGCTCAAGTAAAATACTGGCCTCGTGAGAAACTTACTAATATAATAAGAGGTGTAGGGGAGCATTTAACGAATACACTTGTTCTCTTCCAAATGCACTGACTGCTGCTCCCCATGTCGCCTCCACCGTCGGAATACGCGTTCTCGTGGTTGCTCGTTCAGAAATAGTATAGCGTTCTAACCGAGATATGCGTACGCGTGAACCGTGATTCCTCATCCAAACCAAAGCTATTTAATTAATAATAAATGATACTCGAGTGTAAATTTATATTAGAGTCATTAAACGACAATCAAACATTCATCAATGACTGTTGTTAGCAGCATTCTTCAATCAAAACAAATACTTCAACGGTTTTTTTCTTGTGATTTCAAATATTTATGTTGCTTCTTATAAACAATTAACCTTTTTATTGCAATGTATTGATAAACATTTAAGAGAAAAATTCACTGGTGCTAGAATATTATTAATGTTTTACTTGGTTCTCAAGAAATACATCATTTATTTGTACGAATATTTTGAAAAGTTCGAGAACCTTTAAATCGTTTATTTGTTCCGGATTTCGAGAATTCAAGGAATTTTACAGTGATTGGAACGATACTTTTTCTTAAAGAAAATAATTGTAAATTTAAAATACAAATTGAAATCAAAATTTGTATAATATTTTTTGTGATATATTTGTTTATTTGGAGTTGTATAAAAAATTGATGAAGGTGACGCGTTACTCCACATCTGTGAAAACGAGCTCGTGAGCATGTACGTTATACCTGTGTTCGTGGATCCTTGCTGTGTACGAACAAGCTGTGTCAACAGAGTGGAATGCAGTGAGTCTTCTGTCCTTAGTTTTGCCTGGACAAGAATAAAAAGAAATTCTCAAGAATTTTTAACGGGTTTATCTTTAAATAATTTTATTTAAATAAATCAGAATAATTCGATTGAACAAATATTGGTAGTATAAATGATTTTCGTTAGTCAATAAATATATTGAATTAGTGATTTCATGAATAATAAAAAGATGAATTATTGATAAAAATAATTTTTGGGTAAATGTATAATGCATTTAATTCGACAAATGAATGTGATATTTTTTGACAATAAACTACATTTTGAATATTTATTTAATATTAACTCATTTATAATAAATATTGGATTGAAATTATCAAGTTGTGTCACGTCAACAACGAATTTATTTTTTCATCTTGGTGCTGATTAGAAAACCGATAAATTGTATAGGTGTAGAAGAATCTTCTCGTCTTTTTGTGAGGAAATCTCTTGGGAAATTTAATAATTCTCTGCACGAAGGATTTGTCCAAGTTGACGGTTGCTTTTGAGTGTCCTAGTTCTCCTTATCCTTGTAAATTATGCGTAAGTAGCAAACAGACTTGAACACATTTTGTCTATTTTATTATCATTCTTACTATATACCTTTTTATTGTTATTGCTACTCTACTATTATTTTTGCATTGTTACAGTGATGGTATATCATTGAAGTCTATCTACCTGGCCTCTCACTACTTAATTCTAATACTCTTCTCTTCAAATAAACTTTATATTTATCATTAAAAATAAATTTATATTTTTACTTAAATGTCTCAGAATTCACATTACTGAGAAATTGTGACAATAGTCATTCAAACACTTTTACTAGTATAATCAAAGTGTTATAAAAATTTTTATAGCCACTGTTTCAATTTTATTTACTACTTCTATGAACATCTAATGAACATGAAATATTTTCTATTAAATATTTCTTCCTTTAATATGATAATAGAGGCAATAAGTCAACTATTATCACCATTACACACAAAAATGCTCTTCATATCAACTTATCAAGTGGAATTACCATTGTTCTCTACTACTTTTGATTTATAATCAATTTAAATATTCATTAAATTCAATACATCATACGAATTTGATGGAAGATTGATTTTATTTTTGTTAAAAAAAATTCAATATACAAGTGAAAATCAATAGAGTGAGTTGGAAATAAATAGTAAGGGATTTAGAGACCTAAATAGAAAACTTATCAACAACTGAGTCATTTTATGACGTACTTGATTCATAATACAAAAATTCTCTGCTATCTGATAGTTGTAAATTTTGATATTTTTATCTCTAATTGTTATATTCTTTCTCTGCGTTTAACCCACTTTATAAGTTAATTGTCTGTTATACCATTTAAAAAAGTATTTGCTTCATTTATTAACTAATTACAGAATTTAGTTTTCAAATTAAGCTAACAATATATACCTCGTTATTTTTAATATCTACTTAGTTACTGAACGTATTCTTCCTCTCGATATTCCAGTTATCTAACTGAAGTCTAAATGTAGTATCACATTTATTCAATCATTTTATTTTGCTAAAAAATAATTCAAGGTCATATTCTATTGTTTATAATTTTTTTTTTAAATAAATTAGTGATCTATAATAGAATAATTGTTAATTAAAAGTGTTTAACATCAATAATAAGTTACTATTAAATCTAAAATATTGTAAGCTAAGCTAAAATTTCTTAATCAAAAGTTTTTGGAGTAAAATATTTGAGCAAGTTTTTGAAAAGGTGAAAATGGAGTTTTTCTTTTATAAGTAATTTTTCTCATATTAAAATATTCATATTAATCTACAGAGTCCTATTTATCATTCACGGTAGAATTATCTTAACTAGATTAAACAATGTATATTCATCAACAACGTCGCCTACTATGAATTTTTTATATTAAAAAACAAAAATGTAAATGTGAAAAGTAGGAATGGAAATACGGAAAGATATATTATTTAGCATTAAAAGTTGGTAAATTTATTAGCGAGGTTATTTTTGAGACTGCAGTGGGTTAATTTGTATAACAAATAGTCTTACTTTATGATAATTTAAATGAAAATTATTTTTATGTTTCAGGTGAAGAAGCACTTGTGACCCCTGTAGGTGTAAGTGGATCAGCTGTAACTTGCAGGCTCTACATTAAAAATAATAACAACAATTATAATAATAATAACCATCACAATCATAATAATAATCATAATAATAATATAAATATTAGTAAAAACTATACGAACAAATACAACAACATTCACGACAGGAGTAATAACGAGAATTGTCAAGAAACGCAAGAAGAGAAGATAAATCGGGAGAATCATGAGAGTTTTTGTCGACTGCAACTTCGAGATGTGTCGTCAAAACAAGATAAGCATTATTTCAAGCCTCCAATACCAGTAAAATATAAAGTAAATGCTCAAGATATCAGCAAGTATTTTGATTATCCAAAAGTTCATCAAGTTCAGGATGCTCTAAATGAAATTATTGAATCTAAGGGCACATCTGATGATTGTAATAAATCACTTGATGAAAACAGTTTAAACAATATGGGCTCAAATCTAAGTCGTCATCATGGCAAAGGTCTTACTGCTGGACGAAGAACTCAATCCTCTGGTAATCTCTGTGATCCTAAGGGTAAAATTGCAAGTCACGTTAGCAAGATGTTTGTTCCTTGCTCCAATTCATCTAGCCAGGAAAGGTATTGTATTTTTCATTTACCAATTTCCGAATTTAATTGCCCTAATTTATAAATTTACATCTAAATTAGCACTAAATGCTGAGCTGTAATTCTCATTGAAGCTTACGAGCTGGATATCTAATGTTTTTTAGCTAAAAAGAACTTAAGAACTACAGATTTAAAGTGATCATTTATAATTCATTGAATTTTTTTTATTCAAACTTTTTGTGCTCATTGGTAATCTATGTAAAATTAAAAGCTGAAATAACTGTTATGATGATTACAATAACATTAAAATTTCACAGATAATTAAGTTTGCATTTCTTTTTCACATGCTGCTTTTTTAATTATTGTAGTTTTTACCTGTGAAGTGGAAAATAGGGCAGAAAATGTATACTTACAAGTATGAAAAGCATTTAAAGAGAGACTTTTTTCCGATTCATTTTGAGGATTAAATTTCCTTTATGTTTTGCCATTCTTAAACAGCGAAACAATGATAACTGCTCACCAGTATAAAAAAAAAAAACCTTGAAACAAAACGTTTTCTATTTTAGATGAGGACTAAAAGTCACATCTATGTGCTTACATCTCTATATATTTTTTTATTTGTCGTTTGTTTACTTTAAAGTTTTAATTTTAGCCTAAAGAAAAATAACTGTGAACTCTTATATTTTTATTTGATATTCATGTTTAATATTTGATATATGATTTCTGTTATAGATACAAATTTTCCGGTTCGCTACCAAACAACTTGGATAATGATAAAGATGCTTTTATCAAAAATTTGTCAGATAACAACAATGTGATATCAGACACCATAAGTGGGAATTTGGGTGGAACTTTACCTTACAAAAAGTCTCATTATGAAGTACCATACTATGATAAATCCACAGTGAATTTCGACCTCGTTAAATATCGCTCACAAAGCTCACTGGAAGGAGATCCTTGGGAGTATGTTGACATATCTTTCTAATTAAACTTATTATTATTCTATTTACATAATGAAAATGTCTCAATTAATCAAATGAAACCTCCCAACTAAAATCACAACTTTTAGATTATACTGAAACTTTTTTAAACATAGTATTAACATTTTTTCGTGCGTAATAATGATAATGAGAATGTATGTTTCCATTAATTAATTTAACCAACCTTTGTTCTATTCTTCATGAAAGAGATAAAAGACCAACATTACAGCATCTACTCTACTATTTCGATCATATAGATACAAAAAATAAATAGTTTAAAGATATTAATAATTTTTGAACTCGTTTATTAAGAAAACAGGTTTTCCTTTTTTTTTAATATTTTTTTTTGAATCATCAAATGAATAATCAGACTAGTAAAACATTCGATTTAATATGAATAATTTTAACCACTACATATTTTTCTGACTATTGAAACATTTTATCCGATTTAATTAAGATATGCATTCATTCATTTATTTAACTCAATTGAATTGATTCACTTTTCTACACATGAAATAAATATTTTAAAATTTTTGATATTTAACTGATTCAGATATCACCAGAACAGCAAAGTTGACTTGGTACGATGTAAACATGGCAATTATAGTATAGTGCCTAAAAATCAACATGCTGACACTATCTCTGGAACAATGGAGCCCGCAGAGGGAAGGTATGAACCTGTTTATTCATCCAACAACCGAGTTTGTAGCCACCATAACGGAACAGACTACCCGACGGATTTTACGATGGGCACATTGCCCAAAAGACGAATAGACCCAAAGTGGTGTGATCCGGCGAGCATTCAAACAATTCCTCCACCTAGTAGGGATTCCGAAAATCCTGACAGAGTCGATAGGAATTTCTTGACAAAAGAATCACAGGCTCCTAAGCCACCTGCACGTCTCGACCAGATTAAATACCAAACACCTGAGAGAAGTAACTCAACTGAGCTTAAGAAAACTACCAGACCTGTCGGATGTGAACATCAAGCTGACCAGGGATATGCTTCCGAACGATCGCCAGAAGAAGAACATCTACCATCTTTGGCAGAGCCATTTGTTTTCGATGCAAATCCAGGTAAAATATTTTTATATAAATAAAATATATGTACATATAAATTTTACATTTTAGAAACATCTTTGACATGAATATTTTATCATAATTCTTGACTGCTACGTTTGACAGTGGTTTCCAGAAGAGTTATGGCAAACCTTAAAAAGATTGAATATTAATATTCCATAGCAGTTGGTATTAATGTTATGAATAACGCATGAATATTAATTTTTTATTAAATTTCATTTGATATATTTAAATTGAACGTAGATGACCCAGTTTTGAGTTATTTAAAACAGTAAATATAAATTGACTTTTTATTTTATTATTATTTATCGTTCAAGTAGCAATTTCACTCATAAAACTAATTAGCTTAGAACGTATTGACCAATAAAGAAGATTAAAATATTTATAAAATAGTTGTTTGTACACTCACTTCTTCACTATTTGAAAACTTATCAAGCTAATAATTTATTTATTTAGTCAAAAAGTTAGATGACTAATACATAAATATTTTATATTTTTGGCATTTATGAATATGGTGAAATTCTCGTAGAGTAGCTTGAAATGTATTTTAGACTATCTCGTGAAAATTTCTACTTGAATGCAGCATTTACACGGATAGTTTCACTTTAATATATTATTTCTGGCTATTGTGAATAATTCTTTGGTTTAATTCTCATTAATAGAATGAAAAAAAACATTTTTTATTCCACTAACAATCGTATGACGTTTTGTTAAAATTTTTTGATCATTAATTATAATTCAAAAAAATCTGAAAAATAAGAAACTGGAGCAAGGTCAAGAACAAGATCACTCGTTCGTCCTAATTTCAATATTTTATCATGATAAATATATTATTTTTTTTTTTTGATAAAATCGACATTAAATTTCACCTGAATAACAACTGAACTAATTCCATAGTAAAAAAAAATCTTTCATATAATTTATTGATGGTTAATAAATAAATTTAAAAATATTCTCGACTCCAATGACAGATTATCTCAATTAACAGTTTATTTTAGAAATAAAAATTGTTACATCTAACAGCTATGATTTGCAATATTACTACTACATACAAGTTGAATAAAACAAAAATAATCTTGAAGGCTGCAATTATCTACGATAGAATTTATTTGACCGAATTAATTGGATTTACATTCTTTTCAGAGTAATACGGATAAAAATAAAAGTTTCAGCTTCACATTGATTAATTTAAACAATCAGCATGTAAAAATAAGAAAAAAAATCTAAAATCTAGAGTTTTAACTTCTTGCATGAATAATTTTGAGTTTTTTGTTACCTACTATTTAAAACACTGCAAGAATTAAAATATTCTAACGTTCTTTTTTCGTCATAGAGTTACGTACAGAATTTATTAATGGCACAAAAGTTTTCTCGGTATTAAAGTAATTCTAATAGTTAATTTATCGTTAATATTGAACGAACTTTCCTTGTTCCAGGTACTCTACATGACACTAAAAAAAAGCCTTTTTATTTAACATTCTCTAAATGCATCGAATGTGTGTGTCAGTTTAGTTTTATCAGTCTATTTAGAATTTTTCAATTCATTTTTTTTATTCAGCAAAAAATTAAATTAAAAAGTGAGTGCGAAACAAAGAAAATAGACTTGTTTGTTTATGTTATGATCCAATAATTTCTTTGATTGGGCTCGAACTTTCCCCTTTGTTATGTGTATATGATTACATATCATCATCATGATTGTTGGAGATATACTTGATGATTTTAGTGGGCAATTCATTACAACTGGTCATAGTATAATTACTTTTTATTACATTTATTTTTTTCTAATAACAAAAAGGTAACTAATGTGAATTCACAAGGACACGCACTATTGATCCTTGGTCTGCGCAGAGTGCTCTTTGCCAAACTAGGCCACTCCTATACCTACACAGACATACGTCATTGTGCGTAGTATGATCACTTAACTATTTTCTTGCTATCTAAATTGCCATGATTCAGTTAGATCAGTAGCAAAGTAGGCGAATTGATTAATAGCTCGTGTAATGTAGCTTTTTATTAAATGATATAAACATTAGTTTAAGAATATAATGTGCTCTCCTTTCAATTTCACTATACATATCATGGAAAAAAATATATTTAACAAATCAGTATATGTACATGAACTCATTAACTCTTGCATAGCAAACTGATACTTTCAAACTTCAGAAACTTGTAATTCATCAGAATGTAGAGAATGAATTTTTTCGTTCTTTAAAAGCATTTATTCAATGTCTGATAAGATAAAAGATGCATTGTTTGTGAGATTTCTTACTTGAAAAATCAGCACAGGAATTTTATTAATGAATCGGAGCAAACGTTCAGATATTTTCAAGCTGGAGCAAGTTATTATCTGTAATAAATTGAGAAATCTTCGAATAATTAATTCTTTTGTGGCTTTCAAGTATTAATCCAGTGTCACGTTTAGAAAGGAATTTATTTTTATACGATTTTTTATCACAAATAATTTTTATGAACTTATACAGTTATTTTATATTGAAAATTTATTGCACATTATTTTGAAAAATAAATCAATGAGAAAAAAAAATAAAATCTCATATTTCTATCAAAGCTATCAACTAAACTACTAAACAATAAAAAACAAACTGTAATTAATTAGGAAACTTAGTAGCAATTCACTTGGTCTTCACTACTTAAAACCATCTATTGAATGTTTGATAAGAAAAATAAAGTTCTATTCTTCCTTAAAGTTGATACAATAAAAGAATCAGTGGAAGAATCGATTCTTCACAATATAAAAGAAGGGTTGGAGCATTGAAAGTTTAAGAAAAGCTCAACTGAATCAAGAAAGTTGTGGTTGATTAATTTCCTCTGTGCTTTTCAAAGGTGTCTATTGAATTACACATAGCAGGGTCAGGGTATTGATTGATCGTTAATTCACACCATATAAATAATAATCAAGTAAATAATTATGTACATGTACTGTAACATATGCTACTGATCTCATAGCCTGGAGAGTGACTGCAGTTAATTAGGAAGGCCATAGTTAATTAATTCTGTCTCTAATTTACAGAGGTGTCTATTGCATTTTAGTTACTATAACTGAAAGCCTGTTTATCGAGAGTTATTATATGATATAAAATCAGAGAATCTATCATTTACATCATTTGAAATATATGCTGTTATAAGTTTGAAACTTTTGAAAGCTATGATTAGACAGAGAAAGCAGTTGATCAATTAATTTATCATCTAGCATTCAAAGATGTTCATTAAATATTGAATGAAGTTGTTATGAACTTGAAATAAATTCCTTGTTGATTTATTCATATGATATAAAGTTATCATAGAAAAAAAAGTGGCAAAAATAGAGGCTACAGATACTGGGATGCAATGAAAAATATCTAGCAATTTTGAATGCTATTTTTCCAAACTTCATTCTGATAACAAGTTTGTGAAACAAACAATAACAAGTTTAAAATAAAAATTACAATGTTTTAAACTTAGTTGCCATAACTGTAGTGATAAATACTATGTAAAAATAACATATCATGTAGATTCCTTATTTTTCTTGTTGTAATTTTCATAAAATAAAATGCCCAATTTACTGAAGACAGGGTTGATAAATAATCAGTTACTACTTAGGTTTAATGTATGACATAAATTTAGCAACAAAGTTTAAATGATCTCACACAATGTAAAGGCTATTATCAGTTGGTCTATTGATAAACCTTGATTATATTCAGCGACCATTAAATAGATTGGATTCAAATGTAAGCAAGAAAAAGCTGAAAAGAGCGAAAGAGGGAAAGAAAGAGAAAGAAAATCGGATATCCGGTTAAAGGCTAGTCAAGAGACTACAGTCAACTCTATGTCTGGCAATTTATAGTTATCCAATGTATCCGGTACTCGTTGTTATCATACAAACGCGATGATGTGGTTGGTTTTATTTTGCCATTTATTTATGACTGCACCCTGGTCTTATCGTCATTACTAAGAGAAAATCGGACTTTTTGAATAGAAAAGTTTGATAACTTTTTTTCTGTTCTTCTTTATTTGTTTATTTATCGTTATTATTTTTATTTTTTTTTGCAGAAAACACGTTCCGGGTGACCTTGCAAAAAACTAGTCGTGGGCTTGGATTAAGTGTTTCTGGTGGCGGTACAGCAGGCCCGATTAGAGTAAAAAGACTGTTCCCTCAACAGCCAGCGGCACTTTCAAACAAACTTCAACCTGGTGATATTCTTCTAGCAGCAAATGGCATTCCTCTCTCTGACTTAACCAATTACGTATGTATGAGATTGTATATAGAACTACTAATAGTTGACTATTTAAGGCAGCTAAAAGAGATCTTTTACAATCAATTAACTTCACTGGAATTTTTATTCTCTCTTTTTTTTTTATCTTAACGTCATATTAAATATAACGTATTCTTTTAATTTTATAGTCTTCACAATTAGTGCTCCATAATATAAACTAAAAAACACTTCACTCATACTTAAAGTAAATTTTTCTTTTGTTCTATGGATTAATTAAATGTAATTATAAATTTTACAGTCATAATTTTCTCTTTTAAAACATTCTTAAATTGTAGTTTTTTTAGTTTCCACTTTACTAAAAGCGTGTTGAAGTGAACACGACTGAAAATAAAGCGAAATTTTTTAGAATCCTTTGAAGCATTGAAAAAATACTAAAAATTTATTCTCAATCAAGAGAAAGCTCTTTTAAATATAAAATTACTTTCTTAATGCACATTATAATTTATAGAATTCCATTTCTCATCATTAAGTGAAAATATGATGCAATAAAATATTTCAACTTTCTTTTAACTATTAATTATCAGTTATTTTATCATTCTATGTAATGGTTTTAGTAATTATTTAAATGACATGAATCACACCTCTAGTAATGTAATTTTTTTTCTTACATAAATACTTGAGAGTCAATAAAAAATTTTCTTCTCTCTAATTTTTATAGGAAGCATTAGAAGTTCTTCGAACCACGTCAAGTACAGTCGAGCTACTTGTTTGTCGATTGCCAGGAGAGACAAGTATTACACCTCCTGGAGCACCTCCAACACCTCCAGCACGCCGAGAACCACTGCCACAACCTCGTATTTTCAATCCTGTTCCTCCACTTCATATCGAACCTTGTGGTGTAAGTACACTAATTGATTACAGTCATTATAACACCAGCTTCGATAACGATAACTAGCAATTAACTTTTTAATTATTATTATATAGGAATTCGATATCGAGATGACGAAGGTTGGTGGAAGCCTAGGATTTACTTTGAGGAAAGTTGATAGCAGCGCTTTGGGGCATTACGTAAGAGCATTGGTGAGAGAGCCAGCTTTAAGCGATGGACGAATTCAACCTGGTGATAAAATAGTTGCGGTTGATGGTGCTCCTCTTTCTCCAATGAGCCATGAAGAAGCTGTTGCGTTACTTAGACAATGTGGTCCTAAAGTAAAACTACGGCTTTACCGTGATTTAGCACAGACTCCAGTATCTGCATTGTCTCCAACAGAATCTGATCACCCCTTACGTCCACCTCGTACAAGTTTAAGGTACTGTAATTTATTAACACAATTTCTTTTACCATCTATTTGTCTGAGACTATAAATTACTGTTAACATTTTATTTTATTTTGGATAGATTAAAAAAGATTAAAAGCTGATGGTAGTTGCCAGAAATTGTTTTGTTTTAAAAGCCATACAAATGTTTGTAACTTTATTAATTTTTACAAATATACAATTATTTATTCATTTATTAATCGATGAAATACTACACTAATGAAATATGGCAATTAATTAAAAACTAATAGAATTAATGTGTTCATATAAATAATACTTGGAGATTAACAAATTGTATGATAGACAGTTAGAGTTTTTTGCTGTATTAAAAACATAATTAAACTATATCGAAAATTAACTAACCGTAAAATAAGTTTATTGAGTAATGAGATAATTTGTATTGAGTTAATAGAAAACGTCTTTCTATTTTTAAAGGCATTCTTTAGCTTTCATTATTTTTTAATGCTTCAGAAAAAGTTTGACATTCAATAAGTTGACTGAGTAGCTATAAGTGCTAGTAATTATTTAATAAATTATATAATTTGTGTTGATTAATCTCTAACACTTTGTATTTTTGTTATTGTAGAAAAGAAGCAGTAGATATGCTGTGTGATTTGGCCATTCGAAAATTATCTCCAAACGTATCAGACGGCTCTCAGCCTGTCAGTAATCCCCAAAATGCTCCCAGCTCATCCAGCTCACCACGGCGATTGAGAAGACCACCATCACGAACAACTTTATTGGATGAAAAAAGTGATAACAACGATCAATCACTCACCAACGAAAGTTTAGAAGAAAAGTTTCATACTAATCACGATAATGCTTCAATTGATCATGATATACACGAAGTTGATTGTGTCAATAACAGCATGAAATTGTCACGACCTAAAGTTTTAAACGTGATGGCATCTAACGAAAAGTCTGAACTCCAAAAAACTCTGAAAGATTCAGAGTACCAAGAGACAAATGCAAATGATAATGTGAATGCTTGCCGTATGAATTTGAATGGAAGAATAGATTATTACGAATGTCATGAGAGAGATATGTTATTTAATGATATGCAGGATAATAATTTACCGTCCGAGCCTGTATCAATGCCACCGATAGTATCATTTACCCAAACTACAAACGATGACACTTTTAGTTATAAAAATCCAGCCTATCAAAGTGTCAATCCAACTTGTAGTAAAAATGATAATGATAATGGAAAAGCCAAAGACAAAACATCATCATATTCTAGCGATCAAAATATTGCAGGTAATTAAAAGTTTTTTATATCACTCAAGAGCTGTAAGTGGTAGAGTGAACAGTAGAGTTATCAGCGTTAGGCATGCTTCAGGAGGGGGCAAAGTATCGTGTTATTTTAATATGGCGGAAGAAATATTAATACGTGAATTTTCAATGTGAATTTCCAGGGAAAATTCCAAGTGCTGAAGATCCAGTTGGTTGCAAAAGCTTGCTCAAGTGGAAAGGTGTTATGTTTGCTCCAGACGATAAAACTGATAATGGAGAGAATTTTAAGGAAAGGGAGAACTCAAGGAATAACAATTCTCTCCCAAAGGAAAATATTCATCGAGAAGACTGTGAGGTAAAAAAGAATTGTTATTATTTATTCATACCATTTAAATATACTTTTTTTTAATGCTCTTATCATTCTCATAATTTTTATCATTATTTTTAATCTTTATTATTGTCATAATTTTTAGATTACTGTGATGATTTACTCTAAATTTACATCACACGTAGAATAATACTTTTCTCTCTATTATAGTATTCTACTTTATTAGTTTTTTATTTAAAAAAAAAATACTATTACTTTTTCACTTTGAATCACCATCATTTACATATCAATAAGAATTCAAACAAAAGAAAAAAATACAACTTATGCTAGCACAACTGTTATATTTATTTATGAAAGAATAATAAGAGTGAAAAGTGTATTATAATTATTGAAAATAAATTAATTCAATTAAATTTGTTACGTAATTGTGGTGTATGAATTATTTTATTGCATTTTATCATCAGATATTCATGGTTGAGTTGACGCGTGGTTGGAATAGCCGATTAGGATTCAGCTTGCAGCCTACACCTGATAATAAATCAACGATAATTTCTATGGTTCATCCAGACAGTGTGGCAGCGAAAGACGGGCGATTAAAACAAGGCGATATATTAGTTATGGTAATTGTCTTTTTTTCAATGTATTTTTTGACATTAATTTATGAAGAAGTTTATCATGAAACCGTTTCACATAAGCATTTCAGTATTATATCATCTCTATTTTCTAGAGTAACATTTTTTTCATTAATTTTTTATGTTTCAGATAAATGATGAGAGTGTAGAGAATACACCAACTAGTGAAATAATAGATTTATTAAGAAAAATTCGAGGTTCTATTGGTATAACTGTGGCGCGAAAGAAAAACCAAAAAACAGACAAATCATTAGAGAAGGTATAGTAAAATTAAATCATCATCGAGCTTAGAATATATATGAAGAAAAAGAATAAATTTTTCTTTATTTTTTTCAAAACTATCAAATCAAATAAATGAGCTATTAAATCATATAAAAATCTATATCATAATGTTAAATATAAATCAGAATATATTTAAAAGAAAATTATGATAGTTGAAGATGTAAAAAATAAAGATACATCAAAAAAATTGTTTTAAAAAATTAATACTAATAAGTAAATAATAAACTCAACTTTAGATTGTTAAAAAAAATCATGTAAATTCTGTTAATGAATTTAATTTTTCCAAATTCTGAAAAATAAAAATATTAGTAAATATTAAGAAAAGTATATGTGAAGTGTTCGATGGAATTATATTAAATGGTATGATGGTTTTTAAATCAAATTCTATTGCGATTATTGATTGATTGAATAAATAAATAGAGAAACTATTTAAATAACTAAATAATCATAAGAATGAATAAATGAATGAAAGCAATATCAAATAAACTGAGTAAATATAATGGAAATGTTAACAGAAATTATCAAGTAATTTATTAATTGTTAGCTTTTATGTCATCAATGTTAATTAGGAAGCAATGATACCAAAAGAGTAAATAATCCTGTAAATATTATAAATCAATTCTAGAAGCATTATTTTTATGTATTTAATTGCTTAATTGATAATTGATGCCTTTTTAATATTTAGAATAAAAATCTATAATAATGGAATTATAAATACAACTTATTGATGAAATGTGATGTTAATAAATTATATTTAATAACATGTCACACAAAAATGCTATACAAATATACGTATAAGAATAAAAAAAATATATTGATGTTAATGTAATCATTTTTCAAAGTTGAATCATATAATTTTTTAATCTTACCTGGATTTTTTTTACTTCATATAATTTTTTTTTATGTTCAGTGTAATCCAACTAACGTGAGCATTTTTCAAATACGTTATTTCAAAAAATTAAGAAACTTTTGCCAACTTTTTTTCAAGTGCTTCATCATCTTTACACTGTTTTAACAGCTCTGCAATACTTCTTGGTTTTTTCTTATCACATTCAGCGTTGTAAAGTGTGCAATATCGGAGATAACGACTCTCCAGTACCTTTCGAGTACCTTGAATTGGTAGACCAAGCTCTTTCATCTTCTTTTTTAATTCTGAGTCTTTCATTAAATTTAATACTAACTTTGGTAAAGGTTGACGTTTAAACTCATTCCTGTAGATAAAAATGTATTTATAGCATGAAAAGAAGCTTGATTCAGCAAATTTAATGACCTGAGATAAATATCACTCATAAAAGAGAATAAAACGAGATGATAAATAAATCTATTTTCGAACCATTAAAAATATTAAGCTGATAATTTTTAATTTAATACGTATAGAAAATAAATCGTTTCATTCAATAAAAAAATTACTTTATCAATTAAACTTACACTGGTAATATTTCTGGATGTGATTCTCGTTCGGAGCAGGCTTTGGCATGCTTATCTTTATTTATTAATAAAATTTCCACCTGACAGACTGAGCAGGCGACTTTTTTTTTATTATCATTATTATTCCCTTCATCTTTGGAGTCAACTTCATTTATTTTTGATGAACAATTTTCAATTATTCTCGCCTCTGACTGCGAGGAGCATGCTTTGTTAGGACTAGACTGACAGTCTTTTGATGTTTGAGAAGATTTCAATTTTTCATCTTCATCGTCATCCTTATCATTCTTCTTATTAACATTTTCTGACAGTCCGCTTGCAGACTGTAGAATTTTTACATCATTCAATGTACTATTCGAGTTATTATCAACTGTGTTATTTACATTATTATCTACATCATTTTTTTCTTTAATTATATTTTTTAATTTCTCTCGAATCACTGTATAACTATTAATAATATCTTCTAAAATTCTATTTGGACGCAATTCATTTTCGTATGCCTCTTTGAAACAAAGAGGGCACCTTGTTTTATAGTGTAAATATTTTCTGATACATAATGAACAGTCTAGAGTAATTAAATAAAGAATTGTTTGTAAATTTTAACTTATAACATTATAAAATTTATGTATATATAAATAAAAATACTTACAGTTGTGAGAACAAAGTGTAATAACTGGTGTATCCATATAATCGTAACAAATTTGACATTTCAATAAATTGTCCATCGTCTGAAATATGATTTACTTTCATAACACAAATAAAAGACTATAATTTATTTTTTAAATACAAACCTTGAGCTCTGAATATTCATGAGGCCATTGGATTTCTGGATATCGCTCCATTATCGTATCAATTACGTTAACTTTATACACTTATTTTCACTTAGAAAGAGTAATAATCAAGAATTTAAAATCAGGGTAATCTCAAATGATGTCAATTGGATCCAGTATGCCATAGTTAATTATTATTGTCGTTTTACTTATCTAATAATTAGAAATTTTATTTTAGAGTACGTTCTTAACTACTTTGATAAGGATAAACAAAAACAAATAATATGGCTGAAACGATAGATCGTTGGTATTTTTCGATAGATCTAGGTAAAGTGGAAATGATCGAATCTATCTGTTGTATCGATATTTCGATTTGATAATTCGATTATAACACTTTCGATTTATTTCAATTTTTTTATGATTGTTGCAACTCAGTTATTTTTTATTCGATGGACGTCATGAGAAAAGTACTCTAGTGACGGAAATATCAATCATTCTATTGACAATAAAAACATTGCAAACTTGAATTTGAGCTTCAAAAGAAGTCTGGTGAAGTAACATATATTGTGAAGTGCAAATTAATTTTAACAATGAAGCCAACTCAAGTTGCTGATGAAATGTTTCCAGAAGGAGCTGGTCCATATATGGATCTCGAAGAGGTGATATAGAACAAATTGATAAAATTGAAGGTTATGTTATGTTATTATTTATGAATTTTATTTTACTTATTAGGCCGGTGGACTCAGTGGATTACTGATGGATTTAGCTGCTAATGAAAAAGCAGTACATGCAGATTTTTTTAACGGTATGAATCAGAAAATATTCACTAAAAATTCGTTGATTTAAATAACCAGTTTTCATGTTGCAGATTTTGATGACTTGTATGATGATAATGATCTCGATTGAATTTAATACCATACTGTGATTTTATTATTAATATAAATTAATTTTTTGAGCTATAAAATAATGAAGGAATAAAAGTAAATTAACATATCAGGTATTTTTTTATTTTCTGAAAGATATAATATTCATATGTGATTGAAGATGAAAAAGGAAGAAAAATATATAAGTATTAAAATGAAATTATGATCATAATCAATTGCTATTCGCAGTGTAAGAAAAAAATTATTTTAATTAAGATAAGTCTACAATTTTGACCTGAAATTATATGAATAATATTCATATTATTACAATTTATTCCATAATTTTAATAGATTAATTTCTGAGAAATAAATATTCTCATTATATGGAATCGTTATTTACCACAGTAATTATTGTTATTATAAATGTGCCATATGAAAATGAGTAATTGTTACATTTTATACATGTAGTCGAGATAATATTGTTCAGATTATAATTTATAATACATATATGCTAGACGTATAAACCTGTGTGAGACAACGCGCGATTAAAATAGCACCGAGTTTCAATCACCCTGCACACTTTATTATTTTTCATCTTTTTCTTCTTCATCATATCCAATACTTCTGCTCTTCAACTATCAAACAATTATTCATTTAAAACAATCAAGGAGTAAAATAAATGAGTTACAAAATCATTTATTTCTAAAATAATTTCAAGTGACCATTATCTTTTCTAATTTGTTTTTTTTCAACTCCTCAATAATAAAGTTCTTTCAAAAATATCTTACGTTATGTGTCTAATTATAAAAGAAATCAAGCCACTTTCTGCATAAATATCTAATACAGTATTATTTCACTGCATTATTAATAATGGATCCAATAAATTATCAGGATCCAACTGATAATTCTGGATTCAAGTTTAGCATAAAGAATAGATAGTTAACCTGGGATATAAGTTGATCGTTAAATTCGATCAACAGACTCTCATTAATGGCATGTGATTGAATTATTAGGTACAATTGATTTCGCAAAAAAGCAAAGGCTTTTAAATTGAATCCCAAGTTACGAAACCGAGATGCTAGTTAACATCCACATCACTGTCAGCTGGTTCATCTTGATCACTTTCATCTTCATCTTCATCATCATCCGAGCAATATTGTGAGGGTGGAGATAGTGCTTCTTCTGATAATGAAGTGTGTAAAGACGAAGGTGGTCGTGAACTCGATTCCTCTGTTTTTATTTCCATTCCTTCAATAGTTGTACTTGGTCCAGGAATTGTTACAGGAATGAATTTTTCTAAGTCTCCTGATGCTAACTCTGTATCATTTAAATAATTATTATTTCTTTTATTAAATCGAATAGATTTAGAAAAAAAAACTGTACTTACGTTCGACATATTTTTCCAATGACTTGGGTACCATCGATTTGGCTATTCGTAAGTTTTCTTCTCCACACGTTCCATTTTCTAAACCTGAGACAATAATATTATAACAGGTGATATGATTAGTAACTTATTGATAGTTGGTTTTGAATAAGAAGAATAGAATTTGTTATTTTAATAAAACGTACCAAAGGCTAAGCCCATACGCTTTAATACCTCAATGTCATCATGTATCTCAAACTTATCGTTAAAGTTGAACAGGTACTCAGATCTAGAATAAATAAATTTTAATGTAAAAAGAACACAATCTATAAATAATTGTAGAATATTCAAAAGTACACTAACTTGTCGTTCGTGATGCTGCAGTCTACAATAGTTTTTTTGCTTGTGTTCAATATTATAAACGGTAATTGTATTGCCGAATTAGGTTTCGGTGGCCCATGAAGACTTTCAGTCACACTATTCCGTTCTACCAAATTTTTGAACGAAATATGTTGAAGAATTAGCTGGTGAAGTTGCTGAGTTTTTGCTTTAATTCTTTCGACTTTCTTTTTTTTATCTTTCTCCAGCGACGCACATTCTTGAAGTGAATTCGTTGGCAAGCCCAACCATCGTATTTCTTTTTTCTCTTTGGAGATTATATTCATTGCCATCAAGACATTTAAAGCATCGTAAACTCGCCGTCTAATATTTTTCTGATCATACTGTTGATTTAAAGAATTCATATGTGACGGATTTGTAAATTCACCGACGAGTTCATCAGCAACTTCATTGTACGAAGTTGTACCCTTCTTCTTGACTTTTTCACAAACTTTCATAGAAAAGTGTCTCAATCCCTTTCCAACTTTTTCAGCTTTTCTCCGTTTGCTACTAAAAAAAAAAAAAAAACAAACAAATAGTTGAATGAACATATCTAAAGAGTCATTAAAAAAAAATAATAAAATGTAACAATGCATTACTGAGGCACATAATCATTGCCATCGGCGTCATAACGTTTCCGGTTACCACTGTGATCAAGTATGGGAGTAACAAATGTTTTTCCTGAAGCATCTTTCAATATCTGTTGACCACTTGCTTGCTGTTGAGATACGATAGCTTGTTTGATATCACTCTACGAATTATCAAGAGAATAACACTTTAATGTAATGTAAGTTTTAATTAACAACACTAATTAGTTACTGTATTGTTAGTTAACAAACCATTTGAGCTGATGTTAATTGAATCGTCTTCGTGACTGCTGATTCTCCTGTTTTTACTGTCGAAACTTTAGCATTTTGTATGGGTATTGTCATAACTCCTAGATAAATATTTTATTATGAATCAATAAATACGAAATAAAAAGAATAATGGGTGGTGAATGTAAAATTGTTTGTTAACTCACGTGGACCAGGAGTAGAAGGGCTAGGTAAACTAATTGTTCTTAAAACCTGAGACTCTTGGCCTGGGGCTTTGAATATCTTGATACCACTTGTATTAGATGTTCCCACTATACCACTCAATGTTTTATTAGGTGTACTCTGTACTACCTTAATAACTTGCGGATGTCCTAATAAAAAAAATATAGTAATACACAATTTTTAAATTTTTCCAATTAATTTTATTGTATAATATATTGGATGTTGCGTAAAATATTCTAGTAACATCTTTGTTTTATTATATGAAGCATTGCAATGAAAAAAATGAAAAAAAAATTAACCAAAGGTCAAATAGAGTGCACTAATAGTAACTAAAGAACTCCGAATGTTTTATAAATATTGGAACGTTTATAAATAAATAGAAATAAAAAAATTCTTGGCTGTATAAAACTCGAGCACGTTGTTCGTTCATGATTTATCTAAGTAAAATAGTTGGATGTATAGTTGAAAATATAAAGTAAAATGCTAATACAAATAGTGTTGGGTTAATGACAAAAATTTATTATGCACTCAAATGACTTGCATTATAGTTAGTTTGTTATATTTAATTTTCAATTAAACATAACGGAATAAAGACATGCATGTGAACTATTGGCGGGCATTTGTTGGACTCACCATTAACGTCATGTATTAGGAAATTCATTGTTTTATTTTGCTGGGTCATCACTGATATCACTGGATAGTCGTAATGAGGAAAATGTTCTTAAAAACCGACCGGGAATAAGGAAAAAATAAAAAGATCATAGATGCAGCCGCACGTCCGAATCCAACGTACTACCAAAATGGCGACTTTGGTAAAGCACCATTTGCGAGTAAATTTTGAAGAGTATATCGATTATCGAAAACACTAAACCACACGAATAATTAAAATATACCGATTTCACTATTGTATCGATAAACTCATCCGTGAAGAGGCTTGAGCGTTTTTCGATAAGGCAACAGGGAAATGTAGCTTCTGCGTGCAAATAGAGCAGGGGATAAGCTTGGCGGCAGGACAAAGCTAACAATTTCATTGGTTGACATGAGTCACGTGGGTTTATCCTCTTGCCGAGTTCTACTGTACCTTTTATCAACGCTTTATGCACATTCCGACGTACTTCTACATCACTTTTCTGTTTTCATGAATATTTTTGATGAAAATCACTTTAAAGTCTGTTTACATGAGAAGAAGTCACGACTGTACCATAACTGATAAAATTATAGGAGAGAAGAATCTTGCAGCAAGCAAATTTTAGGTTAAGAAATTATTATAATATAAAATTGTATGAATTTCAATCAAATATTTCTAGTGCTGACCCAATAATACGGGTTGCGCTGAAATAGAAATACATATTCTTCAGACGATTTTGCTATTGGGATCAAACAGAAAGTGGAAACCTGCGTGGTAAAACAGATAATGGAAACTTGACTACTGTTATACTGGCTCGTCTTGGCTTAGTAGTTCGGTGGAAGTGAAAAATCAGAAACGGGGGCGACACTCAATAGAAATTTTTTTTTAAACGGCATTTGCTACTCTGTTTTCTCTCTGATAAATATCAATTTAAAAAATCGATCGTCAAGAGGTAAAGTATCGATTCAACCTAGCATCGATACTGTATCGTGAAGCCCTAGGTGTGCTTCATTTTCCCTCCAAAATAAATTTCGGGTTAATTTTTATGAATGTCAAAGATAGTAAGTGAAATAATTCATGGAAACGCACCATATATTTTTTTTGTGAACTTCAATGGTTTGATTTATAAATAAACAATAATTTAAAACTAATAATAACTGGACCAAATATTGTTCATGCTAGTTACGTGCATGATCTACTTAAATCACTTAATGTGTTGTCAATTAATAATTTCAAATTGGCACGGTGGAGAATGGAATCATAATTTTCTAACCTCCAAACAATAATAAACAAATAGCAAAATTTAAAAAACATGTACCGGCTTTCGAGTTATGGGTATAAAAATATTTTTAAAATCGCATTTGATAAAGAGATATTCATGTTATCAAGACATTGTCGAAATATTGTATATTCACGCTATTATTCAAGTAAAAGGCATTATAGAAATTCTGAACAAATTAGGAAAGAATTTATTGACTACTTTACAAATGATTTAAATCATACATTTATCCCTCCTAGTCCTGTTATACCTTGGTGTGATCCTTCAGTATCATTCATCAACTCAGGGATGAATCAATTCAAAGGAATATTTCTGGGTGAACATGAGCCTCCTGTTGTAAAAGCAGTTAACTATCAAAAATGTATAAGAGTCGGAGGAAAACACAATGATTTGTCTGATGTTGGATTTGATTCTTATCATCACACTTTCTTTGAGATGCTTGGAAACTGGTCTTTTGGAGATTACGGTAAAGAAGAAGCTTGCAAATATGCCTGGGAAATGTTGACTAATTTATTTAAAATTGATAGAAATCATTTATATGTTACTTATTTTGGAGGCGATGAATCATTAAATTTAAAAGCCGATCTTGAATGTCGAGATATCTGGTCAAAGCTTGGGGTTCCTGATAATCGAATATTTGCTACTGGTGTAAAAGATAATTTTTGGGAGATGAATATTGCTGGCCCTTGTGGTCCTTGTACTGAGATTCACATCGATACATCTTTACAAGCTATCGATAAAACCCCAACCAAACAAATAAACCTTACGAACTTAACTGAACTTTGGAATATTGTATTTATTGAACATCAAAGACTGGCAAATGGTTCTATCGTGCCTCTTGATAAACAGTTTATCGATACAGGGATGGGTTTTGAAAGACTGGTGGCTGTACTTCAGGGTAAAAAATCTAATTATGATACGGATCTTTTCCAACCACTTTTTGAAGCGATCCATAAAAATACAAACGCTCCTAAATATAGTGGGAAATTTGGTACTGAAGATGAAAATAAAATTGATACTGGTTACAGAATATTAGCTGATCATGGGAGAATGATTACTGTTGCTTTAGCTGATGGTATGATTCCTGAGAAGAATCACAAACTTCGGAGAATTTTGAGAAAAGCAATCATTGTTGGTAATGAAACATTTCGAAAAAATAATTTATTACATACATTGATACCTTATGTCGCAGAAAGTCTTGGTGATACTTACCCGGAGATAATGAAAAATTTAAAGCAGGTAATTTTTAAAATTTTTTAATAGACAAATAGATATATTTTATTATATAATTATACATTTCAGATTCAAACTATTATTGAATATGAAAGCAATCTCCTAGATGCTCTACGTAGTTCTTCAGAAGAATCATGGAAGAATTTAGTAAAAATTAAACCATCATTAGCTAATATCAGTGATCCATATGCTCCTGGTTTAATTAAAGCTTTTAAAGAATTACAAACGACTCTTCAAAATAATCCTAATTTATCTGTAATATCAGGAGAATTAGCTTTCAAAATGTATGATACATATGGTCTAGACATAGAGACAATGGAAGAGCTTGCTGAAATTGAACAACTTTCACTAGACAAGCAAGGTTTTGATGAACATATGAAAAACGCAAGAATTCGATCTAGAATAGGTATAGAGAAATTCAGACGGATGAGTGTATCTCCAGAGTGTTTAGAGCAGTTAAAGGATTCTAATGTGCCGAAATCAAATGATTCTTACAAATATCAATATACTTTTGATGGAGATCCATATGAGTTTCCACCATTGGTATCCAACATAGTTGGATTAATAGTAAACGGTAAATTCACTAAATATAATTAATGTTTAATATATTATATTTACATTGATAACAAATTTTTCTAGGTAATTTGTTGTCTGAATCTTCTATGAAGTTAGACAATAATATTTTAAAATCAACTGAGGTTGGCGTAGTGTTTGATAAAACATCATTATATGCTTTTGGAGGAGGTCAGTTATCAGACCGAGGAAATATTTTTGTAAAAAATACATCTTTAACAGTTGTTGATGTTCAGAAATTAGATGGCTATGTTGTTCATCAATTGGCTATTAATGAAATAGAAAATAAAAATGTAGATATAGAATTGTGCGTTGGAGATGATGTGATCGTCACTATTGATCAAGAGTATAGAACTAATTTAATGAGAAATCATACAGCAACACATTTATTGAATGCAGCCTTAAGATCCACTTTTCCAGCAATTGCACAACGTGGAAGTATTGTCCGAGACCAACATTTAGAATTTAAATTCACTAATTTTGGAATAAAAGTCTTGCCTGAACATTTGGAAAGAGTAGAAAAGTTGGTTAATGATTGTATAGATGCAGAAATACCAGTTGAATCGAGACCTGTTGATTTATTTCAATTTTTGGCTGAAAAAGACTTAACACTCGTTCCAGGAGAAGTTTATCCTGAAAAAGAGCTACGAATAGTTGAAATCAATAGTAATGGTCTAAGATCTAAGTACGTAAAGTTGATTAATGAATGGTAAACTTTTTTTATTGATTGTTTTAACCAAATATTAATTTCTAGAGAAGCATGCTGTGGAACTCATGTACATAATACGAGTGTTTTACATCAATTTTCCATCATTAATTTTATTTCGAAAGGCACTTCAAATCATACAATAAAAGCGGTTACAGGAGTAAACACTCCCTTAATCGATGCTCAAAAACTTTCAAATAGTAATTTGAATTATTTAGTGAATGTTACAACAAAAGATGATAGAAAAGAAATTATTATGTCGTTTGTAAGAGCAGAAATGGCCAAAGCGATGAATTCCAGAACAGATCCTTTCATTGTATACTGTCTTGAATCGAATGACATTAAAGTGGAAAGTGTACCTCTTCAAAAAGCATTTGAATTTTGTAAAGATTTACCAGTTTTCTTGATTTTAAAATCAAGAAGAAAAGTTAGAGCTCGATGTGTTGTTCCAGAGGTGATTAGATTTTCTTTATTTTCTTAAATATTTTCTTGGATATTGTATTTAAAAACATTTCTGTCTTTCAATATGTTATCATAGGAATATCGAACGGCTGATTTTAATGCTCATTCATGGATGGAAGTTATTAAGAAAGAATTACCTATACAATTAGGTTCATTTGATGACGAAGATCCTCTGCATATCAGCCACACTAAAGCTTTAAAGCTTCCAGCTGATAAGATTACGTTAATGACTGAAAATGCGATAAAAAAAGCTAAATTGTTTGCCTTAAAACATGTAAGAAATGAAAAAAAAATATCTCAATCATGTAAGTAGTTAACAAATTTTATTATAAATACAATAAAATTGTAAATACATAGTTATAACAGTAAATAATCAATAATTCTTAATGAAGATGAATGGATATTTGTGATATTTTACTCAATAAATCGGTATCATAGGTAATTTACAGGTGAATTTTCAATGAACAATTTTTTTTACTACCTTTGGTTTTGTAAATTATTTTGATGAAACGTTTTCAACGCATGCCATTGAGCAGTATGTAAAAGAATATGCTCTCTTTTACTTTTAATGTAATCGACAGCTTCTGAGGGCGTCCATCCATGTTTCTAATTAATTAATAAATTATATTACAGTATTGAATTATAGTCTGAAAGCTTCTGTTTGAGTAGTAAAGTGTTACCTTCATCAAATAGCAACCAACAAGAGTAGCACTGCGTGTTCTTCCAGCTTTACAATGAACGTAAACTGTTCCCGGTAATTTACCTTCATTATTTAGGCTATTGTCAAGGTTGCCGTTGAATTGGTTTATAAAATCTACTCCCTTTTCCAGCTTTTTCTGACATGGTGTTTCAAAAATGTCTGTGGTTGATAGTTGTAAAAATTTTATTCCATGTTTTGCCCATTCCTGATTGAAAAATATGTGAATAGTTTTTATTTGATGATTAATTTAGTAGATGATAATTATACCTCTGTCGTATTAGAGAATAATTTAAGTTCATAGTCTTCATTCATAGATACTACAGCAGCGATTTTTTCTTCTTCAATCAGCTAACATAAATTGATTTATTAATTAAATTGGTGTCGTAGGTTTTTGTTCATTTCTAATCAATATTTTGATACCTTTTTCGTCATGCTTTTGAATGGCAAAGCTCCGAGTATAACAGTCTCATCAATTCTATCATACCACCGTCGCGATGTAATTTTTTCCATCACCATATTATAAAATAGCGTTGGATAAAAGGTCACTCGGGCAAACATAATAGCTGTAATTTAATTTGGACTATATTGATATCAGAAAAAAATTAAATCATTAATAATTTTATTTACTAACAGAATATTTGAATGAAATTAATTGTATCCTAATTGGAAATATGAATAGCGAATCAACAGAACCAGCTGACTGGAGGTGAAAGTCAGAAGACATGGGTAGAAAGGAAGTAGTCAGCGATTTGAACGAAAAAGGAAGGGAAATCACTGGTAGTGGGGTGAAAATACCTAATTCCAATAAACATTCAAATATTGAAATTGTTTTTCAGTATAATGAAAAAATTACTACTCTCGATTTATTATCAATCATTTATATTCGAAAATATTTATTAGAAATACTTTAAAAACTATTTACAACCACTTTTTAGATGAATTATAATAGCTAACTATAATATATCATCGTCTAAGCAATAAAAACCTAAACTTCCAGTTCTGAATAAACGCAAAAAATGTTCTGCAGCAAAAACAATATCTGGCCTCATCATAATTTCGTTGTTATAAGTTTTGATTCTTTTCATTTTCTTCATCCTTATAGCAACAGTCGCAAGCACTTCAAATATATTATCATTTGGTTCCTTTAATTCTAGCTTATCTACATATTCAAAACGTTTATTCTTATTTAGCCAATAAAGAAGGTAATCAGCTAATACTTCTTGACCTACTAAATGATCTTGAAGACAACCAACTAGAGCTAGTTTTAATCCTGTTTCAATGTCTTTGATATTTGGAGTAAGAATTCCTGGTGTATCTAAGACATAGACTGGAGGTTTTTCTGAAATTTTTATTCTGGTAAGAACTGATCTAGTAACTCCTGCTATTGGTCCAACTGCTGTAGCATTTGGCTTATGAAGATATTTATTTCTCAGTCTATTTATTAAAGATGATTTACCGACATTAGGAACACCTATAATCATCACAGAAAAGTCGGATGCTTCCACTCTATTGTATCGTTCAGATTCTTCAATTAATTTACAAGCTAGAGGTAGAATTGATTGCATTCCTTTGCACTTTTGATCTCTAAAATTAGTATAAATAATATTTTTAATTCCTTCATGGTGTAATCTCTTCTCCCATTCTTGTTTTTGAGATAGATCAGCTAGATCTTTTTTATTTAATACAAATATATGAGGCTTCAGTCCACTCACTGAATGTCTAAATCGTTCATAACGACCAGATATTGGAATTCTTGCATCATGAACTTCTACAATACAATCTACAGATGTTAATTTTTGTTGCATTTGTTTTAAACCTTTTTGCATGTGACCAGGGAACCAGTTTATCAATTCTTTATGAACTAATCGAAATTTATCACGAAATTTTGATGTTACATTACCTCCTACATTCGCCATATTTCTTAAACTTCTTCTGCAATTTGTTTTTCAGAAAATATTTAATTTTTTTCTTTCAATAGAATGTCCTGAAAAACATAAATTATTATTGATGTTGCTAAGGACATTTTTATTTACTTATTAAATGCTTATAATTTCTAACCTCAATGTGACCGAGTTGGCAAACACGGATTATCTTGAACTGAAATGATTAATCAAGGGAATAAAACCACCAGTTCATTCACTAATTGTTTGTAAATATTTGTATAAAATTATACAAAACAATAAATTGACATTTTGTGAATTATTGTTTCAAGAGCAGCGAATGATAGTGTGCACTACCCTCTACAGATATACCGTATTTGATATTCTGGAGGGAATCAAAGATTATCATGTGTAAAATTTGAAATTGAAATTATGCGATATGTTTTATTGAGTGCTATTTGATACTTTTCTGTGCATACTTCATGATAAGTATATTTTAATAATTAAAAAATGTTTACTGAAAATGAAAAATAGGTGAAAATTTCTCCTTTTTCTTTCAAGACTCAATGCTCCAAAACAGTTGCGCGTGCGCTAATTAGAAAATTAGCGATAACATAATCATTTAGAACAATATCATGACATAAAATAATTTGTTTTAAATATAATTAAAAATATTAATTGTTATATGTTTATCAGTATTAACTCATGTTAATTTTCCAATGAGTATGTTTAGTATTTTGTTAAAAGTATCGTTCTTATTTTTTAAAGTACAAATTATATAATCCATATTACTAAAAACAGAAAGGATGTCTATCAACAATTCAATATCCAAGATTACCAAGAGGACTAATTTATTGCCAACAGTTTTAGGTAATTAATTTTTAATATTTCAATCGAAATAAATTAAAGCAATACATCATTGTCAACATAAAAAAATGATCCATTTCAGCTCACCATTGTAAGGGCTATTATACTAGCATAGACAGCGACAGAAACCCTGTGTGGTCTAAAACAGTTTCCGAGGCTGAAAAAATAGTCGGATATTCAACATCTTTTCTCAATTTAAGGGGCCTTTTAAGTGATGAAATTGCCAATATTGCAGTTTTCCTAAGAAAACTGATGGAGTCTAATCATCCATTAATAGATATTGCTAAGTATGTTGCAATTATTTTCTATATTTATTATTTTTAGACAAAACTTTTATTTCAAATAAAAATATCTTTGCAGAAATTTAATTAATAATGGAAGAGTCAATGCTCAACCATGGGGCCTTATAGTTTTATTAATTTCTAAAGCTGCTGGACTAAGTCAGCCAAATAGTTTAGAAGGAAGAGAAACTATTGGAATTCTGCATAGTCAACGTGTTCTTGCAGAAGTAACGGAAATTATTAGAGCTGGTTTTTCTATTCACAAGGGATTAATCAATATTCAGACTGATCTTTATTCAAATACAGAATTAATTAATATGAAATTTGGCAATAAAGTAGCACTACTAAGTGGTGATCACCTATTAGCTAACAGTTACTCTCAATTAGCAGCTTTAAGAAATCAAGAAGTGAGTAATGAATTAAATATTAGCATATATTCATATTAATTAATTTAAATATTAAAGGTATCAGAATTCATGTCCATTGCTGTACGAGATATCGCTCAAGCTGATTTTGTTGGAAGAAGAGATAATCAAAATAATATTATACCTTCGGTGCCTCCTGAAGACAAAACTGGATATGCTGTTAGAGAATGGACTCTACAAAATACATTGAGTGTTGGTTCTTTATTGGGTAAATCATGCCAAGGTACCCTAAACCTCGGTGGGCATAATGAAGAAATACAAGAGTGTGGATATCAGTTTGGAAAACATTTAGCTCTTTCCTGGCAGGTAAAATAAAGTTGTTTGACAATTATTTTGCGAATTCCATGGAATTATTTGCAGACGGGTGTAGACTTGGAACCGTTTACGAAGAAAAACTCATTACCAATTCATTTCAATTTGTGTTCTGCACCTGTCATGTTTCAAATTGAACATGATTCGGCCATTCTCGAAGAAATAAATAAAGGATTAGAGTCAATACATAATATAGATTATTTAAAGGTAAACTTATGATAAACATAAACAATGTTTTGAATAAAAATTAAAATAATAATTAATCCAAGGATTGTTAAACATTAGATATACGAACTTACTATCAATGGTCCAGGGATTGAACGAACAAAAGAATTACAGAAACATCATTCTCAGAAGGCAATCGACGCATTAAATACTTTTCAAGATAGTAATGCAAAAACAGCGTTGATGAACATCGTTTCTGCAATATGAGATATTTGAAGAACTAGTGATTTTCAAAGTGTCAGTTAAAAATGACTGATTTGTGCACATAATTACGTATATTTTAAGCAGAAAAAAATTAGACAATTTTTTACTTTTTGAAAGTTTATTTTATGTTGATGAATTACTAAATTTTATCAAATAACCTACATTAAAGGTTGTTTTATAAATTAGAATTGTCACAAAAATTTTAATAATTGTATGTAGTGTACAAAAAAATTAATAATAACAATTTTATTAAGTAAATTTATTATCATTAAATATTAATAGTTCATCAAATGATTAATTAGTTGGAAATTTAATTAATAACAACAGTTAGTTGGATAAATCATAGGTTAGGTTAAATCAAAATAATAATTTTTTTGTTAAAAATCGTAAATTTATTGTGATTAAAGTATTGCAACGATTAACTATTAAATAACTGATGATTCACTTCTTTAAAATTTAATAATTGTCATGAAATAAATTTGTAAACAATTATTTCATAAACAGAGTACATAAAAATAAGAATGAATCTGATGACTTGTCAAATACTATGCTTTTACGGTAGGAATTTAGGGCAGAGGTGAAAGTTTTGAAACGTCATACGTTTCTGAATACTTGGCCGACTTGACCATGTAATTATTTAGATGGTGGTTGTCGATCAGTATTGCTTTCTGTTTTCGTTAAATGCAGATCAGTGACGTTAATGAGAATCAAAAATTACAATGGCTTTAAATAATTCCATTTCAAAAGTTGTTCGGAAGAGTAGTGCTCTGTCAGTGAAATTATGTGAAAAGTATTCTGTATTATGCAGCATAAATAGAAATAACTTTTCATCAAGATTGGAAGTACACGACAAAAATTCAAGATGTTATGGAACTAAAGTAGTAGCAAACCAAAGACCTGATTGGAATAGAGCAGTTTCAGAAGCTGAAAAAATTGTGGGCTATCCAACTTCTTTCCTCAATTTGAGATGGCTTTTAAGTGATGAGATTGCTAATGTAGCCCTTCATTTAAGAAAGCTTGTTGGATCTAATCATCCTCTTTTGAAAACTGCAAAGTTTGTTTTATTCTTGTCTCTGGATAACTTGATTAATTAATTGAATAGTTTATAAATGAAGTATATTTTTCAGGAGTTTGATTTATAATGGCCGAAATAATATGCAAGCATGGGGTCTCATAGTGCTATTAATCTCTAAAGCTGCTGGTCATCTTAATGTTGATGACATGGAAGAAGATAAAGCTGCTGGAGTTTTACACAGCCAACGAGCTCTAGCTGAAGTTACTGAGATGATCAGAACAAGTCATTTAGTTCATAAGGGTCTGGTCAATATCCAACCTGGTGTTTATCCAGAGGCTGCAGAATTAAATGATATGATGTTTGGCAACAAAATTGCTCTTTTAAGTGGAGATTATCTTCTGGCAAATAGCAGTGCTGAACTAGCTGGCCTAAGAAACCAAAATGTAAATTCTTATTATTATTTTGCTCCAAAACTAAATAAATAAATTACGTCTTATTAATATTCTGCTCTCTTATTTTAGGTAGTAGAGCTTATGTCAAGTGCAGTACGAGATTTAGCTGAAGCTGAATTCGTTGGTAGAAGAGATAGACAAAATAACCCTGTACCTCCAGTACCACCTCCGGATCGAACAGGGTATGCTGTTAGAGAGTGGACGTTGCAAAACGTTTTAAGTGCTGGTGCGTTGTTGGGAAAATCATGCCAAGGATCGCTGAAACTTGCTGGGCATAATGAAGAGATGCAAAATTATGGATATAAATTTGGAAAACATTTAGCTCTTGCTTGGCAGGTCCATAAAAATACAATTTTATATATTTGAGATATTTCTTTTTTTAATGAAGTCAAAATTTTTTAGGCTTGCTTAGATTTAAGCCCGTTTATTGGCAAAGATCCTCAAATACCTTTTAATTTATATTCTGCACCAGTCATGTTTCATATTGAGCATGATCCATCGATTCTGAAAGAGATTGATAAAGGATTGGAGTCAGTACATAATGTTGATTATGCTAAGGTATGTAAATATTTCGAAATCAAGTAATGCAATAATTTAATTAATTTTTTTATCATGTCAGGTATATGACATCGTTGTCAAAGGTCCAGGAATCGAGTTGACGAAGCAGTTGCAAAAAGACCATTCGCAAAAGGCAATGGATGTGTTGAGTGTCTTCCAAGATAGTGACGCAAGAACAGCATTGTCAAATATTATTGCTGCTATGGGAGATTTTTAATGAAATATATAGTTGAATTCTAACGTAATGTGAGTATTGAAAATACTCTAATTTTGTTACGTTTAAATATTTTTTATAATTTTATATAAATGACCGTTAAAAATATTAAATCAATTTTATATTTACACTTATATTAATAGAATATTTTTGCAACGAACAAAAAAATCCGTCCATTATTTTTATACTGTTTTGAATAACAAATAAATTGTTTATCGTCAGTTATATTATCAGTATTTCTATTCTTTTTAATTTATTAAGTAAATAAGTAATAAAATACATTATTTATTTATTTAGACAAAAAATTATTTATTTCTCTATTTTTACGTACAGCTCACACATTTTAACTGTAACAAACTTTGTACATACTTTTATTTTTAATTTACACAAACATGAATACAAATGACTCTTATATAAGTGTTAAATTTTTCAGTAATTTCAATAACCATCATTTTTTTTTTTAATATTGTTAATAATAAAGACGGTTGACGATTAAAAATAAATTATGTCGAGTTTAAAAAAATAGTATGACTAGAGTATTTCTATATTATACAAAAAAAATATAAATGATGGAATGTATTAACATTCTTATTATATTACCAATAATTTATACACATTGTATATTAATTACAACATACGTCTCTAGTCTTATTTCTATTTAATTATCAATGTAGTTTACTACAGCCACTTTGTAATTTAGTCTCTACTTTTGTAGGTCCAAAGATATCTTTAATAATATCTTCTCTTTTTTTCGTATGAGTTGGCAATCCACGATAAAGATTTTCAGTAACTTGTGATCTTGAAGCAGATTCTAAACTTTTCTTCTTCGGGAGGTACTCAATATTCTCATTATCATCTATAGCTTTTATGGCAGCTAATAATTTTTGTTTATTAAAATTGGAGATTTTTTTATCAAAAGCCTGTATTCCATTTGCTGAATCTTGTTTTGGTGAATTACTCGCCTTTTCTCTTCTTCCAGATCTTCTAGATTTTGGCTCTTGATCTTTTTTAACATCTCTACATTCATTGGACCCATCAACTGCTTCATTTGAATTATTTTCTTCAATTTTTAAATCTCCATTACAAACTGGTTTTGATAAATTAATTTGCTGAGATTTTTTACCATCCGATCGTTTATCTTCAACATCAGCATGCCTATTTGTTTCGAAATACTGCATAAGTTCATCATTATCATGAATTGTGTTCAATGAGTCACTATTCGAAGGCTTATTATCAAGGTCAATAGTTTGAAAATCAAATAATAAATTATCCAACTTTTTTTCTTCCCCATTTTTTTCTTGTAATACTGTCCATGACTTTGATCCTGTTATTACATCGTCATTGCTATCCTTTTTTGTATCTTTGACTACAATATCAGACTTTGGAGAAGTGATATTACAAGCATCAGCTTCATTATTTGTTTGAATTTCTTCTTCTATTTCTTCAGATTCTACATCAGCTACTTTATCATCACAACCATTATCAGTATTGAGATTGTCTTTAACTAAATCACTAACTCTTTTATTATTGACAATATTTTGATGATTTTTAATTTCTTCTTTTGGTTCTTTTAGTCTAGAGCTGACATTCTCTTCAGCTGTATTTGGCGAGCTAATATATCCGTTAACTAGTCTGAAAATGAATAATAAATTAGTCGTGAATAAGTTAAAGTATTTTGATATTTAAATAACGAAATGATTTTATACTTTGCATGTAAACTCCTTGATCTGCTAGTTGGAGTAATAAACTTTTGTTCTTTAATTGCTTCATCATCAGTATCATTATCACTAAATGGATAACCAGCTTCTCTCCTTAACTCATCAGGTATATGATATTTAGCATCGATTGTTTTTTGCGCGAGACCCTGGGTAATATTTTTTATTTCTTCATCTTCTTCCGAATCCTGTGTATCAGCATTATTATTGAAATTATGCAATGAACTCGATCGTGAACTTTTGGCAATAAAATTCGATTGGTAATCCAATTTAGTATCTAATTCTTGAGCTTTTTCATGACTACTTCGTCCACTTATTGAACTACGTCGACTGTGACCTGATTTTGGTAATCGAAAATTTCTTATTTGTTCTAGGCTTGTCATTGTTTCACTTCGTCTGGAATTTTCTGATGAATTAGGCTTTGGTATCGTTATCCTAGACTCATCTGGATCACTTCCTGGTAACTTTGGCTATAAAACATATTTAAAATCATCAGAATCTATTTTAAAATTTAATACTTTAACAAGCCGAGAGGATTTGCTTACCAAACTATTTTTTGTCATCTCATATTGAAAGTCTTTACTACTATTGGAAGGCTTGATGAAGTTTGAAGTAAAACTGTAATTATTAATATTAAATAATGACATCGATTGAACAGAATAAATAGGTGTACATCACTGATAAATTAATCAGTTACCTATTATCTTGAAGATTCGTTAAAGATTGACTAGTAATTTTCTTTCGTCTGTTGAATGCGGGCAGTCGACCGTTATATAATTGCTTTTCTTTGCTCGCCAACATTTGTTCAGCATTTTTCAACTTTTCCAAAGCTTCTTGTAATTTTTTTTTCGTTTCCTTATGCTTAGCAACTTCAGTTGTAATTTGATGTTTTAGTCTTTTACTTTCCAGTGTTAATTTTCTGTTCAAGATCTTAAATCAATATCAATTAATAATAAAGATTATTTAATCGATTAAATACTTTCATTGAATTATTTTAATTACCTGAATGGTTTCATGCTGTTGTTGTATCTGATGATTCAAATCTGACACTTGCATTTGCAATTTTTCTCTTTCTTCCAAGTGTTGGTCTTTACTCAGTCGTAGTAAGTGTTTATTTTGTGACTAAAAATATTTAATAATTTAAAAATGTAAATTAATAAAACATTCAAGAACATAAGAGATTCTTTAAACATTGTTTTTTACCTGTAATGAATGAATTTCATTTTCTTTCTCTTTCAATAAATCACAAGTATACCTATGTTGAGCTTTTAGCTGTTTATATTTCATATTAATTACTTTCAACTCTTCATGATGGGAATTAATAATTCTTGGTAGCTCAGCATTAGTACCTTCATAACGTTTCAATGCAGAATCCTGTCTTTTTTGGAGTGCTTTTAACAATTTATTTTCATTGGCCAATTCCTTTAAAAAGTGTAATAAATTTTCATGAAATAGTAATCATTTTTTGATCATAGTTCATTTAACTTACATTTAAATGATAATGAGCATCAGTGAGTTGATTCTGTAGCTCCTTCACCCGTAAAGTTTTGGCAGAAATAATTCTCTGGCCAATGCCTGAATTTTTGTTCGACATCCTGGTAGACTCTGGTACACCATGAGCTCTCATATTGTTTTTGTATGGTCCTCCTAATAATATTTAATCCAAATATTCCTAGCAAACATATTGAAACTACATCTATCTACTTTGGAAATGATTTACAAACCAATTGGTTTTAATTGTTTTCGATTTGATTGGAGAAATCGTGTGCTCTTGCATTGTGAATGATTTATTTTCTCTGTCAGTGAATCAGACCTAAATTCCTTAGTCAATGTTCTATAACAATTCACAAGCTGATCAATTGTGCTAGTGATTAGGTGATTGAAAGTAATTATTAAAGAATATTCTTTATTGTTTAACTATTATTTTTGTATGAAATTATTTTTTTATTTACCTAGAAGATCGTTTATGTCCGTCAGAACGTACTATAGGTAATGGAGGCACTTCGTTTTGCATTTCCTTATAATCAACAATAACGTTATTTATTACACTGCATTTTGAGAGAACAAAATTTTTTTTTCAATTCTTTTGTTAATATAATTCATCATTCGTACTTTAGGAATAATAATTACACCGGAAACTTTGTATTTCGTTAGTAACCAATTGATGAATGAATCGTACTCATGTCTGTTTTGATAAAATAGTTACCATAGCAACTCCCTTTGAAAATAATATATTTTTTAAAGTAAAGAATACTATAAATTGATTAAAAGTAATTATTTCTCTAGTTTTTGACAATAATTTTAAATATTTCTTTACAATAAATTGTTCTAGAAAAATTATTATTTTATAACTCGAGTGAAAAGTCTCAAACATTTAACAATTAAATTTTATTTCGAATATTTAATATTTTTACAACAGATTTATTTATTTATATTATTCATAAGATCATAAATATTATTATTATTTTTATTAACATATTTACACAAATATCGGAATCATAGAAGAAATGCGAATAAATAATTTAATTTATTGACTCGATTCCGTAATATTTTCTTTTTTAGTTTTTATAACTCCTACATGCTGAGCTTCCCATAATTTATTGTAAACTGAATTTTTCTTTTTCAATAATTCATCATGCGTTCCACTTTCAACCAAACGTCCTTTATCTAAAACTAAAATCTCATCAGCGTCTAGTACTGTCGAAAAACGATGAGCAATCACGATAGAAGTCCTCCCAACTGTCGCTTGACGAAGTGCATCCAAGATATTCTAAATAAAATATTTTATTCAGTTGATGTTATCATATCATAAAAAAAGACAGCAAAAAAAATTTTATCTAAATTATTACCATTTCTGTGATGGAGTCTAGAGCTGACGTAGCTTCGTCAAATATCAAGATAGGACTATTTTTTAAAATAGCTCGAGCTATTGCCACCCTTTGCTTTTCTCCACCACTTAATTTCAATCCTCTTTCTCCAACTGGCGTGTCATAGCCTTTAGGCCATTTGAGAATGGCATCGTGAATGTTTGCCATTCGTGCTGCTTCATAAACATCTTCTTTAGATCTATTCAAGTTTCCATAATGTAAATTATAAAATATTGTTTCATGGAATAAAACAGAATCCTGAGGAAATAATATTTAAATTAATCACTGATAGATAAACATTTAAAAAATGACAGAAAAATGTAAAAAATTCTGATTATACCTGAGGAACAATCGCTATTGCACGTCTTAAGTCATCTAAATTTACATTACGAATATTCTGACCATTGATAATAACTCTTCCACTTTGTGGTTCAAAAAATCTGTACAATAATCTAATTATTGTAGTCTTCCTATAATAGTAAGGTACAATAATCAATTGATTGGTTTCTACATTAAGATTTTTTTTGGTTATTTAAATTTACCCTGATCCAGATCCGCCTACAATTGCTATTTTCTTCCCACTAGGTATTTTAAGTGACAGGTCATCTAAAATAGTTTTTCCTGGAATATAATGAAAGTGAACTCTATCGAACATAATATCAGATTTGGCTGGTGAAATCATGAACGGCGCAGCATTTTGTATACTCTGTAAAAAGTAATATTTAAAGTGATTTATTTTTTAAAATAATTGTTTACAAAATTAACTTACCGAAATGGCAGGAGGTCGATTCATTAAAGAAAACATTGTCTGCATATCAATCAGAGCTTGTCTGACTTCTCGATAAACAGATCCTAAGAATCCTAATGGCACTGATAGTTGGAAAAGTAATCCATTTACCATCACCAAATCTCCAACAGTCATTGTTCCTAAATTTGCAAGACAATAAATATTATTTATAGATGCTTTAAAATCTTAAAAAACATTTTTTGATTGATTCAAAGTTAAAATTTAATTGATTTCCTACCACTGGCTATATTTTTTGCTGCCATCAGCATGATTAAACTCAAAGCACCACTGAATATAACATTTTGGCCAAAATTAAGCATTGCCAAACTGGTGCTTGTCTTCAATGAAGCAGCTTCATATTTTTTCAAAGATTCGTCATATCGTTCAGCTTCGAATTTCTCGTTATTAAAATACTAGTAGTATACAAAAATCTGTGTATATGAATAGTGAAAGCTAATTGTAAAAAAAAATTAAATCAATAATAATTATCTAATAATCACCTTGACTGTTTCATAATTTATAAGTGAATCAACAGCTTTGTTACCAGCTTCATTTTCTGCTTTATTCATGTAAACACGAAACTTTGTTCTCCACTGGGTAACTGCAAGTGTAAAAGCTGCATAAACTCCTACGCATCCAAAAGCCACAGCTGCATACTCTGGACCACAATTGATTCCCAAAACAGTGCTAACCAATGCCAACTCAAATATTGTAGGAACAACGTTAAAGACCATGGCTGTTAGAACAAAGTTAATACCACGACTTCCTCGGTCAATCATCTGTAAATTTCGCAATATCTTTATCATTTAATTAATAGTTTTTTTGTAAATAGTTCACCTTCGAGAGAGCCCCAGTCTGCCTGCTCAGATGAAAGCTAAGGTCTAAGTTGTGGAGGTGTAGGAAAACATTTTTTGCAATTTTACGAATTGAATTTTGCGCAACCTTTGCAAATACTGCATTTCTTAACTCGTTGAATCCTGCTGCACCACAACGAGCGATTCCATCTATAGAAAATAAAAAAAGAAACAGTAAGGATATTTTATTTATTTCTATAAAATAAAATATAAATTAATTAATTACATCCTATCAACAGTGATGTTCCTACAGTAGTGATTGTTTCAGGTGCAGTACTCATGGCTAGCAATGGTTCACCTCCAGCAGCAATAGTAGCAGAATTTAAATGGTCAATTGCATGCTTAAATAAAAATGGTACAGTAACATTCAACACTTTTGATCCAACTAATAATCCAACAGCAAGTTTTACTCTTTTTCGTATCTCAGGTTCTTCCTGAAGCAATAAAAAATCATTATAAAATAATATTAGGATATTACTTCAACGATGTGTAGCTTACTTTTGGCCATATATAACTAAGCATAGCCTTTAGCATCTCGGAATTGGTTACGGATGAACTGTCATGGACATTTAAGTCTTCTCGATTCAAACTTGATGCTCCAGGATGAAAACAATTGCGTTTTTGTTGACCTGGTTTGCCTCCAGTGACTCCATCAACAATAAGAGGGTTTTTGACTGGAGTAATAACAGGTTTTGCTTGAGGAACATTTTTTTTCGTTTGGGCTCGGTCAATAGAATTTCCACTACAACACTGAAATAAAGAAATAATTTATGTTTTCATTTTTTTTATTCTTAGAAATAATTAGAATCAGTTAATTATTTTTTAATTATTAATAAAAATAATTTTAAGACATTATTTTATTTTTAATGAAAACGAAAATCTTTATTTATTCACTTATTTTCCACTGAGAGTAATTCTTTTGTGATACAATCAAAGGAATGATTTAAAATAGACACATATTGTTTCATTAAATCTATAGCAATTTCAAAACTCTCGCTTCTATTTACATGTTCTTCCATTTTCTTTAACTCATTCATTAAATCAATCTTTTTCATATCCAATATTTTACAAGATATTTTATTTAATAAGATCAAATCCTGGCTATTAAAGTCATATGTATAAATTTTTCTCTTCCAGCATTCTGTATTTAAATTTGTACTTAGAATAAAAAAAACAATTTTAGCAGAGAAATTCAACCCTGTGGATGTAAATCCAATATCTTTATTGAATTTATTAGTCATAATAAATTCATTAGCACTGTCAGAAACTGGTACACATTTTTTTATATCACAATAATCAACAAGTACTTCATCTAAAGGATTATTAGGAATAAAAAATCCATACTCTGTATACAATTTGAGATTGCAGTGAGTTCCATAATTAATAAACACTTGTGAATTTTTTTCAATACATCTTAAAGTATAGATGTGATAATATTCTTCTGATTTATCAATAATTAAATTTACTTTAACAGAAGCATCAAATGTATGATTAAATAAATCTAGGTATGGAGCCAATGCTAAATTATCATCGCCTCGTATATTTATAATATTATGTACATCTTTATTAGCATCTAAATATACTGCTCGAGTATTTACAGTATAATAAGCCCATTTGTATGCAGAAAATGTGAATATTTTAGATAAAGGTAATTTACAATGATAACATAAATCAGTGTTGGTATTTTTTAATTCATTGATTGATTCTTGGATTGTCTTAAAATCATTAATCATTTTTCTACATTGGATTTTGAGCTCCTGAGACAATAATGAAGGTAAAATTTTTTTCTCTGAATTGTTACAATAATCTGGAACAGTATATGATATAGGAAGACTGTTTAAATAACATTTCCAATTAGAGGCTGAGCTTACATGTCTTTCGAATAACAGAAATGTTGCCAAGACTGATTGTGCTGTGTAAGTCTTATTACTAAGAAAGATATTTTTGATATCACTGTTAGAGACGACAGAAGTTGTTATTAACAGTTTCATAGGAATTATTGCAAGTGAGCTATCAACTTCAATGTCTTCTAAAGTCTTCAGACCTCTCCTTGTAATAGGAAAAATATATGGTACTAGATTACAAGTTGGGAACCAGCCCATTGATTTCATCCAATCTTCCATACGTTCAAGAACTGATAAATCCTCTTCTGTTGATTTCAATATTGTATTTTGTTTTTTTCTACGATTTCTTGCTGTTCTACCCATTTTTTTGTACGATTGTAGTGTATTCGTTAGAGTCTATTTTAAACTTTTGCTAATCCAATGCCTAATAATTAATGAAAAATATATTTTTTATGTTATAAATTGAATCAAATTTAAAAATTACCCTAATTCCAGCGACTGTTAGTGATGGTCTATAATCAGGAAAAATATTCTGATGAGCAAATATTCTTTGGCAAGTTGAATAAGTCCTTCTTGTTATAATTTTTTTATTTTTATTAGTGATGCCAAAAATACGAGCACAGGACACGAAGCTTATCATGATTTAATGTTACTATCAATTTTTTATTAAATTATGCACTAATACTTTCACATTTAACCTGACTTATATCACTTAGTATAGAATCTAATCACTATTATTCTATATCTACCCAATCACTTTTAATTTTATCTGAATGGCCTGGATCATGTTCAGATCCGATGAATTGGCAGTAGCCCCAAGGGCGATAAATATTAAAAAATAAAATGAAAATATTAACTGTTTGATTTGTGTCAAGTTACGTCAGGTTTATTTAGTCAGGGGCTAATAACCACATAAAAAAAGTAGACACAAGGTCACGCTATTTGATTGGATACGCCATTTTTCATTCAGTAACAATCAACTAATAGGCATGCGCCGAGAAATGCCCGCTGAAATTTGAATCTTCATTTAACAATATTATTGGAATTTATCATTATTGATGTTATTATACTAGATGGAAAATAAATCACATAAGAATTTTATAAAATGGTTGATTTATTCTTGAAAACAATATAATTTATACTTACAGAGAACATAATATATAACGAGAAATGAAAACACGAGCCAAATATATAACAAGAAGATAAACAAAGCTAAGTCATAATTCACTTGATTCCTGAGCATATTTTAATGCACCAGTAGCAGTTGCTCCTAAAGAAGGCTCCTGAGAACATCCTCCTAAAGTAAACATTTTAGGAATTTCTTGTCCATAATAAATCTTTGAATTTTTAGCTAAGGATTCATATTTTTTTATTTCCAAATATTCCTTAGAAAATAATAACATATTTGCCTCGGCTTGTTTTTGCTGTTTATAATACTCAGCATCCGAAAGACTTTTTTGTCTAGCAAGGTGCAGATCATTTTCAATGGCTGCTATTTTCTGTAATGATTCTTTCTCCATGATTTTCTGTTTATACTGAATTTCAGCAACCTGGGATTCTTTCTGAGCTTCAATTAAAGCTTTCTTACGATCTGTCTCAGCATCTTTTTCTACTACTTTTTGATGCTCTATAGAAATTAATAACTTGGTCTTTTCTCCCTCCATCAGTTCATAATTTTTTCGTATTGTTTCAGGAATTTTAGGCTTGGTTACACGAACAGCTTGAATACTTAAACCTGGTGCCAACTCATGTAAATCTTTTTGCAAGGCAGTTTTCAAATTTTCGTCAATTTGATCGAACAAATCAATATAAACTTCATGTAATGTATGAACAGAACAGAATTGATTCAACTCATGATGAACTTTATTAAAAATTAATACTCGATCATAATCAGCTGTGAAATTCCTTACCATATTGTACACTGTAAATATAATGGTGTTAATAATCTATGAGTGATAAGTGTTGATGATAGTGTAGACATAATTACCAGCATTAGCATCAAGAATATTTACAACTTCAATTCGATCAAAATAAATCATCACTCCACCACTTGTTCCACAAGGAACATTTTTCACTTCATCAGTCTGCAAAGTAACTTGAACAGATCTATAAGTCGTCAGAAGTGGAACCATCATATGAAATCCAGGCTGACTGACATGAGGTAATAATGCACCTCCCTAAATTATAAATAAATATTATTTAGTTTCATTCAGTAATTTATTTGTTTTAATTTATTAATTATTAAATATATGTAAGAAACATTTATTAGAACGTACTCTGAAATAAACTCCAACATGACCTTCTTCAATTTTATGGATGGAAAAGTTAAAAACAAGTGCTAGGAAAAGAAGTAAACAAATACCCACAATACTTTGGTCAAACATTTTTATTAATAATTAACTACCTATCTTAAATTAAATAATAATTCAAAGTTTTTTGAATGAATAGAATAGTAAAGGTTATGTCCTTTTCAATAAAAATTTAAAATTACTAGTGTCTCAATGATTTCTAGATAAAATGAAAAGTTTAGACGTTAGAAAATAAGTAGTTACGGTCGAAATAAGAGAATTTGTTTATATTCAAAGATGTGTTTACATTCTTGTTATTAAAATCAACATCACTATGTCTAATCCATACCGGTGATCATTCGACTTAGCAAACGTCGTTTGCCATTGTTGGGATTTGCTATACATTCGATGTTATTCGGAGCAAACACGAGTATGAACGAGAGACTCCGAATAGAAACGGACTTTAAATTGAAATAAGTATAACTGATAAGCAAATATCTAGAAAATATAAAATTATATAAAGCTATTTCTAATTATTTTCTATTTTTAATTTTAATTTTTTTATCATTCTTTGAGTGAACATTGGTCTCTATCGCTGATGGCAGTGATCTAACATCTTCTAAATTCTGTCGAAGATTTTTGAGATCTTGCAGAGCCCTTTTTGCTAGACGTCCTTCAGGGGTTGTAGCAGGTTCTAAAAGTATCATACTCAAAGACTTCTTCAAATAACTTTCTGCTTCTTCCAGTCTTTTTCTCATCTCTTCTAGAGTTATTTCTCGTGCTACATAATTTCGGTCTGCGAGAATCATCACTGGTAAGTGAAGCTCATACAGCATTATACCTTTCAGTCGAGAAAGTCCTGGTTCAACTATCTCTAAAACTTGCAAAACTTCTTTACAAAGTTCAATTATTCTCATTAATGCTTGTTTTTTAGGATTCAAGTTCATAACTTCATGTCTGTACAGCTCCAATAATTTTTGTTTCAATGCTAACACAAGAAAGTGATTGGAATGAAAAGTTAATAATAATTTCTGTAGTAGCATTTCCAACTCCTGAAATAATTCATCAATTGGTTTAAGAATACTCAACATTAATTAGTAAATTATTAAATGAATTTTAAATTGACCTTGACACTCCCGTTTTCTAATTCATCGATTTTAAACTTAGTTAACTCCAAAGCTGTTTTAATTAAACAGCCTGATAATAATTGTCCACACATATTACATTTCCAATTCTTCTCAGGAGCATAAAAATTTCTTTTTGATCTTCCTTCAAATCTAACAATTCCTTGTTTGCATTTAGAACATAACAGAGAACTCAGATTTGCTCCGAGTTCCTCTGGATCATCACAAAGTTTACAATCACATTCGAAATATTTTCCTTGAAGGAGATGTGTCTGTCTCGCGGCAGTTCCCTAAATAATTTAATCAAAGTATTATATGTTTAATTAGAAACTAATTTATTTTATACTTAGTCTTACTACTAATGAAGATGTATAATTGAAAAAGATTGGTTCCCCTTCTTCGATAGGCTTGCTAGCATAAATTGTCAGCTGAAACTCATCATCTACTGTGAGAAATGTATTTCCTCTACAATCATGAGCCATTAAAGCAGCTATGATATATATTCCACATAGTCCTGGAATACTTAGACTTCCTGGAGATCTCAGTTCGAAAGAATTGACATCTAAAATTCCACAGAGTTGCTGAATAAGCTCATCTGAGGTCTGAGATTGATCAATTAATTTAAATGCTTTTAAAACATCAACAACATTTTCTTGACGTTCTTTCCAGACTAGAGTATTTCTTCTTACATCTAAGTGAGCTTCTAACTTTAATACTCTTTGCCATAGCTCTTCATCTTGCTCTCTTATCAATAATAATCGAAGTGGAAGTAAAATAGGTTTTATGTTTAATTTTTTCAAATCATCTGGAGTTAATTTTTCTTTTAATAACTGACATTCTTCAGTTGAATGATATAATTTATTATTCTACAAATAAATACCATTAATTAGTTTTTTATTTTAAATAAGATTGTATTGAACATCATTACCTCACAATTAGTGCTGCAAAAAATTGCAATCTTGCATCCAGAACATATAACTTCAAATTTAACTGCTGGAGATTCTGGTATCACTCGTAAACAAGCAAAACATAAACAACTATTATTGAATGATGCAGCTCCCACAACAACTGGCTTTTCACGTATAATAACTTCACCTGCTGTAAGTTTTTTTGCAGCTACTAAATATTTCCCATATTTTTCTGAATATAATTCTTTGTACTTTGGAATTGAATTTGGATTAGCAACAATTTCATTGATTTTCATCGTTTTATATATATGTAATAATGTTCATTTATCTAAAAGAAAAAAATTATTTTGTTTGTTAAGAATTAAATACCTTATTTAAAATAAAATATACGAATGTTTAAGTTTAAAGCAAGTGAACCAACAGCGTAAGATTTAAAATTAGAGATCAACTCGAGATCATACGTAACAAGTAAAGTGCATTTCCACCAATTTACAAGTCCGACTAAAATAGAAAACCCATACGAACACAGATGTGCGTAATTAAGCAAAAATAAATAACAATGTTCTCTCAATAGATACGAGTAAATAATTTATTTATATATATGATATATCTTTAGTAACAAATATATATCTGAAAATAAGTATTAAAAATAGGATAGAATATACATATAAATCATTAAATAAGAAATATTATTGCTAATATTATAATATCAAAAATAAAATTACTTTAGAGATTGTTTATTGATTCTTCTAGTTGTTTTAAGGATTCTTTTGCTATCAATCCAAGTTGTCCTTCACTGGTTTCTGGTGGTTCAAGACTTAAAATTGATGCAGCTTCTCTGAGTATACTTGCAGCTTCAGTCATCTTTGATTTCAATCCTGCATCATCAATTACTCCTGCATTCCATTGAGTTTTGGCAATAAAAAGAAGTGGTGCATGAAGCTCGTAAAGAGTCATTCCTCTTGCTCGAGAGTATCCAGGTTCAATGACATCTAAAACTTGTAGGAGGAGTCGACAAATATCAACTTTGTGCTCCAAAACAATGTCTGGTAAATCATCCAGATTGTATTCTTCAACTCGACCATAAAGTTGAGATAATGACATTCTAAAATGTATAACAAATTTATTTATTTAGTTACAATGAATAAGTATATAAAAAAAAATATTATTAGCTGAAAAATTGTACCTCAACATAGTAAGAAAAGCATGACGAGGATGAAGAACAGAGTGATATTTTTTCATAACAGTTTCTCGACTTTGAATAGCTTCAGGACCTTCCATAGCACTGATAGCCTCTACTGCTTCAACTTCAGCATTGATGATATCAAAGACTTTCTTTACTGATGCTCCAGCTGTTGAAAATTCACAGTGTGTACACTTCCACGTACTTTCAGCATCTAAAAAATAATCAATTAATGGATTAGATAAAGTGTTTATTTTAAATAATATTCTATAAACATAATTATAGATGACGATTATTTTAATTACCTAGAGAATCAAGAGGAACAACGACACCGTTGTCACATTTATTGCATTTGAGAGATGACATATGAGTCCCCAACTCTGTAGGGTCAGAACACCTTTGACAGGCGCATGAAAAATGTTTTCCCTCCAAGAGATGTTCTCTTCTCATCAATGTTGGTAGTAGAGAGTGGGTATAGCTTCCAAAAAGCTCTTGACCTTTGGGTACTCTTACAGTTGTTCTTAAAACCACTCTGAAATTGAACAATATTTATTAATACACAAATCACCTGTATTAATTATATTATTTTTTCCATCACTAATATAAATATTTACTTGTAATCAGCTGGAAAAATACTATGACTTGTATTAGAGACACAGGAATGGCTCATAAGAGCTACTGTTGGATACAAAGCTCTCGCAGCATATCCTGAAGCAGCTCGAATCTCATGAGAATTAATTTCTAATATTCCACAAGCTGTTTGAATGATTTCCTCCAAGAATCTATCAAGTTTCAAACGATCTCTCAAGAACCCAACAATGTTTACGTGATCAATCTTCCACTGTTTTTTAACACATCTCTTAGCATTATGAGCTTCCATGATTTTAACTTCTTTCTCCCATCGTTCTGGGAATTTTTCAGATGCAAGGAGTAACCTCAGAGGAGTTATACATTCCAATTGTGGACATTCAGTAGCATTAGCTTCATTCATTGCTGCACTGACGTTGAATTTTTCTTTTGCAGCAGCAAAAACTGGACACTCATAATCTTTGTGTTGAGGAGCATTAGCACACTCTTCATTACAAACTGGCCATCCACATGCTGAACATAGAGGTTGAGTATCTGGAGCCGGTGGCCAAGGTGTATAGCAAGATAAACAAAGAGGATATGTTGATGCTTTAGGTCCTACTACAAATGGTAGTTCAGTTAAAATTTCTTCTCCTGGCTCCAAGTCTTTATTTGCCACCACATATCTGAAATAGATAAAATACGTTTAAAATTAAATATATTTAAAACTAATTGTATCGAACAACTTGAAGAATTCAGCTAAATATAAAAACATTCAATCTAACAAATATAGACCTGGAAATAGGTCAGATTAAAGTAATGGTCTTTGTATTTACCTTCCAACCTGATCATTGTGAAGAATGCTGTAAGTAGAAGTTGTTTTTAATCCTTCAGGAGAAGAGCCCTATAAAAAATAGAAAATAAATAAATAAAGCTGGTTAAAAATTTTTTTAAATGTTACAGAAAAAAATAAAATTACTCACTGTAGTTGCTTGTGACATGATTGAAATCTTGCTTCCAGTTTATTTATTAATTGTTTATCAGTTTATTGCGTAGAACAGAATAACTAACCAGACTGAAAACACTTGATTTTATAGACTTATGAAATATAAAAATATCTTTCGACGGATGGTCCAGTGCCAAATGGTACAATCTAGAGTTCTCTCGATACACTGAACCAAATTTATCGCGGCAAAAATTTGATTGGTGATATTCTAGTACCTTCTTCATCCTCGAGAGGCATTGGAAGTTGCGCGCGTCCATTTTCTTCTTCTACATCCTGCGCATGCGCATTTCTATTTGAGTAGAGCAGCTTCCTTGGCCGGTATTCTATAGAATCGTGCACGCAGCACTCGTGTGATTATTCGCATTTTCTTGCAAATCAACTATCTTTAATTAACGACGTAAGTTTCTCAAAAATTTAATCATTAATAGAGTCTTGAATCATTTATCTTTAAGTCATTATATTTACTAGATATTATTCACCATTTTTTTAACGATGCCGGTTCTGCAAATCCTTTGTAATGTCGTCTTTCACGGGGTGACCTTCATTAAAACTATTTGCGAGATCAAGGTTCTCGGAAGAATTTACACTTCGACTTGATCATGATCTAAGACGATCCCTGGATCCATTTTTATTTTTAATTGACTGATTTCTCATTGATCACTCGTACATCAACTTTAAGATCACATTCATTTCTTCAATTTATGGCTTATGTAATAATCACTCCAGGTCAATACTGCTTCTATGCAACGCCTTGTGTCGCGAATTAATTTTACTGCAGCCCTACACCGGTTATTTTGAATGAAGATAGTATTACTGATAGTTTACTCCCCATTCTTATTTAAACTTGGTTAGTGTCAATTTTTTTCCATGGCAAGAATAATAAAATTGACGCACATATATACATGTATATATGTATATATTATCAACGAAATGTGCTCGCGAACTCTTAGAGAAAACTGGGTTAAACCAGATGACCGAAGTTAACTAGGGCATAATTTATCTAATGAATAAATTATAATTTAATAAGTTAATATTGAAGCACATTTGTCCAGTGATTAACAATTTTTTCTATTCTCAGAATATGGCTCCACCCACATATGGAGATTTAGGCAAAAGTGCTCGTGATGTTTTCGGTAAAGGATACCATTTTGGTCTATTGAAACTTGATGTCAAGACCAAAACTGATTCAGGAGTTGAATTTTCCAGCGGTGGATTTTCTAATCAAGATACTGGAGTAGTTGTCGGAAATTTGGAGACTAAATATAAAATTAAAGAATATGGATTAACTCTTACTGAAAAATGGAATACAGACAATCTTCTTGAGACTGGTATTACCATTGCAGATAAACTTTTGCAAGGACTTAGCATTGGTTACAGCTGCACTTTCTCTCCTCAAACCGGGTAATAACTCGATTATATGACCTTTTTTTTTTAGTCTCTATTGTTATCTGATTTTTAACGGAAGTTATGTCATTTTATCGATTCTTAGGAGTAAAACTGGTCAATTAAAAACTACATATAAACATGAAAATATTTCGGCTACTACAGACCTTGATCTCAGCTTGAATAGTGCTCCATTGATTCACTCAACAGCCGTTATTGGTTATCAAGGTAGAAGTCAAATATTATATAAATATAATATTTGATAATAAAATCATTATCAACATGTATATAACATATTGAATTTTTTAAAAATATTTTCAGGATGGCTGGCTGGTTATCAGACATCATTCGATGCTCAAAGAAGCAAAATTACCAAAAATAATGTTGCCCTCGGCTTCACGGGGAAAGACTTTTCCATCCATTCTTCCGTGTGAGTTTTCTAAATATCTATCAATGTGTTAATCAATTGATTATATTTTATTAGCAACAATTATATGTTAACTTTCTCTATGTCTTAATTAGAAACAATGGGCGCGAGTTCAATGGTTCGATTTATCACAAAGTCAAGCCTGGACTTGAAGGTGCCATCAGCATTGCCTGGAACTCCAGCAATAATGCAACTCAATTTGGTCTCGGTACCAAATACGATCTTGATAATGATGCCTGTTTGAGAGCTAAAGTCAATTCTCAACTCCAAATTGGTTTGGGATATCAGCAGAAACTTCGTGATGGTTAGTATAAAGAGTTAACGATAAAAATATTTATTTAAGCTAAAAGGCATCTTTTCATGACTATAGAAGCTATTGCCCTTGTCCAAGACATGCTATGAGCCTCCCTTAGTTTTGTAGACGAACAGAAGACTTGGCTATTTATATCTGTCGTCACGTGTTAACTTAAATTAAACTGTCTCGGGCATTCCTCGAAGAACTTTGTCTCGAACGTATCTCTAATGTCTACAATTGTTTCAGGAGTTACTTTGAGCCTTTCAACTAACATCGATGGCAAAAACTTCAGCTCCGGTGGTCACAAGATCGGTATGGCTTTGGATCTGGAAGCCTAAACATCGAAATAAACAAAAAAAAATAAAATAAAAAATTTTTTTTCCCTATTCAAATAATTACTTTCAATACCGGTGTCGTGATGAAAACATAACATACGACATTTGTCATGGAACGATTTAATATGTATTGTAATGGTAGATAAGTTTACCCGAAATAATCGGGTGCCTTGCAGAATCACCTACTGAAAGACAGGCTAATCTAAAAAGAAAAAAAAATGATTACTAAGCAATCAATAAAATATTAGAGTTGCAATTATTGCAGAATATTAGTTGGGTTATGATAAACGATTTGATAATCGTTAAAAGACAAAAAGTTATTTTCTTTCATTGCTTAGATAGTATTTGCTCGCTTAGAGCATTGGATCAGAAAGTTATCTGAACTTCTTAGATATAAAAAAAAATAGTTTTGCTTTTTAAGTCACACAGCCGCACTATTATCGTTATAAATATCAAGTCTGTATGAATTATTAGATTTATTTTCTATCGTAAAACTGTAAAACATCCACATCGACTTTATTGTATCTACCCATAATTTCATCATGTTTTCTTTTCGATTAATGTCGTTAAGTCTGATTTAATCACTTGAATAATTTACAAAATAAAGTCAAACACGGTTGTTATGTTAAGCTATTGGAGTATTTGTTTATTAAACTTTTTCACTGCTTTCGCAGGAGACTCACAGCAATTGTGTCTTGATTTTTTTTTTTAAAACTACCATTATTAAATTATTTTACTTTTATCAAATAATATTGAAATAAAATCGCAACACTTTCTTTATAGATAAAAAGTTTATATAAATATTTTATATTAATTAATTAATGAACTAGCTGATCCTCCATCGTTTTGGCGATCCAATCAGGTTGTGTTTGAGCTATTTTTTCAACTATCTGATTAACTTGATAGCAAAGAGATTGGATTTGTTTGTCCCAGGTTGGCAAAATTTCTCTTGCTGCAAAAAATAAATTTCATCAATTACTAATTACAAAAAGCTCTAAACTAAAATCTGATTACTTGAGTATTGAATTACGTACTTTCAAAGTGAACAATAGAATCAATTTGATCAATATAGCCGTTCATACGACCCTCCGTAATCATCTGGCTAGCAATTTTTTCAGCTTTAGAGGGTGGGATTTCTAGTAAAGCTCCGAGTTCTTCAAAAGTAATATTGTTATACAATTTGCTTGCTGATAATAAATTGTGTTCAATAACAGCACGATCAAGAATTGTAGAGCCAAGACCATCAATCGTACAAGCTTTCTGATGAGGCTGTAGCAATGCTTCAAATTCTTGAAGCTCCGAACGACGAATAATACGATCTAGATACATTTTTTCAAGGATTGAATACGCTGGAAGTTGTTGACATCGTTCATCTTTAAATAAAGTTGCTAACATTCGACTTCTTTGCTGACCTGGTGAAAATGAATATTTGTAAATTAATTTCTCTCAACTAATAATTTTTTTGTTAATCATCTTCATTTCAACTACCTGCAGACGCGAGTATTGTACAAATGAGAGCATTTCTTAAAGCTGTCATCCGTTCATCCTCATGAATAATAGATCTATATGATAATTCATTGTATCTTTGAGCTGCTTCAATGAATTTCCTTCGATAATCAAGTACTCGAGCATAGCAAACTTTGTAATAAATTTGGAGCTGTTCGTTTTTAGTTTCAGCTTGGAGTAAGGAAGCCCGATTAATGAAAGCTTCTGCTTGGACGGGATCATCATCCTCCAAATATAATCTGGCAATTTTCAAATAAGTTTCTAGCTTATAATCTACTGTATATTGTCTGGAATAAGTTAAATACTTTATTATTAAATATTACATTCAATAAATTAAATCTTTTATTTAGTAAAAAAGATCTTACTTTTGGCCTGTTTCCAATGGAATTCCAACTAAAACATTAGCTGCTTCTCTCCAATTTTGATTTCTTTCATAAATATCTGACAAGTGTTGCCGGATACTGGCAACTTGTTCTTCAAATGAAATTACTCGTGGTTGGACCTACAAGATCATATTTAAATACTTTGTGGAAATTTATATTCTATTTGTTATAATAAATTTTTCTTACTTTATCTAATGTATAGTGTGATACAGCTTTGGATATTTCATCCGGTAAAAGAAGTAATCTGGAACTCACATCAGTTAAAACTTGTCTTGAAATAACTAAACTAACATTCTCGTTGACAACTAAAAAGAATTAATAGTAGGTTAAAAAGTGAATATTGATAAAAAGGTTAGAACTATCTTGTTAAAAATAACAATACATATTGTATATATCTTTTGTAAACATTCAGAATAACTTCTTTTAGAATTTACATGATTAATTTATTTGAATAACTTACTTGCTTCAATAAATATTTTCAAGTTGTCAATAAGTTCTTCCCCAGAGGATGATAAAATATCATCTAAAATTGTCCGATATCTGAAATATGTTCATTTAAATTAGCAAAATGAAATGTCATGAATGAACGTAAACTTTACCTTTCAGCTTGATCTTTATGAGATCCACCAGAATGAGCTAAATTAGTAAGTTGTTGGCGTACTACAGCTGTAGTCACCGCCATTTTATAATTTATTCTAATGCAATTTTAATTTAATGCATAAGTTAACTATCGTTAATGTATGAATTATATGAATGCAGGTTATTTGATGAAGCTCAACTATTCAACAAGCAGTTCTGTTGACTTCTCATAAATTGATGACGTAACGGAAGTATGAAAATGATAATGATAATAATACTGAAAAATATTTGAAAAAAGTCATAATAATTAAATGATTTAGTAGTTGTAAGATACTTTATAAAAATCTCTAACGAATATGTGAAACTTAATAGAAGTTTTTATCAATGATTTTTTGTTAAACAATACAGCCATAATGTTAAAAAACATTAAATATTGTTTAATAATCAAGTATTTTTACTTGAGATCATTTATGATGGAAGTAGGTGGCGCCACCCCAGCATTTTCGATTTTGGAAACCAGTTCATTGTGTTCCGTTTCCCGCGATAATACGCGTCAGTACTTATACTGATGAGTTTGTAGGTTAAAAACCATCACAATTAATTAAATTGAGTAACCATCGAATTTTAAACAAAGGTAAATATCATAATTAATGGTTAATTTATATGAAAAAGGTTATTTTTATTAGATTGTAGTTTCTTAAAATTTGATTGGGCAAAGAGGGCGGTAATAGCTGACGTGTTTTTAGCCGCGGTCGGGGGCAAAGTATGGTGAAATCGAAAATTACAAAGTGCGCGAAGAAATAGTTAGCTGGATATTTTTGAATATTATCAAATTTCGGGAAGATACTTAGTTTATAAGTTTCTGTTAGCAACATTGGTATTTATTGAGACTTTGAGCACTTTAATTGACTCCAAATTAGGACATTTAGTAATCATAAACGTTGTTCTCTGCGTCTGTTTATACACGGCGGCGTGCATTGCATTGTGGGACAGCAATGGTGGGCGCGTGATTTTGAACAAATTCGAGCTATCAAGGTTCTAAGCAGGTATGTTCGATAAACTTTGGATTGTTGTTTGATTTATCAACACAGTGTTGTGGTTATTCAATCGTTAAGCAATTGAATGAGTTAGTGATCAAATAAATTGAAGAGTATTATTGCAAGGCACACCCTAATTCAGCTATATGAAACCTTGGTACGAGGGAATAAATTCTAGGTTAAGTCAGAAAATATCATATTTTGTGATTGTTGATTTATAAAAACTTATAAACTCTTGTATAATATGTGACATTTCGTAATGCTTATCAGTATTTTCTATGAGTAAATCATGAATAGTAATTTTATTTATCAAAAAAAACAATTTCAAGTTTAGTTTATGTAAAATGGCGCGTTCGAGCAATAAATGGCGCTAATGTCTACATTACAGCATCGAAGATGCTTCTTATTTTCCATATTTATTCGATTTATTACGTTTTAAGAGTGATTATTGCCATAATTATTGATATTCTGGTTTAATATAGTGGTTTTGATTATTGGTTTATTGATTTGTAATGTCACAAGCTTAATTATGGTCAAGTGAAATTTGAATTTTTGAATTTTTAAATTTAGGCCCAATGAATGACTCCATCGTAGGCCCCTTTAATCCATAACAATCAAAATTCTGGACAATCGAATGTGTTATTAAATTCGAATTCAATAACGAATCGAAAATATTAATTTTTTGGTAAGAAAAAACTTTTAAACATTGATAACATGAAGTCAAAAAGATTTATCAATATTATTAACATTATTATTAACATAATACTCATTTATAATTAAAGTAAATATCATTTTTATTTCAGAAAAGAGACTTTAAAAAAGTCTATCTACAATGGCTACAAATAAAACGTCAGAGTCAGAGGCTCTGGTAGAAACCATCAGCCTGGGTGACAATGAATTAAATACCTTGAGTCTTTCTCAAAATTCTGAGCAGTATTCTTCAAGTGACTATGAAGCTTTTGCAAGTATAGAAGCTGAGTTAGACTGCATGAATGCTGAAGAAGTAACAACAACAGAAGAAGAGATAATAACTCTCGAAGAACATGTTGAAACTGAAATTATAGGACCTGATATAGAGATGACTGATGTCTCTGAAGAGAAAAATAAACGTTTAACTTATTCAACTGCTAATCAGAGCAATCAGAATGTGGTTTTTCAAACAAAACCAACGTTACAAAAAGTTCCAATATCAGCTGTACAGGTATTTGATAATTACAATAAATTAGTAGCTTTGTAATAATTACATTATTTAATTCATGTATTGGATATTTTTAGATAAAACCTGCAATGACTCAGCCAACACAAACTCAGTCTATCATGATTGTTTCACCAGCTGGAGGACAAGGAACCAGTCAAATACTGAAAATTTCTCATCCACCATCAGCATCACCAGGTCAATTACAATCTATCGCTCATTCTTTAATCACAGCCAAATCGGCTGAAGGAAATATCGTTCATTTACGATCTGCTCAACCTGGAAAACCTCATGTAGCTACATGCCAATCTAGTAATATTACTTTAAGTAATGTTCAACCAGCAAAAGGAGCACAAATCACACAAAAACGACCGGCTCAAGCCAATCAGCACAATAAAAATGTTTATACTAAAATGATATTAACGAGTGGTCAGACCCAGACAGGTCAAGAAGTTCTAATAGCATCTACACAAGATAGCTCACAAAATCAGACAATAAAAATAGTTAGTTCGAGTTGTCCTGCTATCACGAGCTCGACGAAATCAATTTCTTTCTCTCAAGCACATCAATTGGGACTCCTTGGTTCGAGTAAAGTTCAGCAGTATCTCCCATCGACTCCACAGAAAACTCAATCGGGAATTATTGTTAACAAACTAGTACAATCACCTGCATCACAACCACCCAAATTAACATTAATTCCGTCAAGCTCGATGAAATCTCCAGCAAAGATACTTCCAGCTCCAGCATCAGGAACACAGGTTAAATCATCACCTATTGTCAATTCTCAAGCGTCTGGATTTTCAACTACTCCGAGAACAACTCAACAAAATGCTCAAAAGGTTATCATTCGTCAAAGTGCTTTAAAACCTGGTACGGTTTTAGGAAGTGGACAGATCATCAGGATACCTACAAATCAGAATATTGTTGGATCTAATCAAGTTCATCAGATTCAAGTACCCGGTCGACAGGTTCAATATGTTAGATTAGTAAGTACACCTTCTACAGGAACATCTAATGTCGTTACAGTGGGTAAACCTAAAACTCCAGCTTTACACACGGTTGGAGTTGCTCAAAAAATTTCGGGACCCCAACAAATTGTTAAAGTTGTTCCTCTTAATACAAGTGGACAATCTTTAAGAACTGTGGCACCTAAAACGGCTATTTCAACACCTACTGGAAACCAGCGATTGTTAATTCCTGCTACTGCTAATTCTCCAAAGAGTGCAGTTGCTATACCAGCTTCAGCTTTAAGTCAGTTGGCTTCTGGCCAAGCTGTATTGTCTACGAATTCCAACGTTGGAAATATTGTTGTGTTGCCTGCACAATACATTCAGCAATCACAGGTAGAAATTAATTTATTGTCAATAAAATTTTTAAAAAATTTCCTATGGAATACTTATGTATGAATGCATTTATTCTTTTAACAGAATGCTGACGAGCCAAAATCTAAATCACAATCATCAACCCCAAGTCTTTCAAGTTCACAATCATCTCAAATTTCTACTTCAAACTTATCAACAATAACGATCGCTGAAACCCCGAAAAAATCACACACTTCGAATATTGAACCAAATGGAATTAGACCACGAAAACCTTGCAATTGTACAAAGTCACACTGTCTTAAACTGTAAGTACATTATTCTAATGTTACAAATTTTTTTTGTGATATTTTATAATTATAATAGTGTATTTTAATTTTATGAAAGTCAATTGTTATTTCGAATAGCATGTAAGACGCATTTAAACGTTTTTCTTTTATTAAAATTCTATGATAAAAAAAAGACTATCTAACAAGCTTCTACAGAATCTGGGTTCTAAATTTCTCTATTAAGTTAACTAATAATTCGAAGAATAATTTTCACTTCTAAAAATACTGTGTAAAATAACTGATACATAATAATGTTCTGTCTCAGATATTGCGATTGCTTTGCAAATGGAGAATTTTGCCATATGTGTAATTGTAACAACTGTTCGAATAATCTCGGCAATGAAGAAGAAAGACAACGAGCAATCAAATCATGCTTGGAACGCAATCCTAATGCTTTCCGACCGAAAATTGGGAAAGGTCGGGAATTAGGTGATGACACAAGAAGACACAATAAAGGATGTAACTGCAAACGGAGTGGTTGTTTGAAAAATTATTGTGAATGTTATGAGGTAATTTTTTCTCTTCAACCCTGACTTTTTATTCTAGCGCAAGATTTAATAGACATTAAATTCTTTGATTACAGGCGAAAATTCCTTGCTCGGGTAATTGTAAATGTATAGGATGCAGAAATGTAGAGGAATCAGTTATAGAGAAGAAGTCATTAAAGGATCTTGCAGATGCTATTGAAGTTAGAACATCACAATTAAATTTGAGCAAATCTAAAAATCTACAACCAACTGAAATGAATTTCCGAATTCCTGCTGCTTCAAATACTGGCACAAGGTATATTATATTTTAAAAAGAATGATTAGATCATTAGTAGCGAATTACGTGATTTAATCTTAATGTTTCTTTTTGTAGACAACCTTTTAATTTCTTGACTGATAAAGTTGTGGAAATTACGTGTCAATGTTTAATGGCACAAGCTGAAGATGCTGAAAAAAATATGTTTGATGAGGAAACATCTCAACGACTGATAATCGAAGAATTCGGTAGGTGTTTGAAAGAGATCATCGAGTCAGCTTATAAAGCAGAATCTGCTAGTACATAGCAGGAGTATTCTCATTAGTTATGTCTATTGAGATAAGATTGAAAATAATATTAGAGAATCGTGAATTCACAAATTAGCAACCTTTGTACAATTTATAAATAAAAATGATATTGGAGTTCACGTAATGCGTGTGGTGAAAAATATTAACTACCAAAGAATGTTTGGAATGGGTGAAAGTCATGATCTTGGCATATCTCTGATAAGATGTAATAGTTTAAAAATTGGTTTCGGATGTATTGGATTCGTTAAACGAAAAAAATTGTTCATAGCTTTTTAAAAATATGATTATTTTTCTAAGTATATAATTATCTAAAGATATGATAATTAATTTTAAAAAATTGTAAACCTTTTTCTACAGATTTAAATGTAGGTTTTTTTTTCACCACTGTGCATAGAAACGGTAATCTAAAATATTTACCGTATAAATTTGTAATTAGGTTGATAACTTCTAATATATGTAGTAGTTGCGATTAACCGAAAAAAAGTTTTATCTATGAAAAAAATCATATATAAAGCTGAACGCGAGAGAAAAAAAAATAGCATATTGTGTTGAAGACATTTTTTGTAGAAATAGACTTATTTATCATAAGATAATCGATCAAATTCACAATCGTTTCATTCAAGATTATTTTATATTCATAAATTTCAAAGTTCAATATTTTCTACTTTTCTGAATTGCGTGAAATGAATTGTAAGTGGACGATAGCTCTGAATTAGCATGTGTCTAAGCTCGATAAGAATAGATAACATATAGACACTCTTATAAAAGGAAAAAAAAACACCATTATTTTGTAAAAGAATCAAATGTGACTTTTCTTATTCAAGCAACAGTTTAACATTTTAAAGGAAATAACAATTTTAGTTCATTTAATCAAAAAAATATAAATAATTTACTATTTCCACTAATGTATATTGTTTATAAATTTACTCATGTAAATATAGATTTTGTGTAAATTATAAATTATTCAATTATTTTACACTTCACATCATTGATATTTTATTTAAAAAATAATTTAATTACAATCATTACTATCTAATCTAATAATAAGATCATTCAAAATTTAACTATTTTATTTTTTGTGTTACTTATGTTTTCTGGTTTTTTTATTTCTTCAGCACCATCCAATGATTCTATTGCATTGTCTCTAATCGTATCAAGAGTTAGAGTATTATCTTCTTTTTCCTTCACTAGATCTGGACAGTCTTTCTTGAGATGTGTCACATCACCACATACTTTACATGCTCCACCTTGTGGATAAAGACCTTTTGGATTATCAGGGCATTGCTTTGCAATATGCCCTTGCTCCCGACAAATGAAACACGTTGCATAACGAAATTCTTCTTTCTTGTTCACTTTACACTCGAAATGAGTGTGTTCAGTTGATCCACATTTAAAACAAATTCCTGTAGCAGCTTCTTCTCTACCTAGCTCTGGACAATCTGATAAAACATGACCAGCCTTGCGACAATGGAAACAAACATTTTTCTTCACTCGAGCTAGCGCTTTCTCAGCTTTTCTTCTTTCTAGTTTCATCGCTGCATCGATATCTGATTTTGGAATGCCTTTCATTATCATTTTCTCTCTTAATTCTTTTAATCTATCAGCATCTTCTTTTTTAACTGGAAAACCATCGTATAATACAATTTCAATCTCCATTCCATTGATGATAACCTTAGTTGCACCTGGATCAGGTTTTCTTCTTTTGTGTTCCTTATTATCACGAATTTTTGGTGGTTTTCTTTTCTTTATCATTTTTGTATTATTATTATTATTATTATTAAATCTGTTATCATTTGATCTAAAATTGTTTGTTCTCAAATTATTTCGACGATTTTGATCAAAAGGCTTCTTTTCATGTACCTTGTCAGTTAGATCAAGTTGTTTATCATCTGTATTATCCTTGGCTTCATTCTGTTCTGATGATTTATCACTTTTGCCGAATTTTAAATTATTTTTCCAATCATTCCCTTCAATATTAAACATACCTGATGTTTCATTATTATCTTCCTTATTTTTTTCAGCACTTTCCTCTTCTGTATTATTACTCGTCTTATTTTTATTCTTCCTATTACGTTTCTGTCTTTTGCTAAGTATCACTGAAGGCTTTTTACTTTCATCCTGAGAAACAGTGTCTTGGTCACTACTCTTATTTACACTATTTACATTACCATTGTTTTCATCCTGGGAATTTTTATTTTTGCGTTTCTCTGCTCGTTTTTTTTTCTTCATTTTCCTTTTATCTTGATAATTATTGTTTTCTTGACTTTGAGAAAAACTTTTAGATTTTTCAACTTGTTCATCTTCTTTAGTATCAACAGTAGCTTTATGTTTTTTTATTTTCTTTTTTGGAGAAGTATCTGGCAAAGAATCACCTTTATGCTTTGTCGCTTTTTTAACATCTTCGAATTCGGCCCAATCAGTATTGGTATTGTCTAAGCTAGGATAATACAGAGATTCCTCTTTTTCGTTCAATAATTCTTTAGCCGATTTAGTTTTTTGTTTTTGTTCTTTTTCATTTGTGACTGATGACTCCAATTGTTGCTTTAAAACATGCCAAGGTGTTGATTCTTCAGGAACTCGTTCATTTGAGGCTTTGGAGCCTTTGGCTCGAGCAAACCTTGTCATCCTCGGCAAATATATGCTAAAATGTTTAAATTACTATGAATAAATATCGTAAAAAAATATTTATATTGATGAATAACTGAATTTAATTACAATACTTACGAGTTTAATGTAATCAACTAAACAATAAGATTCATTAGTTTTTCACGTTTATCAACACTGTCCACACATGGTTTCTAGAAAAGCTGGAAGTATACTCCATTCGCTATAGCTATAGGATCTTGTTGGAATCGCTTGCTAACTGCTACATCGACTTATCCAGCTTACGGGTTGTTGGAGTGAACACTTGTGGCGCTGAGGTTTGTTGACGCAAACAACAACTTAAAATATTCGATATTATTTTATAATTTATTGTTTCGCACATAAATTCTTACATTCAAGCCTGCTAAAGAACTAATTTCTCTGTTTTTTCAAATATTTTGGAATATTATTTTTTGGCTGGTCTAGCGTATAAGAATTCCACTCGCAGCATGTGGTTTGAGTTTCCACTTTCCACATGTTGTGTGTGAGTTTCAAAGATGCACTTCTACCAGAGAAGAGTAATCTTAAATTTAATTTAGTCAAACCACCGAAAGAGTGCTGGGACTATAGTCGAAATGAGAAAAGAGTTCCTTAGTTGCTTCAATGGTCGTGTTTAAATACCTCTCACAAGTCCAGCCGTTTTTTATATTAAAAAAATTGTAAAATAAGTCCTTTTCTAAAAAATTGATTGGCGGATGTCGTCATAATTGCGTCATATCTGTTGTCATTTTATTCATCATTTGATTGGTCGTTGTATTGATTGGCGGTAAATAGCTTTTATTTGAATTTTATTTTATTTTTAACATGTGTACTAAGGAGCGTGAAGCGCGCCATCGAACTCTAGTTGAGTAAAAAAGACATTTGAAATAGATTCTACTTATGGGATAATTAACATTATTGATAACTGAGGTCAATATAATATGGTTGTTAATGACTTCTCATGACTCTGAACAATTATGTATTGTTTAGAACAAATTGAATTTGTTGTAAATAATTAAAAATGTTTTTAATTTATTTAATTATTATGACGATAATTATATTTAATAAATATTACGTTTCAAGGTTCCAACTTAAAACTAATCAGATTTCCAGCAAAATCGATCCTGCTATTTTTTCTGCAGAATTAAAAAGCTGAAGAAAATGGTAAACTCGATGCATTAATTATGCATGATGATGATGCTTGTAAAGGTTTGAACCACCATATTCTGCATCGAAAACTAAATAGACAATTTTTTTGCGAAAATACAGTTAAAGAGTCATATCATTGTTTTTCATTTGTAGATATCTTTATCAAACAAAATGATGATCACAAATGATTAAAATCAAGTGAAGGGCTAGGTATAAACATATCATCTTTTCTGTTATTATAGCTCTCACCTTTTTTCTCATTCACTCTTTTACATGTCTTCTTATTCATTCTCTTACCATTTCTTTTTTTAAACTAATGGAAAATTTTCGAAACCAAAGTCAAAATTAGAACTTAGTCTCGATATTAAAATAAGTTCTGCCATCAAACTAGGACTTGAGAAACTTTCTAATGCTAGAATTAAAGTTTAGCGCTGAGATGTAATCAAATACTTTATTCAAAAATAAAAAATAGGATTTTCAAAGAAAAATCACAAATTAATTAGTGAATATTTATTTCAGCATTTTAATCCAAAAATTTACATATAAGAAAGTGGAAAATTCTTTTATTATTTAATAAAAGTGATTAAAGATAAGATTTTTTTATCAATAAGTAACCAATCTTCCGTCTATTGATATATATATATATATATATATATATTTCTATTTAAATTACTAACTAATTCCTACTGGAAGTTATGTTTTCTGTGCTTGTTAATTATATATCTTATAAATTAACTACAAAATTTCTTCACTTCATTGTTAATTAAATTTATAAAATGATATTTCACTCAATTTCATTCATATACTAGCTATTGTGCTTTCCTAAAATTTCGATAAAAAACATTATTAGTAAAAATTAGTCTACACTAATTTATGTAAAAATTCATCAAACCAAATTTTTTTTCACATACTCATCACCACTTCTTCCTACAATATTATTTTTATCGCCATTATTGCGAATCATTCTTTTGTCACAACATACACTGTCATTACAGTAACATACATGTGTCTTAACAATAATTTATTGCATCAATATTTTTTACTCTGTAATAATTATGCCTCTATTACACTATTTCCTCTACTCTTATTTAGTATTTAATATTCAATCAATTCACAACTAATAAATTTCAAATATATATATGTATATAATTAAATAAATTCTTCTCATTATTATAAAAATCATTATATGATAATTTTTCTCAATATTGCACAGCCTCTCATTTCAACCATTTGGCAGTACAATGTACAATATCAATTCATTAAACGTAGATTTGTATAAAAATTATTATTACTTAATTGTACGATTCCAATTTCTTTACACCATACATTACCTTAACTCGTCTCTTATATGGAATAGTCTTTAAAAACAGAAATACTATAAAACATACATTAAAAACTACAGAAATGGAAAATAATATTACTGTAGCACTAACATTTTTAGCTGATTCATTGTATTTTTTCTTCTTCTTCACTATAGTGTCTTTTATTTCTTTCGGCTCCGAAAATATCGCTGGCATTTCATTTTTCGTTGCGATCAAATCAGGAACTTTAGAGAGTAAAGAAGATTCTTTATTTATTTCATATGATAGATTATTTTTATCATTATTGTTATTATGATATTTGTAATTAAAATTATTATTCTCATTTTTATTACTGTTGCCGGTATTACTATGTTTTTTACTATCATTATGTAATGATGATTTTTTCTTTGATTTCGGCTTATCATAGTTATTTCTCAGATGCTGAGGAATCACAGATTTTTCTAAATTTACCAATTGAGTATCAGTTACCTCACAATCAATTTGCATCATTGGTATATGATTCTGAGGTGATGTAAATGTCTTGTTGTCGAGTGAAACTGCAGGAAAAACTAATGACATTCTTGGTCTCACTGTATTATTTCTTCTCAAAGCAGGTAAAAGTAAATGTTCTCCACTGAACCATACAACATAGAATGTATCATCTCGTCGTCTCAAACGACTACCAAAAAGTGAGAATATTTGAACTGCACTATTACTATCATTATTATTTTTTATTGGAGATTCAACACCATTGATTCGTGATTTTTCTTCTATCATCTTTTTTTCTTTTTCTTCATTTTTCTTTAACAATTCATTATTATTTCTGTTGTACTGTTTATTTATTTTTTCAAGTGATTCTGAAAAAAGTAATTCACCTAAAGATTTCTTTTTTTTTTCAGCATTATTATCTTTCTTTTCTTCGTCTTCTTTTGTTGCAAAGGTGAAATTTTTTAATTTATTATTGTTATTCATACCATCATTATCTTCATCGTCGTCACCACTAATCCATCGTCTCAACTCATAATCCAAACGAATCGATTCGGTTTGGTTTATAAACATAGGGCACATCGGAGGATGGTGATCTATCGCATCATCATCTAGCGGAATATCAGGTGATGACGAAGCACCTACACTGTCTTCTATTGTTGTTGCATCATTTTCGGTTTCATTCTGAGGTTCTGCCCACAATAAAGACCGCCCATGTCTGGTATTCGGTTGTAATACCGCTGGTAATGCCACCATATTAATATTAGAATTCGATAATGAGTCTAGTTGACTTTTATCAGGGGAAAATATACCACCGAAAAGCGGTAAATTTATAGAGAACATAAAAAATACAGCAAGTAAAATGGCAGTATTTTTTTTATTCATAGTTACTTTGTTAGTACTATTACTTTGTCCTGTCATTTTACAATTTCTTTCCTCTACTTCTAACAGCCGTTGCTTCAATAAAGCATTTTCTTTTTTTAGCTGCTTATTCAGTTCTTGAAGCTCTGAAATTTGTTTTTCTAATGACGTCACATATTCTTTTTTTTTCTTTCGCGAAAGGCATGCAGATTCGCGATTTTTAATCATTCTTTGTTGCCTCTTTAATGCTTTCAGTTCACATTCTTGACGAGCAGTGGTCAAATTTACATCTGGAATTTCGGTTTTTATTAAAATTGGAGAAACTTGATTCACTCCTCCTCCCCCTTTGTGATTAACTACAATCGGTGTGCATGCTGTAGTTGTTGTATCTTTAATTGTATCAATTACAAGGGTATTACTATTCATTACAACTTTCGGCTCCACTAACGGTTGGATATTTGGAATGGTATTGATTATTTTTAATTGATTAGTTTGAGGAAAATCTACTGTTGTTGATTTTGATTCATTATTTGTGATTGAAAGATTAATAGTATTTTTAGAATTAACCTGTTTCTGATTATTATTAGCAATATTACGCTTCACAGTCTGAATTTTTAATGGACGCATTGTTGAATTTTGTTGCTGAACATTTTTTGTTAACGCAGCAAAATCTTGAGCACTCAGTACAATCATTTTTTTCGGTTGCTCAGAATTTGTAGATTTTGTAGTTTGTTGTAGACAGAGCCGCTTAGCAAAATTTCCATTTCCCACTGAAATTTTATTACGAATTGGCTGCTGCTGCTGTTGAATTGATTGTCTATCATCATGATAAGTATTTAAAGAAACAAACTTCATAGGTTGAAACACTGATACATTTGTTGCTATTGTGGGAGGTGATGGAGCAGAGTCAGATTCTGGTGGAGAAATTGGAGGAGTATCAAAGTTAAATTTAATATTTTTTGCTGAAGGGTTGTCAATTAATTCTTGTTGTTGTCGTTGCAAATCTATCCCCAATAAACTTGATTCCGAGTGGCTTGGTGATGGTGGGAAAGATAAATGATTAGATTCAAGCTTTACATTTTTCATATCCACTAGTGACAGATCAACATCTGTAATAACAAAACATTAATTTATTCATTAAAGAATATTTATCCAATAATGGAGTAGATAAAATAAAACAAATAATACCTGCATCAGTAATGTTGGAAAACACATCATCTAATTCATCGATATTCAATCCAAACTTGTCAAAATTATTTAGGGAATCCAGAGATGCATCTTTCATTATTTCATCAGGACTCTCGTCAGCTTCAAACGATCCTCCATCCTCTTCGTCTCCCCTTCCATTTAAAAGAAGAGGAATTTCAAGGTCAGAACTTAATGATTGTAAAAAATCGTCCGCAGGAAGTGGTGGACAGTCATTATCTGAATCGTAAATAATTTTTTTTAGTTAACCTTGTTGTTATTTTTAAATTTAGTGTAAAAATAAAACTACAATAACTACGGTAAACAAAGAGCTTGTACTATTCCTATCATTGCATTCAAAAATGGCTTGGCAGTTTAGCAAGAAAAAAAAGAGAAAAAAATAAGAGAAAAGGATAAGAAATTCAGGGTCGACAAACTTTACGAACGTCGTATTGGCTGGTGGTATACATGGGATCATTAACATCAAAGTTTACAGGTGTGCACTCGGTATTATGCAATGCTGAATACAATGTTATTTTTTTCCTTCATTTAATAATAAAAATAAATTTAGACTAATAATCGTAAATTATCAACTGCACTCATTTCATAATACTCATATCAATTGCTTATCAAAATAAGGAATGTTAGAATTACATGAACAACATTGAATTATTTTATATTTTTTTTTTTCTAGCATTTTTTTTTTCATTTATTGTTAAACACTCTAAATTCTTCACTGAAATTGACCTAGAGTTAATGATTTTAACATCATTCATTTCACTATCAATCAAATATTTTTGATAAACTATCAACTAATTTACCTAAAGACCACAAATAATCTTCACAATCAATCATATTTAATATACAGTGATTGGAAATATCTTTTTTCATTATTTTATTCACACTTCCACTGTCACTTATTAGATGTTTTATAAAATAAACTTATTTCAACATTACTTTCATTTTACTTCACTAAATTAATTTAAAAACATGATGTACTCATTAAATGAATGAAACATATTTTATTGTGATTTTCAATAATCGACCATGCTGTTGGATCCCATAACGAGCTACGTTTGAATGGCCCGGCGTGGTGGTTGTGTATTATGTGACCGTTCATATTTTACATCCTTGTCTCAGCTCGTCGCCCGAGTCATATCAAGTGTGAGAAGAAGATAGGAATACTTTTCTATGCTATCTATAATAACCATGTACTAGTCGTAATAATTTTTCTGATAATTACAATACACATAGAGCATTTAGAATTTAAACCTAAATATGAGCTAAAGTCATTGAAACTGAAATGAAGTTCTAGCAAAATCGATTGTTTTTATTTTTTTGTAATCGAATATTGTATCGTGTGCATGTTAAAGATATTTTTTAACATTTTAAATATGCATGGAAATTGAAAGAACTTTTGACCATTACGCCGATAAGCTTTGCACGTTGATAGTGGCTGATAAAATTGGTCGATATTTTACAAATATAAGCAATAAATTACAGGATTAAAAAACAGAACCGTTTAACCAATGTGGTTTTACATAATTTTTTTTAAAAACTAATGCTATCGTTATGGTTATCATTGCGTATCAAGACGCGACAATACAATGTTACGGTGAATAAACACACAAGTGTTGATGAACAATCGACTTATATTAATAGATAACAGATTCAAAATATGTACAGTACAAAAAAAACTGATACACAAGTGTTTTTCATTGATATTTCCTACGTTATATGTAAATTTCGACTTACATTCAACTATCAATAAACGATTTTTTAAATTGGAGTATTTAAAAAAGGTGTTAAAGTTATTTATTTACGATTGTTGGAGTCATTTGAAAATTTTTTATTGAACAGCCATTGGGAAGTAATGTTTAATAGACTACAAGTTATTTATTTATGCTTTTGATCAATACAATACCTAGTGACTCAAGTTCTGGAAATATCTGAAAATTAGCGTCTCCATAATCCAACGTCCACTGAGGTTCTTCTTTTATGAGCATTATTGTAACAAAACTATTATTGCACTTGCTAATGTTTTTTAAATGTAATAAAATAACAAATTCTTTTTTTATCTGATAGAAAATTGATGTTTTGCAGTAGCCACGTTTCTATTTAATTATTATTACCATTTATCAAACACCAACAAACACTAATGCAACGCTTATACTACTTGTTATGTATACAATTGACACATAAGATGGTGGTGGCTACACCAGCGCTCAATAATAATAGTAAATAACGAACTACATTTACTGGGGAAAAAATTTCAAATATATATTTTGTCTTTTTTTTTTTATTATGAATATACATTATATTATTTCATTCTTTTTATTTTAAGAAGATGATTTCTTAGAGCAATCTGTTTATCTTTGAATGATCTTTTTATCTTTGTTTTTATTTTATGTTTAACCATTTGGTAAGCTTTCGTTTTCTTCTTTTCGCGGTTAGTTTTACTACACAGTGGATTCTGACGTCCGTCTTTGTAGCCGAATTTCATACGATCTTCTCTTCCTTTCTGTAAATAATAATTTAATTTTATTCATATGCATTGTTATAATTAAATACAAAAATGTTTTTAATCACAATATATTTTTTACATGACTTATTTACCTCTATACTTTCCACTCGAGACTGTTTATCATGTTTGCGTTTTTTATAAATATTTTCAATATCTCCAAGTTTGACAAGTTCATCTTTCTCTTCGTTAGCAAATGGTCTTTTTATTCCTCGTTTCGCTACATGCGGTGTTACTTGTTGCTTAATGAGAGCAGAATCTATTTTTTTGAAATCTTCATCAGTCAATAATCTTTCTACAGATATTAGAGCAGCTTTTTCTTTTTTTTCAGCAGTGAATTCTTCCTTTTTAATCTTCTTCATGCGTAAAAGTCTTTGCATTTTTTCTCTCTTTCTATCAAGCTTTGTTCTTTTTTGTTTTTTCATCCTTTTCTTGACTTCACCTTTTTGTTCATTAACTTCATTTTCATCTCCTTTTTCCTCATCTTGATCACCATCGTCATCATCATCATCTTCACTAGCATCATCATTGTCATCCTCACTGCCACTAACATCAATCCATTCATCATCATCGTCTTCACTATTTTCACTATCGATTTCAATATCATCATTCTTACTTGTATTTAAAAGAGTTTCAGCTCCGGGGACGAAATCTTTAACATCAACTTCTCCATATTTTAATGGTTCTAAAGCTATAGTAGCTTCTGTTGGCCGTCCTCGATCTTTCTTATGTAACATTTCTGGCATAATATTTCTGTATAATGAAATTAATGACCTTGCTGCCATCATTACACTACGTTCCCTATAATTTTTATACATAGTTAAATCTTGGAGAAGATCTTCATTCATAACAAGTGGACATCGAGAACACATTTCACGAATTGCATTCAATCCAATAGCCATAACATCACTCGAGTTCCTTTCAGTTACAAAGTTATTTGCCAAAGTCATCAATACGGGTGTGAGATTTTCTGGAGGAACCAACTCATGAGAAGCCTGAGCTACGAATTGTAATAATCTAGTTACTTCCCTTTGATGAGGCTGCAAAAATCGTTGAATATATGGATAGAAATTTAATATCAATAAATTGTGTATCCCAATAAGTCGTGAAACAACATCTAATGACATCAATTTAACTTCAAACCGATCATTATTTTTTTCTACTTGTTTGAATAATTTCTCTGCAAAATCTTGGGGATCATAAATTAAGTGTAAAGCTGAAAAATTAAACTGCGGAGCTTTAGATTTCTTCTTTTTTGTTTTTACCATTAATTGTTTAGCCTTTTTCAACTCTTTATCGCGCTTCTTGGATTTTTTATTAAATTTATTTGCCAACATGACTTTTTTTAAATCTGGAACATCATCATCACTATCACTGTCATCAGAATTCTTTTCCTCATCAGAATCTTTACCAAGAAAAAACTTTAAACATGCAACCATAATTTTGACGTTTGACCTTGAGAAGCATCCTGTTGCAATGACATTTACGGTTTTTGCATCATTCCAAATATTTTTGTTATATAATTCAATCATTATATCAGCAGCCATTTTTGCAGCTCGAGCACTCGAATTCTGCAATTCTTTGAACATGAAATTTTGTAAAGCTGTATTTACTTTCATATTTTTATGCTTGACATTGACATTTTTTATATCATTTATTATATGATCTCGTAAAAATTGACGCAGTGATTTATCTTCACAATTTAATAATTCAAAGAATAAACTTAGCAATGCTGTTGGATCTATCAAATTTTTACTTCTCAATAAAATCAAAGCTTTGCAAAATATCTAAAACATGAAAATATAAATACATACATTCGTATAATCGAAATAGTCAGAATGTTTTTAATAAATTACTATTTCTTTTCAACATATATTTACCATTCGCATATCTGGATCAAGAATTCTGTTACAACTTTTAAGAATGTCTATAAGTTCTTGAGGATAATTTACCAATTCGGTTGTAAAGCATTGGGCCACCTGCATATACAATAAAAGAAAGTATTATTTTATGTAAATTGTTTATTAATAAAGATTACAATCAATAAATTGATAAGTAAAAAAGTAAATTAATTAATAAAATCACACAAATAATTTTTAATGGTAAAACCAACAGTTTTAGCTATAACAGCAATGAAATCGTAATTAATAGTACATTTGAATTTTGGCTCATCTAGATCTGAGTTATCTCCTCCAACAGTTGTTAATAAACCTAATCGGCACATCGTAGAAATTTGAGCTATTAAATTAGCATTAAGATCTACTTTTTCATCTATAATAGCACAAAATATAGCGAGCATTCTAGTTAATGGAAAATTTCGTGGGCCTGCTGGTTTTTTTTTAGCTTTCGATGGTTTAAATCGATTCACACGTTTTTTCTTTTTTTTACCATCATCAATTTTTTGTTTCATAAATAATCTTTTATCTTCTTTTGGCGGATTATGAGAAGCTAAGTAGGCAGCAATTAACCAAAATTTAGCATAAAATGGCAGTTCAAAACTTAACGCTAATTTTGTAGTTGATTCAAAATCTGGAGCAAATTGAGTTGTAGTACAGTAATCATCACTAGATGAAATTCTTAAATAAATTACTTCTAAGTTAGCTTTAAAAATAGGAGCAATATTTCTCCATAATAATTGTACGTTATCTTCACGCGTGCATAGTCCAGTTTTAAATGGCTCGATATATTTGACAAAATTGATTTTAGCCATATAACGAAGTTCATTTATATCACGACAGAAACGATAAAATACTGACAAAAATAAATTTAAATAATTTCTATAAAAGTCATCGCTATAATCACTACTTTCAGCAGGTCTATATAAAAAGAGAATTTCTAATATTTCATCCTTTATATATTGGGGAAAAAATATTCTAATAGGTTTGCATTCATCGCCTCCAATCGTTTTGGTATAAAATTTATCCCATTCTAGATCGGTTATAAAAATAGTACAAATATTTAATCCAGTCAGTTCTCTTAATCTTACAAATACTTCTAATAGATTCAGCTCTCGTAGTCTTTCGCATTTATCTAATACTACAATTACTGGTTTTTCGAAATTAATTTTCTGAAGATGATTAATGAACTGCATTATATTATCACATTTAAATTTATTATCTTCAGATGATTTTATCGATGAGGTATTAGTTATATCATCTAAAATAAATTGAAATAAGTTTTTAGATGTAGGATGCTCGATGCAATTTATAATGGAATAATGGTAATCGAGATATTTTAAAAGTGATTCTATAATTAAAGATTTCCCAGTGGCAATGTGACCATATAAAAGAAGAGTTGGAGGAATTGGTTCGTCGTAAAATGATAAGTTACCAATTAATGAGTATAAAGTTCTTAGAACTTTTTCTCTACAAAGAATGGTATTTTCAAAATATTTCAAACACGCTTCCATTTTGTAAAGGATTAAATCAAAAATATCCAATTATTTATACCTGAAATACCAAAACGTTTATCATGTAGGAATATTGTTACTTTCTTTCCATATTTAATGGCTTACGATATTTACCTGGGCCAAAAACATAACCAATTCATCAAGGCTTTTGTTGTACTTTTCAGGTGTTAAACGAAAAACTTCTAGAGTTGACTTGTAATGATTGTATTGTTGTAAAAACTGCAATAATATACATGATAATTTATTCATCTATTGTAAAAAACACAAAAAGATTTATTTTTGGAAAAAAAATGTCATCAGTTACCTCTTCCTTGTATGATTCTGGATCACGCTTGATGAGATTTTGTAGCTGTGGTAAATTATCAGGCAGTTGATTGTTATGTCGTACCATTTTTTAGGTTATTCAAGAATAAATCTAATTTATTAATATATCTATAAACTATTAATTAATTAAATCATTTTATAGAAATAATATTGGAAAGAACGACACGTGCTAAATAGAGTAACCTAACACAACAGCGAGCAGCTTGCTTTTTGCTACGTTGGTAGCCTTGAAATGTCGCCCACGAGGAATAGAACGTTGGTACCCATGTTGCACACAAAGCGGCGAGTTTAGTGGTGCGGTGTCTGTGTGTATCAATACAACTTTTTTTTTAGTGTGAATAGTAAATTAAATAAATGAAATATAATTAATTTGAATTTCAAAAGCCACTAATCTGCAATTGCTTATTTTTCTTTTGATGGAAAAATATTGTTAACAAACAATAGTTGTTTACTATTATGTAATTTAAAGGTTAAATTGTGGTTAGCGGTAACACTTTCACTAACTTTAAGCGGGACTTTTTTAAAAATATTCGCTGAATTTTAGTGTTAATTTGAAGATTATAAATGTTTGTTATAACATACAATTTAAAGTTAAATAATATAATTTTATAAACTTGTTATTCAACATCAATCAAGACTTACCATGGCGGATTATGATAGTCCATTAGAGGAAGATGAAGAGGAGGTTTTAGTTTATGTTGAATTTGAAGGTTTTTCTGGACCAGATACTTTTTGCAGTGAAAATCTTCAGTTAGATATGATTGGATTGGATACAGAACATCCTCTAATCAAAGTAAATGATAAGGTAAGTAAAACACACATTTAAATTATGATTTTTATTTTATTTAAAAAAAAAATTTGCTTGCAGTATTATGAAGGAACTTATGAAGATGCTGTTGGAACATATATGTTCTTTGAAAATGATGATAATCCAAAGTTTGAAGATCCAATTTTTGATACTGTACCAAACTGGAAATTTTCTACGAAAACTAATAAAATATTAAAAATGAAAAGAGTCTTTGTCAAACCAAAACTTCAATTCCTTGATGACTCTAATTCAATTCCAAACTTAGAAGCTATTAGAGAGGCTGGAATCCCTCCGCATTATCAAGAAAATGCTTTGAAAGTATGGGAAACAATGAGAGAGAATCGTCGAGAAGCTTTTAATAAATATTTAGAAAAACAAAGACAGAAAAAGGAAAAACGACAACAAGGAATTGAACTAAATTCCGAGTCTGATGAAGAAATTGATGATGATGATCCGTTTGAAATGTACAATTCTGATGAACAAAATGATGATTCTGCAATGCAGTCTACAGAAATTCAAGTTCAAGATAATTTAAACAATACCGAAAATAATTCTAATTCACTAACAGTCATCGATCCAGGCCCTTCGACATCAAAAGATAGTATTCCTTGGGTTAGTCCTGTTACAAATATTACTACTACAAATTCTACTTTAACCAGTACTAGTACTACAACTACAACTACAGCTTCAACTTCAACTTCAACTTCAACTGCTACTGATACTGTAGAAGAAAATGAGTCACGTGAATTTAATCACAAGCCAATAGAGATTAAAAATCAAGGTTACATTAAAGTTTTGCAAAGAAGAAAACCGAAAAGTGAGACCCAACCTACTAAAAAATCTAAACAAAAAGGAAAAGGAAAAAAAAAAGGAAAAGTTTCAACAACTTGTGATAAACTATCAACCATGAATATTGATGAAGAAAATAGTGAAAGTGCAGAAGTTAGTTTAGATGAACATAATAAAAACGCAACGAATGAGCACCAAAGTGAACATTAATTTTAAAAAAACATTGAGGAATTAAGACAATGAAGTGATACTGTAAAAAAGTAATTGGTATTTCTTATTTATATATAAAAATTCTATAACAACATTTTATACATATTATTTTGTAAGTTAAAGAAGCATTTAAGAATCATTTGTAAGAAAACACTTGTTACAGAAATTATTTTCATAGTTAACTATCATTTGACAATAATAAATACTGAATCAAATCAAGATTCACATTAGCTTGGAATGTTTTAATTAATAATCTATTGTTTATTGCTTTAAATTCATTCATTCACCAATCAAGATCACCCGGTAATTCATCTGGATATTCGCCAGTCAAACAAGCTGTACAATGACCGATATAAGTACTCTCGCGATTATCCATACCATACCGCACAGCTGCAACAAGTCCATCAACTGATAAATAGGTCAGCGAATCAGCTCCAACTTGTTTTGCTAATTTAACGCTATCTAATTTATTCGCAATCAATTCCTCTCTTGTTGGAATATTTATACCCATGTAACAAGGATATTTCAGTGGAGGAGAAGCTATTCTGACGTGAACCTGTCAAAATACGTTTTTATTTTACAATTTTAAAGTTAATTTTATTATTCTTTGTATAAAATTACTTACTTCTTTCGCTCCAGCATCTTTTAACAGTTTAATAATTGGTCCTATTGTATTTCCTCGAACTATGGAATCATCAATAAGAACAAGTTTCTTTCCCTTTACATTCTCAGATAAAGCTCCAAACTTCTTCGCAACGCCTAATTGTCTTAGTCTAGTGCTTGGTTGAATAAAGGTTCTACCAACATATCTATTTTTACATAAAACTTCTGCAAATGGAATCTTGGATTCTCTTGCATATCCGTGGGCTGCAGCTGTTCCTGATTCAGGTACAGAACTCACAATATCAGCTTCAATTGGTGATTCAACTGCGAGAACTCGTCCACATTGCATACGGACTGAATATACCATTTGACCCTCGAAAATACTATCACTTCTAGCAAAATAAACATATTCGAATATACAAAATGCTTGAGGCCTCTTGTCTGGTCTCTCTACAATCTCAATTGTCTTAATTCCTTCTCTAGTTAACTCAACTATTTCTCCTGGAAATACTTCTCGTACATATCGTGCACCAATGCTAAGAAAACCACAAGATTCTGAAGAAATGACCCAACCTTCTGGTTCTTCATCATCTGAATCACTCGAATCATTTCCAGCTAATTTTCCGAGTGGTATTATTTTTCCAAGACATAAAGGACGATTACCATAAGGATCTCTTACTCCATAAATTTTATCTCTTAACATAATCACTAATGAATAAGATAATGGAGCAAGCTGCATTAGATGCTTTATACGTGCAGGCCAGTCTGGACCATTTATTTCACCTTCCGGTGGATTCAAGCACAATGCTTGGGTTATTAACTCTGAATCTGAGTGTGTAGACAGACCAACTCCTCTTCCAAGTACCTGTAATTTTTATTATTATCTATCACATAATGTTTGATCATAATAATTAGATAAATAGATATATATCATTACTATTACCATTTTTCTCAGTGATTCAGTATTTACAAGCTCACCATTGTGAGCAACAGCTAGAGCACCATGTGCTGTATGAACTACAAAAGGCTGACAGTTTACTTCCTCACTTGCCGCACTTGTACTGTATCTTGTGTGACCGATACCCAAATTTCCTCGTAATTTTTTCATACTTTCATCATTAAAAATGTTATTTATCAATCCCATTCCCTTATGAACTCGAAATGATTTTGCACATATTCCTTCACTCGTGACAATACCTGCACTTTCTTGACCTCTGTGTTGTAATGCAACCAATCCTGAAAATTTAATTGTATATTTAAAAAATGTTGCTTTCAAATTGCAAGTATTAATTGTTGATTGTAATTTACCTAAACAAATAACTTGACTAACATCTATTTGAGATGGCCAATCACCAGCTGCAATGCATCCAAATACTCCACATTCATGAGTTAGTCCTGATGATACTTGTCCACGAGTGGCTCGTTCTTTACTCCAACATCCTTTCTCTACATTTTTTGATTCTAATGACATATTTGATAGTGCCCATTTTGTTGCTTCTGTGTCACCAGACATTTCTTCAGTAAACTACATAAATACATCAAATAATTTAATTAATTTCGTGTTTAAAATTGCTAATTTTAAAAGGAATGATTCAGATTGGAGAGAGTGTAGTGTTATTTTTAATTTTTAATAAATTCACACAGAGATTTAATTTAATTAGTTAAAAAAAAGAAAATAGAAAACACCTATTGATACAGATCCAACGAAATAATCACTTCTTGGTTAAAAAAAAATATCAGAAGAAAAACTAACACCTTGATTTGACAAAGCAAAGCAACAGTGGATTCTATCAAAGCTCAAGTAGAACTGATCTTTGTCCCGCTTAATTTTAGCAGGTTTTTCTCAAGGAGAGAGAAAATGAGCCTTGTGGGGGTGACTCGAGATAAGTGTGGGAAGGAAGGAGGTGGTAAGAATTTTCTTACCCAGAAGATGGACATAAAAAAAAGGTCAGGTAAATCCTTTGTCACATGTGGGTTTCAAGGATTTAAAAAATTTTCATTTTTTTTTATAAATATTATTATCAGGACATGTGGAAGAGTTTGGAGACTAGGACATGTGGCTCGCTTATGGAAAGGTTTGGTTGTATAGCTTGAAAATGTTTTTTCTCTGTATGTGAGCCATTTTTTATTATTTAACACTTAGCAAGTATTCATGTAAATAAATATTCATTATAATAAAAAATAAAAATTCAAAAAAAAACTGAAAAATAAATAGAAATTATTTACTTGAGTAGTTGACAAAGATGATTCTACTTTTAAGTAATGTAAATAACAATATGATAGTTGATCACCCCACTGGAATAATTTTGTTGCATATTATAATATTGATATCTTGCATGCTCTTATAAACTATTGACCCCCTGCAAGTCTGATATTTTATTTTATTTTTTACAAAATATCTGTATACGTCAACATGTAAGTGTTTAGCCTGATAGTAAATATTTCATCACTATCCAGAATATTCTGATATTTATTTTTTAATAATAAAAATTTTTAAAAATTTCTCTAGCACTAATTTAAAATATTAAGACTCAAAAAAAAATATCGATAAAGATTTTTAAATGTCTTTAATATTGATTTGAAACCGGTTAGATCCAATTTATTGCGTCTTAAAAATTTCAAATACTCCAAAACTTCATAATGGGACTGTACTTTTGATAAAAGTGTGTTTCAAAATACTCAAAAATTTGAATAAATTATTCTAAAAAAATATTTTCAATTTTATGTTATAAAATATTGGTTTATTATCATTAAAACTATTGAATTTCTCATTCAAAAGATAATGATCAAAGTAAGTTTTGCTTACCACGTGTGATTTCAGCGTCCTATTATGATGTATGTGTATAGGTAGAAACTAACGGCCTCGTGGCGTCTTATGAGACAAACAAGAACGAATTTAAGAAAAAGAATATTGGATCAAATATGTTTTCTTAAGTTAGTAGTCATCAGATTGATTACGATTCCACAGTTAATAAACTGCCCTGCTCTACAGTTAATTATTGTAACGTAAGATCTATGCTTTCATCAATTCATCAGTAATCGATTGAGATTTCAATACAAATATATATATATATATATATATTACAAGTTTAAATTCCATAGCCTTTTTTGATTAGACAAAATTATCTGCTAATTACAAAATTATTGGCAAATTCCAATTGATAAGGACTTCTTCGTCATATTTATCAGTTTGCTTATTTATTTTACAATATGGGACTATCTATCATTGATTATTTCTTAATAGTGATTTGATATTAATATTTAAAACATTTTATATTTTCGAAGGTTATTATCTTCTCTCTCGGTGATAAAAAAAATTCTGAACCAATCATAGAATATTTTGAGTGGGGAGAAAAAAAGATCATCTGGAGTATACTTCGTTTGTATACCGACACATCTATTGGATTCTTCGAACAATCACCATGGCTGGTACGTATATATCTTTTTGTGGTTATTTTTAAATTATAATAGTGATAATAATTGCCCAATTTACTCCTCAATTAATTTTATTTGGGCTACATTCGTATATCTATAAATATATTACATATAATAAGCAAGATTTCAGTAATAATTTTTGAAGAAAAATCTTTTATTGACTGTACACACGTGTCCAAATAGATATCATGAAGAGGCACAGTTATTTAGCTAAGATTTTTTCTATGATCTTTGAATAAATCGATTATTAAATGATTTTTATTATTATTTTTTATTGATTATAGGCCTTAAAACTGGTAAACTAATTATTGAAGGAAAAACCAAACAAGTTTTTGAACTTGTTGGTGATCCATCATTATGTCTTCTGATAAGCAAAGATCGTATTACCGCTGGTGACGGTGTTAAAGCTCACGATTTAGCAGGAAAGGCTGCTATTAGTAATGCCACTAATGCTAAAGTGTTTGAATTACTTAATAAGGCGGGATTGAAAACTGCTTTTGTCAAAGTTGCTGGAGAAAATGCTTTTATTTCTAAAAAATGTCAAATGGTTCCTATTGAATGGGTTACTAGAAGACTGGCTACTGGTAGCTTTCTAAAAAGACATCCAGGTAATAAACATTCACATGTTAACAATGATTATTTCATGAAAGCGAGTGTATTATTAATGAATTAATTTAATTTATAGGTGTACCTGAAGGATACAAATTTACTCCTCCCCTTCAGGAGACTTTCTACAAAGACGATGCTAATCATGATCCCCAATGGTCTGAGCAACAAATTATTTCTGCTCAATTTAAACTAAATGGAGTGACAATTGGAAGAGATGAAGTTGATATAATGCAACAAACGACTTTGGCAGTGTTTGAAATTTTAGAAAGAGCCTGGGCTACTAGAGATTGTGCATTAATTGACATGAAGATTGAATTTGGTGTTGATTGTAATGGGGACATTTTAGTTGCTGATATTATTGATAGTGATTCTTGGAGACTCTGGCCATCTGGTGATAAACGACTAATGAAAGACAAACAGGTAAATAGAATTTTAAAAAATCAGTCCTTAAATTGATTGAGATTTAATGAATAATTGTTTTTAGGTCTACAGAAATCTCACTACAGTAACAGACGCTGATTTAGATACTGTAAAACGTAATTTCAAATGGGTAGCCGACCAGTTAGAGCATTTAGTTCCACCAGTAATGTCGAAGGTTGTAATTCTGATGGGATCACCATCAGATGAAGAGCACTGCAAGAAAATCGCTAAGCATGCCACTGATCTTGGCCTCGAAGCACAATTAAGGGTTACGAGTGCTCATAAAGGAACGGCTGAAACATTGAAAATTGTCGCCGAATATGAAAAGGTCATTTGAACTTAGCAATGAAATCAACAACTCTCTCTCGTGAATGATAAGTCATATCAATTAAGCTGAGAGATATAAATTATGCTAATGAGGGTTCTTTATATCTTTCTGTGTCTAGGTTGTGTTGATCGCAGTGGCAGGCAGGAGCAACGGTCTTGGACCAGTACTCTCTGGTAACACTACGTTACCAGTCATTAACTGTCCACCAATTAAACCTGACAACGTTGCTCAGGACATCTGGTCTTCCTTGAATATTCCTTCAGGTATTTATCGAAATGAGAATCAAGTGTAAATAATTTCCATTGATAAAATTAATTTAAATCTGTAGGTCTTGGATGTACAACAGTTGTATATCCAGAAAGTGCTGCTCTTGCTGCTGCTCAAATTCATGCATTGCATGACCATGTTGTTTGGTCACGACTTCGTGCTAAGCAGTTATCAAATTTCATCGCATTAAAACAAGCTGACGCAAAACTCAGAAACCTTCATCTGTGATAATATATTTTTATGTAATGCACAAACATATTTTTATTTTTTTAATCTGAGCGCTATTTTCCTCTTACAATAAATGTTTATTGTGGCGTTAATTGTATATACAATATTATTACTTTTATTAGTAGTTTTATATTGGATACAAATATATAATATTCGTGTATTTCCTGCAAAACAACTTTTTGAATAAAAAATTAAAAAATATAAATACACTATTTTTATGTAAATACTTTATTTGTAATGTTGATGTTATAATTGATTTAATTGCGCTAATGATTTGATTTAATTTTTTTAGATACTTTTTAACAAGTATTGAATTATGTTTATACCATTTGTATCAAAGTATAAATGACTGTCATAAAAACGACAATATTTAAATAAGAATCATCATTATCATCAATTGATGATCCTATCTCATCTTCTCCTTCCTCATCATCATTGGCACTGTCATAGCTTGATCTATGAGAGCTATTATCTCTCTTATTTGATGCTATTATATAAACAGAAATCTTATCAAACTAAAAAATTTCTGATGCATAAATACTTGAATTTTTAGTTAGTAAGTGTCATTAAAGATAGCAGGGATGTTGATCATTATCAAGACAAAACTAAACATACGACTCTAGAAATAGAAGCTTGCCTGATGATGAATTAAACGATTATAATAAATGTTAAAGCAGAAATAACGTCCAAAAAAATGGAATGAAGTAGACCCATCAATCGATACTTGATTTGGTTCAAAGTGTAACAAAAAAAGAGTCAGATCTTTACTATAATTATTTGAATAAATAATTATACATAATTATATATTATTTAAATAATTATAATTTACTAGAATTACTGTCAATAATTATAACTATCGACTACAGCTTATCTATAGATAAGCTGTATGTTGATTACTCTAATTGGAGTTTAGCAATAAACATCTTTGTTTAAAAGTACAAATGTACTTCTGGAGGTACACAACTATGAAGAAAAAATTTTGGAGAGAACATTGATAGAAAACATTCCGTAACAATGCTTCAGCGGCTTTAAATCAATGTAATAACTAAACATAAATAAAACTTCATATGAAAAAGATCATTATATTCGAGGTAAAGATTATTTATAAACAATTATTATTGATAATTATTTATAAATAATCATCTATTTTAAGGTTACACCATTGTTATATAAATATTTTATTTACAATGTTGATGTTATAATTGATTTAATTTCGCTAATGATTCAATTTGCTCTATTTCTTTTGGACAATTCTTAGTAAGTACAATTGAACCACTCTCTTCTATAAGAATGTCATCTTCAATACGTATTCCTAAGTTATGAAATTCCGGAAGTGCTAATTCATTCTTAGGATTTACATAAATACCTAAAAGAAATTTGTGCTTTTTATTTTTATTATTTAATAAGAAGCAATTTGTCAGTATGATCCAATTTATATTTACCTGGTTCTACAGTAATGATCATTCCTGGCTTTGTTTGAAGACTCCTCGTAACTTTTCCTACATCATGAACGTCCATTCCTAAATAATGACTAACATGATGTGGACAGTACGAGTATGCAGCTGAGACAACTTTTTCAGAAGAAAAATCCTTTGGTATTAAACCAATCTCTTGTAATCTTCTACCCAGTAGTCGACACATTTCATAGAAAATCTGATCCAAAGTAATAAACTCTTCTACTTTTTTTATCAACGACTTCTGGACTTCTAAGACTATTTCATATAAAATTCTTTGCTGAGGAGTAAAAGTTCCATCAATGGGCCAAGTTCTTGTGATGTCTGATGAATATCCATGATACTCACAACCTATACCAATATATCCACATTTATTTTATTTATATAATGATCAATTATGTACGTTTTTACTTACCAGCATCCATCAATACCATTTCTTGCCTATTTACAATCTGATTATTTTTTATATAATGAATGATATTGGCATTTTTTCCTCCAGCAACAACTGGAGGATATGCTAAGTGTTCTGCTCCATTCATTCTACATTCATAATCCACAATAGCAAATAACTCATGCTCACTCATTCCTGGTTTTGATACTTCTATAGTTTTTGTGATTGCTGCAGATGCAATGTCACAGCTTTTTTTCATTAATTGAATTTCTGCTGGGGATTTTATCAGTCTGATATTGTGAAATATTGTTTGAGGAGATGTAACACTACGTAATCCTGTTGATTTAACTAATTGTAATATTTTTTTATGAAATTCTGGATGAATTTGTTCATTATTTTCATACCAAAATGTACTATTTTTGTCTTCACTGATAATGGAAGAGACGAAAAATTCGAAATCTGATATTGGAAGAGATCTATCAACTCCAAACATATCTGTTGCAGCTTCTGCTCCAGTTCTAGGTCCATCCCATAACTCAGATTTTAAATCTTTCTTTTGTACAAATAATGTTGATTGATATTTCTCACCATTCACTACAATTAATAAAATACTATCTGGCTCTTGACATCCAGTAAAGTAGAGAAAATCGGTATTTTGTCGAAAGAAATAAGGAATTTTATCAGACATGTAAACCTTAGTTGCTGATGGAATAATTATAATATGAGGATGAGATGATATTTTTCCTGTTTCAATGATATGTTTGACTAATGTTTTTCTTCGTTCTTTGAACTCTTCCAATTTTATACCAGGGACTAGTTCACCAGGACTCAAGAGGTGAGGATGAGTTAATGGTGTAGGTTGTCCATACATTTTTGGTGGCTTCTGATGACTACATGTCTGTCCACTGACAAGATTTTGAGAAATAACTGTTGAATAAAACTCAACAAGTTGAGATCCTGAATAAATAATAATAATAATTAATATTATAATTGATAATACAACTATCTAAAAACAATTCTAATATTCAAACTCCAAATTTAAAGATTTTAATTAAATCAACATACCAAGTTTATCCACTCGCAAGTTGGAATATTTTTTGCACAAATTAAATAATCTACTACTTTGATTGAATGTTAATAATGTCATTTTAATTAATAAAATTAATAAAACTTCTGTACAGATAAAATTTTAGAGGTTTCTTCACCTCTGCACGTCCCCTACTGCCACTTTAAGCAAAAGTACACCATGTGATCACGATTGCACAGGCGCTGTTGTACATAAACTTTTTAATTTGAATGGAAATCACACGTTTACTTAAATAAATATATTAAAAAGAATGAGTAAAAATAGTATGAATGTAATGTTATTTTTTTAAATAAATAACACATGATGCAAATATTCTCTCAGATATTTATGAATTATTCTAACCTCAGCAACTTCAAATAATTAGTCATTTGTTAAAATGTTGATGTAGAGTACGGATTTTTAGTGTAGGTAAAATTTCAAAAAATTAATTCTGTTTTTATAAAAAAAATTCGTAGTAAAAATGTATCATACTATTTAAATTAATATATTCAAAATTATGTTTATGTAAAATTTAATTAACCAAAATGCCATGTGATGGAAGAAACGACAATTGCAGACGCCGTAGGGAATTATTAACCCAATTAAAATGTATTGTCGATTCTATGGATAGAAAGTGAGTAATTAATTTTTATTTTGTAATAAAAAATATTAATAGTTATTTATAAATAAATTTAGAAAACCATGCGAATGGGATAAGCCATCAGCTCCACCACCGATTAATATTTGTAAAGATGTACCACCTCAACAAAATTCATTTGAACGATATGTTAGTGAATTGAAATATCACATTCTATCAAATACGTATCATATAATAATTTAATTTACGTATAATTTTTTTCAATCATTTTAGATTCCCATCAAAGATACTAAAAGTGTATTTTTACGAGGTAGTGTGATGCATAGATGTGAATGTATCAAACGAAATGGTTTACAAGATCGATGTATGATGTGGGATTGTATGGGTAAACCTGAATGTATGACAAAATTATATCCAATATGTGAGCCGGGTCAAAAAGCTCTTTCTAAATTTATGGAGCATGGAGATGTCAATGCTGCACTAGAAAAATTCATCGCAGCAGACAAAGCTCGTGAACTAGCTTTGGCAAATTACTGTAAGCTTGTTAGTCCTGAAGTGAATAATGATGGCATTGAACGTTTACCACCACCATTCATTACTCCTCCATCTACGTTTTCAACCTCACCATCTCCTAAGGACCCTAGAACTCAGCTAAAACATCAAAGAATGTTCAACAACCAGGAGCATCAAAGACTTCAACAACCTTATCCACCAATACAAGGGGCTCAACCATTACGTCAAGAGCCAATTTACCAACAGCCTATGAGTTATTCACATACACAGGAGCAACATCAGCATCAGCATCATTTTCATCCACCAAATTTCAGATATCCTACATCTTTTACAAATAACCAACCAGCTTATCCACCACATCAAGAGCATCCTATGAATCAACGGTATCAATTTCAAATGCCTACTCAATTTGTACAGCAATACCCGCAACCTCATCCACCTCCTCCTAATCCTCCTTACATACAAAATAATTTTCTTCCATGTTAAATGTTTACATATTAAACAAAAGTCCATTCGATATAACAAACTTCAATAGATATTTTTATATTAATCACCAACGAATACATATTTGTCTTGACCTCTTTTTAAAATAATACCTTCATCATTTAATTTGAATATAAAACGATTAAAATCTTGAATTATTACACCTCCTCTTGTAGCTATTTCACTCAGCTCATTTTTTGTAAATTCTGTATTTCCATCCCTTGTTTCCTCTCGTAGGAGTGCTATAAATGCTCTTACCTATAAAAATTTTTTAGATTATTAATTTAACATTTTACTATTCAAGTTATCAAATTTTATATCAGAGTAATTTTTATTACAAAAATTAATTTTTTAAACTTACTTTGTTTCCTGTTATTCTACCGTTATCCACTTTTAAAGTTCCAATGAAACTCTTTTCTGGTACACTGGAAACCATGAACTGAAATAATTCAACAACATCCAAAGCATCTTGTTCAGTTGTTTCAGTTCGTAATTCTAATTTTGCTCGAGCCTAGAAAATTAATTATAAATAAAATATAGAACATAAAAATATTACAAATATAATTAAATACCTGAGTCAGTCTTATTAATGCTTCTAATTGTCTAGTAAATACTGGTAAAGATCCAAAAATATTTGGACATTCACGAAGTTTTAAATAAAAATCTTTCAATATTTCTCCTGATGCTACGCTTAACTTAGGTTTTACATATTGTCTTGCATATGCCACATATTTCCTTAAGAGAATTTGAGGTATTGTTTCATTAGGTCCAAAAGTCACTAATCGTTCCATAAGCGAACTTTGTTGATCATCACTTTGTTGGGAAACTTGTAATCCATTCTGTTGTCGAACATTAAAAAATCCTTTACGAGATTTAATCACATGTGCACATAAAAGAGTATCTCTTTGTTCATCAGGTCTATCTAATAATAAAAATATTAAATCAAATCTCGATAAAAGTGGTTGGCTGAGATTCAAGTTTTCAATCAATGTTTTTGAAGCATCATAACGTCCACCTATTGGATTAGCAGCTGCTAAGATAGAAGTTCTAGCTTCTAATGAACAAATGATTCCAGATTTAGCAACACTGACACTCTGCTGTTCCATAGCTTCAAGTAGAGCTTGATGTTGCGTTGGCATTTTATCAAATTCATCAATAATACAACAACCGCTATCTGCTAACACTAAGGCACCTGGCTCGAGAGCAAAATCTGTTGTTCCAGCTTCTTTGGTAAGTGTAACAGTTAAACCTGATGATGTGCTAGCATTACCACAAACATAAACACTTTGAGAAGCTATTTTTGAGCATGCTTGTAGCATTTGTGATTTTCCAAGACCAGGATCACCAACCATTAATACATGAATATCATCTCGAGATGTTGCAGTACCGGTTCCACCGAATAAACTTAATAGCAATCCAGTTTTAATCATTTCATGACCATAAATCGTTGGACACAGTGAATGAACTAATAGGTAAAATAAATCTTGACGGCTATGAATTTTTTTTATTGCTATTAAATCTTTATTATCTAATTCTACGATACCAGTCGAATTTTTCCCCTGAGATTTGTTTTTATTATCAACTATTGATACAGCTTCCATATATAAAGCATTGGAACTAGCATCTTTACCTTTTTGTATCCCATCATCAGTACCACGAACTTTTACAACTCCTACGATTGTTACATCGTCACCAGGTGCACATGTGTCCACTAAATCATCAAACAGTTCAACTTCTAAAATTCTAGGCATTTTTCCACGATCATCTTGCAGTGTATCCAAGTGTTCTTGCAATTTTACCACTTGATATGATATTGATCTCACATATGGAGAACTAAGTACTGGTTTAAATTTACCTTTTCCACATTCTTTACATCTTTTCGGCATTGTTAAAATTCCATTCGGTTGTTTTATTATTATTTTTGCCTTACACGAAATGCAAAAAAATACAAACCATTGAGCTAAGTGTTTTACACGACCTACTCGAATGATACAACCTCTTGTTGCTATCAATTTTCCATAAGAGCTAACTTTGATGTCACTTGATGGAATTAATGGTTTGTAATTGAATATTTTTACTCTCAACATATGAAGACTTTCAATGAGTTCATCTGAAGGTAAATTAATTACTGCCTGATGAAGTCCTAAACCTAAACAACTGAGAGTTTCTTGAGGATTATCTTGTAAATCGCTTTCAAAGCTGCTCCAATCATCCATAAAATCTTCATCATTAAGAAAACTATCAATGTTTACATTAAATGACGGCCCATCATTCGATATGCTAGCTGGAATAGCTGTGTTTTTATTGAAAAAATTTTCTGCTGCCTCCACTTTGCGAACAAGTGGTCGATCTTTACTTATATCTGACGAATAAAAAGAAAAAATTATCACAAAGTCTTTGATTTTTTAACAAGTATTGAATTATATTTATACCATTCGTATCAAAGTATAAATGACAACCATGAAATCGGATGTTAGGATCATCTTTGATAGCATAAACATTTAAAAAAGAATCATCATCATCGATTGATGATCCTATCTCATCTTCTTCCTCATCATTATTATCACTGTCATTACTTGATCTTTGAGGATTATTGTCTCTTTTATTAGATGCTATTATAAAAAAAAAATCATATAAATAAATTAAATATTAACAAACATTATTTAAATTAAAAGTGTGCATTACGTGGTGCGTTGTTTTTGTTGGCATTGTTTGATCGTCTATAACCTTTTCGAAAGCGTCTCCAAGGTCTACTCATAATTAATATTAAGAACTTATTAAAAAATATAAACTTATGACAAAGCTATTGAGACATGAAAGTATTTTTTTAAGAAAATATTAAATAATATAAATAAAATGTAAATAAAATTTATTAACACGCATCTCACCAGAGACCAATGCCAAAAATTTACCGACGGATCAATATTTGAATTTTTAGTTAGTGGCATAAAAGATAGAGTAATTGTGCAAGTTGATGGGTATAGTTTGATAGTTTGCCGTCAGTTTTACAAACAAAATAAAAATGAATACAATTTTCAAATTAATCTATTTTTATTTTGACATGTGTAATACATTTTTTTCTTTAGACCAAAAAAACTATTATTCATGAAAGAAAGAACTTTAAATTTGATTATCATTAAATTAAATTATTTTTCAATCCTACATCTAGCAATAAATATTTGTTTATAAGTTTTATATACCATATTAATAATGCAATAAATATGTTACCTAAATCAAATTAAATTTTATTAATTATATCGAAATTAATAGCTCCTTGAACTAAGCCAATTTGATGGCCTGATGAGAATCTCACAATCACAACTCCTCGACCCTCATGTTTAGGAGTTAAACAAAACTCACAAGTTATTTCTTCATCTGGCTTAATTGGTTTTGCAACTATGAATTTGAGTGTTTTTTTGTAAAAACCAACAGCTTCGACTGTGAATTTTCCTCTTGTCAAATTAGTTTTCAAGGGATTAATAAAAGTTGCAGACATCTTTATCTGCTGATCAACGATAGCATCATCTTTTTTCTAATAAAAAAGTATAAAAAATTAGCGATAAGAATATTCAAATTCATAATAAATTAAATCAACTTATTTTTACCGTAATTTGTATCTTAGGCTTTTCAAATTCCAAATTTTCTTTTGCAAGAAATTCATAATTTGTTCCATGTACTTTAGCTAAACACTTAACATTAACAACACAATCATTGATTGTATTCACAAGTTCTTTACATTTATCAAGATCAATATGAATGATTTTTTCATCTCCAGGTTGAATAGTGTGCTGATCATTTATAACTTTCCATGGCTTGCCTACTCTTTTTCCTGTGTAATGTTTTTTTTCAGCACAACATACCATTGAAATTGAGTATTCTTTCTCCGGATTCTTATTTTTAATCATAAGAATCGCACTAAAGAAATGATTTATTTAAAAATTAATATATATAATTTTTAAAAACCTCAGATTTTTCTTACAACATACCCATAATTGTCTTTTGAAACGTTTTTGTCACATAGCATGAAATCAAATTTAACATCAATAAACTCTTCATTCATGTAATAACGACTGAAGTAATGGTTACATTGCTTCAAAGCCTTCTGGAATGATTCTCTTTCCATCGTGCTTCCTAAAATGTTAAAGCATTTTTAATTTTCTAAATATTTTTTTCTATTCATAAGAAACAATTGTACACAATTTAAAATTTAATTTGACTTTCATACCTTCAGGATGTTTATACGAATGTGTTAAATCTTCTCTCGCCCATTTCCCTACAGCTTTTGTACTTATGTTTACTCCAATACTGAAATAAGGTAGAAAAGTTATTAAAAATTCAATCCTAATAATGTTCATAATTATTAATGATGTTGTGGTTAAGAACTAACCGATTTACATATTTGTCAAGGAATTTCAGAGGTTCAGTTGGTCCACTATACTTCCAGCACACTTCATCAGCATTAACTTCAGAATAAATGAATTTTCCATCATAAGGCAATAAAACATCACCATTTTTGATAGCTTCAACAGACATAGGACCACAACAGAAAATACCATCACTTGCTTCTTGTGGTGTGGCATCAACTACTTGCCAACCATCATATAAACCATCTCCAATATCTGGTCTCTTCATCCAAATTTCGTTCCAGACATGGAAATTCCTAGGATATAAAAACTTTTTTATATCACAATTGACAATTAATAACATCCTAAAATACATATCAAAATTATTTTACCATATAGAATCATTAGTAATATCATCGATGTCTTTAGCATTGTCATCATAAAAGTAGTCGATAGTTAAACTACCCTCTGTATCATGAGCACTCTGATAATTAGTAACAACTCGACAAGGTAATCCCAAAGCTCGACAAACAGTAGCTAAAACTCCAGCGAAAACCCAGCATTGTCCGTAATTTACTGATTGCTTTTTGTCGTAGTATTGTTGAAGAATTTCTTTGGATCCAGTCCATTTCCATGGTGGAGTACCATCTTCATATTCTTGAGTCCATTTGCCAGTTAAGACACCATTATCACCATCATTAGAGTTTATTGCTGCCGTTAGTCTTCTTGATATCTTGATAGGATCGTTTCTAGATGAAGCATCAACCTTTGCAATGTCTGATATTAAATATAAAGCACAGTCAAGAATATTCTCCTCGAACTGAGCATATCTCCAAAATGCTGGTTCATTCACGTGAAGTCGCCAAATGTAGCCAGTGTCTGCTAATACAAATTCCTTGCGCTGCTCTTCATCCTCAAGAAAGACATCGTCATCTAATGAGTAATAATTATTGGAAACATTCTTTAAAAAATTGATAAATAACAAATAAATATTAAAAAAACTATTTTTACCTTTAGACCAGGGATTGAAAAGAAGATAAATAAGATGTTTGAGATTATAATGGTGAGATAAGTCAGGATTAGTTTTATTCTTTGCATCAATTTCAATTTTCCATTTTCCAATTATTGCATCCGCTGGTGAGTAAATCTATTTAAAAAATTGTAATTTACTAACCAGTAAATTTTTTTAAGATTAAATAAATAGTAAGTTAAAATGTACTTTAATAATAGCAGAATTCTCTTTGCTTTCAAGGAGAGTAGCAGACCAATGTTTTTCTGGTAATTCTTCAACAGTACGTAGAGGGAAAATAACATGAGTACCATGTTTAAGAGAAGCAATTACGCCAGTTAATGTAAAAGTAAAATAAATCTCATCAATCTCTTCGTTAAATTCTCGATTAAAATGTAACTTAAGGAAAAATTCTTGTCCACGTCTGACTACTAGTCTTTTTCCATCATCTTTCCGACGCATACGATCAAATCTGGAAGTGTTGTGATGATTACCATTGACATGGATTAGAAGATCTACATTCTTGATCACAAGATTATCCGACTTCTTATCAACTTCTAGGAATGATTAAAAATTTATTTATCAGCAATGAAGATTATTCAAATTTTTGTAATAATAATGATCTACATACCATCTACTGCTGATTCAGATGTAGGATGAAAGTTAGCAGCTACTGGTTTAATACGATTTCGAGCACAATTCATTGATTCTGCATTCGATTGATTTGCTTCATCATCTGAGTAATCTTCTTTGTTATCAATTGATCGAGATGTCTTAATCAAACTAGGTTTATCATTAGCAAAGAAAAACCGAAACACTGATGCCATTGTTGGAAAATTAAAAAATTAATTCTCTTGTTCGCGAACTCACAAAATATAATATCGAAAAAATGATATTTTAATTGAGATCGTATCAACGTCTTCGTTGACACCAACTTGACAATTGATTTTAAATTATTTTATGAACAATCTTTAATAACTTTGGAAATATAGGCCAATTTTCTATTTCCCTAATTTTGTAATAATATTTTTGTGTTTTTATCTCTTAATTATTTATTATATAGATTGACATACTTTAATTATTTGTTATGATAATGACGATTTCAACAATAACAAAGTTACTGCATAATTAAGAATTTTTTGTTGATGAAACACTGATAAATTTCATGATGAGGTAAATATGAGTGATTTGGTAGCATAGATGTAGAGATAAATGTTAATTGTTCTTTTGTGTAATACAACTTATTATCGAATATTTAGTTGTCACTATTATTAATTTATTTTGATTTATGAGTGCAGTAAAATTTATTTATATATTGTAAATAAGTTAAAATTAAATTAATAGATTAATCAACTTTTATTTTGGGCAACAATCAGTGGTGTGTAATGATAAGAATTTATTTAAAACCCATTTGACTTCATAATACGTAAACTAAATTAATACCAAAATATTTAAAATAATTGGCAATATATTATTTAATAATTATGTACTTTAGTTAAATATTTAAAATAATGCATTATCTTTAAATAATTGAAAGCAAAGAAATATAATAAAGTTAATGTATTCTTTTTTTGTGGGCAAAGTCATCAAATGATAAAACAATTTCTAGTTACTTTAATTTTCTAATTATTATTGTAAACTCAATTATTTATTATAATTTATAATATGTGTATTATTTTCACTTGCCAACTTGGTCGACTATACACTTTGTTTCCCTGATTAATCCAACGCAGCAGCTCCAGAAATAATTTCAATAAGTTCTCGAGTAATGACAGCTTGACGAGTACGGTTGAATGTTAAAGTAAGTTTATCAATCATTTCACCGGCATTCTTGCTAGCATTATCCATGGCAGTCATTCTGCTGGATTGTTCACTGCATGCACTTTCTTTCATGGAATAGAAAAGCAATGAGGCTAAAGAGAACTCCAAATAGCTTTGAAGGACATCCTCATCAAGAGAATCATAAACGGAAAGCTTTGGAGCAGATGCTACAGCTTGTTTATCAAATAATGGCAGTTCATCAATTTTGTAAGATACTACAGACCTAAATTTGTTATAGACGATGCTTCCAGATCCAAAGCTATATCTGAAAATATATAATAAGATTTATTATAGATAAAGTACTTGGAAATGTTATCAAACAATTGATCTTTATCAATAATGTAAAAATGAATTATGTACCCAGAGTTCATGATCTCATTAGCGATCTTGGAAGCATCAGTAAATGTTGGTGGTCGTCGACCTACTTCAGATGCAACGAAGAGAATATTATTAGCGAACATTCGTGATAATATTGCTCTTGATTTTTCTCCAATGCAAATAATTTTAGTGTTTTCACGTAAATTGGAATCTGCGAGTAATTTATCACGAATATTACGAGAAATTCCGCTGTGGACGGCTCCACAAAGACCTCGATCACTCGTTACAGCGATCATCAATTGTTTTGGTTCAGTTTCAGGTGGTTTGATCTCTGCTTGTTCATAGAAGATTTTGGTTCCTTGACCCAAAGGCCTTGCTTGCTTTAAATCTCGTTCAGCATGATTGTATTTAGCGGCTGACACCATCTTCATGGACTGGGTGATCTTCTGAATGTTTTTGACTGATTTTAAACGAATAGAGATAGCTTTTAGTGTGGCCATGCCTCTCTGTTGGTTTTGTTGTGGAGCAATTGCTGATACCCGTGGTACCAGGTTAGTCGTTTGACGGAACATCTTGATCTTATTAGTCCTTCACTAAAACAGATGGATGTACTTATTGGAACCACTTAATAATTATAATGTAACATAACTTTATCATCAACAAAGCCTTTAATCATTGTTTAACATAAATGATTAATAAATTGGAAAATTAATCTTCCAAGCATTTATGTAATCGTCAGGTGAACTGTTAATAGACAATTTTCGTGAATAAAGTGTGATATAATTAATTGACCATATTAAAAAACGATCATATTGAAAAAGTAAGTGTAATAGAAAGAATTCATTAATTGTTTGGGATAGGTATTCTTATTGTAATTCAAGAAAAGTAAGACAAATGTAAAAAAATTACCAGCTAGATTGTAGTGATCAGAAAGGCCCAGTCACAAAATTTACAAGATTGCCGACTCCATATCTGTGTATTTTCACAGCTTAAACTTAGCTGATATAAGATAGAGAAACATGATGATTTGTCGGTAAGCTTGATCAGTAGTGCGAAAAACTGCTAATAGGCGTCTCTGGCTCATCAGCGCGAAAATTTAAATTATAATAAAAACTATGAGCACTTAAAGTATCATTTATATCATTGATATATGAATATTTATTGATAAAACAATTGTAAATATTTTACAAATTATTAATTGATTGTTTTTGTAAAAAAACTACCATTTTTTTCGCTAAATTTCTATATAAATGTGCATGTTCAGAATTAGGTTCAGCAAAAATGATTGGTTTTCCTGAATCACCACACTCTGATATTTTTTCGTTTAACGAAAACTTAGCTAAAATAGGAACCTCTGAAAATAAACGTTTAAAAATTAATTACCATCATCATACAGATAAAAATAACAACAGTTAATGTAATATAAATCGTTATTTACCAAGTTCTTGTGATAAGTTCATGCTACCATCTCCAAACAGTGGAACTTCACTAGCACACTTAGGACAGATGATGCTTGACATATTTTCAACGATACCAGCAATTGGGATTAACAATTTCTGAAACATCTTAGCTCCTCGTCGAGCAACATCTAAAGCCGCCTTTTGAGGTGTTGTGACAATTAGAACACCACTGAGAGGAATATTTTGAATTAATGACAGAAGAGTATCACCAGTTCCAGGTGGAGTATCAATTATAAGATAGTCAAGAGGACCCCAAGCTACTTTACGTAATAAAGTATCTAATGCACCCATCACCATCAATCCTCTCCATATCACTGGACTTTTTTTATCGACTAAAAATCCCATCGACATACTAAAACAATTTTTTCAATGAAAAATTATTTTAATCAGCAAAAACTTTGATAGACAATCTATAATAGAAGATAACCATTTAATGCCATAATTTACAAGTGGTTCGATGAGCTTCTCATCATTAGTAAGCGGTGCTTCATCAAGATTCATCATAAGAGGTATCGTAGGGCCAAATATATCAGCATCTAGTAGCCCTATTTTTTTCTCTGGTTCAATAACTTTAAGTGCAGTGGCTAAATTAACACTAGTCGTAGATTTTCCTACTCCACCTTTTCCTGAAGCAACTAGTACAATTTGTTTTACTCCTTTTATTGGCTTTTTTTCTGGAAGACCTTTACTCAATATTTGTTGACGTCTTTTTTGTTCATTCAATTCATTTTCTGAAGTGGATGATGATGCCCAACACTAAATTAAAATGTGATAAATAAATTTAATTGCTTGTTTATCATTTTATTTGCTGAAAAATAATTTATAATTACAATCAGTACTTTTAATTTAACTCAGTATTTTTAAATATGATTGCTTACTTTTAAAATTGTTGGCAATTGTTTATCTCGAGACTTGTAATTGGATAATTTTAAACAATGCATTGAAAACAATTTCGACATGTTTAGAATTTGTTGTGCAATGGAATTAATTAAAAAATATTCGTTAATATAATAATGAGATAATGATTGCAATTTTATGAGGTATTTAATTTTTTTTGTGCATTTTAAAACCACAATTATTCCTTTTCAGTCGTAGTTATTGAAAACTGCTGCCGCGCAGTGGACGTTGCGAATATCAAACGCACATAACCTCTGATGATTTGTTAAACAAACAATCATTTAGCTGTTAAATATTAGTTAATACTGTCAATAACAATTAATTATTGAAACTACACAAGTAATTAAAACGATATACTTTTAGAATATAATCAATTAATCAGTGTCATTACGTAAATCAATACTTTTACGTAGTTGAAAGGTATCACAAGAAATGCAATTTGCTTAATTAACCTATAATTCATATGCTTCCTGAATGTTTGTTTTAGACAAAGTATAATGTCTCGGCCCTTGTATTGTTTTATTCAAACTCGTAATTACTATCTTCGAAAAACCCCAAGGGAATGGAAACCTGATGGAGTTAAGTATGGAAAAATAACCTATTATCCTCGGTAAGTGAGTTTCGTTGAAATAATATTTTTAGTAAGAAAATAAGTGTGGTGTATTATCAGTTGAAAAACTTCATACTGAAAAGCCGAAAAGAAATTGATTTTCAATTTATTAATTAGAGATGCAGACCATAAAGATCCACCTTTCGAACCGACTAAACTTTTAATGGTCCAACGTGTGAAACCTTATAAGGGTAATCCTTATTGGGAAAAATACATTTTAGATGCTCTTAGACTAAATGAAGTAGTAAGTACATAAAAAAATATATAATTAAAATTAATTATCAATTGCAATTTTTTAATAAAAATTGCTGTTGATGATTATTGTCATATGTAATTTTATTAAAAACTTTTATTATCAAGGCTAGCGATATTGCGATTGTCAAAAATATACCAGAAATATGCGCACAATTGTGGAAAATTAAGCATTTAGTTAAAATTACCCCAATTCATTTACCGGAGAAATTACCTGAGAGTAGTGATTCAGTGCAAACTTGGCTTCTTGACAATGGACAGCTCTTATTAGCACCTAAAGTTGATAGTGCTCGTGAAAAAGCAACTGAAGAATTTATGAAGGATCCTAAAAGACTAGATCGTGAAACATTGAGAACAGAATTACGAAAGAGATGGCAAAGGGCATATAATTTATAAATTTAAAACTTCTAATCATGTATATTTTAGAAAGATGTTGGAACAGCATTAATATAACATGAGTAAAAAAAAAAATATTATTATAATTAAGTTTTTGGTAAAAAATAAAATGATAAATAATTATTATTGAAAGGAAATTTCAATAAAATGACCAGTATATTCAACAAATAGTATAATTTATTCGCCTTTAAACTTAGCCTCTGTCAAACAAGATTTTACAATCTACCAACAGTAACATTAAAATGATTTACAATAAAAGAGTAATGTTTCTCTAATTTTCTTAATTACTTGTTTTATGTATTAGGTTGTTTTGTTAGTTCTAAATTTATTTAGTTACCTTAAGTTTCAAAATTTTCCTAAAGTTTAAATGGAAGATAATAAGTGCCGCGTTGGGTCAGTCGTGCGGACCTAAATATAATTAGATTAGATTATTATAGTTACATGTTCATTATTTCAAAAGCAACTCTGATCGTTTAGTTATTTCATAATGAGCTCTCAATAACTCTTAGAACGATACCAAGTACTCAGTACAAACGTTAATTAATAATTTATTATATTGAATAATGTATTATTAATTAATCATTAGTTTATTGATTCATTTAAATAACATAGTATTAAGTATAGCCGATTATCTAGGCCAGTTATATTTTTAAGTTACTCGAGAATGATTGAAAAATTTTTTAATTACAATCACTAGGCCGTTTGCAAAATTCTCAATTTTAATGTAACAAACTTAATATATTTAATTACAAGGCGTTTATAATTTTACATTAGTGAAACGAACATATCGAATTTTAATTAATTACATTTTTTTTATTTATACTTTTGATAATGCTAATTTATTTGCATTTAAGCTCTAAAAAAGTCTTCTTTATTCTTCAAATTCTCGAGCTATCTATTAATACTTGGAATTTTTTTTAAAATAAAAACAGTTCATTCATGTCTTCTCATTCAGAAAATCCTAGACAATAAATTGAAAGACATAGTTCATATACTTCTATCCCTGGACGTAAATATATTGACAATACTCTTTAGATTTTATTCTTCACTTCTTAATTTTAATTTTATAATTGAACAATTTATTTAATAATCCGAAATAAAATAATCGGTTTTATTTAAGGAGAATTTGATCGTCTTCGGTTTCGAACTTTCCAAAATTTTCCATCTTTCGAAGTATGATGGATAGAAATAGTATTTTGTCCTTTAGTATTTTTTTCAGGCATGTAGATTTTAAGTAGTCTAGCAGCCCGTTCTTCTTGAGCTTTATCAGACATTTTTCCACTTAAGAAACTGAGTAATTTAATGCTACGTCTTCGAATCCTCAAACGATGAAGGAAATTTGTTTCTTGAGGTCTAACAGACGTACTATCATCTTTATCTTCCTCTAAAGCTTGACTCATTTTATCTGATCGTTTTTTCAATTGTTCCAAGTGTTTTCTTCTTTCAAACTCTAGGTCCATTTTTTTCAATTTTCTCTTGTCAATTACTTTCTGACTAGTTTCTGGTCTATCAAGTGAACTAATTTTAGAAAATGGTTTGAGGGCAGGTTTGAGAATTTTTCCACCTTCTGATGATTTAGGTGGGGTTGCTTCAACCAAAGTAACTCGTTTCTCAGGTTTCTTCTCCGATGTTTTGACTTGGACGGAATCTTCATCAACATCTGAAAGCTTACGATGAAGGTCCAGAATTTTTTTGCGAAATTCTTCATCTTCTTGACTCAGTTTAGCAAAGATTTCATCACGTTCTTTATTCTTTTCCTCATCTTCAATCTTGGAGCTTATAGAATACAACCTCTGTCACCACCATCCTACTTGATCCTTCCCACTTCCTGATAAATCTTCCTCTTCTGGTAGTGGTTCTAATCTTCTTCGGTTCAGGTAGCAACGAAGTGATGAAAAATTACTGTTACCAAGTAACTGATCCATATTGATTTCTGTTACATTACAATCTTCAGAATCACCACTCTCATCAGGGTCATCATCAGCATTCAATGTCAATCCATAATTGTCCTCTCCAGTGATGTTTCCATTGATTGACGGCTAGATAAGTTGTCAGGTACATGAACAGCTTTGTTTAATAGTTGTTTTTGCAAAGAGAAGAAAAGCGTTGTATCATGCAGAGCCGTGCGAAGCTTTATTTTCTAATGGTCATTGCTATTTGATGTTCTTATTCCACATCAGGTGTTGGAAGGTACAGTCTAATCTATTGGTGCTTCAATTAATCTGGCGGCAGTGATAAAACTCAAAGAATCTGTACCTTCAAACATACATGAAAAAAGGTAGTTCTTTTTTTTAAAACTTTTACTCATAAAATATTAGAAGCTCATTTAGAATAATTCATTTATCAAGTCTAACAGTAAACTTTTTTTTTTAGATTAAAGAAGTAAAAGTTGAACAAAATAGAATCCACTTTTTTTCATGAACCAAATGAAGAATATTATATAAAACTTACTGGACTTGCAGTAAAACTGTCATCATCAGGTCCTCCGGAAGTTGGTGTACCCCAGATGTCATCTCCAGATGTTCCTCCTGATGTTGTACCTTCTTCGTCATTAGGATCTAAAGAGAACTCCGTTCTTTCTGGTGGTACAGGTGGTTGAAGTAAATAACTACCTACTCCTTCGCTTAATTGCTCTAAAAAGACCATCTTACTAACGACAAAATTACTAGCTCGTGTTGTCCATGATCTTAAACCTGACGGTGGTGATTCTGGACATTGGTTATCGTCTTCTTGCTCATCTAATTCATCATCTTGATCTAAACTACTCATCGTCCCAAATCTCCGCAGTGCTCTTGATGATTAAAAATTATTTTATTCATTTATTTAATCGAAATTACATTTTAAAATATTTATACTAACTGGTAAGGAGGTTCACCATCACAGTCCAAGTCATCTTCACTACCATCTTCAGTATTTCCATCAGCAGGAGTACAATTGGTACTGCTTCTACTTGGGCTGTCATGAATTCCATTCTTTAATCTGTGACTCGGACAAAAGTCTGGTGTGGGCGGAAGTACTGATATTTTTGGTGGGAGAGGAGAGAAAGGGTCTCGTGGAAGAGGTGGAGTAGGACACCCAGATCTGTAATATCATTTTAATTCTTTATAATTATCATCACCTGTTATACTAAACGGTTTTTAATACTCTACATTACACATTTATATACATAAATTCATTCATGTACAAATAAAATTGCATGCTTATCAACAAAAGTTTCCTATAAAACACTAAATAATACTTTTGTTACAGCAGCTAAAGAAACTTTGAAAAATTCAATGCCACTTCCATTATAAAAATGACTATAATCAACTCAATATCAAAAGAATAATTGTAGATATGCAGTTGGATTTTATTCTGTTGAGCAACATAATTATCAAAAAAAAAAAAAAAAAAGAAAAAGCTAACTATAAAAGAAAATTCTATCCTAATCACGACACAAAAACTCCACCTGTGGCACCTTCGGCACATGTTGAGCGAAGAAGTAGGTGTCTCCTTTCCATTTTTCTTCAAGGTAACATTACTAGATTTAACGGTTGACAAGCTGGCACTCGATGTCGTGCTGTGTTGATCAGGATCAGAACTTGGTACAGTATTTTCTTCAATTCCCTGCTCATGAACTTGAACATTCGTTGAAGACTCTTTTGGAGCACGAGCAGCCAATTCTTCTGCTGTCCATTCTTCCAAAGATATTTCATGATCAGGTGGTGGTATTTGATGAGAATTTCGAACCCATTGTGCCAAGTGATTATTTTCTTGATTCGAGCTGCTACTTTTTTTGGCTATTGATTCCAAACTTGTCTCTTGGAGTTTGTCTTCGAGCTCATGAGAGTTTCTTGAAATAGTGATCTAACATAAATAAAATAGAATATTTATTAAACATGAAAATAAAACTCATCATAAAGTTTCTATAAATGGAATATACATTTATTATTGTATTATACAATGATGGAGTTTAGAAAGCTTATTTAAATGAAAAGTAATACCTGAGGACTAGCTGATGAATCACAAGCAGTTGTATAATGACTACCAACGTAAGGACTCTCTTCGGGACTGGGTAAGGTCGACGTATCCGTAAATCCTGTATTCACATAGATGCTAAAATGGGCAGAGTTAAAGGGAAGATGATTCAGAGGCTGGGGTAACTTTCAAGGGATTAAATAATTGATGTTATTAAACTTCTACTCACATCTGACGTTGCAGAAGATTATGCCACACAGCTTTTAGTTCAGGATTAGGGGCACGTAAAATTAGTACACGTCTTCGTGGTCGACTGTGAGGACTACATCCACCACTTTGAGTCACGTCTACATGTCCGTTCTGATAAGTACCATTTTGATTGATTGATACTTGGAGACGGAATTCAGTAGGCCGTTTTCGTACGGTGAAACATGCTTCTGCGATATTTGATAATCGAAGTGGTTCTTCAGTAACAAAGAGAACTCGATCACGAGACACTCGAGCAAATACCAAGAGATCTGTTAATAAAAGAGCCCACGTTGGTTGGAGACGTCTTCCTTCAACCTTTGCCAGTGCTCCACCGAAGAGCCTTTGATGAGAAAAGGTTTTCAGAATGTTAATATGTTATTTGTATTCACTTGGAAGTGAGGAATATTAAAAATTAATTATTTAAAAATTATTAAGACAATTATTTAAACTATTATCTTTTTAAATGTAATCTACAAACTATGAACATTGATGAATAATTAATGTTCTAAATGTTTGATAACAATTTCTACAAAACTATCTGAATGTACATTCAATAATCTAACAAGTAATTATTAGAGTGAATATCATTTTTTAAAGAGAATAAATATTTAATGTGAACATGAACAAACCAACCATTGTCTGCCAGGCATTGCAAGGGTAAAAGGTTTGCATCTAGCAAAGACCAATCGCGATTCCACTTCTTGTAAACTTAACAAAGGTCTTCCAGTGTCTCGAGGTGGTTCCATAACCCCAGCATTAGCAGTAGCTTCTCTATAGCCTTGAGCTAGATCTCTTGCTTTCTGACAATTCCTGGGAGACGCTAGACCTAGCAGCCTTGTCATTTCTCTGAAGGAATCATACTAATAAGATTTCAACTTGACTATGACAAGGTTCATTCTCACCTGTAGTGTTCTAAAGGAAGCAATAATACTCCTGTCAAATCAGGACGACGTTTATGAGGCACAGCAGGTTCACAAACCAATTTTGCAAAAGCTGAATTTCTTCGCAATGCCACTAGAAGACAGCAAGCTCTTTGGAGACCACTCAAATACCTCCGGTAGCTTGCTGTTATTCTAGGTATTCTTACTAAATAACTGTCAATACCACCACCTTCATCTCGAATCTCTTCTGATAGTTTCAATAATTCTTCTAGATTTTGGAAAAGAATAGTATGGTCTGTTGCTGACAATATATCACGTCTTTCTGCTAATGGTGTATAAAAACGGCTAATTCCACCTTTCAATACACTCCAGTAACGAGTTTCTCTGATGCTCAGCTCCTCCTCAGGGGGTGCATCCGGTGCAAGATTTGGAAAAATCTAGAGGATTTCTTTGGATACTTTGGGTAATTGAGGCTTTTTTTTCATTTTTTTTAGCTTTAAATTGATAATATGACATCAAATCAATTGATTAATTTAAACCTGGCCTGTAATATTATTCCAAGATATTTTTTCATAGCATTCAATGTTGATATAATGTCATATTAATGTGATAAAGTTTATGTTACCCAAAAATAGATAAAATTTTGTTTTCCAAATTATACTACTCTTCAAAGCAATTCATGTAAATTTTTATATTATCAAAACTATTGATAAAAATATTTTTCTAACTGTTCTATACGACAACTGAATCGACTAGAATCTAATCTATCAGTCTAAAATTAGATCTAGAATAAAAATTTTTATTGAATACAAATTTGAATAGTATATATTTTGACAAGTACATGCATAAATTATTATTATGGCCTGAATGGAATATTTGAAGCCAAAAAAAAAATGGGAAAGGGTAAGGAAAAAAAAATTAAAACACAGTTTTTACTTTATAAACAAAACTTATTGGTAACAAAAAAGAAAAAAGAACAAAATACAAAATGTAATCTCACTCTCGCGACTTGGTTGATTAGATAATTAGTTTAAGTATAATTAGACGAACAACTTAGACGTTTGGTAACGAACATAAAAAATGTATATATTATTTTAAAACGTCATATTATTCGCGATAATAATAATAATCATAATAATAATTTAAATGATTACTGCTCATTGTATTAGTTATTATTTCTCTTATTAATAATAATAAGCTCTGTTCAACGTATACTTGGTCATTTGACTCCAATTAAATACAAAATAAAACATATACAATTATTGAAATAATCAATAATAATTAATAATACATCATGTACATTAATATTAATAATAATAATAAAAAAAAGTAAAATGGTTAAACTTAATGAAAATAAAGCAAAAAAAATTAATAACACAGCAGACATTTTTTCCTAGACTTGTCCATTACTTGCTAAAAGTTTGCTTTTTTTAAAAATTTCTTACTTAAATATCTTCGCAATTATCATTACTCTCACTGTAGTACAAGCAATCATCGAACAAATAACGTCAAGAAACAATAATGAATTACATAAAAAAATCATTATAATTATAATAATACAATTGAATAAATAATAATGAAGCAATTAATGGATAATAGGGGAGTTGTTGAAATTTTAAATTCTAAACTAATACGCCTGTACCGACCTCAGCGGTGAAGGCAATCGCTTGTTGACCATGGGAATGATCAGGCACAGGTTGCAGCGTTACATTCACCAGGCTTGGTCGTTGCGTGCTACTGACATGAGGTCCTGATTTGCGGTAAACTTCAAGAATCAACTGATTAGTGGCAGCTTGAATCAGGTTAAGTATATCCTCGCGAGCTCGCGTGACAACATTTGTCGTGTCCACAAATACGACATGATCTCCTGGCCTTAAACCCGCTCGCTCTGCTGGGCTGCCAGGGTCTACACGTTCTACTCGTGGTGGTCGTCCCCACGATAATGAGAAACCCCATGGGACCTTTAATTGATAAAATAAGAAATCATTTAATAGCATGTTGATGCTGATAAAAGAATAATTATTCCAGGTATGTTTTATTAAAAGCTAGTATTTTAATAATTTACAGAATTAGATTGATGGCTTTGGTTTAGAATGTGATAGTTTATTTACCTGATTGGCTAAATTTTGTCTGATCAATCGCCTTGTGATTGTGCACGGCGTTCTTCCGCCTCTTGCGGTGAATCCGGGGTTGAGTGGTAAACCAGTAAGTGGATCTAGAGGTTCTAACTCAAGGTGTCTCAGATAAGTAAGATCATCAGCATTCGAACTATTATTATCTACTTGATCTCCGTCTTTTGATAGCGGTGAAGACACTGCACATTCTTGGGGTAATTTTGCATAAGGTGTACTTGTATTTCGGCCGGTTCTTACTTCCAGAGGGTGCCATGTCGCTTCCTATAACAACCATAAAATTAATTTTATTTTCCTTATCAATAAAAAAAAAACAAAAAATAAACATTCTATAAATACTTTAAACAAATTTAAAGAAATTTAAATAATCACATTTTGTCTGAACAGCAATCAATACATTCCAGAAGTAGATATCCCGTTAACAAATAGTAAAAATTTTCAGAAGAATTCCAGCAACGAGAAATGCAACACAGTAAATAGCTACGACAATCATTTTAAAAGGAATATTTTATTGAACTTGTCTTTTAGAAATAGGTACTGAGAAAAAATATATTATATTTGTTTCATTTAAGGCTTCCTATTCTATTCAATTTAATTTATCATCAACTTTACAAGATCAGAACAAAATAAACACTTGTGTCTTTCACGAGTTTACTGCAACGATTGTGCAAAGGTAGATGAAAAAAAAATAGTTGCGGTTCGCTGATTGGATAATCGACTTAACCATGACCTCTGAGAAAGAGGAGAGGAGAAGGGATAAAAAATCCATTTAATATATATTTTAATATGAGTAAATTTAAATCATGATTATATGAAACTTTTACATTAAAACTCAAAAATTTTTCTCTCATTATTCACTCAGTTTCTCTTATGTTTTATTTATGAAACAATATATATAATAACAATCAATGCTCCTTACCTTATCCTGTGCCAGGGGTAAAGGTAGAGTCATGCAGCCCAGGAGTTCACTACGTCTGTAATTGAAAATAAAAATAAAATAAAAACATTGTTATTTTATAAAAGACATTAAATATTATTATATATCCTATTACAATGTTATTATCAATTTAAATTAGGTATTAGTTGTTCAGTAATTATTCCAAAAGCTTAAACATTAATTTAAGTCTACAGAATCACTTAAGATAGGATTTTCGCACGTGGATTAAATGTCATGCGCATGTCTGCACTGACAATCGATTCCCCTCTCCCGATTACCAAATGAACTTATTCTGATATTCGTATTTTATGCTCCGGATGGTACTTTGATTTACAAGAAATTCTTGACATGGAACAAAAAGTATCAAAGAATTGAATACATGACAGTAATCGACACAAAGTCATCCAGTTACGTAACAACAAACGAGCTATTTTTATTTAAATATCAAAGAAGATAAAAACAAGTTTAATTTTAGAAATAATTGAGAGAGAGAGAGAGTGTGTGTGTTTTAAAATAAAATAAAATAAGTTAATAAAATAGTTGAATTGGTTTACCTTGCTCTACGATCACGATGCCAAACAGCAATATCTAGTGATGTAGACTTATTGATGCAACTATAATTACTTGGACTTGGCAAAATAAGTGTCTCGTGGAATACTGGATTTGGAGTTGCACGATGAACTGCAGTTCTTTTCACTACACCTTCACCACACGAATTTTTTAGGCTTACCTTCACGTAGGCGTGAATTGGACCCTCGTATGTTCTTCTAAGATCCTTGCAACGAATCACTATCACAAAAAAAAATAAATATAAATAATGCAATAATGTATTGAATTAAAGTCTTTCAAGGTATTCATCAATAAAGATTATTTGTTGATAATACATTTAAAGTATGATTTTGAAAAAATAATTCTTAGGATAAATAATAATAAAAAAAAAACAACTGATGATTGATGGTGGATTGGAAAGTAATATCGTTGGATAATAAAATTGAAATGTTATTTTCCAGTTTTTTGATAAAGATATTAAAGGTAATAAATAAAAGCATGAAAGGTAGAATAATAAATGGGAAAAGAGTTTTAGGTAAAGACTTTACTGTCGTGGCTGACTGTATCACTTGTCACACTACTGTTTTACTAGCTTGATTTATTTAATGCAGTATTAATCTACATTTTTCATTTCCCTCTCATCGATGATAAAGACCTTCTTATTCTCTGTTGGATTTTGTCAAGCTTTTGTCAACTTTTTATTCACATTTTTAACTTCCTAACCACAAATAAACTTTTTATAATTAAATAAAGAATTAATTCTTGTTTATTTCACCAAGAAACTTTGTTTTATTTGATTAGAAAGAATTTTTTACTTGAATTCTAACTTATTGGATTTAATAAATAAACGATAACTGATGTAAAAATAATGAAAATAGAGTGATAAAACCTACTAACCAATATAGAGACGGTAGAAAGGCCTGTGGGTTACTGGCACACTCGGTACCACTTGGAACTTTACCCCAAAGGGACGCCAAGTATAAAATGTGATAGACAAAGAAAGCGAAGGTAAAAAAAGGAAGAAGAGTATCTTTGCGATTGCGCAATAATATCAGTCAGGAACGTAGTCACAGGTTCTTTACTTTTGACTCTTGTCTCTCATTCCCTCCAACTCTATTCCTGGAGGAACAACAAGATAAACTAGAGAGAGAAAGAGTAGATGGCCTGTTATCATGCGCATGTACTGACAATCTTCCAGGAACGTGTCGATTCCAGTATTTCACCCTAATTTCCATAAAGCTGGAGCTTCCGATGACGTAAGACAGTTTATAGAGGATAGAATCAAATTAATAATACATCGGAATCACTTTAGCTAGTTTATGTTGCATTAATACTTCATTTATTCAGTAGATCATTAATAGTTTTTCTGCTTGATCTGATTTCTCGGAAACTTTCAACTAAAAACAAATTAAAAATAGATGAAGGAAGGATAGAGAGAGAGAGAGAGAGAAAGATAAGAGGAGGGTTTATTTTCAGTAATCATTTCATACATGAATGATAATTAAATTCACCAACCTCGTACGTGGATGTAATCTCCGATAACATTGCATTCAACTTCAATAGATCCTCGAGTCTGTGTCCTTGGTATCTCGATGTCAGGGCTATATTTAAGGCACCGTCTTACAGTAGCAATGAGAGGTGCTTCAGGAGTTACCGCAGCAGAATGTAGTAATGAACTCTTGGAGCTTAGAACATCATCCATCCATGATGATTTAGGACTTTCTGAATCCCATGAATGAATTTTATTTATTTCTTCATCTTTTTGACTCTGACTCAATACCTTGCAATTTCTTTTATCTAACGGAGAATCCAAGTCAGTCTCAAGTGGTGGCTTTTTGACATAAACATTCACAGCCTCGGCCAAAGGTTCTTGAACCTCTTCTAGAATTTTTTTCTTTGTTGCTGGACTAACACTTTGTGATCCCATTTTAACTCTCTTGCTAGCTGACTCTTTATTGGATCCTTGATCTTTTTGTTGGCGTTTTCTTCTGATTCCTCGCTGTCTACGTAAAGGAAATTCGCTATCAGAGTCATTAGAAAAGGACCTGAAAGCCCAAGAGATAGGTGAAGGATCTTCAAGAAGTTGACTAGCTGAAGAAACGGTACTATCATTATGTGGTGCTTTATTTTCATCATCTATCTGTTCATTGTTTTCTTCATTATCTGACACATTTTTCTCTTCATCATTCATTTCTAAAATCTTCTGTCTTTCATCGACATCCAACATTAAAATTTCAGCCACTGTCTTACTTCCTACGTTTTGTTTTTGCTGCCTACAAAGCACTTCTGTCACTGTATTGTCCATATTTTCAAACTTGGGAATGTCTTGATCAATTCTCAACTCAGCTAAGCTTCCAACAAGTGGAGATTCTTTTATTGTACTTGGACTCTTTGGAGCTTTTGTGTGATAAGGAGTCTTAGATCTCGTACTTAATTTATGAGCCCGAGCAAATTTAGAATAAGAAGGTATTTTTAATTCATTAGAAACTAATTGAACTGCATCTTGTTGATATTTGTGAAATAAATTGGGTTTTCTCAGAGACACTGAACCAGCTTCCATCACATCTTCCGGACTACCAGCAACAGATATTTGTTGGAAAAAGTCTGATATATGAGACTGGAAGTTTACTCGAGCTTCATTCATCACGTTCTGAGGTAGTTCAGTGTTGTTGACATGCTGAAACACCTTTGGGTAGGTGCGAGGTAATGATGTTGGGTCTGTTGGCAATGTTAACGCTGTAGAATATCTAACATTAGTAATGCATTCAGGAATGTAGGTTAAAGGACCGATGTCAGTGTCTACTCGGGGTGTACTTTGGTAAGAGCTTTCTGTCTTTGGAGAATCTAGAGAGTCGTTGGCGACAGATTGGCGCTTGTGACGTCTCAAACTTGGTTTCGTAGCCTGTAATTATAACGGCTTGTTTGAAAATTCATTCAAGTGATTTGGAAAGAAAAATTATAAAATTAATCGCATCAATACCCACTTGAAAATAAGTACGAAGGTCACTTCCATGACTCCTGCAGCGTCTTCGACGCCCTGGGGTGGGTCGTGACATTGTGTTCTGATCTCCTTCAGCTACAGATTGTGATGTCATTCTTGATTTCAAGCCATCAGCAGGTGGTGTGTTCGAAAGGTCACGAAAAGGCCGTCGACTAGTTCTGTCCATTGTAGGTGGACCATGAGGCGTCGAACTTGCAGTTGATAATGATCTAGACACTGCCCACTTTAGCATTTCTAGAAAAATTACAAGAATAAACCATTTGTTAGATTTTATACGACCTAATTGTGATCTGTCAAACAATTTTAATAAAGTTTGCACAAACTCTTCATTATCATTTATTACAGTACTGTATATAATTCATGTTTAGATTAATTTTGATTAATTAAAGTAATTATTATGAAGCACAGTACTAAGTTATGTTTTCTTTTTCCTGTGTACATGAAATCTAAGTGTTTGAATTAATAATTATGTTGACACCTGTTGTAAAAAAAAATCTTATTTAAAAAATCTACGATTGAAGTTGACGAATGGAGATTATTACCTTCATTATACTTTAATTAAACTAATTTTTATGGCGTAGTAAGTGCTAAGGGTACGGAAGAGTTGACACGGGAATTGGTCGATTTAACAAGGAGGCGTGTTGAGGATTTTTCAAAAAGACGAAATTAACTTAGAAGTTAGTAAGGTACAGAAAGGTCAGTAAAAGTATTCCTGGTACGCACACTTAATTACCCGTAAGAAAAAGGATAGGACAGAAGAAGCTTGGCGCTACGATGGTAATAACAATAGATGAGCACCTGTCGTAGCATACGGGAAACAGTAAAACAGGTGAACCTCTGACAACCACGCAAAAGAGGGCTTTACTCTATGTGCACCTGAGTTTTTTCGGTTTTACAAGTTAACGCGGTTATTCTTCTTTTGTGATTGGGTAAACGAAACGTTATTCATTCTTAAATCGATAATGAAAACATGTCGAGAAAAAGTATAACTAAATTTAAAAAGATATAATATAAGAATAAAACGGAAGCACAGACATTTTCTTTGAAGTACATTCCTTTCTGATATTGATCTTCTATAGAATATATTTCCTTTGAAATGACATTTGTGTTGATACGATAAAATTTTTGTAGAAATATTTATTGCTTTGACTTCAATAAATTTCCAATGACGTCTACATCTTCACTGTCTGAAATATTTTATCAATTTTGAACCTAAAAACATATCTTAGATAAAAATTACTCCAAAAAGAAAAGACTCCAACCACTTAACCCTACAATGCATAATTTTTTTTTAGTCTTGAAAAAATTTATTTGATTCTGCTCAAAGTCTAGACATCTGAAAAAATAATTTTAAAAAATTAAAATATAGTCAATGAATAGACATTTAATTTTGTTTTAATTTTTTAGAACTATCTTTAATAATATTAATTGAACTGTATATCCGATATAGGGTTAAAAATAACCTTTTTTTTTATGTCATTTCACTTCAAAGGTTGGTAATATTACCTTAAATATTTTTTTTGACTCATAATTATTTGAAGAATGTACAAATGTATTGATTAAATCGTTCCAGGTATAAATAAGGGCAAATATGATTACATCATCAGCAAACAAGTGTTACTCTCATCACCCTAGTTAATCAATGAAAAGTTAATTGGTGTTAACAAGAAAAATCAATTCTCAAATACCCTGTAATAAATATAAGTCTACATAATAATAGTTAGCAAAATATCGTGTACAACTTAAAAATTGCATTCACACACCTAAAGCCAACAGGTTTTAACTTTTAACGGTTCCTCTCGAAGGGGGGTAGGGACATGTATACTAGGAAAAGAGAAAGAGAAAGAGTGCACATATGAGTAAGCTATTGTCAGTGTTAAAGCATAAAAACGCATTCATTTGCATACAGGCTGTTGCTGTATGCACGCGAGCGGCCTTTTTTTCACCAGTGAATTCTGTCATGTCACATTTACAAATACACCATTTATGCATTTATAGACTTATTTAAATTTGTGTTCAGTTTATATGAGTCTTGTGTTGTATTTAACTCCATATATAGGTACATCATGTGTGCAGTCTATAATATTACACATGTATGCACTTACACGTAAAGGCTAAAGCCATTAGTAAATGCATTGGGCTACACGAGTCAAAGAAACTTGAGTGTGGGACGAATACTATTTGAGGGGGCACCTGCCCATCTGGTTACTCCGTCATCTGGCAATCTACATACGATACGTGAGTTCAAGAACTCATTCGGATCACTGCCGAAATTATGCCAATCAGATAATGTATTATTTATTTTTTTTATCGATTTATAAAGAGTACTAAACTACTTTAAACGATTCTAAATGGTTCATGCTCCGCATCAACAACTACAAGAAAATATATCGATTTTTAAACCATTGAAAATCAAGCACTTCCACTCAATGAACATTTATGCTTTCACGATAAATAAAAATAATGTTTATCTATTGATAGATTTTTAAAAATATCACCACAAAATATCTGAAAAATAATACTTGTACGAATTTGTGATTTAAGGTTAAGTTATCTGCGGTTGATTGCGGACAATAAAATTGCACCGGTGCTAATATTTCTTTTATGTTAGGTAATAGAGACCCTTTAGAGCATATGTTATCGCATCTAAATAGATGATATCGTGTGCATAAAAAATTATAGCAACAGGTTATGTCCGTAATAGTATAACAATACTTATTATATGTAGAGATTAATTCAGTGGTTTATAGTTTAATTGATGAGTGAATACAATTTTTCTTTATCGTTGAGGGGGGTCTATTTGATGTTATTCTTTATGTAAATACTCGTGCAATTATGATTTTAAACCTTGATAGGCTTATTTACATAATTTTAACAATTGATTGAGTCATGAATGAACGAATAAGCCATTTTCTCTACAGGAACAAACATCATGTGGGGCTCACCTGCATTTGTATTTATTTCAAAGTAAAGATATTTATCTGATGTTGACTAATAACGGCTGTGGATGGCTTTTTCCCACCCTTTTTATTATATTATTACATATTTTATTTTTATTTTTAGGTTAACATGTTTAACAAAATGACACTAAATATCAAAAATATTTTCTTCAATTATTCAACGGAATGTTTGTCTTGTTTTTGATCAATTGACTCAGGTATTATTAAATGCTTTATTTATATGAATTATAAAATAAGTACATATAACAATGTAACAATCGAAAGCAACATGGTACAACTGTTTTTTCTATTGTTACATGATTCATATTTTTAAATTCCCATATAGCAGATATGAAAAGCAATAAAAAAACAGGTAAATGTATATCAGGCGACAGGTTTACTGTATGAGATATTCATAAAGCCAGGAGAAGTAGGATATAAAAGCTGAGATGAATAAAAAAAGAAGAGGTTGAATAACGAACAATTATAAATCTAGGGTTTAGTTTCCCCTTCTTTTTTCGGAACAATTCTTTTATTGTCCTTTTTCTATTTCCATCCGCTGTACTTTTTTCGTGTTCCAGGTCTGAATTTTTCTGTCTCCTTCTACGTATCAAAAAGAGAATGAAATAAGAAACACGAATAAATGCTATGAGAAGAAGCCACAAGGAAAGAGGTAAAAAATAAAATATATAATATATAAAACGACCGTTATAGCTGGTCTTCTTTTTTTTAGGTTCATACTCTTTATGTACATGCTCCAATGAATACTGTTGAGGTTATAGGTCAAGGGTATCATGCACAAAAATTGCTAGTTATCCCTTTATAATCCCGTATGATGAAACCAGGGAGATTAGATATAATCAAACCATAATTATCTCTTGGTGCTTTTTTTTGTGTCTGTAATTAAAGAAAAAATTTTCTTTATGCGACATTTGGTCAACTTAAAAGTGACAAAAACAAACGACATTTCTTCATATCCTTCCGTATTTCTTTAAATTATCATCATCCGCAAGTTAAGAAGTTGAAGACGTCACGGATGTTGACGATTTCTTAAGGAAAGGCAAAGTGGCTCAACGAATTTTTACCTGTTGATCAGTTATACTGTTGTAAAAGTATATACACAAGTTGTGATGAAACAGCAGAATTGGGGAAAAAGTTAAGAAAAATAAGTAAAAAACTTGGAAGACAATGGATGATGATAGACAGGCGTGGTAAGAAAAATAAAAGAAATTATTTTTTTATGAAGTTTTAAAAAATATTATAGAGTTCATTGATGTACCCTGAAAGAGTTTGAAGTAACTAAACACATGAAGCAACGAAAGAAGTTGAAGATGAAACAGAAGAAGATGGAAAAAAACTGGTATTGACTAAGGAGTGGCATTCCAGTAAGGATCACGTGGTAAGACAGCACGAGGATCCAAATCTTGTTCCAGCTAGATATGTCGAAAAAGAAACAAAGATAAGCACAATAAAAAGAGCAAGATAGAAGAAGGGAATGGGAAAGTGAAGGTTAAAACCATGTCAGGGGGATTCGCGTTCAATCTTGGAGTTGAAGAATGCGATTAAAGGGGCCTGGGGAGAAAAGGAGGCAGGTGAGCAAAAGTTCGTACCTGATTTCTGGCTTGAGTGTGTGTTTCTACACAACGGGGAGATCCAAAAATCCTAACATACATGAGCTCTCTAACAGAAAACGCGAAACGTTTCGGTCGAATCGCGAAAGAAAATGGTTGCTATTCATCTAGTTTAGGGGATCAACCAACGTACATATGCATCAACGCTCTTTTCTTCCATTCTTATATATAATCTTCGTGCCCCAAGGTATATTGCATTCAATATTGTTAAATTTTATATTGAATAAAAGTGTCTATACAAGAGGAATTAAAAATAATCACCATCATTGAATGTGGCTTGATGATCAAAATTGGAGGATTGTATCTTGCTCAATAATTCTTATAAGCTATTATTATTGATAAATTATTTGTTTATTCATCTTTTCAAAGTCCACCAAGGACTTCAGACCAATATCAACTGTTTATACCGATAAATTATTGAAGTGGACATTTGTTAACTGACAAAAGTTGCTCCAACATTAGTCTTTACCTTTTTAGGTATTGATCTAGAGTCTACAGTGCTCTAATTTATATTGCCAAGACATTGGACACACGCTATGTGATTTCTGTTGTAACTAGGAAACATGCTGAGATTCCAAACATCCTGAGTCAATATATAAAACAATAGATAGGACACATTTACGTCACACCTGCCTTGATATACTCTCTCTCCATGTCGTTCCCATGATACAAGAAAGATGAATGTCTTCAATATTGTTGTAGCAGGATTTTTTTGCATATATCAAACAGCTCTAACCAGTCACGTGCACACATGTCTTTTTATAACTAGGCTGAATTTTCGGCACTTATGCATATGCATTGGACCATGTTTCTCTCTCTTTCGTATTCTTCTTTATTTTTTCAACTAGTCTTATTTTACATTCTTTTTTTCCAGGTTACACATGCCCTGATTTGCTCATAGAAGTTAGCACATATGCAGGCAGGTTTGAGGCAAAGACGAACCTCGAAATAAAGGTTGGAACAATGGATCAAGGGCAGTATCCTGTGGAGAAATGTCTGATGGGACATTTAAAGAGAACCGGACGCGAGAATCAATGAGAGAACTTTTAGGGGTTGACTGCAATTTTCAAATCTCGCGTATATTTATATACATATATGTAGGTATATATGTTGGGGTATGTTGGGGCTTTTTAAACTGGGATAAATGTATAGAGAGGGTGAGTAAAAGCCGAGTAAAAAGAATAGTGCCAAAAAGAAAAGAGAAGGGCAAATCTTTTCTATAGGACCCGTCTTCTCGTTTCACGCTCTTGCTCTTTGCTAAAGTATTCTTGTTATACTTTTCGACTGATTCTTTACTCCCAATTCTCTTCGATCGGCAGATGTATTCTCCTCACGCATGTGCCAATCTAAAAAACTTTACTTGGCGTATTTTTTCTTTGAAATCTAAACGACCCAATCTTTCTCTTTTATTCTTACTCGTTCATTCTTTCTGACAGTGGACAGTTGATTTTATTTGTGAATCTTCTTCATGTCTATTCACTCTCTTTTGATTCAAGATTATAACACTTGTTTTTCTTTTTATTCACCCTAGTCGTTGAAAATTCCCTGCCTATTTTTATTGTCCGAATTTTTTTTTTAGTTTAACTAAATGAAAAAGTTTTAAGATTCTCATGAAATATAATAATATTCCATTATTTTGTATTTCTTCAGGTTTATCTGATGTTGAAGGATCTGTAGGAACTTGGAAAAAATGAATGATAAGAGCCAGCTTGATGGAAGATTAATCAGGATAATGATTATCGATACAATGATCAGCTGATATTTTTTGGAGTGATACTCTTATATATCTCGTGAGATTGAAAATCAGTTTTGATCAACATGCAACCAGTAGCAATTAAAGTGAATGTGATAAAAAAAAAGAAAGATAGTGAACCCCTTTCAACCATGCGTGGATTTCACAAACTGGCGGAATATTTTTTAAACACGAGAACGTTCTTTTAAAAAGTCCTTGGAAAAGAACATTTACATGTAAATAAACTACTCAAGCCCTGACGTTGAATGCTAATGAAACTGAACGTTACATAAAATGTTAAAAAATTTACCCGATTCTTCAATCTGTTGATGTAATTTGATACATCAAGTTATTATTTAAAAATATTATTTTTATTTTCAAATTTTGTTCTGCTATAATTTGAAGAATAACAATAGATAAATTCGATACTGGAATAAATAAATAGTTGCTCCAATACAAAAATAATATAACAATTAGTTCTACTGGGAATATATCAATAAAATATGTGAAATATATGACAGATCAGCTAGTTTTTAAAGAGAGAGAAGGGAACTTTCTAAAATTATCACGAAAGTAAATGGAGTTAAAGATAGTTTATTACCGTATAAAATCTAACATTGCTTGACCATGTTGGTCAGCTCCCACTAAAATGTAATAAATTTATACTCTACGTCATGGGAATTATTGAAAACATGCTGTACAGATGTGATCATTTGGAAGGGCAGTAAAAAGCAGTAAATCTTTAGGAACTTTTGACTCTTCGCAAAAATAAAAATCAGTCAACATTTAAAGACAATTTAATTGTCATTATTTATCACTTAATTATTTTAATTATTTTCTAATAATTAATAATAAATAAAAATAATTACTCACTTGAATGATTGATAAAATACAAAAGTGCACAAATTTTCATCCAGTAACTGTCAGCAATGTTCGACTGATTTCTTCAGGTATCCGTAATAATTAAAATGTCAATCAATTCACTTTAATATAAATCATCCACATAACGTTGAATATTAAAACATATTTTTTTTTTACAGAATAACAATTAATGATTTGAATTAATTAATAAAATCGTAACGACTAGAATAATCGTGGCATAGCAACCGCGATCGCGAACGTGCGATGTATGTCGGCGCGACAACGGCTGTTAAACCACTGACATGGTAAAACTATTCACTGGGGCCTTATGTAGCTTCGAAGGGTAGGGGATTACCCTAGGCCTACAGTCATATATGTTATGGGTTCATATAAAGGTAGGGACTGAACCGGTAAGTCCCCCACTACTCATTATCATCCCTTCCCAAAGTTTGTTTCAGACCTTTACCACCTCTGCCACTTTACCAAAAGTCACCCTCTTTTGCCCAACTCACATTACGTGATCCTCGTTGTGATATTGACTCCACTATATGACTTTTCGAAATTTTTATCACCAAATGTAAAAGTTCATACAATGAAAGTGCAATTTTATTTGTCAATTAGAGAGGGTGGATTGACCTTTCTATTGGGAGATAATATCTTATAACGAATTAAAATTTTTTGTTATAATTCTCGTAATTTTTTTTTTTTATTTATTTTACAAATTTTCTATAAATTAAATTCAATTATTCTGATAAGCATAAAAATGTTGATAAATTGTAGCCACGTGAACGTTTATAATTTTAAATGGACGATTTAAAAATAAAATAAGGGTATTAGAAAAATGTCGCAAGCAGAAAAGGGTAGAGTAACCATTTATTAATCTCCCCTACTATATATTGAAGAAATATACTCATGAGTCACGAGTTACATTGATAAACTGTCGAGAGTGGATCTTAAAAACACGAGATTTATGAACAATGACAAATTATCCTTTAGTCAGCATTATCCTGGTTAGAATATTATCATGGATGGATGAAATTTATTTCAGAAAATCTAAAGGTATTAAGAGTTACAGAATTTATTTATTTAAATACTTATTGTAGATTTTTGTAGATAAATTTAAATTTGGGCACGTGCTACTCATATATTATTCCATCCAAAGGTACTCTGGAGAATATATTTTAAGAAACTTTGACTATTGATTTTTTTTTCAGCAGGAATAAAACCAAGTCAACTTCAATATTTTGTTGGATTTTAATGAAATAAAGTCAAGTTTAAATAGTGTAGAATGATATGAATTGTTCCTTGGAATGACCATAACTGATCAGCTTGTAAATTTCTTTTTGGAGCAGTAAACACCAAGGCTTTGGAGAAAGTTAATCGCTTGTGTAAATTCTTGAATGGAATTTTCATTCTCAAGAGTCATGATCGCGTGAAAACCACACTTCAATTGTATTTAATATACGAGATTGTCAATTCAACTTAGAAGCCAACTCCCTCGGATTGCTATTTATTAATTCATAAATTTGCGCTTGAGAGCACGAGCGCTAGCAAAGTCAAAAGGAGGAATAGAAAAGGGAAGACTTAGCTGTAATGTGGTTGAAGAAATAATCACGAGGATGAAGAAAAAAAATTCTGCTTGTATGCTTGACGGAAGTACAAATTGTCCCTCAATATAATACCCTTAAATTCGATTCTCTTCGTACTCCTATTCTATTCATGTTGCCACCAATCCTTTGGCCGTTAAATGCTAAAAAAGCAGACTAATCCTACGAACAGTACAAACTATTCAGACTTCAACTTTTCAAAGTCTTAAAAACTATTTTTTTTTTAACTTTTAATGAAGGAGAAATAGAAGAAGAAAAATAAAAGAAGTTGAAAGCAAAATTTGTATGAACTCCTTAGCACGTGCCCTTCACTCATCCAGCTCATCAGCAAGTCTTATGTAGGCTTAACATATTTTATCACCAATAAAACAATTTTTTAAAATAAAAATTACATTAAAAAATGGAATAATAAATGATATATATTGCACGCGCCAGTGATGAGTAGATGGGATAGTTGAAATCTATTACTCTAAATAGACTGACATGGTCAACAATAGAGAAGCTATGGTAGCTTTTATTAAAGCTACTTAAAGCTATAACATTTCTAAAGATATACATTCGTCAGGATACATTGAAACCTTTTAGTGGACTCTTTAGTGACAGATGGCTTTTCACCGCAAAATCGATATTCATACTTCATCGTTGAAATAATCTTCTTATTTTCCGGCTTCTTTGCTACAGTTCCCATATTTTCTATTCACTACAATAATACACTCATCTTGCCACATCTCCTACACACTTTAAAAATGCACCGAGCCATTGTGTGCATCTTGCTCTAGGTATTGCAGCTTCAGGCGCCCTGATTCTTTTATCTTTCAGTTTCATGGCTAGAAAGAAGTATTTACTCTAAACTGATGATGGATGCTTTTGTGGACATTTGAAACGTCAAAACCATCTTTGTGTAGGATGTTTTCAAGCTTTTCATCATGTTATATTATCCGCCAACACCTGAATTAAATCCATCTGAAAAAAATGTTGTGTATCAATTGATTCATTTTTTTTCTGTTTTCATCATAAAAACTAAACTCTTGATCTCCCGCCTTGACTTATTCCAACGTAAAGAAACTTATTTTCTTGAAGACTTAAACTGCCAGATATGACAAACCCAGCTGGATTTTCCAAGTTTATGAATTATTGATATTTTTTAATATTTTTCATCATGAATGAAAGAAAAAAATAAGGATCCAAAGCTCATCACTGTATCGAATTGAAATATTTTCATATCTTAAAAATAAATATGTGCAAAGATGTTTTTTTTTCTGTGCAGAGGTAATTTTTTTTCATATATTCCAGTCATTTTTGAGGTAAAAAATACTTTTTGAAAGCCATTAGCAATTTTTTGTATACTTAGGATAAAATTTTTATTGTAGTTTATCAAAGAGCCTTCTTTTAGCTGGACATTTTCTCTTACCGCAGAATGCACTCTCCTGCAGCACACGTCATATAAATATTTCACTTCAGTTACGTAGGTAAATATTTTTATTTTCATGGAAATAGTGTTTGTCCAATGCAATAAGTAAACGGACATAGAAGATTGATATATGCCGAGGAAACCAAGATTTCTGTTATTGTCGTTATTGGAACATTTACTTGGTGCAGTATGCCTTCGCCTGTATACGGGACAGCTGCATCTTTCTTTCTAATGTGCACCCCCATATTACCTTTGCTTGGCTATACATATTCGCATGCAGCATACTTTGATCAAGATAGAGACCATCTATTGGCTTACCGCAACATCGGTACCGACAATTCAATATTCTTTGCACATTTCATGTATTCAAAATAGGTATTAACTCTTACCTTCATCATTATTTTCATCAAACCCCGCATCATAGACTTGTTCGTTAATGAAATGACTTTTTTTTGACATTAAACATTTAACGTTCACCAACTGAATTAATTCTGGATAATTATCTTTCACTAATTCCAACCAATTACACTCATTTTAGATCTATAATTGTTACTTTATGTGCTAACATACTTAACAGAGTTTTAACGGTTGACAATAGGTGTTGGAAAATGATAAAAAAATCATTAGTGACAATTGAGGTGACAGGGTAGCTCGCACGAGCCACATATGCAGATGGATGAGCACGAGATCAACTGATATTCATCTATTTTATAAAATAAAAATTATATCCAGTAACATACGTCCCTGTATTCCACTACATGACTTTCCATTTGTTTAGCATTGTGTACTTTCATGTGCATATGCCATCATAATGATCATGTAAGTACTCGCCACGTGTCAGCAATAATAATTTTGGTTCATTTTTTATCTTTATCAATTGATGAATTAAACTAGTTAATAAATACAATGCATTTAAAATTGTTTAAATTAATTTAATTATTGTTAGAATATCAATGCTACTTTCTTATTCTTCAGTAACAGATTCTATGAACCCTAGAGCAACTATTGTTAAAATCCAACAAAAAATATCATATGCTTATAGCAGAATATTTTTTTCTCGTCATTCTTTTTAGAACAACTTTTAGAATTTTTCATGCAAATTTTTTTGGTCTTTATTGATGCTTCATGAGAAGAATGATGGCTTTAGGCAGGTTCTCACGTCTGTCAAATTGACATTTCTGCCATCTTATTCATTCTATGTACTCGTTCTTTATAATCTTTAGACTTTTTGTTCTTACTCACATTCGAACTATGACCTTGAAAATCAAGGTATATGCATTTTAAATAGTGACCAATTCTTGATTTACCTGTTCTACAACTCGTGAGTTACTTTACTTGTAATTATGATTCTTTTTTCGGTGAATAAAATGCCACTAAAACAAAATACCTCTACCATCTGCTTGGTTGTGGTTTCTGTAAAACATTATCAAATGAATAATATACTAATAAAAATTACAAATTCATTTATATATCATATAAAATACTTTCTTCTATAAAAATGTACGTATGATAGGGCAGGTGGCACTGATCTGATTCATTTCTTCCAACCCTTTTACCATAATCAGCCCTCAATCGTAAATATAAAGCATAAATTGCACGTGTTGTACCTACCAATCATTTCCTGTCTCAATGATTACTATAACACATAACGCCTTAGATTGATCAACTGATAAGTCAATTTTAATATAGCCATGTTATTGAACTTTGGCCATGTTGTCTGAATGTCTCGAAGGCTTCCTTTTAACCCTAAAATATTTCAGCCCCCCCCCCCTGGGTAAATTTTAATTTATACACATCTATAATTAAATTCCTGGCAACATTATTCCGTCATTATCAAACTTTGCTTGATGTTTAAATAATTATATTCCACTAGCAGGAACAATCATTGCTTTTGGAATAACATAAAAGACTTTTTAAAAATATCTCAACGATTTTTTTCTAGTGTGAAAGCCCAAATTTATTCCATTAGTTTTTATCTTTTGTTAGTTATTATTTAAAAGGGTTGATATTTTTCAAACCACTGATCAAATTGTCAGAAGTGACCAATAGATTTGAATTAAAATTTATCAAATGAGACATATGGTAGACGTATTGGACATAATTGAACTAGCATCACTGACCAATGGTCATATTGTCCTTTAATAATATTAATCCAGAAAGATTGACGTCATAAAAAACGAGAGTATGACAGAAGGATGTTAATATTTGAGCAGCATTTTATCCTGAAAAGAATGTTATTTTTTTAAAAATGTATAGAATAATTTCAAGGGGAATATAAAATGTTAGGACACATTGTCCTGATTATTTTATAAATACCTTTAGAGACACAGCACAACAAGTAGCTTAATTTTGGATAAGAAGTAGATCATCTTATAGTCTTGTTTTATGAGATACATACCAATGTGCACGTGTTGAAAATTTGTCGTGGTGGTTAGTAACTAAGTGTGACAGTATGTAAGTAAGACAGACACTGCTCATGTTTCTTTTGTGGCTCTCACGAGACATAGCGTGTAGACATTGAGAATGAGTATTACTTTTGCTTCCGTTACTAAAATAAAGGTAGATATTCTAATTCCGTACGGTCCAGATCATTTAAATGAAATGTAAAAATTAATAAATCATCAGATTTTAATGTGTCATTATCAATAAGTTAACCAGATGGTCATCAGATGAATTTACATTCAGATACCGGATGACCAGAAGACTTCCGATCAAAAAATTTTGACAGAAAGTGAAAGAGGGTGTAAACAATAGAGTATGGAGATAGACAGAAGTTGATGCTAAAATCACCCTCAACACCTGAAAGATAAATACCAACAGTCCACGGGTGGTCTTTGGAGCAGTAGCAGTTCGACTGATATACAATACCTTAATCCTAAAATCGCCATTTGGTCCTATCCATCATTTAAATATGGCAATAGAATTGTTGACGATTAATCAATTTGTGTAAACTCTAGGCTATAAGGTCAAGAGAGACTGATAGTAAACATGGCATCATTTCCAATAGATAATTTACATTATAAATAAAAATGTCCAGATGAACTAAGCATGACTGACTTCCAACTGCAACGTTGACTTCATCAATTCCAAGTATTTTTATTGTTGAGTATAAAAAATTTGTTGAATAATATTAGTTATTTTGAACCCCAATAAATAATTAATCTTACAAACAGCAGAGGATCTAGAATGAAAAAAAAAATGATGAGTTTATTAAGAATCTTCTATGTTTTATAACTGTTATTTTTCACTGACCAACAGCAGATATCCAACACCAGGTGTTATAATGAAGATAAAGCACTAAAATAAAGTGTATTAGAATGCAGAAATTGAATAACAAAAATTAAAAGCGTGACGGAAGCCATTTAGGATGCACCCCCTAGGAGAATATTTATGCAAGAAGTGCATCGTACCAGGGTAAAAATGAATAAGGAATGATAGGAAATTGAGGAATAAGTGTGGATGAACATTAAGAATGCTGATGGAATACCATGAATACATAATGTTTTTTGTAACTGCTGCATGTGTAGGTGAGATCAGAAGGGGTATGGGGCGGAGATAAGAAGGATGGGAAGGATGGAAATAGAATAAGGCAGGGGTCATGCTCTGTTAACGGGGGTGTTATTTTCACCCCAGCAAAGAAGGAGAAAGGTAGAATAAAAGCATTGGTCTTCAAAAGGTCTATCAAAGATATCATTTTACCCCCTTGGCTTTTCTTTACTTTATGGTTACAGGCTTGTATTTAAGTTTATTATTGCAGACTTCTATTCATGCTAAATCAATCAAACCACATTGATTAAGGTCTGCACATTCAAATGATTGTTACTTTAATGTATGATAATAATAAATGGTCAAAGCTAATTTACATTTAGCATCTTTTGTATGCTGAATTATTTTGATGAAAAATACTATTAGATTTAACATTCAATTGTATTAAATTATTTTTTTGGAATTTGATTATTTCATTTTTCTAACGGTTAAGATAATTTATTCAATAACATTCGTCATCTGGGGCTTCATAGAAATAATTTGAAAATATTTTTCAACATTTGCACATTACAATTTAACGATAAACGATTTTTGATAAATTAAGGTCTGATAAGTATCTGGAACAGAGTATTATGGAGTGAAAATGGAAAATATACCAAACGTCACTTTAATTGACATTGACATCATGTCAGTTGGTTCGAACTGGCGACAGGTTTCAAGAGTATTCGAATAATATAAATGTATGGTAAGCGTAAAATTATGCGTATAAGTTTTACGGTTGCGCGTGAGGGCCAACAGGAGCTGATCTAAGTCACGCCTTTTGCCAGCTGACTAGCTTGATGTGTGTCCATAATGTAGACCATTGTAATTTTCTTGTCTTTTTATATGAACTCACCCCCAAGTTGGAGAATGATATCGGCACCCGTTACGATTTTTAACGCCCCATATGTGTGCGCGCATATTACGCTTATAGGTTATACTGTTTTTCGTATAATTTTTATTCATATGTAATTGATAACAGGTTATTATTAATGACCTTTTTTCGTGAGCTGCCCACATGAATATCATGTTCAATTTACTAACTGTCATTTGCCATTGACATTTGGTTCCACTGTATTATTTACTTGTTTGTACTTTTTTTTTAGATTTGAATACGACTAATGAGTTTTTTAACCGGAAATTCAACTCGATATTCATTGGAATTATTATTTCATGTATTTTTGTAATTTAAAAAATATCGTTTACTTGGTAACCTCTACCACCCTTGTAACAAACAATAAAAAAACTTCACAATATGTCATGAATTTATCATGATGGTATAAAAAATGATATTGAGTTATTAAGAACTTTATAGAGAGAAAAAAATGATGATGTATGACATGATCTGCAGAACGTCATCTGTATCAATGTAAGAAGGATGGCGAAACGTGATAGGTTAGAAATAGAGTATAAAGAAAAGACCGAATGAGGGAGCATCAGTGAACACGTAGTTTTGGATTACTATTTTCCCTAGGGTTAATTAGCGGAGATGACGCATGGATCTTATAATTGGTTGAATGGAGTGTTAAATAACAGCAAAAAGTAAATTAAAAATGATCCACCTCAAAGAAAGATGAGCTCCAAAAATACAAAGTAAGTCAAACTTGAACAGAAATTGTTTAATAATATTCAATAATTATTTTTCTGACAATAATTATTCAGTTTATTTTTTTAAATAGCTTGTAAAATAAATCGTTCCTGACTGTTATAGATTTGGGATGAAAATTTAGTCCTTATTGTGCGAGCAGAAACCCTCGATAATTTTCAAAGGATCTGTAAGGGTCATAAACATGTTAGAATCAAACGACGTCTTACCATCTTCTGTTCAGATTTTTACCAGCAAAATTGTTCTCTCTAGAGTGATTTTAGTTTAAATCACTCTCTAACTAGTCTTCTCTATTATAGATTATTCACGGTAAAAGTGTCCAAACGATTTTCCTTTCTGACACTCCCCTTTTAAATTTTTTTTTCAAGATGTGTGACTCAATGATGTTGGACAGCCATAGACCCTCAATGACCACATCTGCGGTTTCGTTTTACCTTGATAGCTACATCCCCTAGGTACACGGGTATAAAAATTCTGTTACCGCAACAGATCGGAGGTCAGTATAAGAAAATGGACTGATCTAAGATCATACTAGGACATTTTAATCTACAAAAAATGTCTTTATTCAGTTCCAGTTCTGCAGCAGAAAAAATTCTATTTATTTATTCAAAGGTCAGTAAATTTAAATGAAAAATAGTCCAGTAAAGAATGTATATATTTTTTAAATTGAAAAAAAGATGCCATTCGTTAAAAAAGGAGCAAGATGTTGGTTTCTATCCAATTAAAAAGAAATGTGGATAAATTAGCTGACGAAATAAGAAATGTTCTTACCAGGCTTTTTTTTCGTGGCTTCAATTACTCATGGAGTTGTGATTCATGAAAAATGAGCTAAAGTGTAAACATGAAAAATAAAAAAATAGTAACTGGTGTTGAGATTTGAAAAAAAGGAATTTTGTAGCAATTGCAGTCCCGCCTAATAATTCTCTGTGGGCGTCACGACGTGTCCACGTCAAGACGTCGCGACGTTTGCATTTATCTCTTTATTTTTCTTTTTCTCTCTATTATTTCCAACCGTATTATTGTCACTGCATCGTCGGTGTGTCGTAACTAAGCTTCGATTTAAACTAAATCGCATCTGCTGACTCATTACATTCCGAATTGTATTTGAGGTCTGTTTAACTCTAAATCAGTTGTGCTGATTAAATTATCGATTTTGTTTATCAACTTAATATTGACATAATTTTTAATATTAGATCAAACCAATGCAATCAACGAAGGAAAAATATTCACTATTTTTTTAATTTTCTTTTTCAGAATGCATAAAAATGGGAAATAAAAAAGAAAAATCTCATCAAATAAAAAAAAATGGAGTATTCCAGGAGGACATTGGTTATTATTAATATAATATGGAATATTTTCACTTGATTGAATGAAAAAGTAAATCATGTTGTTCACCAATGACCAGGAGATAAGGGTGGAGCTTAGAAATCTCCACCTACTCTCAAATAATTCTATTTCTTTCGTCAAGTAGCATTAGAGAAGTAATGAAGACTGAGGCAAGAGAAGAGAAGGATAATGTATCAACATGTGAGAAGAGAAGAGATAAGAGGAAGGAGTTGAGGAAAAGAGATGGAATGAAAGAGATTTAGAGGGAGGAGATGTAGACCTTTAAGTACGTCTTAACTCGCAAAGTCAGTTGGCATCTTGCCTCTCTATACACATACAGCTTTCAAATTATTCAGAAAGATTAATTTCCCAGTTATTCTTCCATCTACCTCTACCAATTAACACTTTCATTTACCCCCGTCAAAGTCTTCCTTATATTCTCTTCTTTTACTGTTTAAATTGGTGTTGGACAAAATTCATAATTTACATTATTTGATTAGTCTTCGAGTACAAATTAGATATGGATATAAAACACGACACGTCGACTAAGGAATAATTTAATTTAAATTCATTTCAACTGGTGCCAGTGTTTCTGTATGTGCTTAAATTATAATAGATATTCATTTGAAAAAAAGAAAAAAATGAAAAAAAAATGTTTGCATGACATTACGAATTATTTGCGTTTATATGTAATTAATTATAATTGGTTGGGAACACGAGCTATATTAGTGGTTTTACATAAGAAAAAGAAGCAAAAGATAACAGGTAGTAAGAGAAGTGGAAAGTAAAACAGCGCACAGTACACGTGTCGAAAGTATATTCTATATTTTCAATGACTATTTATCAGAAACATTCTATTTATCAGCCTTAAAGGAAAAATTAAGTAATACATTGTGTTGAGTTTTCAAATTATTTTGCTACAATTTATCATCAACTGTATCATTAAATTAACCAATTATCCAAGTGACTTATAGTTTAAAGTATTCCAGTTATTCAATTAAATGTGAAGAAATATCAATAAAAAAAATATGTTAGCTTCAGAAAGTGAAGATCCAGTTAATGAATCAATCATCATATCTCAAGTTGCTAATTCTCATATCCCCCAAGATTTTACTGTTTCGAGGCTTTTATCAACAACAAATCATTCTCTAGGTATGTATGTTGATCTATTTAATTATGAACAATTAATTTTTTTTTTTAGCAACCCAATATGACTGCCAAACCCGACAAGTTGATGATTGAAACACACTTCATGCTTTTCTACCAACATTTCTAAGTGATCATTCATTGATCAATTAAATGATAAATTAATTTAATTAAGAAAAGGATTACATGATTTAATGTAAAGTAAATATAAATACGAATTTGACAAATGATGCATTTAGTGAAAAGACGCCAAAGCGTTTGATTTAATCGTAATGGCGCGTTTCATGAACGTCATGCTGCTTTGATTATACCGCTTTGATGATTACCCAAGTACAGTGGGTTCATTGAAGAATTATATGTCTGTCCTATGCTGAGGGAATATCGCACCACCGCATCAAGAATCGAGATCCTTTTTGCGCTTGACTTGATCCAGTCGGCGCGTCGAGTGTTCTCGCCTCTCATACATACTACATGTACACCAATACTAACTAAATCCATTCAACTATAATTTTTTTCCCCATTATATTTTTATATTTATTTTATATTATTTTATTTTATCACATTTTTTTGTTTAAGAATAAATATCCTGACCAGTCTGTTTGATTTTTTTAGATTGCAATGAAGTTACATCTAATGGTGGAAGAAGACCAAGAAGAAGCAGGACAACATTCTCAGCTCAACAACTTGCAGCTCTTGAAAGAGTTTTTGAGAGGACACATTACCCTGATGCTTTCGTAAGAGAAGAGCTTGCAACAAGAGTCTCTTTATCTGAAGCCAGAGTGCAGGTAACAAAAAATTCATATCTAGATAACAGTTTTAACCCACATAATATTCATTGTTTCATCATTATACATTTTTTAGGATATAATAAAACTAATTAAGTTGAATTAATTGTTACTTAATTAGCTACTTTAAACGTAGTTTAGTATTGGTCAGTATATCATGACTTCTGTTGATTATTATATAATTTCAGCTGATAAAGTTTCATGTTTAATCATTTTAAAATGTTCTGTACTCTAGAATTAACTCTTTAATGATTGAAATTGCTGAATAGTTAGCACAAATAAAAAATTACTCATCAGTGCTATCATCAAGTTTAATATTGTGTCATTAAATGATAAATAGTTAAACTCAAAAATACATAGAAAATTTTCATGGAATAAAACGAAGACACGAAAACTAAATATAAAAAAAAAACTTTGAAGCTTACATCGTAAGAAATGGTTTGCGTTTAAGCATGACACGTCGTCGTGTTATGTCGTAAGCTTATGGCGAAAGATTCAGAGGTCGCGGACAGTTAGGCAGAAAATCGGAGGAGACAGGTTGTCAGGCAAACAGCTATGATTAGCTCGTCGGCATCAGTAGCTCTCCAGAAAGCACATGCTTTCATAGCGTGTCGAGTCCAGCACGTGTGTGGTTATTCTTCTGGCTTTACCCCTCTTCGCTTTCTTCACGTCATCTCTCTTCGGCTTCTCCTTTAGCTTAGTTTCAACTGCCATCTCACCGTTTCTCAAGCGTCTCTCAGACTTTACTTGTACGTCTGCCAGGAGCCGTCACGCTGTCCCGTCTCCGGTCGTATCCGTTTCTACTTCCTTTCTTTTCATAAAAAAAATTTGCCTACACCACTATCATGTTCATTCTTTTATTTTTATAGCCAATTCTTTATTGCTATATCTTTTCTCAATATCTTTATTTACTGCTTTAGAGCAACAATTTGTACTCTAAAAATTTTATTTCTATTTTTATTATCTTTTCAATGAATAATAAAATACTGGATACTTTTTTTTTTTAATAGGTCTGGTTTCAAAATCGACGAGCAAAGTTTCGGCGAAATGAAAGGAGTTCAGCATTAAATCGTGGTGCAGTACCTACTCGAGAAATTGAAACAACACTGCCACTACGACCTATCAGGATAGCACATACTCACGAAACATCATCCGAGTCTCTACAATCTCCATCCCAAGTTTCACAATATTCTTACAGCGACTATTGGAGATCATCTCAACATTATGCTGCAATTCAAACTACAGCAAATTGTCATGGATTTGTTAACAGTAATCTCAGTAATGTTAGTTTTCCTTCATATCATCAGTCTGAAGTACACGGGGGTATTGATGGAGCTGCAATGAATAGTTTAAGTGCCCTTAGATTGAGAAGTCATCCTTATGGAGCTGCTTATTCCGCTATGCATGCCAGTATGTGATTAAAAATATTCTAAAATTCTTTTTAAGTCGAAAAAGTGCCTTAATTATACATCAAGTATAGAGATACCAAAGATATTTATGCTTAAGTATTGGTATTTTATACTTTAAGTATCGTGTGAGTGTGCAGTAGTAATTTTACATGCATTTCTATTCACCCTAGTCCTCTACATTATTTTTCAACACACTAAATCCCCCACACATGGGTTACTCTTTGTGTCAATAACGCTTCAAGTGATTTTAACGGATGATACTAATCTAAAAAAAATCCATTGTTATACAAATGGCCTATTTTATATTATAACAAATATTTTTAAATAAAATCTCATCTTCATACCTTTAAAGTTACGTAATTCTATAGATATTTCTCCGACCGCCAATTTTTCTTGCCAATTCAATGACCCGTGTGTGGAAGATTAGGGTTAATTTTAGTTACTAAAATATTAGTTGTAATTATTATTGGTTATTATGATGTTAAATTGTTATAATACAATTTTAAAAAAATAAAACAGGGTAATAAAATAATTTTTTAAAACTAAATTAAACGTTACAAAGTAAGATTAATGATTATTTGAAATATTTTTTGGCACATGAAGGTTTTAATATAAGTACAATCAATAACATTCATGTTACAAATATCAATATTAATGAGACATCATTATTATTGGCACAAGATTAGAATGTGGTCACAGTTTTTTTTTGTAGTCTTATTCATTTGCATATTACTGATTGAATTATTTCATTAGTTAGTTCGACATTTAACATCATCATTATGATTTAATTTAACGGTATATTTTTTTAATTCGCTTTTTTATTTTATTTTTCATGGATCATTATTTGGCATTATAAGTATAAGAAAATATTTTGTAGCTTTCTTTTTCGAATACTTCAATATTATTGATTTTTTTTTATAAGACTAAATTTTGTTAACAAAAGCAATTTTTCTTAAAAATAATCTAACTTTCAAATTTATTTTGTATTAATCAACAACTGATAGTCCCTTCAATTTATTTATCACAATTGACATTGGTAAATTATCCTTAAAAATATGTTGTCGATAAAAAAGAATATAATTTTCTTTCAAGTATTAAAAAAATGACCCATGAAAAAATAGAAGACATTAATGATTAAATGTGAATAATTGATAAGAAGTAATATTCAAACAGTTACCACAACATTTTGTACAGCATTACTCCAGTCGACTTTAGATGGGATCAAATAAAAAGCAGGTGCAATTTTTGTACCACAAGGACACTGGGATCCAGAAACCCAACTGAAAGATCCTAATTTTGTTTCACATTTAGGACAATTAAGTTTTCCTTCCACGTTATGCATAATATCTGGCATCCAAGCTAAAGGTTCTATAAAATAGGTTTTAGTACAAATCTCAGTGGACTTGTCCTCTTTCTTAGCTTTTTCAACCTCTTCTAAAGCCTTCATTTGCTTTGATCTCATCTCTTGTTTTCTTACACTAACATATCTCCAAACTTGCCTCTCTTGAGGAGAATGTGGGAGTAAATTACTTGCACTAGCTACGATTCTTCTACATTTTTTACATCGATAAACAGTAGGCTCTGGACGGACAGTCGCCAAAGAGGGATCTGGTTTAATTAAATCAGCGAAACTTGAAGGAAGAATTTTGGCTTTACGAACTTTATCAGCAGCTATTTGAAGACGATATAATTTAAATTGAACATCTTGAGTATTAATTGTCCAACCCATATTCTCATATAACTTTAATTGTGCTATAAATCCAGCATTTGGTCCAACAAATCGTCTTTTAGCTTTAACAAACTCAAACGCATCATCATAATTCATCTCGTGCTTTTTCATTATATAAGCAATAACCAGAGTTGCAGATCTTGAAACTCCAAAATAGCAATGGACTAAAACTTTTCCACCATCTTGAAGAGCATAGTTAATAAATTGATAAGAGTCTTCAAAGTGAATTAAAAAATCTTCACGAGGCATATCTGTGATTTGAATAAACTTTAGGGTAACATTGGAAAGAATTTGAACTTTTCTTGGCAATGGACACGAATCAACAGTAAGTATATGTGTGATTTTAGTTTCTTTTAACCATTTTATATCTGTAGCAGCTGTAAGATTACCAAGATATAAATTTGGTTCTATTTCATCATAACTTGATGGTCCAGCATCAAAGTCTTCTCTACATAGATTATTACTACTATCTTCAGCCATTTCAAAAGTCTACAAAATAATAAATAAACTTTTAATAATTAATTTCTATTAAAACAAATCATGTCATTAAATTAAATGTAATTTAGTTTTATAATATTGAATACTTGATACATAAAATGAAATTAAATACTATTGTATTTGAAAAGCTATTCATTTTTAATCAATTACAAACTCAAGTTTTTTTATCTATTAGATTATCCTTGTGATTTTTATTTTGATTGATAACTATAATAGCTTTTATACCAAGATTATTAAAAAAATTCCAAGAGTACTCTTGAATGCTATTTTGTAATTTAAAACTCGCACTCATCATAGATCAATTTCCAACCTCTCACAAATCATCAATAACATAAAAATAATGAATGACTACTTGTTGATTACTTACTGTAATTTTTAGCTTCTCATATTCTGCAGCAATCAATAATCAATACGTTTTTCTTGATTTGTCTTCTTAATTTACACAACTTTGATTAACAAGATAAAATGTGAATTAGTAATTAACAGCATCTCAAACATGACTTTTATTTAGAATCAACAATCAACGTATCAAAATTAATTCAACTCTAGATTTATTATTTATTAATATGTTACAATTAGTCTTTTTTTATGTTGACATTACATCGTATCGAGTACTTGATGGTTTACTCCAGTTTGTTTACACTAACACTGACATAGTTTTTATAAATTTATATTTTGATTCGCGTTCAGGATGCTTTTTTAAGCAGATGGCAGCAGTTTCTTGACGACCGAGTTTCAACAATCGACACTTGGTATATCAATTGATAAAATCTAAATGACATTTAAATTAATTAAAGTTAAAATAAAAATAACTTATTTAAATTCTAACGTCTTTATTTTGACGTTTGTATTAAATATTATTATAAAAATAATCAGAAATACGTTGATACATTTTATCGAATACTTTAATTTTAAAAAATGTACAAAGTATGGTATCTAAAATTAATAATTAACATCAAGTTTAATAATAATACCTATTATTAAAAATTTATTATAATAATGTATCTTCTGACCGAATATATTCGCCTAGGTCGGCTTGATTAAAACAAATTGTTGCCATTGGATCCGCGAGTTTACAATCAGCTGAACTTTTTGCAGCTACTCCAAAACCCTATGATTAAAATAATGCATAAATAAATCTTTAAATAGCCATTGTTTGATTAAATAATTAAATCACTCTGCTTACCAATGGTAAATCGTTCATAGAGTAAACTACAACTCCTTGGTATTGAGGTGTATTCTCAGTAATCCGACTCATGCCACCTTTTACCACGTGATGCCCGTATAAAAATTGTTGTTCTGCTGCTGATTTGAGCCATATTTTATGCTGAAATTATAATTTATTTAATATTGGATAAATTCGTGGAATTTTCGGATGGATCGCGAAAAAGTTACCTGTGCATAAGGAGCTAAATAATGAAGCGCAGTAATATGAAGCCTAAATTTACCAGATTTGGTAAATTTCCCAAAACATGTACCGAAACTAACGAGATTTTCTGGAGCAACTGTTGATGCGAGTGATAAAACTTTCTCTGATACATAGTAAACTCGATCTTTCTTTTCTCTGAAGCAATAAATTCCATCAGGTCGATTTACCAACAGCTTAACGTTATCTCCAATGCTGTAACCAAGACAGTTTGTTATAAATAAGAAATAACGCTAGAACTTTTACAGGTTAGAGAATCGATATTTAATAGTTAAACAAGTAAAATAATAATATAATAAGTATAAATATATAACTATATTGGTTTTTAAAATTTTCAATAATTAAAAATATAACCTAAATGAAAAAAAAAAGCTTTCACTTACTATTTAGCTAATTTTTCTAAAACTAATTTAGTTCTTTCTTCAGATAATCGTCTCATTTTTATTAGTTATTGATAAATAAAAAATTTTATTATTGTTGTATAATTTTTAAATAATTTACTCGAGTGCCATGTGACACATGTGACTCTTCAAAACAGTAGTATAATTTGAGGTTAGACAACTACGTTGCAAACAGTCGATATAGTCAATGAGCTGAACTAGCAAGTGAGTGAGGTGATTATTTCACGTGGTTATTATTATAATTTAATTAAATAATTTATAAATAGATAAAATAATTATTCAAACTTTAGTATCAACAATATCAATATTTTTAAATTTCGCGCATCTAAACGACTCTGATATTCTTTTGCGCCGGCTTCATAATCTTGCTCAACCAGTTGTCTATAGATGCATGTCGGGTTAGCGAAGTGCGGATAGTCTTAATCAAAAGTTTGCCGGATTCTTATTTTCATTCATCATCTTTTTTTGCTACAACGGCCACAATGGCAGCGGTTGAAACAGTAGGTCTTGGTCATTCTCAATTCTCCAAAATGTCATCTAAACAACTTAGACAAAAAGCTCAAGAGTTTCTTGCTTCAAGAAAACATGCTAATAATCTAATCGACATAATAGGTCAATGGGATGTAAGTTTTCATATTTTTTCTGAATTTTTTCTAATTAGGTTAGGTATTTGAAAATCAAAAAATTTACCGAATCATTTTATTTCTTTATTTTTTCAAGGATTCTAGCACACTTTGTATCCTTACTTTGGAGACAATTTTTTTAGAAGTATTAAAAAGACGTGATATGTATCTAGAAAGAACAATCGCCCTAACAATTTCTGGTAAGACTTTATTGTTGTACATTTTTTGTTAATTAATTTATGTTAGTCTAACATCTTCAATCAGCTTAATTTATTCATTAATTCAACAATCTAATGAATTCTTTTAGTAGCTCATAGCTGAATATGATATTTTGTGTCAGCTAAAGCTAAATTTTATTCTTGATGAAATCAAATGAATTTAATTTTGATAATCTGGTAATTTAATTTTATAGAACCAAGCCCAGAACTTAGATACATCAATTGGTTACGAAACTGTTATGAAGAAATTTGGGAAAAGATTTTGTGTTGCTTCGAAAGTGATAAAACTGCTACACAACTACAAGCTCTGACTACAGCATTGAAATTAATGGCTGAAGAAGGAAAATTTCCTATTGAACCAACGGAAAAGCATACTTATTATTTTCCACTTCATCGACTAAAACCAATTCTTATGAAACTTCTCTCTCCTGATAGAGACAATTCCTCTCTGATAGCAAGATTTGAAGAAATAACTGGATACAAAGATGCATTATATTATACGTGGAAAAGCCTACCCTCTTTAACACCAAAAAGACAACCTCAAGAATTATTTATAAAAAATTTGCTAGAACTCATTCATAAATTATCATTCCCTAAAGATGATGAACTAGCATCAACAAATGACCAGGAATTACTTTGTGTTCATCAAGATGATTCATTGACAAATTTTACATGGGATCAATCATCAACTAGAAGAGCATTGAATAAAGTTTGGGCATGTATTATGCACTGGGAATTAACGCCCCATTTGCACAAGCAACTTTTGATAGTCCTTTTGGAAAGAGTTATGCCTTATTTAGAAAAACCAGTATTATTAACAGATTTCTTAATGGATTCGTTGGATATAGATGGCCCTATTGGGCTCCTTGCTCTTCAAGGAGTTTTTGTACTTGTGACTAAACACAATCTTGAGTATCCTAATATTTTTACCAAACTCTATTCAATGTTTGAACCAGAAATTTTTCATACAAAGTACAAAGCACGACTCTTCTATTTGTCGGATTTATTTTTAAGTTCAACGTAAGTTTAAGCTTATTATTACTTTCTTTAATTTAATATTTTCCTGATCACTCATATCACTGTATTATTAATTGACTTTCGAGAGATTAAATAAATCTAAATATAATTCTCTCTTACAGACATTTACCAGAAGCTCTAGTAGCAGCATTCGCAAAACGATTGGCTCGTTTAACTCTTGTTGCACCACCGGAAGATATTCTAATAATTTTGCTTTTTATTGGCAATCTTCTACTTCGACATCCAGGATTAAAACGTCTTATTGATCATCCACAAGGCGGTGATATAACTGAACATCCAGGCGTCGGTGATCCTTTTCTCATGGAAGAACGTGATCCTCTTCAAAGCAATGCTCTTCTTAGTAGCCTTTGGGAAATCCGAGCACTCCAAAATCACATTCTACCAAACGTCGCAACAGCTGCTAGATTCATTCGTGAGCCACTTCCTTCAGTGGAATATGATATGTCAGCTGCTTTGGAGAAAACTGGTGAACGAATTTTTGATAAAGAAATTAAAAACAAAGTAAAAGAAATTATGCTAACATTTCAAAGGCCCAATTCAATGGCTTTAATAAAAGATGAAAGATTATTTCAATACTGGCAGTTAAATAATACACATTGATTGAAAGTTTTGTACGGAGAGGTACAAAGTTTTTAAAATTAGTCATTTTAATGCATACTCATTGGATCGATATGTAAACGCATAATCGGTAGAATGCGTTCTCGATTAAATTTTTTAATTGTTGTCCATAGAAATACATTTTCTATCCGAAGAGTATTCGTTACAATGTTAAGATTGAGAATGTCACGTTAGATAATTCACCAAGTGTAAAGTTTAACTTAGAAAAAGTATATTGTATCCGATTTTTTGTCACAAAATGTTAGAGGAATTTTTTGTTTTTTTTTCTATTATTTTCAATAAATAATAATTGTGAGTAATTAAAATAATTTCTTGGATAATATAAGTGTAATAATAAGTAATTAAGGTTCTGAGATAGCTTTTTGAAATTATTATTTGCATAAATAATAGTACAAACTATTTTTATTGTTCAATAACATGCTATTAATGTTAAATTTTTTTTATTAATAACAAAAGTTTAATTATTTGATGAATAAAAGCTGAATTAATTCAGATAATATTAAAAAGTTTTTTTTTTAAATTAAGAACATTAAGATTTCTATATTTAATATTTTCGTTTGTTATAAAAAAACAAATAAATTGAAAATACGTGATGAATATGAATATTACTCGTGCAATCATATTATCAGAAATGCATGTAATAATGATCATATTATAAATACTTATTAATGGTAATAATGTTGAAAATTTTTTGGTATCAATCACTATAAAATAAATTAAAGCCATAATCTAACTCAGATAGTTATTTATTCGTACTTTAGACAAATAGTTACCGAATATGACCGATTTTATTCATGCTTTGAATAACACTTTCAGTTAAAATCTACACTTAATTTTCCTATTAAATTCATCATCAAACGGCTGTGTGTTAGATCCCTCATTTTAAAGCCACTTTATCACGGCTTAAGGATCCCGAAAAACCAAATTTTAATATTAATAAATAGTTATAAAGGAAATGATATTTTTGGTCGTGTTCATTCTTATTTTTGTCACATGAAATAATATATTTTATCTTTATATCTGAATAGCCATTATATTACTATAAATAACAATAAGTCTGTACATTAGAAAACAAATGACAAGTTAATTAAAAAAATGTAAAACTATAGTCATACATAAATAAATGTCATATCTCTTTTCTTTTGTTCTTTGTATAAAACTATTATAATCATTTATTATTTAATAATAAATTATATAATTTAATATCTTTTTTTTTTTAATTCAAATAAATTTGTGCAGATAAAAAGCAATTGTTGGAGCATATTTTTAACCCTTATGCCAAAAAATTACCTTTATTTTCGATAATTATGTATACTACATCTATTTAACAATTAGTTTTATTCAATAATTAAAGTTTCTGTTTTATAAAATACTATTAGTTTATCACTTACACATAATTATCAAATAATACAAATTTTATGTACATTATCGCGAAAATCGACAATGAAAAATATAATCAAGGCCTTCTTTGCTTCTCCATAATCTGTAATCAAATAATTCAATCATTGATAATAATGAAAAGAATTATTGATAAAAAATATCATCTATCAAATTACCTCTATGAATTGATGCCATTCTTCATCATTCAATGCATTTTTTATTTTCATGATGATAGTGGGTGGTATCTCTGGAACATTTCTGGGATGTTCAATCGGTATATAATGAATTTGAAGTAACTGTTCAACAGAAGGTCTGGCTTTAGGATTATGCTGTAAACATTTTTTCATCACATCAATCAACACTGGCGGTATTGGATCAGCATTAGGTGGTTGTGTAAATGAAATCTTTGAAGCAGGATTAACTATTGCATTTATTTTAGCCCAATACTGTCGAATATGTTGAAATGGTGTTCGTCCATAAACTAATGAATAGAGAATACATCCCAACGACCACACATCTGATTTGCAACTGATTTTATATTTACTGTGCTGACTGGGAGACTCTCCAATATCCACTAAAGCTTCAGGACTAATATAATTTAATGTTCCACATGTTGTATTTTTTACTACAGACGTCATATCACCATTTATAGTAGAAGCAATACCAAAATCTATGAGTTTAAGTCTTCCTTTGACTAATAAAAAATTAGCTGGTTTTAAATCCGAATGGATTACACCATTATCATGGATATATTTTACTGCTGATAACATTTCAGTCCAATAATATAAGACCATGGTTAATGGTGGAGTTTTTTCTGCAGTAATAGATTTTAAAAGACGACTTAAATCAGTGTCTCCCATTTCCAAAACCACATATATCATATGTTTGTTAATTTCATAATCAAACATCTGAACTATCGACGGCCCTTGCAGTTTAGAAAGCATTGTGATCTCCTGAATACAAGATTGAGCATTTTCTTTATCCATTTTGGATAAATCTACACATTTTATAGCTCTCAATTCTGAATTACTCAGATTTCTAACCCTGTACACTACTCCACTCATTCCTTCGCCCACTTTATCGAGAATTAAATACTCTACACCTTTGACAACAAGATTTTTGCCTACTTGGATTTTATTTATACTTGAAGGCACTGATGCTACTACGTTTACTTTATTATTAATGTTTTGGAGATTACAAAATGCTTCTTTCACCGTTGAAGAATCTGATTTGGATAATTTATTAATTTGATTATTCTCCAAAATTAATTCTGATGATTTTTTCGAAGATTCTTCTTTTTTCTCAAAGCTATCTCGAAACGTTGGATATATATTCTCTTTAGATTCTTGTGACTTAGATGTTTGTGATAGTTGTCCACTATTTTGAAGCTCTGTTGGTCGAGTTTGAGTTTCGATGTGAGTTCTTTTATATGTGTCTGATGTAGGACAGTTTTGGTTCTCCAAACAACTTTTTTCCGAAACTCTAGTTTTATTTGGAAGAGGAGAATAAACTTGGGATTCTTTTTGAAGATAATTTTTAGATTCCAATGGCAATTGATTTTGAATTTCATGATGCTCATGGTTCGTTTCAACATACTTAACATTATCAGTTGATGTTCGAGGTTCTTGAATCATTGTTTCAGCCAGAGGCCTTCGTACTCCCTTTCTTTCAGTACTCTTGCACCTGAAAGAATAAATGATTAATTATGTAATGAACTTAAAAATGATGATGATGATAATTAATTACCAATACGATTCTGGTTTAGGAACAATTGATGATCCTTGTCCTGATCCGCGATCCAATCCACTGTTTTGTACTGGGGTATGTAGCACATTTTGCCAATGAGAAAAAATTGTGGCAGGAGTTTGCACATAAGATTTATTGCAGTTGAAATTAGCTTGATTTTTGTTTTGAGGAGTCTGCATAAGATTCCTGTGGGAATATGATGGAACTGGTCTCATACTTCCAGTCGGTAGTTGATGTTTAATGGGGGTTTCAAGTGGTAAATGATGTGAAGACGTATTCTGACTAATGTGTGCTTGATTCACAACACTAGAATCTGATTTAATATTTATTGCAACAGAATTAAGACTTGATTGGAATGTATTTGTATTTATAGTACCAGGGTCTGGTTTATGAGTTGTATTAGAAGCATTAGCAGAATGAGTACTAAGTTGTTCGTATTTCGAGTTTGATTGCTTATTTGAATGAATAGTAGTAGAAGTAATTGATCCTTTATGTTTTTGACCTGTTAATAAATCATGTATTTGGTTCTGAGAAGTCACTAATATTCCAGTATTAAGTGACGGTATTCCGGATGATGCTGATGATTTTCCATTTGAGTAAGATGATGATATCGGCTCTAAAGGTGTGGCTTCTAAAACTGAGGAACTACCATGAGTTCTTGAATATTTTTCAGGAAGTAACGAAGACTCTGAAATTTTTGGAATGTTATCAATATCCATTCGTCCATATTCTAATTGATATCGAGAGGAAGAGTTGTTGATTAATTTTAATTCATTATTCCTATCAATTTTATCACAATGATAATTTTGATTCGATTGAGATTTTTCAAAACTCTTTTTACCTTCTGTCTGTAGACTGATCGCTAACCCTTCAATGCTCGGTAATTTTGTTTTTAATTCTACATTAAATGTATCAGTTATATTATCATTTTTCTTGTCTTCAACATCTTGATCAATACTTTTATTAATTTCTTCTTCCTCCGGGTTATCATTTTTAAGATAATTCTCATCATCATCTTCATCTTCATCATCACTTTCCATCATTTCTATTGTTAGCATTATTTTTTCTGGTTGAAGTTTGGATGATGAAGAAGATCGACTAGATTTAGACATACCAATGCCTTGTTTGTTGTCAGTAAAAGATTCATTCTTTGCTGCTCCTTCATTCATCTTCAACTTATTACAAATAAACTTAAAAATTCAACAACGTAAATCTAATCGTAAGTAACATTAATGTTTTTACAAAATTATTATACTTCAATGTACACCTTTCTACCCAATGAAAACAAATATGCTGGCAGATGTTCCAAAAAATAAAATCAATTACTTTTCTTTCTCTTGATCAATTTAGATCATCATGATAATTATTGATGGTATAAAATATTTCTGTTTACTTAAAAACACTAATAATACTATGACAATAAAATAAGCAGCTATTTAATCACTACAACCAAATAAAAACACAAACAATTCACAATTGGTTTCTAATTTAATCTGTTTTTGTGTCAAATCACCAAATCCTATAAGCCATTGTTACCGGTTTATTTTCGTCTTCTAGATTGAAATTTGAATGTAAAGCTGAATGTTCATTGGCTAAATTTGTTTTATCAGTTACTACAGTAAATTTTACTATAATTTAATCATTGTACAGTCAATTACAAAGGAATCTACCTTATCATTTCTGAACGAGCAAGTGTATTGTTTGGAATCATATGTTGCGAAAAAGTGAGGCAACTAGTGTTTTAAATTTTATTATTATTTAATTATTGTAAACATTGAAAGTCATTGATAGGATACCTAATCCACTATGTCTGTGGAAGCTGACGCCATAAGTAATCAAAGGATTGAACAGGAAAAAAATGATAGGAAAAAGTGTAAACTATCCACTAATGAGTAAGTCATGTTTTTATTCAGATTATTTACTTTTTTAATATGCACAGAAATGGAAACTTTGAAACATAGAATAGGATTTAGAAAAACAATATATAATAAATCATTTAATTTACTCTTTATTGAGCTAGTGATTTGTAATAATAATATTTAATGTTTCAGTGAAAAGAATGAAAGTTCAAACGATGAATCAAATTTGCTGTCATATGATGCTTTGAGAATCATCTTCTCATATCTACCGGCCATTGATTTGTGCCACTGTTTTCGAGTTTGCAAGTAAATATTTAATTTTTTTTATTAATTAATCGAATAATTATTACTCATAACTTTTATTCATTGATTTGTTCTAGACTATGGCGTGATGTAGCGACATTTGAGTTAAGTATCAGAAAAGTGATCATACGTTTGGGTACTTATAAAGATTTGTTTGAAAAACATGATGTAAATAAAATTTTTGAAAGGTCTATAAGAAATAAGCCGATGCTTAATCTAGTTTTTATTAGTAAAAGCGGAGTTTTACGTAATGTAAGAGATGATCGTGTTTTTTGTAAGTACTCTTAACTGGGTAACCGAGAAATATAAATAAAAATTAATAATCAATTCATAAACGACTGGAGTGTAATGATAAATTACTGTTTCCAGTTGGTTATGATAAATATTTTCCAAAAAACTGCTTCAGCATAGGCATAAATGTTCCTGGACTAGTTGTTGAGAATGAAGAATACGAAGAGAATAAATGTTTAGCATCATATTTTTTACTGCCAGATGACCCAAGTGTCCATATTAACATGATAAATGCGTATTTGAGAGCTACGTATGTGTTTAAGAGAGAAAAAAATGAATTTATAGATTCAGTAGAATATAAATACGCAAGAAATGCAAATTTATCGGAAATTTTTGAGATGGGTATGAGTGGATTAGAAAATCCTGAATGTGTAATGTTATTTTGTGAAGATAATGATTATAGGACTCATAAATTAAATAAAGTAAATTTAAGGTAAGGAAAATGATGTTTTATATTTTAAATGATTTCTAACTTTAACTGTACTGATAGAAAATGATTTTAGGGGAATCAAGTCTGTATGGGGTGGAGTTGTTGAAGATGTGGACGTGATATATAAGAACAACAAAATCGTAGATAACTTTTTATGGCTTGCATTGATAATATCTGGAAAGTATGTCAAAACTTGGTCGACCTTTTTAGATAAAAATGACGTTCATGAAGAAGATATTAGAAGTAAACTTATGAAACTGAAAGATAATTTGCAATTATACAAACATACAATTGGATTTATGTTTTCTTGCACTGGACGAGGTGCAAATTGGTACAACAATCGTAAGAATGTAGAGTCTTCAGTATTTAAGAGTATTTTTCCAAATATTCCTTTGATAGGATGTTTTGGAAATGGAGAATTTGGAAACTGCAATGTTAATGGTTAGTAATTGAAATGTTGAATAATAATGAAAGTAGGTATTAATAAAAATTAAGAAGATAATTGATCCTATTAAATACTTTTTGCAGCAAATCCTAAATATAATATTAAAAAACATGGAATATACCGACAATATTCAACATCATTCATGATATTGACATACGGCAAAATCGATGAAGAATTAGAAATAGATGATAATAATTGATAAATATCAACAGTAAGAATTAACCATTAATATATTTGAAAAAAATTATTTAACTTTAAATGAATGCCATGACGATTGAATGAAACTTTTGTGAAGTGCAAAATTTAAAGAATTAAGTTATAGTGATATGTTGAGATTGAAATATAAAATGTAATAAAAGGATGGATTTGTATTAATTAAGGAGTGGTTGGGAAGGATTTGATTAAATAAAAAGACAAGAATTTATAAAAAAAAATTTTTTTTTTATTTATAGTGTACACATGACCGGCTAGATGTTTTTAGCTGATCATAATTAAAATATAATACTTTTTGTTTCGAAACAGTCTTGGAAAATAAAATTATTTACATTAACCTAAACTTAACCTATGACCAGTCTTAGGAGTTCCTTAATTTTTTTTATCACATGGAAATAGTTTTTTTTTTTTAATATTTGGAAATGGAGATGATGTTTAGTCCACTTCTTCGACAGTTGGTCCAGAATAGTTGTCATTCTGACGATATTGAGCTCCACAATCCTGAGGACCACTGCCAGCAGCACCACCTTGATGGATCTTGGTCATAATTGGCGAGCATATCTTCTGAATTTCCTCCAATTTGTGCTTGTATTCGTCGACTTCGGCTAAGGTGTTATTATCTAGCCACTGGATGGTCTCAGTGCACAATTGGGTAACTCTATCTTTGTCAGATTGAGTCAATTTAGAACCGCAATCTTCGACAGCTTGTTTGATGGAGAATACATAGCTCTCAAGTTGATTGCGAGCAGTTGCTTTGTCCCGCTGTTGTTGATCTTGGTCGCGGTATCTCTCAGCTTCTGAGAGCATGCGGTCAATTTCTTCTCGAGATAGTCGCCCTTTGTCGTTGGTAATTCTTACGTCATTACTACGGCCACTGGCTGTGTCCTTAGCTGTTACATGTAGGATACCGTTGGCGTCCATGTCGAAGGTGACATCGATCTTTGGTACACCACGTGGAGCAGGGGCTATACCGCTGAGTTCGAATCTTCCCAGCAAGTTGTTGTCCTTTGTCATAGCACGCTCACCCTCGTAGACTTGGATGGTAACACCGGGTTGGTTGTCAGAGTAGGTGGTAAATGTTTGAGTTTGTTTGCAGGGTATACGAGCATTACGCTCGATGATGTTGGTCATCATACCTCCTGCTGTCTCAATACCCAATGAGAGAGGTGCTACGTCTACTAGAAGAACATCTTGGAGTGTTGAATTCTTACCACCTTCACCCGTTAAAATAGCTGCTTGCACTGCAGCACCATATGCAACGGCCTCATCAGGATTAATTGAGAGATTCAATTGTTTTCCACAGAAAAAGTTCTGGAGCATCGACTGGATTTTCGGGATGCGAGTTGAACCTCCGACGAGGACGACATCGTGGATTGCTCGTTTATCCAATTTGGCGTCTGCTAGTGCCTTCTCCACCGGTTGTAATGTGGATCTGAAGAGATCTGAACATAATTCTTCAAAACGTGCTCTCGAGACTTTGGTGTAGAAATCAATACCCTCAAAGAGAGCATCTATCTCGAGTGTTGCTTCCGTACTAGATGACAATGTACGTTTAGCACGTTCAGCAGCTGTTCTCAACCTCCTTAAGGCTCTTGGATTTGATTTGATGTTCTTCCTGTATTTTCTCTCGAACTCCTGACAGAGATGGTCAACCAATCTTGAATCAAAGTCTTCGCCACCAAGGTGAGTATCTCCAGCCGTTGCTTTAACCTCGAAGAGTGATCCCTCGTCAATTGTCAAAATTGACACATCGAAAGTTCCACCTCCAAGATCAAAGATTAAGACGTTCTTCTCACCCTTCAAGTTCTTGTCCAATCCATACGCAAGAGCAGCTGCTGTTGGTTCATTAATGATCCTGAGGACATTTAATCCTGCTATTGCTCCAGCATCTTTGGTGGCCTGACGCTGTGAATCGTTGAAGTAAGCTGGTACTGTGATAACTGCATCCTTCACTTTCTCACCAAGGTAAGCTTCAGCAGTCTCTTTCATTTTTGTCAGGACCATTGAACTGATCTCTTCTGGATTGAACCTCTTCACTTCACCACGGAACTCCACCTGGATCTTTGGCTTTCCTCCTTCACTGACCACTTTGAATGGCCAATGCTTCAAATCCTGTTGAACTTTAGGGTCGTCGAATTTGCGGCCAATGAGACGTTTGGCGTCGAAGACGGTGTTGGATGGATTCATCGCCACTTGGTTCTTAGCTGCGTCTCCAATAAGTCGCTCGGTGTCCGTGAAGGCAACATAGCTAGGTGTTGTTCTGTTGCCCTGATCGTTGGCGATTATTTCCACTTTTCCTTGTTGCCACACACCCACGCATGAGTATGTAGTGCCCAAATCAATACCGACTGCAGGCATTGTGTTGTGTTGTTTGTTTAAACTTTAACTCCTCACTAACTCTCTTAATTGTTTGCTTTCTTTTTGTATACTGGTGCCGGGTTCTGCTCGCTCGTCGCTTTTATACTCTTGACGGCTGCGCGCTACAGTGGGGGACGAATGTTCCAGATACGTCGAATCGTTTTCTTTAGCACTATCATAGATGATACTCCTAAAAGTTGAAAATTGTTGTTAATTCTCATTTTCTACTTCATTTTTTACCTTTATAATTCAATAAAAATCTAATAAAAATTTGGCTCATTAATATTCTAAGTTTAATTGCTAAAAATTACTCCTGAATCTTCACGAATTTTTCGATCGAAGTGTTTTTCAATAAAAAATGATTTAATTTCTCTTGTTTATAATGATTTCATGCCAGATGGATTCATAATTGATACATTGATACAATTTCATGGACAAACATGGTCATTGATCAATGCTAGAGATAAATTATTCTCGCAAAACCTGATATCTAGCAACACCTAGAATATTCGCCGGTATTCGAGAATATTCTGGTTTCATACGAATGTGTAGGTGATTGTTAATGAAGGAGAGCGTTTATTTATATCACTAGCCATCAAAACAATGTCAATGACTTTGGTCATACGTCAACTATAACATTTCTATATTTAAACTTAGTTTTGGAGTCAAAAAGAATTCAAGGGACAATTTATACATAGATAACAGAATTTTCGAGAGCTTTCGCATGGCCCAGTAATCAATAAATGACATTTACAAACGTTTTGTTACGTTTGAGTCATCGATATTTTTAAACTATAATTTTTCTCTGATATTTCAACAACTTGATTCATTTATAGAGTAAATAATAATAAACAAAAATATTCTTACCAATCTTGATAAACGATCATGTTTACAAAATGACAATTATTGTTGAGTAGGTTAATTTTTTTTCATTTCAAATAAAGGTTTAACTAATAAGTTTAAAGGTAAAATAAATAAAACATATAATTAATTATAACAGAAAAATATAAAAACTAGGATGATGAGTAATATAATAATGTTCTAGGTCATTGACGTGATCCAGAAAATAAGAGAATGTTCTAGGACCGACTGGTGTCTCCAGGGCGATCAATACTGCCACAACAATGGTAATATACCGTCGTTTATACATTGCTGTAAAATTCTAGAAATCACAGGATAAATCTCGAAGTATCTGCTGTCGATAACAAATTAGGAATAGATTCAAATTTAAACGGATTAAAAGATGTCAATAAGAAATTAAGAAGTAAAAATCTATGAAGGATGTAAGAAACAAATAAAATGAAAGATCATAATCATAAAAAGAATAAATGTCAGTGGTCATTTATTCAAGAAAAAGCTTTGGAGCAATATTGATTTTCTTTTCAAGTTCAGTTACATTCGTACGCATGTTCTTGATATTTCTAGAAAGTTGGTCCCCCACTGTAGCGCGCAGCCGTCAAGAGTATAAAAGCGACGAGCGAGCAGAACCCGGCACCAGTATACAAAAAGAAAGCAAACAATTAAGAGAGTTAGTGAGGAGTTAAAGTTTAAACAAACAACAAAACACAATGCCTGCAGTCGGTATTGATTTGGGCACTACATACTCATGCGTGGGTGTGTGGCAACAAGGAAAAGTGGAAATAATCGCCAACGATCAGGGCAACAGAACAACACCTAGCTATGTTGCCTTCACGGACACCGAGCGACTTATTGGAGACGCAGCTAAGAACCAAGTGGCGATGAATCCATCCAACACCGTCTTCGACGCCAAACGTCTCATTGGCCGCAAATTCGACGACCCTAAAGTTCAACAGGATTTGAAGCATTGGCCATTCAAAGTGGTCAGTGAAGGAGGAAAGCCAAAGATCCAGGTGGAGTTTCGTGGTGAAGTGAAGAGGTTCAATCCAGAAGAGATCAGTTCAATGGTCCTGACAAAAATGAAAGAGACTGCTGAAGCTTACCTTGGTGAGAAAGTGAAGGATGCAGTTATCACAGTACCAGCTTACTTCAACGATTCACAGCGTCAGGCCACCAAAGATGCTGGAGCAATAGCAGGATTAAATGTCCTCAGGATCATTAATGAACCAACAGCAGCTGCTCTTGCGTATGGATTGGACAAGAACTTGAAGGGTGAGAAGAACGTCTTAATCTTTGATCTTGGAGGTGGAACTTTCGATGTGTCAATTTTGACAATTGACGAGGGATCACTCTTCGAGGTTAAAGCAACGGCTGGAGATACTCACCTTGGTGGCGAAGACTTTGATTCAAGATTGGTTGACCATCTCTGTCAGGAGTTCGAGAGAAAATACAGGAAGAACATCAAATCAAATCCAAGAGCCTTAAGGAGGTTGAGAACAGCTGCTGAACGTGCTAAACGTACATTGTCATCTAGTACGGAAGCAACACTCGAGATAGATGCTCTCTTTGAGGGTATTGATTTCTACACCAAAGTCTCGAGAGCACGTTTTGAAGAATTATGTTCAGATCTCTTCAGATCCACATTACAACCGGTGGAGAAGGCACTAGCAGACGCCAAATTGGATAAACGAGCAATCCACGATGTCGTCCTCGTCGGAGGTTCAACTCGCATCCCGAAAATCCAGTCGATGCTCCAGAACTTTTTCTGTGGAAAACAATTGAATCTCTCAATTAATCCTGATGAGGCCGTTGCATATGGTGCTGCAGTGCAAGCAGCTATTTTAACGGGTGAAGGTGGTAAGAATTCAACACTCCAAGATGTTCTTCTAGTAGACGTAGCACCTCTCTCATTGGGTATTGAGACAGCAGGAGGTATGATGACCAACATCATCGAGCGTAATGCTCGTATACCCTGCAAACAAACTCAAACATTTACCACCTACTCTGACAACCAACCCGGTGTTACCATCCAAGTCTACGAGGGTGAGCGTGCTATGACAAAGGACAACAACTTGCTGGGAAGATTCGAACTCAGCGGTATAGCCCCTGCTCCACGTGGTGTACCAAAGATCGATGTCACCTTCGACATGGACGCCAACGGTATCCTACATGTAACAGCTAAGGACACAGCCAGTGGCCGTAGTAATGACGTAAGAATTACCAACGACAAAGGGCGACTATCTCGAGAAGAAATTGACCGCATGCTCTCAGAAGCTGAGAGATACCGCGACCAAGATCAACAACAGCGGGACAAAGCAACTGCTCGCAATCAACTTGAGAGCTATGTATTCTCCATCAAACAAGCTGTCGAAGATTGCGGTTCTAAATTGACTCAATCTGACAAAGATAGAGTTACCCAATTGTGCACTGAGACCATCCAGTGGCTAGATAATAACACCTTAGCCGAAGTCGACGAATACAAGCACAAATTGGAGGAAATTCAGAAGATATGCTCGCCAATTATGACCAAGATCCATCAAGGTGGTGCTGCTGGCAGTGGTCCTCAGGATTGTGGAGCTCAATATCGTCAGAATGACAACTATTCTGGACCAACTGTCGAAGAAGTGGACTAAACATCATCTCCATTTCCAAATATTAAAAAAAAAAAACTATTTCCATGTGATAAAAAAAATTAAGGAACTCCTAAGACTGGTCATAGGTTAAGTTTAGGTTAATGTAAATAATTTTATTTTCCAAGACTGTTTCGAAACAAAAAGTATTATATTTTAATTATGATCAGCTAAAAACATCTAGCCGGTCATGTGTACACTATAAATAAAAAAAAAATTTTTTTTTATAAATTCTTGTCTTTTTATTTAATCAAATCCTTCCCAACCACTCTTTAATTAATACAAATCCATCCTTTTATTACATTTTATATTTCAATCTCAACATATCACTATAACTTAATTTATTTTTTAGATTTTTCATTGCTTCATATCAACCTTGTAATTCCTTGAATGTCGCAGTAATTAATTGAGTGAATTTTTCTTTTTCTCGCATCTTATATTTTATTGCATCAAAAGGTATCAAGTTTTTCTCCGGCTTACTCTCTTTTTCATGATTCGCTGTATCAAATTCTATAATCAGAATGTTCTTGTTGTTTGAACTTCCTCGGATGCGCTTTATGTAAAACAGATGACATTTAACTATCAAATACGCATTGTCCTCAAAATCCTTGATCAATCTGAGATGCACTAGCAGTGTATCAGTAACTAGCAATAGACTGAAATAGAAAAACTTCACTATTAATCCTTATTCCTACCATCATACCTACTAAATTGAACCAACATGACATTTTACCAGTCTTCATCAATCATTATTGATATTTACCTTGGAAGTGTCTCTCCATCTGGTGTAATTTCTTTACATTTGAATTTCATCACATTTGGTAATGCCTGCCATTCATCTTTCGAGACTATTTTAAACTGAATATGATGCTGCAAGCTATCACGATCTGTCGAAGGGTTAGATTTAGTTGAAATGCTTGGATTTCCTACTCCATGAATATCACTTTCTATCGAAACTGTGCTACGAGTTCGCTCAACTGGTTCCTTAGCAGCATTGTTTTTATTGTCTTCGAAAAATATATATTCAATATCGTCCAAATTACCTTCACAATTATCATCCGTTGGTTTGACACAAGTCAATAATTTTTCCTTAGATTTTATAAAACTCTTCTTTATTTGTTTAGTAAACTTTCTCCTCATTGGATTGCAAACAATACACTTTCTTTCATTATGATCAACAACATACTTATCAAATTCTTTCTGTTCCTTCAGAGTATTATGAATGGTCTCATATCCACCATACAGCATACTGACATATTTAATATTTTTCTTCAGAAGCTTATGAGCTAGAGTATGGACACATTTATCATTGGTAGCCAAATTACTGCCCATCAAACAAATATGGATTTCTTTATTTTGTAAAACATTTTGTGCCTCTTCTATCCTTTCTATCAACAATTGAATATCATTGATGGCGTACGTTCCAGAGGATAACTTAATCAATGAGTCACAATCTAGATTGTATTTATATTTGAATGAAAAGTGACCACCTGCATATTGATTAGAAGGTCGACAGTCTACAATAAAATAATCAGAAACAATTTCTGGTAATCGCACACCACGAAGATTTTCCAACATTGAAGTCACTGATAGTGGTAACAACAAAGGTAGCCATTTAGGAGTTGGTTCTCGTTCATCTCCAAACATGAAAGGTCCGAATGCTTCTCTAAAGAAAGGAGGTGTATTAATATCAAACTTTTTTGAATGCTCCAAAACTTCTATCAGATCTTGAGTGTTGATAAAATTAGGAAATAGTCTAATCGTATCTTTAATTTTCTCCTTGGCATTTGTTTCCATCTTTTCCAAGTTGCTGTAAAAATATGAAAATATCTAATAATTAAATTCATTTGTGAGAATTTTTTTTTTGTTTGATTACGTCAAGTTACCTTTTTTGTAGAATAATGATTGATAAGGCAATGAAAAAAATTCTAAATGAATCTTGGGAGTTGGTAAAAGTCTCCCATATATAATTACATACTTGTTTAGTACAATTTTTTGCAAACAATGAGTTAAACCATGACTCAGTACATTGATCTAAAGTAATATCATGGTCATTAATCCAACTGTAAAAGCTTGGATCATGATAACGTAGTAGAAGTTTTAAAATAAATCCATGAGTTCGTGGTGCTGGAACATATGTGTCTCTTATTTTTTTAAATAAGATGTAAATCTCCACGGTTGAATCATTCGTTGGTATTATTTGACCTAATAAATTAATCCATCCATTTTCAGATTGATAAGTTTCTTTTTCACTTTTGCTGTAAACAGTAATAACTGTTCGAACAGCCAGCAACATTTGTTCCTTTTTTTCTTCAGGTATTTCAACGTCATCTGACAAAAGATAATTTTATTTAACAAGAAAGAAACATCTCGATTTTTCAATAATTATTCACAATAAAGTCTAATTATCTTACCTATGAGCATCTGACAATCTTCATCAATAGCACTCTGTTCTGGAAGATCAAAAAGATCATCAGATTCAATGTCATCTGTAGTTGTTGACTCTTCTAGGAAGTTTCTCCAAGGTGTTACTTTTGACAACTGATCAGCAGATACAGATGTGAGTTGTCTATCTGACTGTAATTTAATATATTCAAGATCGCAAAAACGGTATTCGACATCCTCAGCAGAAAACAGTAATCTATCAAGTACTTGAGCCATTCTTTAAATTATAAACGAGACTAAATGTTCATAAAATTTGCGCAATAATAATAGAGTTCAACATTTGAAATAATATGAATATAAATTAACATTCCCTCAGAATGTCGATGAGGTTTCCAGTAAGGTCCATTAAAGTAAACAAAATTGAAACATTATTCATTTTATATAGACACACTAGAAAAACTGTAATCATTCTGAGGGATGACAATTCGTCATGACTTGCTAACAAAACATTTATATTTAAAACATTTTTTATTTTGTAATTGAATATATTACATAAATATCAATAATATCACTCAATTTGAAATATATTATATTTATAATAAATTTAATAATGTCAGAAAATATACGAATCATTTCAAACACTTTTCTATTAATTAACTCCAAACTTTTTGTTGATCAAATTCATGAACTTTTCTTTTCCTGGCAATAACAATTTTACTTTTTCATATGGCACTGGTACATTTCCAGTCATATCAAAAGCAATAATCATGAAATCTTTATTCTTGCTACTTCCTGAGATTTTTAAAATATATAAAATAGGACAGTTCAATACCAAAAGAGCCTTATTTTTTGATTTTTTATCGATTCTTCGTAGAAGAATTATATTTGTATGGGTCACTATTAATCGACTGAAACAATAAATTAATTTTTATTTCACCTTCCTGCATAGAAATTATAAAGAGAAACAAATCGTAGCATACTTACCTAGCATAAGTACGTCCATTTGGTAAAATTTCTCTACACTTGAACACCTTTTCTACATCTGGAGTTTTTATCCATTGGTCAATCAGTACTGGTTGGAACTGAGGCTCCAATGGTACCTCATCTGGTTTTAAAGATACACTGGAAGTAGTAACATCATTCAAATTAAATACTCCATAGATATCACTATCTGTAGCCATACTTCCTTGGCCATATGGTGTTTCAATATCTTCATAAATGTTGTCAATATCTGATGGTATTTTAATACCACCTGATAGTCCCTTTGGTGAACCTTCACATGAAGGTGATTGTGGATTCACACATGACATGAATTGATTTTTTATGTCTTGTCCAGTTTGTCTTATTTTTTGTTTTATTCTACCAGGAAAATTCAATTCTTGTTCCAGTGATGCTGTTTCTACATTTCTTGATTTACTTGAACCTGCTTGATAAAGTTCTGCATTATCTTCAGATTGCGCTTCTTCTGTTTGAAGTAAAGCTGGATTACAAAAAACACACTTATTCTCAACGTGATGCCTTAGAGAATAGTTAAGTTCATTTTTTATTTTCAATAGTTGATGAACAGTGTTGTATCCACCAAAGAGAATGCTCACGTATTTTGTATTCTTGTGCAAAAGTGCTGTAATGACATTCTGAATACATGGATCATAGCCTTGTAGTCCACTACCCATTATACAAATGTGTTTAACTTTATTAGGTTCTTCAATTACATAATCTTCTACCATTGATTTAAGTGTTTTCAAGGCAGCATTTAAGTAAGCTGATGACCATTCAGATACCAAATCACAATCTATATGAAAATTATGTTTAAAAGCAAACCGTCCATTCTCGTACATGACATAAGGTCTACAATCTACCACGAAATAATGCATATCTATGTAAGGTGGCACGCTATGAATATTTGAAATCACATGAAAAGCTGAAGATGGTAAATATTCAGGCAAGTTTTTAGGTTTTTTCTCACGATTGCTACCAAACATAAAATTTTTGAATAATTCCTTGAAGAATGGAGGTGTATTCGTGTCCAATATGCTTGCAGATGATATAATTTCTTCCACTTCTGAAGTATCCATAAAACGAGGAAATAGTTGTATGGCATTTCCTATTTTTTCCTTGGCATCAAATCTCATTTCAATAATTTTAGCTCTGAAAGAAATGAAATTGAATTAAAATTAGCTTTATCATTTTAAAAAAATAATAAATTGGTGATCAGTTGGAGATGAATTACCTTTTAGTTATAATGATTGATAGAATGACAAAAAAAATTTTAAAAGGATCACCATGTTTGAAAAGGTATGTCCATAATAATTTGAGTACTGATTCAACACAAGTTCCTGCGAATAAAGAATTGACCCAAAACTCAGTGTACTTGGCTAGAGAGAATTTATCATTGTCCAACATATTGCAAAGCTCTGGATCATGATACATAAGTAGAAGATGCAAAACATATCCATGAGTTCCAGGTTCTGGAACGTAATTGTCTCTCATGCGTTTGAATGCAATATATGTTGGTAGCTTTTCTGGATTTTTCTTGACCAATCGACTTAGCAATGGAACCCATCCATTTCCAACTCTGTATCTTTTTTTCTCATTTTTACTATAAATAGTTATAATGGTTCTAATAACTGAGAGTATCTTCTGCTCTGTTTCTTCAGGAATATCAAGTTCATCTGAAAAAAGAATGTGGAATTATATTGATAAAGATTAGAGGTTGAAAAAACAAATGATTCTACCGATGACTGCTTCACAATCTTCGTCAATAACACTTTGCTCTACAAGATCAAATAAATTATCTGCCTGGGCTAAGTTGTCAGCTTCTAAAGTATCTTCTAAGTATTTTTTCCAATTGCCTAGTTTCTTTTCTTCATCGATGAAGATATTAGGAAACTTTCTAGCTGATTCTGATCGAGGTATCATAGACTGAGATGCTTGGGGGTTGATATCTGGGATTTCAAAAAACGACTCCATAGTTTTAATCAGGCTGCTTGATCTCAATTACTTTGATTATTGTTAGTAAATTTATGAGGTTAAAAAATTTTAATAATGTGACAAAACTAAAAGTATAGAATAATTTTCGAGCACTGTCTAGACCAATAAATCATTAGATTAATTATAGGATAAGATACTTTTCACTTTGTAAGCCATTTCAATTTTTTAAATGTTAAGAACATTTGGAACAAAAAGGAATAAAGCAACAGCTAAAGTGCATAATAGATATTTAGAAACAAAACATTATATTCTTACAGATATTTGAAATTTCAGGAATTTTCTTCAAGTATAAATGAATATTCTTATTACAGCTTTTGAATAAACTGCAAAAGATAAAGTTCATTAGATATTGAATTATAAATATGAGGATTTAAATAAAAATTGTTTTAACAAATATTTGCACTTCTTTCTAATAATTTTTTGTATTAAATTGTTCAGGACAGTAAAAATGATTTTTCATCGTTATTTATAAAGCATACTTAATTATATTTCATTATTCATTGAATACTTATATGATTTTAAAAATATACTTAAGGATTTATTGTAATTAACATTGCTACAATAGAAAATTTTTTAATTACGAAATAAAATTTACTGAAAAGCTTTAAATAATGACTGGTTGACGCTACTGGGCTTCCATAGATCTGCGCATATTTTTGCGCACGCACAAGTCGACTGTCGGCTTGGGGACAGCCACGAAATGACGCTTCACTTGCACTTAGTGTTTGGATGAGAAATTGTGTCGTTTGTTTGCTGCATGTTTACTTTTGCTAACCGTTAGATTGAAATATTAGTACAGACATCAAATATTAGTACTATCAATCATTTGAAATTGTATCATTCAGTGAATTTATTGAACATAATTTTCTATCTAACATCTAATGCTCAGTTAACCTCACTTTTAAAAACATTTTTATTCCATTTGTTCATACAGTTTCTATATTTTCATTCAAATATATAAAGTGGTCAATACATGACTCAACTTACCATAACCATGAAACGTAGTGGAGATATAAAGTCAAATAAAAGTGAGACTCCAAATTACTCTCGTTCGATGGAAGAAAAAATGCGTCGACGAAAAGAATGGATGATTGAACAAGAAAAAGCTCGCGAACATGAACGTCGAAAGCAACGAATGATTCAAGAATATGAAGAACGTCGTGCTCGAGAACTTGGGTTGAAGAGTCGCAGTCGAAGATCATCTCATCGAAGTCGAAGTCATAGCAGGAATCGGAGTAAATCTTCAGATAGGTCTTACAGAAAACATCATCATGAAAAAAATACCCCAAAAGATATAGTCATGTCTGAAAAGTAAGTTTTCATCTTTTCTTCATTAGTCTTTGTATTAAAAATAATTCTTAACAGTTTTTGCATTTCATCCGTAATTGTATTCATTTGCAGATATGACTCACCGTCTTCAAGAAAGAAATTGTTCAAAGGAGGTGATGGTACAAAAATTTCTATCACAGACTTGAAGAATATAAAAACAATTATTCACAGAAAGTTACCATCAACAGAAGCTTCTGCAGAGCCACTTGATAGAAGTATTGAAAATCCAGAGGAAATAAAATTAATAAGAAGAGAGGGTAATTTAGTTAAATTCATTTATATCCTTTTATTATTGATGCGTGACAAAAAGGTACAAAATATTCTGCGGCTATTTACAATTATTGGCTGAATGAAGTTTCCATTTCGTTGTCCAATAAATGAATAATATCAATAAGTCTACTGACTTCCCTATGAATATGATAAGTACAGTTTAAGCATAATAAAAATAGGATATAAACAACGAACTCGAAGATTAAACATCATTCCGAAGATTTCAACTGCTGGAAGATAAAATAAATGTACTTCAATAACAGTAAATCAATTCAAAATAAAGAAGAAATTCTGAAGATCGTGTCATGGATTCCGGGGAACAATTTCAAGAGGTATCAAAGTCACATGTAAGCGAAAATACTTATATTTACGTTTGCTGTGGATTAAGTGTTACATTTCATTAAGGTCAAATATCACTTTTACACGAATAGTCAATGCACAGAAATTAATTTCGCACTTTAATTGGCTCTAACAGTTAATTGCATTAGATTCATTAAAAAAGCACTATTTTAGCTTCATCAAAAGAATTAATTTTGATTTGATTTATTAAAAGTTTTATCGAATTTTTTTTTCGTTAATAAACAACATAAGAGGATCATCGACTGGAAGATTTTTACAACACTGAAGATCGAGAAATTCTTAAGACATCAATTAACACAGTGAATTTTTCTAGCACTCATAGAATACTTATATTTATATTACATCTGATGCTATTACTATTAAAATATAAATTAAAGTATTTTTTACTACTCACTGTAATGATTTATATGACTGTATTATCGACATACAGACTAATCATATCAAAAATTCAATCTACATCTCAATACTTTTCTTAAATCATATATTTCTTAATAATAATCACAGGTGTTATTTTTAGCATGGCTTGTTATTATGAACAACGAGTTTCATCATCATAGTTCTAATAGCATGATTTTTCTAACAGGAGAAGGCGCCAAGCCCATTTTCGAACGAGAAGAAATAAAGAAAGCTGAAAGTTGTACAGCGAAAATAGAAGAACATCGCAAAGTTGTAGCTGTTGGGTCTTTTAAAATCCCTCATTCTTCGAGAAGACGATCTACTTCTAGTCCAAGTCCAAGACGCCATTATCATAGTAAGAGTCCACATAAGGAGTCAAGGTTCGTTTACTTACACGAATGGTTAAAATTAATTCATGATTCCAAATTTAATATGGATAAATGGATATATATACAGAACTGATAAGATTTTGGATTCTTCGGGAGTATGACAAGTAGAGGATTGCTGCATACTGAGTCTCTTCGTGAGCTCGTTTGCTTCTTCTCTTGTTTGACACCTGAAAACCAAATGTCAGTTCTGATCTTAATACAGCTGACTCATGATTTCTTGTTGAGTATCTGTTGATCCAATGGGTGAGCTTAAGCTTACTAATTGTGAGCCAGAATATTCCAAGTAAATGTATGTAGTCGCTGTATACTGAATATGCTTCTCAGGTAGGTTTATGAGTATTAAGTAAATACATTTTTTTAGGGCCATTGTTTGTTGATTAACAATTCCACCAATCTGAGTTGTTTACTCCACAACTTCGTAGGCAATACTTGTTATTACATGTATTATTACATTCTTTTTTTTTTTAGTTCCTAGTATCATTCCAGCACTGCAAATAACCTCTCATGCTTGGGTATGTATCGTTTTTGACATGTATTTTACATAAAATGTCATTCATTAAAGAGCAGTCCATGATGTACAGCACATGAAGATGGCTACTGGACTTTTCCATATAATTTGGAGCAAATTGCATTTTTATAGTTGCACAACCATTACCAATTTATAACCATGTTATGGTTTATTTCGTTTTAGCATCATCAGATGATCATCAACATCATTCACTTACCAAAATCCATGCATTTTGCTTGAATGATTTAGGCTGCAATCAAAAACTATGTTTCCAGATGCTCATCGTAAGTTACGCTTCAACGATTCCATCTATATGTACCAGAACACTTTTTTTTATTTTATATTTTAAATAAAATATCTCCGTCATCAAGTAAGTACACTAATGTTGTTAAAAAAATTCTTTCATCATATTGATAATTAATTGTCTAACAATAGCTCAATATTTAGTTGTAAGTTATTCTAAACATAATTAAAAATATTTTTGCGTTATATATGGATATATTATAAATATTATGTCAAATATGACATAATATCTTGAAGAGTAATCTCTTCAAAGATAGTATTGCTTTGAAAAAAGCAATCTATATATTTATACTGAAATTGCTGAAAAATTGTTTATGCCCTTAACACCCATCTTCGTTAGCTACATTTTTTTGTAGTTGGCAATTATGGGTTACTGGGGCTGAGATGGATCAAACTAACATGTTATCTGTTTTCCAGATACAAATCCCGAAGCGAGGTGGAAAAAGATCATCATCAAAGTTCAAAATACGAACGGTAAGAATAATTACAAATAAATCAATAAACTATAATATTATTTCATAGCAAACTGCTTAATATTAATATGCTATTTGTATCAATTTCTATAGAGATCATCGTCGAAGCAAAGATCACGAAGAAAGTCAGAGACTACGCCAATCACCAAGATCAAGTCACTATAGATCTCATGAATATCGGCATCACACACCTCCGAGAGAGTATCATGATAACAGACAAAGGTCTAGAGATTATGATTATGACCACCACGATAGTAGAACACGTAGAGATTCTCGAGAACGAGATCGAAGAATGACCATCCCACACCATTACATGGAGCCTGTGCCAGTACCTATTTTTTACGACGTACGATACGCTTATTTTTGAGATAGTATTGATATTAAATTGTCATTCATTCGAAATGTAAGAATGATTTTCTTCTTCCTCTAGAACTACATGCGACCAATAATGATGAATCCGATGATAACACTGCGTAATCCTGTACCTATTGTTCGAGGACGAATGCCTCCATTGTTACCACCAATGAGAGCGCCTTTTAACCCTCGATTAGTTCATGCTTTACCAAGACAAAGTGGTTATTCTCATCCACGTACGTAAAAATTGAATTATGTAATTTCTTTCTACAATAATTGTGCTACTGTTCGAAATTCATATTGTAATTTTTTTGGTTTTTCAGGTGTGAACCGTATGTGATGCAAATTCATAAACGACTGATATTTAATAATTTTTTTTCTAATGATGTTTAATGATTTTTTATAACTATCGTCATTTTATAATAAAAAAATTTTTTCATCAAACATATGTGTTTCATATCTTTCTTCGATTATTATCAGTTCTAAGATTTCACTATTAGTTAAAAAAATCTTAAATGTAACGTTTCTGCTAATCAAAGTTCATCATTATGTGTTCCAATAGCAAAATAAAATGTAGAGTGATATGTGTAAACACACACTCACACACGAATTATAGCTCTCAATAATAACAATCAAGAGGTTATGTCACAACGACATGTGTTCTGATTAGAATCAATTGTTTATTTTTCAGTGAAAGGAGTTTGTTTGTATCTTAAAAGTGTAGAGTAGAGAAAATTATTGATAAATAATTTCTTAAAGAGTGACAACTAATTTATAAAAGTTGAATTAAAACCAAGTTATTTTTGTAAGAAAAGAAATTAATCAATCACATAAATAGATAAATTATTCAAAAACTTTGTTTTATAAATACTCAGTTATAAAATAATGGATTTTATACAATTTATATTTCTCATTTTATTCTACATTCCTCTGTCTGTTGCAATTAATATTGATCCTTCAAAAACATTAGCATGGGGCCCTGGATTGAATCCACAAAAGGTTGTGATGAGGGCTCGTTATTTTTTTTTACAATTAAGAGATTATCAAGAAAGAAAGTAAGTTTTAATTTCAATTATCTATTATATTTATGTATATTAATCATTCAAACCTGTAATATCAATTCTTTAATTGACTTCAAACCATCACTATAGAAAATAAAATAATTTTCAGTATAACAAAGTCACCAGGAAAAAATATAGTTTTTGCAAGTATTAAAGGTCGTAATAAAAATAATCATGCTTGTAGAATTTGGGCACAAACATTAGATTGCGATGATGGTAGCTTTATTATTCGTTATAGAGTGTACGAAACTTGTTATAACTTTGAAATGAGTGTTAGAGTAAAAGATCATGTTTTGACATCAGCATCAAAGTCGGAAAAAGGTAGACCCATCAGTTTCATTCACTGTAGTTAATAATTTCATTTAAACCAATAAATACAAGTAACTCTTTAATAATAATGATCAACAAATAAAGTCTATTAATTAATTAAAAATTAGATACCGCTGAGATATTTTTTCAATTCAACTGTTAATTAATTCTAAGGTCCAATTTATGAGGAAGAATGTCATTGTCCACATCCATCTCTCGAATCATGGTTGACTAATTACGAATGTCCTGAATCATATTCTCAAATAAAAGAAGACTTGAAAATATTTCCAGAAGTAGACTTTGATCAAATTCGTGCTGATCTGATCAAAACTTATCATAAGCCTCACAGCTACAGCTTCTGTCATTATGTAATAAAAAATAACAAGGTAATTAAATTACTATTCATCATATTAATCTTACATAAATGCTATCATATTTATAAACAAAATAAAAACACTGCAGATTTACAGAAAATGTTATGGTCAACATGTTGGATTCAACATCTTTTCGGACTCCATTTTACTGTCCTTATCTCGAAAAGTACACTTGCCAGATAGCGAGTTTTTTATGAACCTGGGAGACTGGCCACTTGTACCAAAGAATAATCAGTTGTATCCCATTTTCTCTTGGTGTGGATCTGATGATACTAATGACATTGTTTTACCTACTTACGATCTTACGGAGTCATCATTAGAAAATATGGGAAGGTGATAACATCAATCAGAAAAATATTTCTTTTACTCTTGGAAGTGTCATTTATTGAATTGTTTATGTTAGGGTTATGCTGGATGTTCTATCGGTTCAAGGAAATATTAAAACTCCTTGGGAAGAGAAGATTGAAAAGGTATTCTGGAGAGGCAGAGATTCAAGAAGAGAACGTTTAGATTTGATAGATATTGCTAGAGAAAATCCAGAGCTGTTCAATGTTTCTATAACTAATTTCTTCTTTTTTAAAAACGAAATAGAAAAATATGGTCCTGGAGAACGTCATATATCATTTTTCGACTTCTTTAAGGTAAGTTTTATAATGATAAATTACCACAATGTTGACAGGAATACAGTGTTGTTGTCTTTATAATTTTTTCTAGTATAAATATCAACTGAATATTGATGGTACAGTTGCTGCATATCGACAGCCTTATCTGCTAGCTGGTGATTCTCTAGTCTTCAAACAAACTTCTAAATATTATGAATTTTTCTATCACCACTTGGTTCCTCATGAGCACTACGTTCCAGTGAATCATAACTTATCTGATTTAGTTGAGAAAGTCAAATGGGCTAAAGCGAATGATGGCATGGCTAGGAAAATTGCAAGAAATGGTCGAGAATTGATTCGACAGGTTGCTCTGCCTAGAGATGTGCTTTGTTATTATGTTTCGTTGTTGAAAGTAGGTATTGGAATGGAAGTAATAATGTGGTTATTTTGTTAGACAATGGAAATTATTTTATTTTTTGTTTTTGTAGGAATGGAATCAGAGGATGTTAAGTGAAATTAAGGTATTGGATGGTATGGAGCCAGTTGGTCAGCCAGACCATGTTTGTGATTGTCATTCTGATGAAGTTATTAAACCATCTTTATTGTCTAAAACTGAGCTATAATTGTGAATATAGGATGGGAAAAATTAGATTGAACATTTGTATAGTGATTTTTTAAATAATTTTAACAAATTATGTGGAGAGTAAAGGTTCAACCACTAGATGGCCTATGACCTAAAATTTGTTTACAACTGGATAGTTCGAAAATATTTATTAAACATGGAAAATATATAGAATTGATCTTAATCAGATACATTAATGATTAATGTCGAATTATCAAGGTTAAAATCTACTTATTTTTGGAGACGGGTCGATAGAACCATCCCGATAAATAACAATATCACAATTAAGAATGAATATGCTTTTAACAATTACGAAGTCATAACTTCCAAGATCTCAATTCTTCAGTCCTTCTTCACAAGTGAATAAAATTACTTCAAAGCTTTAAAACATTAGAACTGAAATTTTAGCAATTTTCTCCCATCACAGTCTATCATAGATACAATAATGATTATTATAGAATAATTTGGAACGAATGATTATGAAGTATGATCGTAGCTAGCTTAATGTCAATCGAAAAGTTATAAATTTAAATAACAGTGTAATTAATAATGAATTACACACAAGTATCGTTTTTAAATAGTATTGAAAAATAAAAACAATCGCCTACAAGATTATAATTTAAAATATAAATAAATTATTTAAATAAAATAGATAGGAACTTCCTACATTCAATTATCATTATATTGAGGGAATATCGGTGTAGAGGAATATATTTACATGAAATTTGCAAATCCTTTTAGACTTATTGCTATAAAAAAAGAAATTATAATTTCTTTATTTACCATCTTTTTTTGGTGGCTATTTTTGTTTATTAATACTGGTTAAATTTTATGGTCAGATTTCGGGAAAGTGTAAATGCAGTCGGTTAGTGTAGATGGCACCCAGAAAATTTTTTTTCGTAAGTTGAAAAATGAGTAAAACTCAATAAAATCTTAAATCAGTAATTGTACTTTGTTGTAAGTTGGGTCAACGTAACTTTGAATCTAGAAAAGTCTATATTTTATAAGTTAATTATTTTTGAGACGGTCGATAGAACCATCCCGTTGATCGAATATAACAAAAAACCTAATTGCTCCAAATAAACCTTGAATCATAAAATAACTAGTGCAGTTAAAGTGGACATCAAGAATAATGTAGTCATTTGAAGTATAATATTAGTAAAAATGGAATAATTAATAACTAATTGATAAATTTATATCAACTAATTTAGCTTTATTTTTTCTTTAAAAACATAAAAAGAATACACAATAATCCATTAATTAAACATAAACTGAAGAAAATAAAGTTCGAAATATAAAACTTCCAATGCAATAAACATATACAAGATATAATTATAACATCGAGAATTTGCATAATCAATTTTGAACAAAATTCCTATTATATCACTGCGGTGGTTGCTGATAACCATAGCCTCCATACTGATTCGGTGGTGGACCTTGAGGACCTGGGGGTGGTGGCATATGGCCTCCAGGAGGACGAGGTGGATATTGATATCCTTGTCCGGAAGGTGGTGGTGGATGTGGTGGGTAATTTTGGGGCGGATATGGTGGATGGCCATAATGAGGTTGACCACCTTGACTTGGTGGATGTGGAGGATAAACTTGAGGTGGTTGACCTGGTCCTGAAGGTACATAAGTCTGCGTCGTTGCTGGATGAGATTGTGGAGGTCCATACCCTCCTGGTGGTTGTTGAGAAGGTGGTCCAGGTGGCCCTGAAGGAGGTCCTTGCGAAATATTACCTGATGATGGTGGGAAATTACTTGGAACTGGACTTGGTGATTGTGATTGATGATGCTGCGATTGGGGAGGAGGTTGTTGACCTCCTTGCTGTTGTGGTGGTCCTGGGGGAGGACCTTGTGGTGGCTGCTGTGATGATGGCGTTGGTGGTTGTTGTGGCTAACATAAAACAATTTATTTTCAGTATGTATTCAAATAATTAATTAAATCTTGATGCAACAATAATAAAAACAAACAGCATATAATTTAATACAATGTTTAGAAATAAATCTATTCATACCTGTTGCTGGGAAGAAGGTTGTGATGGAGGAGGCTGTTGAGGTCCCGGTGGCTGCGATTGTGGTGGTGGTCCAGATTGTGACTGCGCAGATGATGAATGAGGAATTTGATGAGGTCCAGGATGAGGATGTGGAACTAAATGTGAAGGTTGATGAACTGGATAACCAGAAGGAGTAGGCCCTGGAACATAATTTCCAGCTTGAACTGTCGCTGGAGGAGGTCCACTGGTAGGTGGATAAGTTTGAGTGGATGCAGAAGGAGTGCTAGTGGATTGATTACTTGGAACGTAAGTATTAATTCCACTAACTCCACTACTACTGAAAGGAGGAGAATTTGATGAAGGCCCATAAGGTGGACCTGGAGGACCAGTACCTGGACTTGGTTGGCTGACATAATTCTGAGGAGGACCAGACTGTTGTGGTGGTCCTTGTGTCGATTGAGCCACGTTATTCGAAGTAGCTGGGGGAGGATAATTTTGAGGAGGAACATTATTAGGATAAGCTTGAGAGCTTGGGGGTGGTGGATAATTACCAGGAGATTGATTTGCTCCATATGCATTCTGAGAAGGTGGTTGAGATTGAGGCTGATAGTTTGGCTGAGGACTAGGACTTCCGTACTGTCCAGGAGGCTGTTGTTGTTGTTGAGGATTTGGAGAAAAGTTCTGTTGAGTTGAAGTTGGAGGAGGATATGGTTGTTGGTTTGGAGGAGGTGGTGGACCATATCCTTGACCAGGTGGATTTCCTCCTGGTGGTGGATAATTTCCTGGCTGATTCCCATAGCTGTTAACAGTAGTAGGAGGACCATAATTTTGTTGTGTAGATGTAGGATATCCTTGTTGTGGCGCATTCGGAGGAGTTCCATATTGATTAGGCTGTCCTGATCCATATCCAGAACCTTGAGGACCTTGATAATTTCCACCAGGATTTTGCCCACCATAAGAAGACGGATATCCCTGTGATGGTTGTTGAGGATATCCTTGTGGAGCAGCACGATATTGTTGAGGACCTGGACCTGTATTAGGTCGATTCATAGCAGGACCCTGTCCAGACATAACTGGAGGACCTCTATAACCACCGTGGCCAGTTGGTTGACCCTGATTGAAACCTGACATAGGCATTGGTTGTGGTGGATTTGGTGGCATTTCTACACCTGGGCCAGTGCCACTAGGGGGACCGCTTGATGGTCCCTGAGGTCCCATCATATTATGTTGAGGGCCATTAGCCATTGGAGGCATACCTTGTGGAGGCTAAAAAAATTAAATTCTTTCATATTGATTCTCACCAATTTTATCAATCTATTTTAATAATAATTATTTAAATATTTTACCGGTAACAAGGCTTGAATGTTTTGATTGGCATCAGCGATCGAAGCAAGATATACTAAATTGCGATGCAGAATTTGTTGATATTGAAGACATTCTTGACTCTTTCCTTTGTTTTGAAAATCTTGTATTGTTTGAATAAGATGACTATTCTCATCTAGCATCTAAAATACATATTATAAAATGAGTTAAACAGTTTATTTCTCTATTATACAGTTAATGGAGTAAAAAAAAACTAACGAACCTTTTGTATTTGAGCAGGACTCGGTGGTGGCCTTCCAGCACGTTGTGCAAAAGTTACAGACATCTTAAAAGAACTTTAAATACGTCAATTCTTAAATCTAAGTCACTATAAGATATTTAATACGTTTTTATCACTTGAATAATACGTTTATTAATAAGATTTATGATAATAATGAAAGGCAGCCATTGAACTTTCGTGTTCTGCTTCAGGAATATGGCGTCATTTAGAAAACACACGAGGCGTCCTCATACAACAATATTTACAATCTCTAAAATCGATAGGTAAACAGTCTGTTGCTCCAAAAACAAAATGGTCGGTAAAATCGAATTTAAAGGATTAGGTAACTTCGCAATAAGTCTGGCAATTAGACAACAAAAAATCATCAACAAAGCGAATATTTTTCGAACAAAAATTATGTTATTGCATATTTTTTAAAAATATTCTATAATATTAAAAAAAAACCTATTGTGATACGTTATTAACAATAAATTTCCCATGACTTTGGTTAAGTTAGACGATTGACATACCTGTTTAGAGTGTGTCAAGATCATTTAGTTGACAAAAATCGAATTTATGATTAAAAACAATCACTTTAATTCTAATAACAATGGCTTGCCATATTGAATATCTACCTGATGAAATTTTAGAATATATTTTGAACCTTATTCCACCATACAAAGATTTGAAAGAGTGTATGTTGGTTTGTAAACGATGGTATCATGCTGTCAAACGTAAGCATTTTTCTATTTATTATTCAATAACAACTAAATCTTTTTTAAATTTAATAAATGCTCATTTATTTAATCTTCAATTTAATTCATGAAAAAAAATATTTACATCTATTTCTACCAACTTGTTTTTATCGGGAGAACAATGACTAATTTATTCTAATATTGTTATAGATGTGATAGAACACAGAGAGTCTTATTTTCAAAGATCTGTTGCCTATGGTTCCCTTCTCTGGGATGCTCTACCAATAGACGAACGCTTGCCAAGTATATCAAAACGTCATTCACATTCAGCGTGTGCCTATGAAAATTCAATGTATATTTTTGGAGGATGCACAAAGACTGGTACAACCTTTAATGATTTATGGAAGTTAGATTTAGATACGCGTAAATGGGAAAGACCGATTCCAATGGGGAACTACCCATCACCTAAAGCCTGTGCGAGTATGGTTTATTATAAAAAGTCTTTCATTTTATTTGGAGGATGGGCTCATCCCCCATCGTATCCACTGTTCGAGGTAAGTAGCTTTGATTTTATGATTTAAATGAAATAGAAATATAGAAGATTATTTTCCAGGTCAGAAAATTATTTAGTGAACTTCATATTTATTCAATAACGGCGAACAAATGGACTGCTATTGAAACATTGAATAGTCCACCAGCTACTTGTGCTCATTCTGCATCAGTCCATGACAATATTATGGTTGTGTTTGGAGGAATAAGTGATTTTTTACGGTGAAGATATATTTGACATTTAAATAGTTGATTTAAAAAGTGTTAAAAATGTATTCTTATTCATTTAATCCTTCTTTTAGATCTTCAAATGACATTTGGTGCTTTAATTTAGATACTCATTCCTGGTATCAACAATCAACTCCTCATCCGAAACCCCAACCTCGTTACGGACACTCACAAATTCCCCTAGATGACAAAAATCTCCTGATTCTTGGAGGTTGTACAGCTCCAAATGTTGGAATTGACGATGTTTGGTTACTGAATATGTCAAATCCCACCTGGACTTGGACTAAAATTAAAATTAGTGGCAATGAATGGGCTCCCATGATGATTTGGTGCCATCCAGCATGTAAAGTTGGTGACAACATAATTATTTTAAGTAAAAGAAAAACAAAGAATCAAAATAAAGAACGAAGTACGAGTGAGAAAGTGATGTGTTATGGACCAGTTTCTTTAGCTGTAGACAAATGCAAACAACCGGAAATAAAACGTAACATACCAATTGAGCAACACAATGTACCAGAGAATCGACAACGACATTTACCACCAGGATCATCAACTGATAGACATAGGCCTCGTCAAAGACTGCGAATTTTTGTTGAACGGAATTGGCATGGACCAATGGCTGCATTTCATCCTGATCACGGGGTCAATAGAATAGAATTAAATCGTTTGAAACTGTTAGATGATATCTATAAAATGAATGAAGAACATCGACGTCGTAATGAACGAAAGAAAATTGTAAATGGATTATCAATATTTGTATTAAATATAGCTAACGTATTATGTGAAGAACGAATAGCAACTTGGGTTGAGCAGAGTAAATGTGCACAAAAAGGTCCTGAAGAACGAATATTATACTCATTCATACTAGGAAAAGGTGAACTCATATTTTTTGGAGGTATGAAAAGAGTTCTGGTTACGAATGGGCATACCGAAAGTGATTCTTCAGAAGTATTCAATGATGTTCATTTTCTGAATCCACCCCGATATACCATTTAATTATTTTCGATTGTAAATTTAAAATATAAATAATATAAATAAATAACAGTTTTATGATAATACAAATTGATTTTATTTAATAATATTACATTATTTGGTATTCATAAAAAATTGGATTTCAATCAATGAAATACTTCTGTCAATTTAATATTGAAAGTTACTTCATCACCAGTACTTTCCACAAATAGTTATCATCACAGATACTATTTGCTATTTTATATTTTTTATTACACCTTATCAAATTCCTACTTAATTTACTATTAATTCTTTAAAATGCAATTGGTAAATATTAGAATAGTAAACTATGAGGATTTGATTGAGAAGCAATCCTTAAATAAATACGCTGAAGATTTGAAAAAAAGCTAATTACAAATTTGTTTTATTTGATAACATTACATTCTTTATTATGTATCAAAAATTATCTTATTCGCCTTCATCATCATTGGACTTCAATCCACCAAAGACTTCTGAAGGAATTTTTCGTTTTTTCACTGGCACATCTTCCTCTTCAACATCTTCTTCTCCTTCTTCTTCATTATCACTATCATCCATATCGATGTTTATTTCATCTGGGTTACTGACTTTAGTGTTATTATTCGCAGCTCCTCCTTCAGTAACTCCACGAACGAAGCTAATAGCACCTCTCGCAGTCACTGAAGTGTTAGTATCAGCACCAGCTTTGCTATCTAACATTTTCATAGCATCGATTGGAGTATCAGAAGTCTGAGAAATATTGACGTTACTCAACATCTGTGCTGACATCATGTTGACTTGAGTATTATACATTGCTTGGACACTTCTTTTAATTCTCAGCATTTCTCGCATGGTGTCCTCATTCCCATGTCGTACTTCGAATTCCTTCCAGACTTGCCAGAAGTGGGAAGTGACTCTAGGGTCACATATTTCACTACAATGAACATAAATAGCTCTTGCTCTATCAACTTCTCCAAGCTTTGTCTCCATTTCCGCAAATCTCAGCGACATTTCTCTAGAGTTTTCATCATTTAATACTTCAATAGCTTCTTTATAAATTTCGCGTGTCTTTGGAACACCATAAATTTCCGCAGCTTTCTTAATATAAATATTAAACATCTCAAACCTTTCTTCATTAGGAACAGCGTTTGTAGCACGCTCATAAACTTTCATAGCATGCTTAGCTAATCCATGTTCTTCCTCCAATTTAGCATACAATAAATAGAAGACTTTGGCGTACTTGGGAGGACAATGTTCAAGACATTGCTCGAATAAATCTCGTGTCCTCTCTAGCTTACTACCTCCATATCTTTTCAAGAATTTAGTTAAATATGTATTCCAAATGTCATAAACATTTGGCCACTTGAACAACGCAATTCCGTTCTCGTAAGCTCTGAAAGCTTCTTCGAAGTAGTTATTTTCTTCTAAAAAGAGACCGTAATTGATGATAATCTGAGGAGTCGCAATTTTAAGATTGATTATATTATCATAAACTGCTTTGCAAGTTCTAAAAGTCCCGAAACTCTCTTCTAAATCAGCATACATCGACCACACTTTCAATGATTTGTATAATCTCATTTGAACTGTCTCTGTTTCATCATAATAAGCTACTTTCCTTGAAGGTATAGCTGTTGCTCGATGCATCAACTTCAAAGCTTCAATACAATTTCCATGACGAATCTCCATTTCTGCCCATTCACACCAAACTGATGCTAGATCATCAACCTTTGTATAAGGAACATGAGTTGCTTTTTCAAATACCACTCTAGCATCTGATATTTGATCATTCTCTTCATAAAATTTAGCAAATGCCACCCATAGTGTATGGAGTTTATCAACAGCTAAATGGGGTTGAACTGTTTGCACAGCTTCCGTGTAGGTATTGATAATTTCATGGGGCTGTCCCTCATATAACTTCACTCTTTTGTGCCACTCTTGGACATTATGCGGGTTCTGACGAAGAAGAACTGAGTTTAGAAGAAGAGGTCTACGTTCCATTAGATGTTCAAGTCTTGCTAGTCGTAACTCCAGCTCTATATCATCATCTTCATCAGAATTAGGGTTATTGTTGACTTCTTCCATGCGTTTATCAGTAATCAATTCTTCAAAATGAGAATAAGCATCAAACACTTGAGTAAAATCTCTCACTGTTGTTACTGTCTGGATAGCTTCTTCGTAAATATCACGAGCTCGTTCAAAAAGTCCACTTCTCACGTAATAATCTGCTAGAGAATTCCATAGAGATCCTACTTGATCTGTATATCTTCTCAAACCTCCTCTGATAATAGCATCAACCTTCAATGATTTTATTTTCGTAGGATTTTTAGAAATTAAATCACACAGCTCTGACCAAAGCTGATGATTAGATTTCCCATGCTTTGAAACAAAGTCATCTTGGTTAACTATTTGAGCAAGTTTGATCGCAGCTTCATCAAGGCGGTCTATGGAGATCAGGTATTCAATGTAATCTTCTGCATCTTCTGGAGCGAGCTTTAAATACCTACGGAATACACGAATTCCTGTTTCTGGAATATTGTGGCTTTTAACAAAATCTAAATAAAGCGGCCATATCCGATGATGCTGAGTAATGGGAAGAGCTCTCAAAGCTCTATCAAAAATATGCCTAGTTCTTGTTATAAAACATTGTTTTGTCATGAATGAACAATAGTCTATCCATATTCTAGGCATTTTATGCATAAAAACAAGAGCACGTTCAAATGCATTGTTAACATCTTCGTAAAGAGGATCATCAATGCGTCGATTTTTTACTTGATTTACTCGGTGGCATAAATAATTGTACCATAATTTGTAACTACCTGGAAGCTCTTTAAGAGCTCTCTCGAAGACGATGTTGATGTTGGGACTTTTTGTATTCTTCAGGTGATCAATGTATCGAGCCCAGTGTTTCACGGAGTAGGGGTTACGTAGGATTTCTTCTTCGTAAGGTAAATCCTCATCGTTCTATAAAAGATGAAAAATTAAAATAATAAATACAAATTAATTTTACATAATTATAGGCAACTATTATTAACAATTTACTTACGAAAACATAAACGTTCCCCTCCGAATCAACTTTTTGAGGCATGATGATAACCTATTATTCTAATTTCAAACTAAATAATTCACTACACTTGAAATAAATATTTTTATCAAATAAAAACCAATGTTTTAATTGATAAATTAAGTTTAAATGGAAAAATAAAGATCCGAACTAGGTTAGAAAGTCGGCTCAATGTTTTTCTCGGTACAATCTGAGTACAGTGCAAATGAAACTTCATTGGTGACTGTATCGCAACTAATGGCTCAAACTAACTAATAAGCGCACGTTTGAAGATGCGCAACACATGAACTTGCGCATAAATTGTCTATAAATTTTCAAAAATGTTACAGTGAACATTTTTGAGAGCTTTAAAATTTGCCAGTAGTGAAGATAAATAAAATAAAAAAAGGTTATAATTATTTTATATTATTAATTTTGGTAGACTGTTAAATAATTCTTTTATATTATTTCCAGTAATGTTGGAGTAACCATTTTTTTGGAGTTTCTGATATCCCACTCTGTTGATTAATACACTGTACAGGCATATACTATGTTTATATATACTATATATAGCTAGATAGTACATAACTATGTACATGTCTATGCAAAGTACTTGCTTAACCTCATTTTCATGTAGTAGATTAACTGTTTAATGACAGCTGTCAAGTGAAAAGGAAAAATAATTTAGTGAAATGAAGTGATAACTTATTTTTATTAACGACTTGTTGAAGCTCTTCGAGCCCTAAACATAGTCGAGAGGAAAAACATTAAATATTTTTTAAGAAATTAATAATTACTATAATAATTTAATAAGTGTAAGAAAGTTTTTTACTCTTTCACTTGAGTTTTCATTGTAAAAATTTCGATTTTACGTAAAGGATGACAATGGGAGATGAGACTCCAGTTACATCACTTGTTCTCCCTGTGATACTTCGACCGATATTGAATAAGGTAGCCTGTACTGATTTATTTATTAAATGCAATGAGACTTATTCTATTATTTTTTGTATCTTAACTAGAATTTTTCAATTAAAATAAAAATTACAAATTTTGTGACCTACTGACAATTTTTTTCCACTCTAGTTGGAGACTCAGAATGTCATAGCAGCCCAAACATTAAAATCTGCTTTATCCAAAGCAGAAAATGCTCATCCAGGAATTACATATGATCTGGTACTAGGAATAGTACGAAGAGCAGAGCTGAGTCTTGACATGAATGCAAGTGTACTTCGTTTACAAGGAGCAGCTACTGACTGTGATGGTGGTTATTTTATTTTTAAACAACAACAAATAGTCTAAAAATATTTTTCAAGAGTCTATTAAATTAACTATGATTTATATTTGCAGAATATCGCTCAACCAGGTCAGAAGATGCATTCCAAGAGCTCAATCGTAAATCAGCAGCATTAAAAAGAATACTAAGCAGAATTCCTGATGAAATCACCGACCGAAAGACATTTTTAGAAACAATTAAGTATGAATTATTGACATTTATGCATAAATAATCTGGTTGAGTTGTTTTAAAAATGTATACTTTCACCATTTATGTAATGATTCTAATGGAATTGAATTAATTAAATCTATTTTTTCCAGGGAAATTGCAAGCGCAATTAAAAAACTCCTAGATGCAGTGAATGAGGTCACGGCATTTATACCTGGAGTATCAGGCAAGCAAGCTCTCGATCAACGTAAAAGAGAGTTTGTTAAATGCAGCAAACGTTTTAGTAATACATTAAAAGAGTATTTCAAAGAAGGACAGTAAGTTAGACTTTAAATAAAATTTGATAATTAATTTATTTGAATAACTTTGAATAAATTGGTAATATTATTTGTTATAAATTTCAGAGCCAAAGCTGTCTTCATCAGTGCATTATTTTTAATCCGACAAACAAATGTGATGATGAGAACTGTCAAACATAAATGTGAATAAACAATAATTATTTTTTTGTCTTCTACACTGTTTTACAAATTAGCCAGATCTTCGGATCATAATTGTGGAGAATAATAGCCAGACAAATATAATATTCAAGATTCAGGGTAACAAAATTAATTTGTACTTTTCATTATTACAGCTTTACCGTGTTATTTCTTATATAATCGTTATATTAAAAAAATATACATATTATATTATAATCATAATTATACAAAAGAATAAAATATTAAAATATAAAATAAAGAGAAATGTTGAATATAATGTTAACAAAAAATGTGGAATTTGATTTTTCACTTTAATGTATACTTTTTTATTGAGCTTAAATAATAGAAATATTGTTTTTAAATTCTTTTGCTGTCAGTAAATACTCTGATAATACTACCAACTCCACTGAGACTGTACACTTTTTCATGCCATATTAATAAATGTGAACTGCTATCCTTAGATGGTATTTCAAAACCTCGGTAAATATATTTCATCAACACATCCATTAAATCCCTGTCAAGTTGAGCTAGACAGTCGTCCATTTGATTTGATTTTATACTTAGAAGTACTTTTTGTATCACGTTCCTTGCATTATCCTAGAAAAATATATTGATTTTATTTACTAATCACTATTGTATGTTACAATGTAAATGTTTTCCAATATTAACCTTGACCTGTTGATTTTTAGATCCAAGCGGTGCGGCTTTCAAAGCAGTAATTAATGCTTCTGCATGTTTTCCTTTGGATATATCCGTTAAGGTAAATATTATTTGAATAATACTAAATTAAAGATATTTACCAAAATTGATAAAATATTTTATTAATTAGAAACATGGAAATTATTTAATTAACTTATGCGAATAAAGTGTTGAAAAAGGATATTGGTTAAGTAGTGCTAGAATTTCATTTTCATCAGGACCGGTAGGCCCTGATCCTCCATCAGCATCTTCTTCTTTAAAATTATTTTCATTATACTCATCGATATCTATTTTACGAAATCCTGTGCCAGGAGTATCTTTTTTATCATCAATTTGCGACATTTTTCTAGCAATTTCAAAATTCACTTCACTCTAAAAACTTATTATCAACAATGACGAATACAACCAAACCATATCTGATCAGAAAACATCATGGAACAACGCACACCCTTGAGGAAAGTTATTTTTTGATGCATTTCCAATGATCGACATTTTTTATAACGCGATTTTATTGTTGAAAATAAACTTGAGGTTATGTAAAAAGTGACCTCTATATCTAAATTGGATAAAGTTTTTTCTTGAATCAACACGTGCTTCCTTTTTTAAAGATAAACAAGTGATATTTTGACACACATTTTTAAAACTGACAATTGTTACTGAAAACAAAAACAAAAAATGAAGCCCGAGGACGAAAATTTGCAGGAATTACAAATGCAGTTACCTTTATTGACAAATAAATTCCGAACTCCAACAGTATATTGGTATCAAACTGATAATAAAATTGTATTACGAATTATGCTAGCTAATGTAAATAAATACTTTTTATTCGTGGATTTAGATCATATCAGATTTAGGTGTGTATCAAATTAACGATTAATTATATATATTTAAATCTTCATGTATTAATAAAATTCCTAACTGGCCTGATGCTCGGTAGAAATGTAATTCAATAGCACAGGAATTTGTTTTTGTTTGATGAAATTCTTTAAAGTTATCCGATGATTTTTTTTAGTACGATCCATGAAGATAAATCTTATTACTTATGTTTATATTTTTTTGGAGCTATCGTTCCTGGAAAAATAATCAACCTAAACATGGAACGAGAAATAAGAATTCATATACCCAAAGCCCATAAATGTAGGTGGAATCTATTATTACTAAAATACTTCATTAATTTATTAAAATCATGAAAGTTTAATCTTTTGTATGATTTTCAGTTCTAAAATGGCTAAGACTTCAATACCATCGATCCAAACCTCCACAAATAATGGCTGATCCAGAGAAATATGACGATATAAAGATGATCTTCAATACAGAAGATGTTTTCGAAATGTGTAAACAACATTTATATATTTAACTTATTCAAATAATTTTTTCAATTCATTTTTTTTATGAAATCATTTAATTCTTCCAGCTTGGGATGGTTTACAAGATAATAAAGAACCTCGTGAGGCATTGATGCCAGCAGGTTTTTGGTCATCTGATGATGATGATGATGAGTCAGATGACGAAAGGGATAATATTCTCTATGATTAATTACCTCATAAACAAAAGGTAAAAAAAACATATAAAGTTTTTTCTAATAGTTTTGACAGATTTTTCTATTTTTTTACGTGTATAATACAGATCCATTGGTTACAAAATTCTTTCCCTCATTTTTCTGTACATCAATACATATTTATACATCCATATACAATATATTAAATAATCTTCCACGGTTCCTGAGAATTGATTAGCTGCTAATCATCCCTGGATATTATAATTAAATACGAGATAAATATTTATGCGTTGGAATATATGTGCCTTTTTGATATTATTGCTTTTGGTTATATCAATTTGTATTAAATAATTATTCAACATGATTAAATAGTTACAGTTAGCTAAATATACGTATGCATTGTTTAAATTATTCTCATAACTGGTAGTTTCATTGAATCAACAACGATACACATGACAGTCTATTTTACTCATACGACTTTGATTCGTGTTTACTATTCCATATAATGACTAAGAGTTTCAATTATTTGGTTATTAACATCCCTCAAGTGCGAGTCGTTGGTTTATATTCTCCACCCTTATCTTCATTTCTCTCCATATATCTTCTGCAAGTTCATCGACATTGGTATATCTCACTTTAAAAAAATTGAAAATGTCTACTAAAAATTCTATCACTTGATCTCGGAAGTATTGACAAGTTGACTTTAGACTTCCCTCGGGTCCCAAGAATCCCCAAATTAGCACAGGAGATACTTGCTCGGAAATTAAATAGAAATGAGCTAAAAATCCTTTATTATATTTGAGCATTTGTCTTTTTCCAGCTAGAATTGACCAAACTGCAGTCCCGATTGCCTTAAAAAAAATCAATAATAATCATTTCCAAGTACTCATTAAAAACATAAGTTTTTTTTTTAAGTATCATAAACATCATCAACGATGATTAATGGATTTTTTTTCTTACAGTTTTCCGGAAACTGGCAGATATCCAACGGTTCTGCAGAATGGCTTTAATGGATGATGGTGGTTTATCAACTTCATCGAATGCGTCCAAAAGTATAAAATCGATTAGGACATCATAGAAATTGATACATTTAACACCTCGTGCTGTTAATTCTTCGTGCATTATTTTATAACTACTAGGATTGGCCAAGAATTCCATCATGTTATCATAATGAATTAAATATTCTTCTGGATCCTGGAAAATAATTAGTATATTTATTTAATCAAAAATTTATTGATCTTTTAATGATTATTATTTGCTTGTAAATAACTCAAATGAATAATGGATTAATTTGTTTTTATACTGTGATTGTTGACATTTTTGAATTTATATAACTCAAGCACATCCTTCAGAAAGCATACCTTATCCGCATAGACAATTAAATCACTGATGATCTGCCGACCAATGTCAGCGATCCAGGTTGCGGCACCAGGCATTGTAAAAAGTCTAGAATAGGCCTGACGTAAACAGTGAACCTTCGCTACGTGTTCTACGTCCGATCCACACTTTACGAGCTCTGTATGAAGCCGCCTGTTGAATAGTAAAAAATGGAAAAGATTCGAATCACAACAAACAAAATAAAGAAAGGTATAATAATAAATAATAATAACAATAATGATAAAAAAAAAATTAAGACGATCGATACTTAATTTTAATAGATTGACATAATAGAATTCGAATTATCTATTTCCAATGAAAATCCATAGTTTACCTGCATGGAATGCTTTTGTCCTCATGCTGTTTCAGTGCTTCATGATATAATTTTTGTTGCTCTAAATGGGGGAAAAATTCAAAATATTCCTCGAATTCTCTTAGATCTGCTACCTGAAAAGAAAAAAGAAGGTACAATTGAGAGATTTATTCAAATATTATGTGACACTTTTACTTTTTATAACTATTATTATTTCTGATGTTTTTCTAAATATTTTTCTTTTTTTCTTTTTGTTGAAGAATTACCCCATCTTTAGCAGATGCAAATGATTCGGGTGATGATGCAGCATCCGCCTTTTCTTTTTCTCTTCCAAATGAACGATTAGTCGATGCACGCCTTTGACTCGCCTCACTTCCGTCACTATCGTTGCAGAAAAGCACTGAATGCTGTAAATAGACAAAAGAAATGACTTTGAGCATACACAGAAACCAATTGGTTTATCCTTGACACAAAGTTACCACAAAAATGATGTTACGTCTCATCAAACAATGAGAACGATGTCATAATATAAATGAGTTCATTATTTTTTTGCACACTGTGATCTCTTTGGTAACAGTAGTGAATTGATGAACTCAATTATCAGCATTATTTAATATCATCATGGCTAATCTTTGGTATTGGACAAGTTTTTATATATTATCTGAACTACCTGATCAATGAATAATAATTCAGCAGTACTCTGCATTTGATAACCAAGATCGAGGAGTTCTTGAACATCATGGGTGAAGGCAGCATCAGCTTTTGATGGTAGCGCGAGTGCATTAGTACCAAGAGTGCAACTGAATGCTGTAAGAGCATCTTCCCAACAATAAAGTGCTTTCTCCAATGCCTCTAAACCTGTAGAATAATTCAATCTGGTCTATAATAGAATATCAAGCATCTGGTCATAAATAAGAAACTGGTGAAGTTTAAAAAGAAACATTTACATTTTAAAAATCTCAAGATTATATTGTACTGAATAAAGAGTATATAATAATAAGAGTAAAATAAATTACGTGACGAAGCATTAATAAATTTAAACAAATTATGAAAGATTCAAGATATAAAAATATTCTTCAGTTTCAAGATTTTAAATAAATTAACGGTTTTTCATGCTCGTCGTCGTTTTTAAAGTCATTAAAAACAAATTTATGTAATATGTTATAGCATAAATTATCAATAAGAATAATTTTATGACTTTGTCATTGGAGTGTTTGGTTATAAAACAAAATAATAATTAACTTGTTCAACAAACTTCAAGCCTACTGAATAAATCACAATAGAAAAATGAAATTTATTCGAAAGCTAATTATATCATGCTGAAAAATCAGGAATTCATTTGAATGAAGAATAAAGAGACTAGTGATAGTAATCATTTCCTATGGGCTGGTAAAAGTAGTTAATTACAATGGATAGAAAAGGAGAAAAGTTTCTTGAAGAGTAACTAAACTCTTAGATGAGATCCCGGTGAACTGGAGTCTCTTGGTCGGCGTCAATACCACAACGCATGTGACGTAATGCTTTTGAAAATTCGCATGGGAGGATGTGTCATCGAATGGGGCACGGGAGGGGTCGATATCGGATAGACTGAATGTCTAGGGGAAGCGCAGACTCGTGTTTTCTCCCTCTACAGCACCCTTTTCTATTCCCTACTAGCCCCCAACAACCTCGCACACCAAGAGAAACGCGCGCATCGGTGCATTCAATCCAACAAACACCAGTTCCACGTCGATTCCTGTACCTTCTACTTTGCATATCGTACGCATTTACACTTTCTCTCCTTGCCAACGACAAAAAATACAACAAAACTCTGTGTTGTGCCTGTCATTGAGCTCTAACAGAGGGTCATTCAGTGTATCAGAGTGAGCTCATATTAGCGACTTAAATGTATGAAAAAAAAGGATAGTCAATGAAGTTAGAGTAGGGATCTGGCTTCAAGGAAGAAAGGGAAAGATAACGGTCATCCAACGAATAGAACCGCCAGGAGTAGAGCTAAGCCAAAAAGGTTCTCGCGTCAGTCGCATTTGCTTGCTTTGTAAATGTACCACGATTTATTTTTCTCAATGTTCTTGTGTCTAACGTGTTAATTGATCTTCTTATTTAAAAACTTTAACACCAAGACCTCTGATCAAGCCGGTTTGACTATTTTGCTTTTGACCATTCATGTTCAAAATTTCTATTACATCACCAGGATTTTTTTTTGCAACGTGATTCTACATAAAATAAGTTATTGTAAGTACTTGAACCCTGATTACCAATCATTTTTCATTTCTATTCCAATAATAACATTTGATAGCACAGTTGTCAATTTGATCCTTGATATTAATGGCTATCAAATGATGATTTAATTGAATAAAATTAATTAAACTTTCAATTTGTCGGGATAAGTAATTATAAAGTACAATAATAATCCAAGATTGACAGAAATATGTGAATGACACTGCTAAAGTTACTCCAAAACCTCCAGACTTTGGTGACTAAGTCAATTAAATGAAATTAAGGGTAGCAAGGAAGACAGAAAAAATTCATTAAAGTTCTAACAATCACACAACTTCTTAAGAGTATATTAGATGACTCAAGATCACCGTATTTTTCTCCAGTTCAACTTAATTTATATTACAACTAGACTTCATTATCATAAATATATCCAAAATCACTGCAAGCAATTAATAATTATCAATAAGAGTAGCTTTTAAAAATCCTAGTATCTTTCAAGGCCAATAATTAATCATTCGGAATGATTCCAAGTGTAAATATACCGGTCTCTAATTAAATCTTGTTGATTCTCATGAAAACATTAAAAGAATACACTTGTATACATTCCCATGGTTTCATTCGAACCTTAATCCAATTAAGTGAAATAATCTATATACTATTTCAATATCCAGCCGTGTAGAACGACTGACATAGAATCTCGAATTCCTGGCAATTCTAGTTCTACCTCACAGGATAAACTCAGAAAAAAAGAATACCTCTTACGTCATTGTCGAATTGAAATACCAGTTTTCAATGGATGGTTTTGATGAATTTATTATCTTTTGGAAGTAGGAAGTAGATAAGTCATCAACAAAAAAATAAAATGCTGATGCATCGTTAACTTGTGCACCTGTGACTGTGAGAGCGTTGGAGAGTATATAGAGTTCAGTGTATTTTGATTGCCAGGGCCTGACCTTGAGGTGAAGGGAGGTATTGAGAGGGGTTGAAAGAGAGGCAAGTTGAGTTTCGTAGCCCCTCAGGATAATTCCCCTCTCAGCAGCAGGCACAGAATCAATAGAAAACATTACATTGCGTGGATGCTATTCGATTAAACAGGACGTGGATTCTTCCCAACGACACCACTGACACTATAATCTTGATCAACTATTTCCTTTAATCAGTGAATTCTTGATTGAAAAAGTGCACCAGTGCATAAACGTGACCAGTGTTGAGTTAATGAAAAAATAAAAAACCTCAATTGAAAGAATATTTTTCCGAGAAAAAAAAAATGGTTTCGTGTTCACTGACAAGGCAAATTATTTTGGAGTATTCTATCTAAAAAGGTTTGATGAAAAAAATTTAATAACAATTGTTGGCTTAGAACAAAAGCCATTCAATAATTTAATTTAATTCTATTTAAAATAAATTGCCTAGTGCTTTATTAATTCTTTTAGAAGGAATAAAAAAAAATTTACTTGATAAACAGTATGTGATGAAGGCTAAAAATCAATTCCATAGCAAATCTTATTACTTCATGGCGTAATATAATGAACAACAATTAGATGTAGTTTACAAGTAAGCTAGCTATAAAAAGAATAGAAAATAAAAATAAAAAAAAACGTAACTTATTAAACGAATATGTGTATTAGAGCATATGGTTGTAGATAAATTGATTGAGTGATGGAATTTAATGAGAGAGTGACACAGAAATGGAGAATGCCTTAGTGTAATGTAGTTAGGTGTAGAGTAGATGGGGTATGATGAGTATGGGTATGGGTATATCATTACTCTCCTATTATATTCTAGATACATAAGTCACCTCTCATGTATGCCTGGTACCGCCTACGTAGAGCATGCATCATAATCGACCCCTGGACTACGTATAAAGTCACTTAAAATGACCCGAGAGAGTGCTCGTTAACTCATCACTGCTCAATGTCAATTACAGAGATAGGTCAAGCGTGGTAATATTGTGACCTGACTCTCATTTTCAAACTACTCTATTTTACTGTTCAATTTATTCTATCCTGTTTAAGTAAACTTTTCATTTATTTATTTAATTAAAAAACAGCTAAATTGCATTGCTCCTGGAAGGCCGAGAAAGGTGTTTAATTAGTAAAAATAGACTCTAGCTGCTCACTTCCATCAGCAACATAATTATTCACTTTGTTGGTGAAAAATTCTAACACATCCTGGGCTATAATTAGCTATCTATTTATTATGAGCTAATTTATTTGCTGGTGAATATTCATAGATGATTATTAACCAAATAATTCATTGGATTAATTAAATATACTTGTTGGAAATATTTTATTCCATCAAGAAGATATATTGGAAACTCCTTCAGATCCTAAACAGAGATCTTATTCACTTACAACCTTTAACGCCAATGGTGAATAAATGAGGTCATTGGATCCAAAATAATCTCTATAATTATTGTAGATTTAACTGAAGCATCAAAGATGCTATGAACATAGCAAATAATCTGTACAGTTATGATAATAATAATGATCGCACAAGAACCCATGGTTAATTGATAGCTGACTGGAACAATGGTAATTCAGAGATTGAAATATCCAAGTAACATCAAGTGGATGTGAAGTCGACTGGAAAAAAAATTCATTTCAATCATGAATGAATAATGAAATCATACATCAGCAACAGTTATGATTTTGAAACATCAATTATTATTGCTATTCAATTTAATTTGTGATAAAATAATAATATTTTCATTTTCACGTATTGAAGTATTTTTTTTTATAGCAATTTTGCTGCATTAGCCCAGTTGTGTCATTCTATAATTAATCAATTTTTTGCTCAGCCGAATAATTTTAAAACTCATTTATTTCTCCACGAGTTTGACCTAATTCATAACAGAGAAGTTTTATCCTGAATAAAGATGTCAAGTGGTGGGAAATTTATTGAACTTTATCCCCAGCTCGATGAAATTTGTTTTTCTTTTGACTTTATTTATGTAATGCAGTTCAATATAAATCCTAAAATAATATAAATATTTTTATGACAATTAATTAGAGTGCTTTTATCAACAGCACCAACATTACCAAAAAGCTGAATAAAATCAATAGTTTCTAATCAACTTTAGCTCCATTCCAATCTCTGAAACAGGTCTTTTCAATTAAAACAATCCGATTTTTATGCTATTTTTATGCCGAATAAGACCTTAGTTATATACACGTAGTCTATAGGCATTACATAAGAGTATTTTTACTAAAGCTGCAGTTGATTTATGACATTTTAGATCAAAAACACTTTGGAGTTTTGTGCTATATAATTTCCAACAGTGGTATGATTTTAATTTATGCTAATATAATCAAGATAAAACTAGCATGGTAAATAGTGTAAACAGGTAGTACTTGAACAAATTAAACTAGAAATAAGTATTTCTGGATTAAATAGAGTTTAAAAAATGTTATTTAGCTTTAGATAGTTATCAAGAAGATTGATGAATCACCACAAAGTCTTTCAGCATTGAATTCATGGCATCAAGTTGTTTTATATTTCTTGTGCACTGATTTTAAAGCATCCTTTTTGCCTTGAAACAGGTAACCAGGATGTAGAACGGCGCCAAGTGGTCACGGGTCATCAGTTGATGCAAACTGATTGCGTCAATTGTTAATAGTTTAAAGCTTTCTTAAGTGAACTACATACTTGGTCAAGGTTTCTAAAAGCTTCCTAGACATATAGCCTTAGTACTTAGAGTGAATAACTTTATTATATCGACAAGTATCTCTTAATGGCACTACGGAACTAGGCACCGTTACCACTGCATCATGTTCCGTGACCAACCGTATTGCGAATCAGTAAATTTTCTTCCGTTTCCGGTTTTCATCCAAGAAAATCCTATAGAATTTCTTGGTTTTTTTTTTGCTTCAAGAAAAATATTTTAGTTAAAGCTTGATGATGGCTAGGTAGTTTCATATTTTTTTTAAACGTCTTTTTATGAGAACCAAGCTCAGATTTCTTGACTTATCGTAAAAACCAGCTCAGTTACTAATATTCATATTAGTCAGCGATAATAAATATTTTAATTTGAAGTGAAAAATATTTTTTCTTTCTTCACAAATATGTGGACAATTGACATTTCAAAACCAGTACACAAAGTGTTTGACTTTCATTTCACTTTATGTCTTTTAATATTGCAGACTGTGTGTTCTTTTATATTTCAGTAACCTTTCAACATCTAACGAACCTGAAATAAATTTATCTAAAATTATTATTCTACATAAAAAAGTAAATTTTCAAGTTAAAGTTGAGTCATGAAATATTTTCTCTTAATAAAGTTGTTATTAATAATTATTGGAAGCTATTTTTTATCAAAGATAATTTTATTCTTTATCAAAAGAAAGACTCTCTAACTGAAGAAACTTGAGTCTGTGATTAATTAATTTTGTTTCTGCTTTCAGATGAAGTCTAATACTTATATCTATCAGAGCAATATGCTCTTCATGATCCTACTTGTTATCACACTTGCTTCCGGCGACAATAGTGTTCGTATATACTCCAAGCTTCATCAGCCTGTGACTTCTAGCACACTTAATTGGCTCCCTATAGTTCACCGTGATGACTCCAAAGAGATTGTTATCGGTGGATTTCAGAAAACCATAAAAGGTATTCAAACACCATTTTTACATCATCATAAAAGAAAGAAAAAAATAGTAAGGCCATAAATATTAACGTAACAGTTTCTATTCTTAGTTATTTTTTAACATCTTCATAAAGTAATAAATTTTTTAAAAAATCTTAAAATGTCTTGGATTAATTTGAAAAATATGGTTTGTTAAAGATGGAATGAATTCAAAAGACTCCGACAGCTCGGTAGAGAATGAAGAGCAACCAGTGTTTGTCTGTCGAGTGTTATATGGTGGTGTATGGGTGGCTGGAAGTCAAATAAAAGGAAAGAAACAATGCACCGTTACACTTCTAGGCAGCACTTCTACTCATGACCAGTATTACTTGCTAGAAAATGTCGAGAATTCAGCAAGATTGAGGTGGCTTGAATGGGATAAATTTCATAAAATTCCTGTAGGAACGGTTCTTGTATCGGATGGAGCAGACGGGAAATTCATTGCAAGACATGTTGTCTCTAATAAACAAGAAGATAATAATGAAACTGACTCAACCTACACCCACTACATTGGCACACTTGATACTACAATTGGACTTGGGAAAATAAATTACGTTAAAAATGTCAGTTACAATGGCAATTTAATTTTTATTTCATTTTATTTTTTATATACGTTGTGATTCACTTATTAGAATTATTTCAAGTCTTTTATTAATCTTATATTATCATTTAGAATAATTATTTTATTATAATTAATTTATTTTTATTTATTCCAGAATGGAGAAGAAGGATCTGCTATAAATGGTGAAATCCTAGTTGAAAGTGAACCCATATTTTATGATTTAACGTCAGTAAAATTGAATTATTGGCGTAAGAGAGCTCTGAAGAATGAGTCTCGAATACTTGGAACTATTACTATTAGTAATAATCGTGATGAACCAGCCAAACTTGCCCAGGCCTTCAGTTATGACTATGAGTACTTGAGTTACTGGGGACAGGGTCATGCAATGATCAAAGCTCTAAATACGTCTATTACACTTGTCAATGGTACAAGGTTACCTAATATTGAATGGGGTTTGAGAGAGCAAGGCAATCGTACTGATTTATACACGTAAGTATCTTTTAAAATGCGTGAGAAAGTAAATAAATGTGCAGAGTTGATAGTAAATTTACATAATAGCTTTTTTATGTAAGTTTATTCAGTCTCTTGATAGACATGAACATTACTCATCAACTCTAAAAATAATTTCATCACTTTTTATACTTGATTTTATCAACAACAGGGTCGAAATTTATCTTGAAGCAAGGACAGCTGTTAATGTTACACTCAGGGCGAATTATGTAGACATGGAGGTACCATACATGGGGAAACTAGTGTCTCACTATGAAGACAGAGAGACTAGGTCTAGAGAAATAAGTGGAATACGAAGGGAACAAACGATGATGAACGTCAGACCTGAATTCAGTCCTATTTATTTTATAAATAATCAAAGTATCGTCCCAACAACATTGAGCCCACCAACCTCACACATGACAACCATCACAGTTACTCAGAAAAAAATAAGCACTTCAAGTGTCAGCGTTGTAAGTAGCAGTAGCACAAGTCATTCTGATAATCTTAGTAAAACAACACTCTCTGGTACAACATCAGACATAGTTAAAGACGACTTTGATGAAAATTCAATTATCCCTCCAAGAAAAACTGACAATTCAATGCAAAATGATGATAGAGGACCATTGTCATTAAAGAACAAAGAAGAGTCAGCTTCTGACTTTTCTAATATAGCTGAACTAAGTATTGTAGTATTTTTAACATCCATTTTTGCGAGTATTTGTAGGATTACGTGAAGAGACTAATTTATTTGTCCATTAATTAGAATTCTATTGAAATAACTGAAAAATAATGTAATTTAAATCCATGGTAATATTTTCATTGTTTTAAAAACGATGATTTTCATAAGAAATAAATTATTTTTTATTAAAAAATGATATTATTGGATAATTTAATAATAAATTATTCATAATATTCGTACTTCTCTGATTGATTAAAATATCGAGATTCTAAAGAATCAAAGATTGTTTTTCAATCATATAAAATTAATTTGCTTAAAATTGATAATTTCATTGAATAAAAAAAAGAAATAAATTAATATATTAATTGCTTTAAAAAAGTATCATACATATATTCGATTTTTGTGAATGAAATTTTCTACTAATAATTATTTATAACGCTAGAAATTATTTTTTCTCTCAGGAATATATTCAAACAATACATACATAACAGAAATATAAATATTATTCTTACAATTCTTGGCGCAATATTGCCTTTAAATACTTGTGAAAGTTACCAATTTAATAAAAGAATTTTAACTATGTGATTTATAGTTATTATTTGGCATGAAAATATCAATAATCAGGACGTTGAATGCGTTATAGACAACAATTTATATGCTTGCCTTTAAAAAAAAAGAGAAAGCTTGAGAGTTTAAAGCATTTGTGTGTATGCAAAAAAATAATATATTAAAAATATGTTTTAAATACCTAACGCCTTCTTACATGTAGCTGTTTAAGAAATTATCTATTACAATTATTGTAAACTAGTCTTACTGAACGTCAAGTACAAGCAAATATAAGCCAAGAAGTATGTAATATATTAGATAATTGTTAATGCAACTAATGTATTACTGAAAGAAAGAAAGAAAAAAAAATAATAATTCAGGCAATGGACAAAAAAAGTAATGAACATTTTTAAAAATATCTCCGTTATTCAAAATCAACCGTTTAGAAACTCACTTACAATATATATATATATATATATATATATATATATTTATAAAATAAATATTATCTATAATCTTCACATAAATAATTTCACATAAAAGGATGTTATAAATAATAAAAAATTATCACAAAAAAATATTTATAATTCTGAAATAAATTAGAAAATGAAACAATCTTTTTTTAAAGAAATTAAAAATGTAATTTAGCAGAGACATTTATTCGCTGAATAGTAATTATAATTATTCTGATTCAATAAAATTTTTGTCAAGTGATAGTTGATAAAAAAATAATAACTTATTAATGATATTATATATTTGAAAATTGTAAAACGTTCATGATGGAAAAATAATAAGAGAGAATAAGTAGTTGCTTAGATTGTGATGCAGCTACACTATATTTTTGAGATTGGGATACAATTACAGAAGTTTGTAATATTTATAAAGCTAGGATAAGAAAGTATGAGAGATTGTGAAAATAATTAGGGCTTATTATTCAAAATTGATGGCAGTTATAATAATATGCTATTAGTTATTTTTATTAAGTAAAAACAAATGAATATGTTATTATTATTTTTTTTCTTTGTTAATTGTTTATCTATATAAGATAACAAAATATTTAAGTATTTATTTATAAGATTCAATAATATTTATTAGTTAGTAAAATAATCAATTCTTAACTTATCTGTCTATGACATTAATTATAAAATAATTGTATTAAAATTTTTGTATTTAAAATTATTCTGCACAAAATTATTTTTTTTAATTACCTATTATTTATCTGTTAAAATTAATTTTAACGATTATAAATTACTTGAAAGTTTTAAAAGTTGCGTTGATTCCATTGAAAGTAATGAATATAAAATATCAACTATTATTAATTGAATTTAATTTAAAAATATATTTATATAATTAATAATTATGTCATTATTTTGATTGTTTATATTTTGCTATTGTTAATAAAATTATGTTATTTATGTAAACGTAAATAAGAAATTTGAAATTTCAAAATAATAATTGTGTTATTCTTTTTTAGTAGTAAAAATACCAAAATATTTACCCAAATTGGGAGTTTAAACACGACAATTATTCTTGTCACTTACCTAAAACACCGTATTGTTGTGGAGTAAGTTTGACATCACCTTCAGGACCACCAGGTATCGATGAAACAAGGGAAGCTCTATCACTTATATGACTTCGAGTGCTGGCTTCACTTCTTTTAGCCCATGACACTTGTGAAACCGCATCTAAATTGATCAAAATATTTAATAAAGCAGATGGACAAGGGTATTGAACTGGATAATTGATATCCTTACACATTGAAATATCAATTAACATAATCTAATTACCAAAATTTGAACCCTTTGTATTGATATATCGCTGTCTAATAGTTGGTCGACGAAAATGAGGATGAGGTGGTCGTCGTCGTCTTTTTAAATATTTAGCTAAACCACTTAATAACAAAGTTCCACCAGTCAAACATATTATAATAATCTAGAAAGGAGTAAATTTTCTGTTATTAAAGCTTGACAAAAATATAAATAAATAAATATTAATTAATAAATAAATGAACTCTAACCTACTATACAAGCATTGATTACCTTTTGTGATCGAGATAAATTAATCTTTGGTACTGAAATAGCTTTACATTGTTTATATACATTTCCAATAAAATATTGTACATCAAAAATATACATTGTCACATTGATTTTTACACAAATTCATAAAAATTATCTCAAAAAATTGATTTATATTGACAAAAGGAACAACCGATTTGATTGCGCTTCGCGCACTGTTGTAAATAAAACATTTTTAGGTTAGTAACACTTGTTTTCAAATTCTTTAGTTGTCATACTGATTTGGAAGTTGACGCCAGAGCCGATTTCTTGGAAATAGCGCGTGTAAACATTATCTTTCAAGTATTTTGATCTCTAATCTTTCTTCGTTGATCCTTTGTTTCAAATGCAGTTGTGTAGATTAGGTGGTTTCAATTCATTCTCAATTAAAACAATTTCTAATAATGGGTAAATATTCATACAATTTTCTTTACACAAAAAGTTTATTGATAATTATTTATTGACAACAATTATTTTTGCAGCCTTGAAAATAAAAGTGTTTATTCCCTCCAATGCGGAGGAAGTAAAGGTTCACAAAGCAATAGATCCTTACAAGATTTTAATAACTCCAAACATAAAACATTTTTACAATACTATTAGCCGAATAAATGAAAAGCTACGAATTGAATCAAGACGAATTGAAGAATTAAATGAAGGCATGGAAGATAACAAGCCAAAGCTTGATATTGGAACAGTGAGTATTGTTTTGTTTCGTAAGCTTAGCACGTGGACAAAATTTCTTTATTAAACTAATGCGTATATTGTCTTGTAGCTGACAATTGTCCATAAAAAAATGTCAGGCAAAGTTGACCTCCCTGCTTGGCATTGTCGTGCATTAATAACAGGATTCGATGAAAAAAAATCCAAGTATTCAGCATTCTTAGTAGATTTTGGAGATATTGTCAAACTGAATCGAGGAGCTTTTATTGAAGTATCACCGACAATTATTTCTGACCCTTATCTTACTGAATTTATTGGTCTTTACAATATTTTACCTGTCTCCAAGCATCATTCCAAAAAAGATAAACCCATAACGTTAAAAGTTGAACCCACATGGACATCAGAAGCTATAGATTTGATGAAAAGTTTATTATCTGTTTCGGAAACAGTTTATTTTGAGACTCAGTCGACTTATCAGAATAGAAGAAAGTATGGAGAACTTCATTTAGTTATAAATAAAAAATTGATTCCACTAACAAAAGCATTAATACATGCTCATGCTGCTATTAGGTGTCCTGATAATTCTATACATTCCAATAGTTCAATTGAACCTAATAATTTGGAGGATTCTACTACGACTGATAAATCAAGTGATGATATTTTAGATAAAATTTTAAAATGCCAAATAAAAGACAGAAGATTCGGGTTTGATGACATTTTCGTAAATAGTGAGTTAGAATGCAAACCTTTAAACAATATTATTGAGGCAAAATATCCTAAAGGGATTCATGAAGGTTTAAAACAACTATCGATAAAGAATTTATGGAAAATACAATCACATATGTGGTCAGCGATTGCCAAAGGATTTGATGTTCTAGCAGTTGCGCCGATAAAACATGGAAAAACGTTTGGATTTGTTCCTCCGATCACAAATATTATAATAAAAATAAAGAATTATCAAGAGAAAAATTTTCCACTGGTTCTAATACTTTGTGAGACATCGATAGAAGTTTTGAAGACTTACGCCATTTTTATGGATTTACTTCCAAATCACTATAAAGAAATTCGAGTAATCGCAGCTCATAATGGATGTACTGATAGATCAGTTACAGCTCAAATATTTAATGGCTGTCATGTTTTTATCTCAACTCCACCATTTTTGTTGCGATATTTAAGTGATGAACATCATAGAGAAATTCTGAAATTTAATTATATCAGTCATTTAGTCATTGACAATTTAGATATGATGATAAAAAAGTATTTGACATCATTAAATCAATTTTTATATACATATACTCCTGTAGCTGCGACTAAACAAGATAATCCTTCGGATATGATGGCTGTTCAAATTATTGCAACTTCAAGAACTTGGTCCATAGATGTTGAAAAATTCATACGAATTTTCAACAATCCATACATCTGTATAGGATCATTTGCAGATGCAACTATTTTTTGCAGAACGAAACTGAGAACTCGTCTTGTTTTGAAGGAGAGGAAAAAAGAAAAAGTTAAAGGACTCCTTGGGAATATTTATAAAATGGTGAAAACGATGATCATTTGCGAAAATGATGAAAAAGCTGTGGAGTTGAATGAATATTTAAAAGATAACTTTGATACTTTATTAGCTAATACAGAAATGATTTTCACAGATATATCTGTAATTAAAGATTTATGGAGCGCTAGCATTTCTGGAATGTATAAATTATTAATTTGCACCGATGAAGTATTACCTGATCTCAATATTACTGATGTAGATTGGTTGATTCATTATTCAATTGCAGTATCATGCAAAAGTACTTTCCTTTTTAGATTTTCAACTCTAATGACAAACTTAAAAAAGAAATCACCTAACACTGAAGTGACTATTCTTATTGATGATACAAATGATGTACAGCTTCGTGGAGTTTTAGATCTGGTACAAAGATCCGGCTATAATTTTTCATCAGAACAATTGAGTGCATTTGAAAAAATTTATATCAACATTGAATGCAAGAAGAAAGGATTTGCTATTTGTGATAATATTAAAACACTAGGGAATTGTTCAACATTGAATACATGTACTTATAGACATTGCTTTATTTCTGACGTCGATACTCCCACGTGCGGAGTATCAATTGGAGATGAAATCAAGTTTATTATAACTTACATTCACAGTGCCACTCATTTTTCTGCTAAGATTTTAGCCTACACAAATAGTGGAAGAGAAGAATATAAAATATCAGAGAAAGATCATGCTTTCATTGTTAGTAGGGTTTTTGCTTATTATGCAAATAAAGAAAACAGGAGTAAAAGTAAAACAATAGTTGCTGGTGGATTCTACGGCTATGATACATCTTTCGATCAGTATCAGAGGGTGCAGGTTATTAATATCACCAACTATGATGATCGTAACAATCCTTCTGTCGTCGATATAAGATGCATTGATTCTGGACTTGTTTACAAACATCAAAGGGTAACTATTAAAATTTATTTCTTTAAAAAATAAATAAATATCTACATATATTGAATACTTTACAGGTTAGTAAGCTTGTTCAATTACCTGAAGAATTAGCCCAAGCTCCATCATACATTGTAGAAATTTTTTTAACAAATATCCAACCTTATGATCAAGAAACTGAGTGGAATAATTATGCAACTGAATGCACTGAACGATGGTTGAAAACGGAATTACGAATGAACAATTTTTTGCAAGCAAAGGTAGCTTTTGATTATAAAATCGATAGTTAAAATATTTATTTTACTTATAATTGTTTTTATTCATATAGGTTTGTCTGCGACTTGGTTATACTTTATGGGTTGATCCTTTGGAAGTACGAATGAAAATTCCTGGACGAGGAGAAATAGTCAACAGTTCTTTAAAACATCATTTAATTAAAAGCAAACACGGAATCAATTATGAAGATCACTTAAATACATTAATGAAAATGTGTTTTAATGCTGGTATAATCAGTTTATATAATGCTTGATAACATACACAGAAATTTAACAAAATTTTTTTTCTTTACATTTTTTATTGATTTCAATTACTCAGAAATCGATCTAATTATTTATTAATTTCAATTTTTTGTTCTTAAAATATTAAATATATTTTTTTTAAACTTTGATCGAATGGTATTATGCATTTAGAAAATGTCATTAAAAAAATAATAAAAGACATTTCGATTGAAAGAAAATACAAGGATTGTTCGGTATAATTTACAATGAATATTAAATTTAAATAAATTAATAAGTGATTACAATCTGAAACGATAGATCGGTCTTTGTGGACCTTGTTGCGAACAAATACTGTTAGGATTTGTTGATCCACAACAAGACCAATGTTTAACATTGAGATGCCCGGGGTGTCCATGACCACAACCTTTGTAGCCACCTTGAAACATTATTTATAAAGTAAATTTTTTATCCATCATTTTATTTTTTTCTATTAAATAAAGCTATTTACCAGGCATCCTTCTTCCACAAGCACACGTTGCCTCTTTTTTTCCACCACTCGAGCAGAAAGAACAGCAATGGAATACTCCCGTGTGATTATGATTCCGATAAGAATTATCTGAACGTAATTTAAATTATGTTTATAAAATTAAAGCCAATTTTTAATATTTTATTAATTATTTCTAACAATTACCTAATCGATTATTTAAACCCAGCATTTGAAATCTTTTTAAAATAATTTTCGCTAAGCTTAAAATTTCTGCGTAGGATCCTTCAGCAAGAAGCTGTTCAGTGAATGAAATAGCATCGAGAAGATAGCGTGCATTTTTAAGTCGATTGAATTCTTCTATTCTTTGACGAGCTTCTTTCGTATACAAAGACTCCTCTTTGTCTTGCCAATGTTGAGGGTTCCTGAGAGTGAAGAAATAAATGATGAATCGATAAAAAATAAAGTACAAATAACCATTAGACAGCATACGGTTGAGTAGAATGATTGCTACGACAAGAATAGCTTGATGAGAATGAATTCAATGTATATCGAAGTAGCAATCTATCAAGAAGATTTTTGGCATTGCGGATAACGTTCGCTAATACAGAAGAAATTGTTTTGCCTGCTACCGTGTGTTCCTCACTTGCATGGCCTCGATGCTCACCTCCCCACATGCACTCGCAGCAAGCCACCTGAACGACAATTGCTCGATAAGTTACTAATATCACTATCAAGTCAATATAAAAGCATTCAAACCTGCTGGCAAGCGATACAGTAAAATCGCACTGGATGTACAGGGTGTTTAAGACACACTGTTGTACGTCTAAAACGTTTAGCTTGATAGAGTGGACAAACTTGATGGATTCCACTTCTTACTCCACGAGTTTGATGATGTTTTGTTCCACAAGTCAAACAAAAATTCCGCAAGCAGGTAGAACAGTGAAGAGAAGCCTTAGGAAGAATTTATTATGCTCAATCAATTAGGAAATTGTTAGCTTATTGAGTAAAATATTTTTGTATATAACTAATTGAATAGCTTACCTCTTGCTGATTATTACATGTGTCACAATAGCACAAAAGTTGCCTTGTTATGATGGCATTCATTAAAAGACGGTGCTGAAGTGGATAATGAGGTGGAGGTGTCGGTGATTTTGATGTCGGCAAAGGGTAATCACAGATTGGACATCCTTTTTGACTTGGAATGGCCCAAGAAGATTCCAAAGAGCCTGAATCCATTGTCGCGAGTCTTAACATTTCATCACCAATTGATAGCGATTTTTTGTTAACTTTTTTTTTTAAAGAATATATTTTTTAAATATATCTATACCTTGTGGTACCACTTTGAGGCATGCATCAATGCAATCGGAACAAATTGGATGAAGACAATCAAGAAGACAAGGCTCTTGCATTGTTCTATGGCACATTGGACACTGAGACCAGATATTTTCATAATTGTTTACGTATATTGATTCTGTTAATTCATTGTTTACTGATTTATTCCAACAATAATTTTGAGACGCCAGATTAATTATTATCTACAGCACCAAGTAAAGTAATTATTATAATGATTTTTAATTAAATATTTAAATTTTGTATATTTAAAACGAGCATTAGACTACTGCATCAAAATTATACCGAGTAATAACAGTTATAGTGGTTCTTGGCAAACTGTTCGTATTTCTACAAATAGGAAATCATTGAGCCTACAAAAAAGTGGTTGGCATTCAAGTAGGGATCAGCTGGGATTCCAAATCGCCGAAAATAGATTCAAAATAAGTCATCTAGAACTCTAGGCCTGATTATGTGTATTTATATGTTAACGTTCCTCTCTTTCTAATGAATTCTAAATTCAAATTTCTCATTTCATACGCAACGCAATCTGCTTGTTGATTTATTGACAATATTTTGACAACGCTTTGATCAATGCTTATTGCATTCATTTATCTAATTTTTAAAAATTAAAACATCTGGAATGTATCAAGAATAAAAAATATATTAATAATCAATGCATCGATGAAACGTTATTATCAGTAAAGGTTTACTTCCTTGAAATCATTTCAACTGATAATTTAATTGATCATGTTTGATTTCATTATCAAAAGATTTTCTCTTATAATAAACAATTAACGGTTTCAAATGTAATAATGTTGATTATTTTATGGAGCACATAACATTCTGAGAAACGTTGTATACCGTTCACGGTATCATGTGGTTAGCTGATATAAATAAACAAGTTTACCATGTGAGAACGGTTGAATAGGTTAGGATGTCAAATAAAACAGTCCATCTACCGCAACAAAGGTTATATTTCTAATAATTATTGCATTCAACTACAAGTAAAAAAACTCCAAAATATTAAATTTCAGTATGGAAATGTATTAGTAATTATTTATACCTTGATTTGATGAAATTAATCATCATATGTCTTAATCATGTTGCGAAGAATTATTCAAAATAAAAAAACGTTGAACACAGTATATTCAAGATCAATCAAATGCTCTGCTGGTTTGCGGGAAGAGGTAATTGAATTTAATATTTATCACTGAAGAATATTTATAGTAAAGAGTGTTTTAATTATTTCACGAATGTATGAATTTGTTTCTAGCACAGGAAAAAAAGCAAATACACTTATACCTATGATAAAGAGAAAGAACCTGATGGTTATTGGTCTTCACCAGTGGAACCAGAAGATGCATATGACAGAGCATTCCGAGTGCTGGGTAAGCAATTCCGAGGGATTAGAAACAACTTACTTTTTTGGAAACGACCATATCGTTCTCCGTGGAAAGAATTAGAAGCAGATTCAGCATCATTTCCTTCTCATGTTGATGTGCTTATTATTGGAGGCGGTATTATGGGTTGTGCTGCAGCATACTGGCTAAAAAAAGTGGGCGGAGATGATTGGAGTGTTGTTGTTGTTGACAAAAAACCTTTGGTAACTTCAAAAACTAACTAAATAAAGTTAAATTGTTCAAAATGTATAAAATTCAAACTAATTCTTTTTCTTTGCAGAATCTATCAAGACCAATGCTTATCTCTTCTAATAGTTTACGACAGCAATTTGGTTTAATCGAAAATATAGAAATGTCACAATTTGCCGCAGACTTTTTTAAAAATATTAATTATCATTTACGTGTAAGAGGACAGCCTCGAATAGATATTGGTTATCGTCCGCATGGAAATTTATTTCTTACTCGTAATGAAGAAGAAGCTGCAGCGTTAGAAAAGAGTGTACAGATTATGAATAATGCTGGAACTAAAGTTGCTTTATTATCACCAGATGTATTAAAAAAAAGATTTCCATGGTTAAATACCGATGGAATCATTCTAGGAACTCTAGGTCTTGAATTAGAAGGATCATTTGATCCATGGGCATTATTAAATGCTTATAAAGCCAAAGCTGTTGATTTAGGTGTTGAATTTGTGACAGCGGAATTAAAAGGTTTTATAATTAGTTCTGAAGATAATGATTTTATCTCAGCACCAACAAACTCAACTATAAATTTAAACCTACATCTTAATCATGCTTCTGTAAGTCAACTTCTTAGTATTATAGGAATCATTAAAATTGTTAATAACTGACCCTCTATCTACGTTGATTTTTTTTCAGGTAAAAACTGTTTCTGGTGAACGTAAAATAATACAGTTTGCTATGTGTGTAATAGCTGCAGGGTATGAGAGCAGTGATGTTGCTAAACTTATGAAAATTGGAAATACTACAGGAGTTAGATCTGTTCCACTACCAATTGAGAAAAGGTAGAAATAATTTTTTAATACTCCCAACTGTTATTGAACTCTAAAAAGATGAATTACTCAATCTCTAGGAAACGATTTTTATATGGCTTCGAAGCTCCAAATGGACCTGGTCTGAACACTCCAATGGTTATGGACACTAGTGGATGTTACTTCAAAAGAGAAACTCTTTCAAATCACTACACAGCTGGACGAGTTTTACAAGATGAAGATGAAGAATCGTACGATGAAAACCCAGAACCAAATGATGACTTTTTCTACAATAAAATACATCCTACAATAGCAAATCGTGTCCCAGCATTTAAAGATGTTAAATTAACACAATCGTGGGCTGGTTTCTATGATTACAATACATTTGACGGAAATGGAGTAGTTGGAGTACATCCGTATTATAATCATATTTTTTTCGCAACGGGATTTGGAGAACACGCACCTCAAATGTCACCTGCTGTTGGACGAAGTTTATGTGAAGTAATGAAAAATGGAGCTTTCACTTCAATAAATCTTAATAGATTATGCTTTGATAGATTTATAACACAGGAATGTATGACTGCCGCTGTGCTTTAATCGGAAAAAATTATAATTTTATTAATCTCAAGTTTAGAGTTGTTTATGAATAACACTTCATTTAAATGACACTAAAAAAAGAAGGAAGTGAAATTTTTATTTAGTTGTAAATATTTTCATTTGAATTGTTGAGGCGGTGGTCCAAAGATACTTCCACTTTGTTTACTAGCTGTTCTTGATGGAGCAAATCCTAGCAATTTTTGGATGTTCTGTAAAAAAATATTATACTTATAATATTTTACAAATTTATTTATTAAATAAATAGTTTACAGTAAAGAAATATTACCTGTCTAATACTCATTGTGCACAAAATATACAAAAAAATGAATGAACACTCTGTGTAATCATCACCAGGTAGATTTCTGTGTGACAAACCTTGGATCCATGTAATTGGAATAAATGGCAATCTTGCAACAATTTTACCATCAAATATACTATTAAACATACTAAGAAGAGCAGTGAATGCGAATCCAATTGCAAACATTGATTTCATTTTTACTAAAGATAAATCACGATTATTATTTTTCAAACGTTCTTCTTCACGTTCGATTTTCTTTTTTTGCTGTTTATCCAAAGAATCACCATGAGCTTCTTTACGTTTTTCCACTAAAATAATTTGTAAACAATAAACAATGATTTATTTTCAAATTTAAAAGTATTTCGAAACAAATAAGTTCAATTGTTGAAATGATAATAGGTTATAAACAATGTAACTTACATTTTTTACTTTGTTTTTCCACTTCAGCTTTCAATTTTTGATATTTTTCAGTTCTATATACCATTAACCATGTTAAACCTATTGAATAAAATATGTTTTAAGTTAACAATCATTCAAAATAGCAACAAAAACGCAAAATTTTATAATTAATCACATGTAAAATGAAATTGGAGTATGTCTAACAATTTTTACCTTCTCCTAATAAAGCTGTACAGATACTAATAAATACAATTAAGACAGTATCAGCCCACATGTTATGAAATAATTAATTAAAGCACTATATTTTTACAACAAAATATATTTTATAATCATAAAAAATAACTTATTTTGGTCAACGTCACCATGACACGCTCCAAATGCTGAATTTCAACGTGTAAGTATGCAGCCATACATACATACTTAGCCTTTATCTATAAATTGTTCCAACTGTCATGTTAATTCAAAAAGGTTATAAAATCATCAAGTAACTGTATATTTGTATTAACATATGCATAATCTAGATTACTAATTTAATTATCGAAAATAATAGTAATAATTTTATTATTAAATAACAAAATTTGTTCTTTTTTATTACCTTTGAATGATAAGTAAACTGTCACAATGATAAAAAAATTGCAATTTTATAAATTAAACATTTCTTTTTTTTACAAACAAATAAAAAAATATTTTTTGTATATGTTTCTACGTGACTAATTTTTAAACAATTTTAGCAATATTTAAACATTTTTTTAGTAAAATAAAATTATCATAGAATTTTTAGAATTTCATTTCCAATTGCTTCAGCAAGGGGTGGTGGTACAGCATTACCAATTTGTCGATACTTTTCAATTATAGATCCATGAAAACAATAATTATCTGGAAATCCTTGAGAACGAGCGCATTCTCTTATACTTACTACTCGACTTTGATCTGGATGTAGAACTCTACCCTGAATAAAGAAAATAAAAATGGATTAAAAATAATTTATATCAAGATTTAAAAAAATTAAAATTAAATAGAATTAATACTTGTTTTCCTAAAGGTTCAGGATTCGTGATTGTTGTACCAAAGAAGCCATCCCAATCCAAGCGGCCATAGGTACCAGCCCAACCGTTATGCCTATGACTAGTATGAGGCAAGCACCAAGGAATCAAAGTATTCTCTTGTCGATCATCAGGATTACACTTTTCTCCAATTGCACAAGAGCAGACCCCTTTCAATCTTCCCAGCTGATCTTTATATTTATACTCTAATTTTTTTGTAACAGATCCATCACTTAAATTAACAATAATATTTGGAAGATCTCTCCAATCTGCTCCAGCATTTGTTGGTATATTTTCTATTCGAGCTTCTACAAGAGGTGACATTTTTTTACAAATATGATCCATTATAGCATCCCCACGAATTTTATTCCTTCTCATTTTCTTTTGATAATGTGATTGAACATCATTTTCGTACGAAATATCTGTCTTGTTATCAGCATTTCCGATTTTTGGTAAATCTCCAATAGCATCTCGAACGCAAACAGTTCGATAAGGTGCAGAGTCCTTCCAAAAAAAATTCGGAGAGTACTTTCTTCCATCAATAACAACATCTAGCTGACAACTGCGTTTACTAAACACATGCAGGGGCTCTGGATACATTGGTAATGTTGATCCTGGTGCAGCAGCTAGTAGAATAATTCTTCTTCGAGCTTGAGGTAATCCAAAATTCCCTGCTTGTAGAACGGCAAAAGTACACTGGTATCCGATTTGTAAAAAACAATACATAGCTAACTTTAACATCAAACCCTTATGATGTAGAGCAAAGTTCTGTACATTCTCCATCACAACAAATTTCGGTCGAAAATAATCACAGTATGATAAAAAAGTGAAGAGCAAAGTATTCTTTAAGTATGAATATTGATTACAATTAAAACGATTTAATCCACTGAATCCTTGACAAGGAGGACCACCACATAAAAGCTCAATATCACCTTTTCTTGGAAAATTTACTTTTTCATTATTAATAATTTTTTTTAACAAATAATTACAATCTCCTTCAAACATTTCTACATTTGAATGATTTTTAATAAATGCTTTGGCAGCAGATGAGTCTTTTTCAATTGCCCATCTCACATCAGCAATTCCACAGGTTGAAAAGCCTTGAGATAATCCACCACATCCTGAGAAAATATCCAGAGTTTTTAATGGTTTAATTTTAGTAGGTTTTTTTTTATTGCTTTGAAGAATTAAAGAGCCTATTGATCGTATTTCATCTGATGGTTCATGAAATTTTTCTTCATCAGCATTATAAGATTGATTAAAATAAAATTTATGAAATTTTCCTAGACTCCATTCATCAGTTGAGTCATCGGAAGACTTGTAAACAATTTCACACTTTCCCATCACTGCTGAAAAAGGAATTTCACATTCTTCATCACTCCAAAATAATAAATTAAAATCTGATTTAGGAGTTAGTGATGATCCCTGATGAGTATTTTCACTTCTATACATTTTGTTGATTAATATTGTTACATTCTCAGGATTTAGATCAGTATCTTCATCAATATTTTTTAACCTTTCTTTTTGTATTGATACGTAGATAGCTTTGATGCACCCTATAGCAAAGGGTTCAGGTGTATCATAATTAGATCCTTTAATATGATCTCCTGTCAAACATTTTCTATAATACTCCGGATAAATCTCATCATCAACATCTTGTTTTGATCGTTGAGAATTTGGAATAGAAAATTTGTATTTATATTTTACAAATGACGGTAAAATATATACACCATTCTGTATACGATACTCTTCATTTCTGTATACAATACAGTTAAAAAATATTTTATCAGCACTCACAGCTCTATCGGGTTCAAGAAGCTTAGGTCTTGAAAGTCTTTTGCTCTCATTTTTTCGTCGACACACTAAACAACCTTGGAAATAATTTTTTTCTGATATGGTACGAGTATTTGTTGAAGATTCTAAATATTTAGGGGCTTTTAAATTTGAAGTACAATCAAAGTTAGGATATTCCAATCTAGCACTTTCTGGTATGTAATGCATCCGATAAAAATAAACAGGATTTGCTTCACATCTTGATTCTTCACATACACTAGCATCTGTATTGCCAAGTTTATTCCAGTTTGGAGGTATATTTTGATATATAACCGTACAAGGACTATCAATGGCTTTTAACATAATATCTGCACATAAATCACTTGAGAATAATTCATATTTATCACCTAAATCACCTAAAATAGAGTCTCTACTGTTATAAAACCAATTAACATGAGCTTTTTGGTTTCCTTCACAATCCTCCCACATGGAAATAATTTTAGCAATTACTTCAAAACGTGGATTGTTTGATTTTATCTTAACAAACCCATTAATGGAGCTATATACAGTTTTATGATTAGTCTCTAAAGAAAACTCACTGTAATAAGTTCGATTCTTTTCTTCAAAAATAGGTAAACTTTTCCACTGAAATTTTTTCGAAGAAATTTTCATGTTACTTAGCATTTCAGGTAAATTTTTAAATTCCTTAAAACACTCTAACGTCTCCTTCTGATCATCAGAGTCTGAGTCATCTTCAATCGCCTCCATAGTTTTATGTAAACATTTCTTTCTATTTATTTCAATTTTACTTCTCGTAGATTTAGTATTTCTTTTCTTACGAACATGATTTTTCTCTAGATCTCTTGATGGAACTGTATCGAATATTTCATCATGTTGATCTTGATTTTTCACAAAAAATTTATTAACAATCTGATGAATTAACTTTGTTAGAACAACTTGAGATGATTTTTTCTTGATTGGAGACGTATCATTTATTTTTGACTGTTTCTTATCGCTTTCGATTGTAACACCAGTAAGCTTTATCAGAGATCGCATACAAGACGTGGAAAGCAAAGGAAAGACATCTTCATCTGAGTTCAGATCAAGAGAAATAACCTGATCGCAAATGAATTGGGCATTTTTTAACAAAGTTTCTTCGGTGAAACGTTCAATTCTCTCAGGCAATTCTACAGTCTAAAACAAATAGTTAAACTTTAATAAATATTTTTGTTCAATAGCAACTAGTAAAAATTTTAATTAATATATTTGAAGAAAAACCTGTAATTCATCCAGAAGATCTTCATATGTAGGATTATCTTGAGAAGTGAGAAATTCTATTACAATTTTACTTAAATATATTTTTTCAATCACTGGATCCATGTACTCTTTGTAAGATTCAATTGGATACATTAAATAATAATCAGCATACGGAGTACTAATTCCAATAGGCTGCTGTGGTCCTCCATCAAATCCAGTTACATACCATTCATTAATCGGACCAATTTTCTCAGCCATGACTCCATTAGATAGTTCTTGATTTGATACATCTCCATCATAAATTGGTAAAATACAACCACTGCAGTAAAGATAAACATTAGCTTCTATCAAACCGGTATCAAATCTGCATAAATGATCATTTGCATCATACACACTAAAACATGATGAATAATTATTAATAACACTATTAGATATAATTTTATAAGTAAACTTTGAGTCCTATGTGAATAATAAATACCTGAAATTGAATAATTTATAAGTTGGCTTAAAATCATCAAATTCATCATCAGCAATTAATGATAATTTTTTATCAACTAATGCAACAACTTCATCAACAGTACCTTGAGGCATTGGATCACGTTTTTTCAAGTGACATAACCTCTGATTGCATATAGTACATTTATTATACTTAATAGTTTTTATTGAGTCTACTTTTATTGTTTTAATTAAATCATTTTCTTTATTATTATGATTAAATTTCTGTCTTTTAACTTTCGGATGAACCTCTTCATCGTTCAAGCTATGAGCATTTTTTGATCGTTCATTAGATTGATCAGCACTCTTTTTATTGTTTTTAACTTTTCTATTATTAGACATTTTAAACTAATTAACTGATAATTGTATTATTATAAACAAACATAAATTAATAACGAGACTTGCACTTAAAAAGAAAATTAACGAAATAAAAATTCAGACCGGCTTTGTCTGAACGTAACACACAGATGCCAGCGCCTCTATCTTTTTAAAAATGAACTACTCATTTAAAAAGAATAAAAAAAAAATTCTCAGGAAATATTTTGAACTTTGATTGTTCTTTGTAATTGTTATCAATTTTATAAAAGCTGTACATTCAACTTAAACAAAAAAAGAACTACTGTTGGGTTTGATAATAAAATAGAAGTCTCTTTTTTATTAAATTTATTTTTAATACTATAATTTTTATATTTATTGTACACGAATTACGCATTACTTCAAAACGTATTTGATATCATACTGTATATATATTTATTGATTCTATAATTAGAATATATCAAATAATGATGAATAGAAATACATAATGATATAGAAAAAATAAAGATATTTTTTTTAGCGAATAGGTTATTTTACGAAAAAAAATACATGATTAATAATTGGACAAAGAGACTCATTAGATAATATAATTATAATTCCATAAATCATCGAATAATCATCAATAATTAACTTGTAATTATAGGGATTTAAACAATAATAATAATTGTAATAAAAATTTTAAAAAATCGAATTAACATTATTAGTATTTTCTTACATACTAAGGTAACCACGTGACTGACTACGTCTTCGGCCAACAAGATAAGCCACCAAAACAACTACAACTAGAATAATCAATCCACAACCAACTGCAATGGGAACGTAGTCTGGTGTTTCATATGGGCAATCTTCGGCTGCAAATAAAAATGATTATATTAATCACAATTATACTTTTTAATTATGTACACTACAAATTTAATTTAAATTTTATTTTAATTATTGAATTTATCCACCTGTGCTAAATGCAGAACTCTTTTCATTTTTGAAGGCTTGGAATTGTAGATCAGATACATCAAGAATACCCGTTGTATTTTTCACCGTTGACGAAAGAGATACTTTTTGAGACCTCAAACACCTGTATGAGTTAATTAATGGTATTTGATATTCACTAGCATTATGTATCAATACCAATGGAGAACCTATAAGTAAATAATGATATGAATACAATGCTTAACAGTAATTATAAAGAGATATCTACTGTGATCCGATCATCGCTGTTAAATTATACATACTGGAGTTAAATTTCGGTAATTCCTCTACCGCTATTTTAACTTCAATGTGGTGTAAAGAGTACATAGATTGAGTTTTATTCTTCATAAAATGGAATATTAATGAATCATTATTTTTCATTGGTGATGTGGAACTGTTCCATGATATTTCAATGACTTGTTCTGGATCCCCACAATTTCCCGAGGCAGTAGTGAAGTTACTTGAAGGCAATATCATATGTTTTGACATAGTCTGGAAAATACGTCACGTTATATAAACAAAGAATACAGTAAAATTATTAATAATTAGTTAAAATTAAAAATAAATTGATTTCTTTATCGTCATTGCTATCGTTTGTGTAAATATTATCAAATAAATTAACCTTATTATCACTTGTAATATAAGTGATGTTGAATTGTGCTGCCATACGAAGGACAATACAAGTATAATTGGTAGCATTCACCGTCCATTGACCTATTTCTGGCTTTGGTGTTGGAGGTGCTGGTGTTGGAGTAGGTTCGGTTGTTGTTGAAGTAGACGTCGTTGTGGTATTTGGATCCACTGTAGTTGTTTTTAGAGTAGACGTTGTAGTTTTTGGATCAGGTGTAGTAGTTTTTGGAGCTTCTGTCGTAGTGGTTGTTGTAGTTGTTGTAGTCTCCGGTTTTGGAGGTAGTGTAGTTGTAGTTGCATTAGTAGGTTTTGTTGGTTCTATTGGAGCATTAATTCCACTTGCATTTTTTTCGATTGGTTCTTTTTGTATCTGATCAGCACCTGAAATAATGATTTAAAATAACATTCAACAAACTTCGTTTGAATAATTAAATTATAATTAAATGTTTTTATATTTTTAAACATTACTAAAGAGGACTTGTCATTCTTCCTGAGTTAATTACACAAAAAGATAACTTATCCAATGAAAACGATATACCAGCAAATATAACTGATTAATTTAATAAATAGTTGCTATTGTATATACATATATGAAATTGTTGTAAATTTTCCAATTTGATAATGAGATGAATCTACAAATGATCTTAATGAAGATTAAAAAATTACGTAACACATTAAAGATAAGTGAATATTGATAAAAAGTAACAATAGATGTGGATAATAACACATTAATTAGGTATTTATGTTTTTAGTCTTGCTTAGAAATATTAATTTAGTCATACAACTTAGTGTCATACGTGAGACATCATCACTTTTTTGCATTCCAAAGCTTTATGTTTATATTCAAAGCCGTATCTCTACGCCATGCAATATCATGACGAATATTTTTTTTAACTATTCAATAGAAACCTATCAGCAATAAGTGATAAAAAAAATGGTGGTAGAAACAGATCATTTATCATGACTAAATGTTGGAAAAAACCGGTTAGCAAAACTTGTTAATGCTCTTTGTCTCTGTATAATCGAATCAAAAAATCTTGTTTCACCGTTATTAAATATCAAAATATTGCCAAATCATGGTTAGGATATTTTTTTTTTATTATAAAGACAACAATGAAATTTCCTTGGCATTCCTTCAAAAATTTTTAATAAAGCTTGAACAATAGAAAAAAAATCATATTATCAATTTAAAACAAAGAAAAAATTTGATGCTTTGAAAATAATTACCAGATACTAAAATGATTACCCAGCAGAAGATAAATGTGAGTAACAGCTTCATTTTTTGCTGATGTCGATTTATTGCACAAATAAGACGAATAACCATCAATTAATTGAACGTTTAATAAACTTTTTTGTACATAAGATGTGACAAATATTTTTTTATACACTTATTATGAGTGTAAATATATTTATAAATATCACTTATATATGAACGATTTATACACAAGGACAGCTTTTGTAAATGTCGAAAATATACGTGGAAATGTGAGTGAATATGAAACTCCGAAATGTGACGACAAAATCTAACGAACAAAATGAACGCATAGATAGGAAGGTATCTCGATAGGGAGAAGTGAGGAATTTTTTTAATCTGGCTAGTGCTGCTGTAAATGTTGTGTCGGTAATAAATTTGCACGTCATCTTTTTTATCGATCAAAAGATAGGAAAAATTGCTCTGCTGTAAGTAAAGAAGATTTCAATTTTGTCTGACTCATTGTCAACAATAAATTTGTTGAAAACAAGCTGTGTGTTGAGGTCTGTTGCTTTTTATTTTCTTCGTGAAGTGACGCGGTTAATATTTATTACTAGTATCTTATTATTAATCTGAAGTTTTTAAATGGCTTCATTAATTAATAATCAGAGTGATATTGACGAAGGTAAACTTTTTCTAATTTTATTATTATTCTCGAACAATTCGAATAAGTTGTGTATTAATCAATCAATTGTTCATTGAGCTTATTACATTTTTGTTTTTGTAGAAGCAGAATTACAGAAACTAAATAAAGTAATAGCTGAATTAAATGATGACCAAAAGAAATTTCTTGCTGATTGTGAATTAGAATTTTCTAATCGCTACACAGATGATGATGTCGATTACGTTAATAATAAAACAATGCGAGATTCTTACAAAAAAGAACCTCCAATAATTGAAAACTGGTGGAGTAGGCGTGATAATGATTGGGGTCGACGCAAACGTGGCCATGATGATCGAAAGCATCGAAAAAGGCCTAAGACGCATCATCGCCACTCAAGATTTAATTAATATTCTAACTGTATATTTACTAAGATATTTGCAATTTTTGAGTAATTACAAACACTCATATCTACTATAGCTTGATAAATTGTTCAATAACTATTATTGCTGTTTACAAAATAAGAATTTTTTCTAATAGAAAATTTAATTCGCAAAATTATTTACATGGAATGTGATAAAAATAAAAAAACTTGCTGTTAAAAATAAATTTTACAACTATATATCTTTAAGCAGTTCATTACATTAATTGATTGTATATACAAACATAATTATCAATCATGTATAAAAGAAATAAAAAGAAAATTTATAATTAGTTAATAATTATTAATTTAAACAATAATGCTAGTTGTAAAAATAATCATTGTAATGATACATATCGGTAAATTATTTTTATAAGAACTTAGTTCAAATATTCTTTCATAACTATGTTCATCAAAGTTAATATTCAAATTCACCACTGTAATTATTATGACTAATTTTCTTAATTATGAAATTTTATTTTTAATAATTAATGCTTTTTTATCATTATATTATCATGCTTATTAATTATAATCTCTAAATTGTTTATACAAAAATAATACAATGATATTTACAAGAAAATATACATTATCGTTATTATTAACGTGAAAAATTTCATTTCATAATCGCTTGATTATATACATTATTAATTGAACTTCTTCACTTATAGTTATCTTATATTTAATATTATTTTATATCAATCGTTACTGTCTCTAATGACGATCTATCACAGGAAATGCATATAATTACCTCAGCTTTATCAATTGCACGGCAGTGACATAGTGGGCTTATCTTTGAAATTCGATATAAAATTTAATAGGAAGACATAAAGCTTTTCCTATAAAATATTCATTACTCAGAAATTCAAAAAGCCAATAATCAAAATGGTCTTTTTAGTAATCTTTGTAAAGTTTCTATGTACACTCTTATTGGACAATGCTTTAATTTGTCGCTTATTCATTTCTATCGATTACAAATATATAAATTTATAAGGCTCTTTAGAATGGTGGACAATTGACTCCAGGATGGAGATACTGGCATTTGTCACCAACTCTACAATAACCATTTTTACTGAATTGTCGACAAACTGGAGGTTGTTTTCCATTTCCTCTCCATCCACCACGTCCAACCCAACCTCCACGCATTGGCCCCACTCCTCCACCACCGCCGCCAATAACACCACCACCACCACGAAACCATCCAGGACCACCTCTACCTCTATTAGCTCCGTGCATTGGACCCATCCCTCGCGGAATATTAGGTCCATTTTGGAAGTTAGGTCCAGGGCCAAACATTCCTGGACCTTGGAAGTTATTAGGCATATGACCATAAGAACCATCTTCACCCATAATATTAGGATAACCATCTTGTTGATTAAACATGCCTGGAGGTGGTGGCATCATGTTAGGCATCATTGGATTTTCCATACCAGGTGGTGGAAATCCAGGAGGTAAATTTCCTGTCATATTAGGCATATTATTCATATTATTCATTTGAACATCAGGAACAACAACCTTGCCATCTCCAGTTCTCCATCCACCAGCACCGGTATTCATGTCTTGAACATTACCAGCCATATGATTCATTGGTGGCATCATTGTTTGATTCATTTGTTGTGGCATTGAATTCATCGGTCCTATAGGATTCGACTGCATTTGCATTGTAGGCATTGATTGATTATGTGGAGCAAATGATGGAAAATGAACATTAGACACAACTGGAGCTACTGACGCTAATTGAGGTTTCGGCTCTGGCCATGCCACTGATGTAAAATCTTTTTCACTTTCTTTATTACCTGTGAGATCGTCAAGAGGAATAATTTTCGGATCAGTTATCACATGATGACGTTCTTCATCAGGCTCTGCTGCGGAATCCGGAATCATACTACGATTAAAATAGAGAGCTTGAAGAATTCCTTTCTCTCTTGCATATTGAATATCCTTCTCTTTGCTATCTTTTCCTGGTTCTACTAAAGGAGGAGGTAAATCAATCGGAATTAAAACTTTCCACCTAGTTCTTTCCTCCATTAAATCTTCAGTACTTAATTTTCTCGCCATCTGGAATGCTTCTCTTTCATTTTGTTTTTCCATTTGTTTCATATCAGTAAATGTTTTCGTTACATTAACCCTTTCCGTTTCATCCAATTCAAAGTACCTGACTGATTCTAATTCAGTCTTCCATTTTAAATTTTTCTTTGGACCTCTTCGTTTCTGAAGAAGTAAAACACTTCTCAAACCATCAACATATCTTATTTCTGATTGAAGATCTGATTCTTTCCGTCCGGTATCTTCAGGATCATCTGGTGAAGCAGGACCTTTCATATCTTCAACTTCATCTTCATTAGTTGGCGTTCGACTTCTTTCCTCATCATCATTTATTCCTCTTTCTTTTAGCTTGTCTTCATCCATTTCTTCATCTTTATCGTCCTGTCGATCTTTGTCTTCTTTGTCCTCATCTGTTTCAAGAGTATCCTGATAAAACTGTAACAATAGAATAAAATTAAGTAACAATCTAAAAGAAATCATTTATTCTTTTTAAAAAACTATAATTACCTTAAATTCAGGTTTAACTGAAAGAGAAGATCGTTCGTCAGCATTTTGAGGTGAGGAAGGAGGTGGTGTACCGTCTCTAGCTGTATGGTCTCCTGATACCGAGTTTGCGCCCTCAGATTTCTTCGCTTCGGTAGATCCGTCCTTGGATACTGACGTCCGACGTTTCCGCTTTCTCGGTTCTTTATTCTTTGTTGACGCCGTCAAAGCGTCCATAAACATGTCACTCTCCTGCAGTACCATTGCTATAACATATGCATGTATTATTTATTAATAAATCAATCGAATCGATTGTACATGCAGATAATTATTCATTAATATTCTCTTCGCATTATTTTAATTGTATTAATCATAAATAACTTAATTAATAAGTAGCTAAAAAAGGTCATATACATATATTTGCTGGAATAAAATAATTACATATTACTTGATTTGTTTTAAAAATGACTTACAAATATCAATGACAAATATCAGTTATATAGTTATAGCAAGTTATTCTTGATCGATTAATGGTCACATGTCTTAGCATATCTTTTCGCAACAAATAAGATTATGTGTTAATTTGAATATAATAAGCTTATCTGTATAGAAATATTTTCAATAAATATCAAATTATTTTCCCATTAAAAATGCTTTTTATTATTAAAGATAAATATTCAAATTCAATTATAGTAAACTTAATATAAAATATAAGAAGGTGAAGAATTATATTTATTAAATAAATATTTTATTTACTTTTATTTTAAGATTGATCATTTTTCTTATGATTTAATGAAAGAATAAATATTATATTTTATTGATATAAAATATGAATAAAAAAAAAATTGTAACTTTTCCAAAAGATCATAAGATCTTAAAGTTATAAGAATAATAAAATTTTCATAGGATATGAATTGAAAGCATGTAATGTATTCATTATAAACTCAATGAATTCAGTATTTCATTATCAATAATCAGTATAAATTATTCAAATGAATTTGTTTAAAATTAAAAATCTGAATATTTTGGATCAGCCTCTCTGTAGTTTAGAAGAGGCCAAAAAAAGTAGATTTAAACTGATGATGTGCAGACGGAACATCACGAGTCCACTCGCTGCAGTCAATATCAGCTGATTGGTTAGTAGTGTAATAGCTCTTTCCTTTTCTTGCAAACAGTGAAACAGATAGCGATAACACGACAGACCCTGTTAAGAAAACATTGACTCAGCTCGAAATAGAAACGAGGCGGCAAATTATTTCCATTAGAAAACTCTGTGGCAAATAAGTATTTGATTAACATAAAGATGAATATAAAAAAATGAAATCACTTGAATATACTCTGCATCATCATTTCAATCTTTCAATGATCATTTATAGTTTCATATTTATTTTAATATTAATTTCGAAAACTTCATACTTTTGTTTTAATTTAATTTTCTTTAATAATAACAATTTAATCAATGAAATACCGACTATTAATTCATCATTAAATTCTCTTTTGTTAATAGCAATAGAAATAAATCAAACAAATATTAGGTGTTGCCTTCATCGTTTTTTGATATTTTCAATAATAGCAAAGTCATTTTGAAATGTGTTTTATCTTATTTACTTTTTCTTTAGTGTGGTTAGATATAAATATATATATATATATATATATATATATATATATATATATATATATATATATATATATATGATGTATTTACTCGATTTGAAAATTAAAATGGATATTATTTGCTGTTTTACCCTTTAATAAATCTATTTTTATAAAAGTACTCTCTCTTTCTCCTCTCTTGCACACTTTCATACACTCTTATCAAGAAAGTGAGAAAATGAGAAAGAAAAAAAGTGATTGAATATAGCAATCAAATTATTATAAAAAAATATGTAATGATCATTATTTTGGTTTATGAAAAATGTTTAATTTTCAATTAAAAGTTTCATATTCGCGCATAAAACATGACATTTATATGAATGTATTGTTATAATATAATTTTTGTTCATTATATTCATGATCATTCTTTTTTTTCAGTTTTATTAAAAGAAAAAAAAACCTTTGGTTTATTAATTATTTTCACATGCTCACTGTGTATAAATTTTCCTTTAAAAAAAAGATAAGATATGTATGAAACATATTTTATAATAAATAATCGGTGATTTGTCTTTCGTTTGAAATAATAAATATTCAAGTGGACTATATGTATCTAAAACTCAAAAGCTCAAATGTTTTTTCCAGATTTATGATAAATTTATTGTTTTACCTCCAATAAAATATACATATACAAGAAAAATTGAGAAAAAATTAATAACAAGTGTATTCCTTACCGCATAATGAGCTAAATATTACCATTTGATGATGTTGAATTGATGTTATGTTGAGTTACATCTTCAAATATACATCCATCGTAGTTCTTTCTTCAATCACTTTATGTTCATGTTTGTGTGTTTTACTATATCTCAATTACGCGTTCAATTGTGATTATTATTATTATTATTTTTTTGATGACTCTAATTATCTTACTTATAATTTTAAATAATTACAATAAAATATACCTTCTTGTCAGATTAATTAAATTTTAACTGACATTAAATATATGAGGATACGATACAGATGTTACTTCTTTCTTCAAACATAAAATTTACATTAGTAGTTTTCTTCATATTAACTATTAAAAAAATTTTTAATAAAATATTGAACATGCAAAAAAGAATTCTAGAAAAAACAAAATTAATTAATAAAGTAAATTCTCCATCAATGATATAGATGCATGTCCAACCATTTGGGAAGATTTCACCTGGAAACTCAATAGTAAGTCATTAATAAATTAATAATAGTATGATCATCATGTAATGTTATTCAACCATTTTGCAACAGTTATTTCATGATATACACATAAATAATGCGAAGAGATTTTTTTGAATAATACAAGAGAAAAATATACTATTAATAATTAGATGCAATAAGATATTAACTTTTCAGAAAAAATTCGATTGTTTTTTATAAATAATATTTAACGAATTTAATAAGCCGTTATTTTATAAAAATTTTGAATAAGTTAATATATTATTGCATAATAATTTTGTGTAATAATTATAAATGAGTATGAAAATGTACTTACGTTTTGGTTTTGGGGGAATAATTTTAATCCCTCCTTTTTTATCATCCGATACAATGACTGGAGGATCCAAAGAAAGTTTAGCTTTTTTATCAGCAGAAGCACCGGATTCTCGAATTGGAGATGGCCTTTTCAATGATGGTATTTTAGGTGGAATAATTTTTTTATCGGCCGTAGAAGATGTTTTCTTACTAGCAGTCCTAGGAGGAGGAGGTTTAACTTCTTCTTCAAGACCTGTCGACCTAAATTTAGAATTGAATGTTTTAACAGTTTTCGGGCGCGTTGAATCTTGGGAATTTTTCCTATTTTCTATAGATATCGAAATGTTCTTCTTTTCCAAAATAGTAGGACTTATTGATGATTTTTTGTCTTTCGAATCGCTTTTGTCTTTATTTTCTTTCGAACTTTCGCGTGACTCTGTTGATGATTTTCGTACTGAATCAGTTGATTTTTCGTCTTCAGCTTTCTTCTTAGGAATTTTACCAAATTTACTTCCCAATGACTGGCCTTGGACCTTCTCCAATGTTGCTTTATCCTTTTCTGCTTGATCTTTTTTCTGTTTTTCTTTTTCTTTTTCACGTTCTTTCTCTTTGTCTGACTTACTTTTACTTGAACTGCTTGAGTGTTTACTTGAATGGTGCTTGTCTTTGGAAGATTTACTGGAACTTGATGAACTCTTACTACTAGAACTAGAACGATGTGATGAAGACTTGCGTGAACTAGAACTCGATCGAGAACTAGAGCCTGAACTATGTCTAGAGGTACTTTTAGATGAACTTTGATGGCTACTTTTTCTATCAGAACTATTGCTAGATTTTTCATCTTTTTTTTGAGACTCTCGATTTTCTTTATCACTAGATTTATTTTCACTATTAACAGTATTGTCTATAGTACTATCTGTTTCATCTTTAATGCTTTTCACGACATTTTCAGTTTCATCATTACAATTAGATTCTTGCTTCACTTCACTCTCAACATTATCAGACACACCATTATTATATGATTGACAATTTTCAGTCGATGATATATCATCATTATCTTGTTTAACAAAAACCTCTTTTTTTATTTCTCCATTTAAAACTACATTATTAGCACTATCATTAAAAATATTTGAAGGATCAGTTTCAACTTTAGTAAGAATTTGATCGCCATCGCGAATAGTTATTTTATACACTGGAACGGCTGTTTGATTTTGAGATGATGGATTAGAAACTACAACATAGGATTGTTTCTTTATTTGCGTGGGCTTTAATTGTCCTGGTAAAGTTGTATTAACAATTTGTACTTGTACGGGTTGTATGTGAATTTGATCTTGAATTGGTTGCACCTGCTGAACAATAGGATGCTGAATGGTTGTATCTCTAACAACAGAATTCGCGTTAATATTAAGGTCTTGAACTTTTACGGTAGAACTTTCTACCATGTCCTTTTGATCTGTTTTTACTGCGACAAATCTTGTTGATGCTGGTTGATTTCCTATTGTTATCTGCATTGGTACGGAATTTGGAGCTGCTTCTCCTTTTACAATTTTTAACCATTGTTCAACCAATCGGCTTGCTAATAATCGAACGTTTTGATGACTCCCTTCCTTCGACAGTCCTTTGATCAGTTTTGGACAGTTATTGCTTTTTAGTCGGTCGATATCCACTGGGCAAAGTAATAGAAGCTCCAATAACTCTTGAATTAATGCCCAGTTTTTAGCTACAATACCATCAGTTAACCACATGTGAATTAAATTCCATCCTCCGTCGCTCATAAATCTAAAACACAATGAACAATCAATTTTAATTATATAAAGTGAATAGCTTCGATCAGAAATTTTATTATTTATTAATCAGAGTTGTTGGAACCATATCAGTAAGCACGATTCATTAAAAAGAAATCGCCCAATGGTTCAGAGTCCTATTTTATTTTGCACGTTGCTTTAAATTCATCAGCTATACATACACTTTTTCAATATAAAAAGTATCTGTATTCTCACGTGCTTTTAGATAGAAAGATCTTACATAGAAAATTATATGCATAAAATTGAAAGTAACTTATGAAAATGCGTTAATAATTATTTTATAAGATCTTTTCGATAAAAATCACAAGTATGATTTTCTGGATTAAATTTATTAAAAAAAGTTACAATGTTTACAGTAAATGCTATTAATTAATTTTTATCTTACTTAAATACTTACTGATTTAATAATTCCGCACTAGTACTCTTGAGAATCTGAATATAGATGCATTTAGAAACAAGTTTTTTTGAAAACTTAGTCATAAGATTCGCTAAGCGATGAACCTCGTCTTTACTTTTAATCCCACCCGTAGATCCTAATAATACGCTTAAACACTTCAACAATGATAATGGATCTATTCGTGGCTGAAATTATAAAAAAAATAAAATAAATTTAGTAATTTCGTCAATAATTACAAAAAAAAATTATTATCTTAAGGCTAGTTAAAATTAAGTAACGTATTTATTTCTGATGAATGATAAAGGACAGAAAAAGTTATTGGCTAATATAGCGTTGAGTGATTTTAAAGGTCATTGATCTATTTTATTTTCCCCTCTTTCGCAGAACGGAAATAAGAATACCGACTCATGACTCTTACATATTAGGGTATAATAATTATCGCCATAGTGGCGCCACCTTTTTCACCTGATTTTTTAACATGTAATTGTTCATACCACCGAAATAGTGTATAAAATATCTTTTATATAAATAAACTCACCATTTTTATTTTTTTAAATTAATAACTAGCAATTTCGTCTTCAAATTAATGGATGATGATGTCCCACAAGGTTAAAAGCATGATTGAATCTGTAAAGAAAGTATTAATGAGTACAAAATGCCACGTATCACGTAAATGATCTAGTATAATGATCACTGGCCATCTTTAAAAATTATGACTTTTTTCCACAATAAAATTATTCTCATGCACTTTTAAATTATTACAATATTATTAAGAAAATGAAAAAATAATAAAATATCTTAACAATAAGAAGCCACATGAATCAGCTTAGTGGAGAAAATACGCTAAAGGAACACGAGTATCATTGTTCCATATGGAACAATTCTATAAGAAAATTATCTTTAAATTATTTTCCTACCCGTAGATTATTTATTGAAAATTCTATTCGACATTAATTTTTGAGTCTATATTTGCTAAGATGACTCAAAATTGATAAAAATATCGCGCTGAAAATGAAAAATATGCGAATATGAAATGGCGATTGTTCTGATAGACGGGGTTTGCCCATCAACTGCTAAAGAATCTGCGCATTTGTGTTGCGCATACCCATTTACTGAGCAAGAGAAAGGAAGCTAGATACTACTAACGACCAATAGGATTTCAACAGCAATCCAATGGTAACCAATCGCAATACAAAATCGTTATGTCCCCATTTTAGACCTATGACGTCACTATGTGAGCAGTTGAGCTCACTACTCCTCCTTTTTTCCTCGAATTCTTATTATTTACCACAAAATGCAACTGACGCGACACGATCACGAATATGAATCGTTCAACTCCGGCTACTTTCGTAAATTCCTCAGTTTTTTTTTCATGTCTATCTATAGGCAGCTAAATGGCTCAATGCATCCAATGTAATTATTATTTTTCATTTTGTAGAATAAAATATTTTTATAACACTTCTGACCCACTCAAATGCATCAATTCACTTAAATTATTTTTTTAATTCAAGTTCTCATTTATTTGCACTTTTATTCGCGTTCCCGATAATTACTAAGATATAACACTACAGACAACATTGACATATGCTTCATCATTATATATAAGAGATAAGCAAATAGATATTTATTGTTCTTTATGAATAGAAAGCACAATCTATCGTCTTTAATAGTGACGTAATTCGAGGAATTTTCGTTTAATATTTCATTTTATACGTTTCTTTTATATAAGGCTAATCGATAAGCCACTTACATTATTTATAATTAATTCTTTAAATTCCTTATGGTAAACGCTTGGTTCACGATAGTATAATAAAAAAAAAACTATGTATTATACACAATAAAACGTCAATACAAGCGTCTCCGATTAATTGGGTAATGGCTTCAGCGTCTTGAGTTTTATTCTCGGCTGGGTGGAGATCCTATAAATTGGGTTTTTTCTTATTATTCCCATATAATCTCTCGCCAACCTGTCATCTGTAACCAAAAACCCAGTGAATCGTAATATCATTACCTTTTAATATTTTTCACGTTTTTATTCCAACTTTAGACGACTTCGATTATTTTTCTCACCTAACTACGTATCACGAGCTGCCGCGACCAAACGGGAAATACGTTTTAGGAACCCGGATGTAAGTATGACAAAATGTCGGTCGTCAAATTATTACCACTTCCTTTGTACTATTTTATCAACCTAAACTTAAATTTATTTTTCTAATTCTTAAAAATAATTTAAAAATTATTATAATTGATTATAAATAGGAAAAATATTTAGTTGTATTTAAAAAAAAAAGTGATAAAATATTTAAAGTTTTTCTTTTGAATACAATAAAAAATGGCGGCCCAGGGATTCTCAACTTTTCCACAGAACCGGCGAAAAATAAATTGAGTGCACGTTTAACTTATGCACTGCAACAATTTATTGGAAATAACAAAATTTTGATTGATTGTTAATTATAATAGTTGAATATGTTATTTATTCTAACAAAACTCCATCAATCACTGAGACATGAATTATTCAACAAAGTAATGTTCATAACCTATCATTTTTTAAACTTATTAAAGAAAAATTTTTCTAAAACGTATGAATGATATAAAAATATCAATCGTTTTAGGTTGTTGTAGGAAGACATTTATCTCGAGGAGCTGTTTTATTTGATGACGAAAAAAATGAAAACCTAGAACAAAATCCTCCTGAGGAAGCAATAGATCCTACTAAAGATAGAAGAAATCCAATTCCTGTGGAGACCAGCATTCGATACCTGGCTAGCAGTGGTATGAAATTTTATGCATATTAATGAGAATATATTTAATTAATTCCCATTATTAATTAATAAATATGTTAGCTTATAAACAAACGTATGGAGATGAACCTGTTTGGAAACCATATCGAAGAAATCATAAGGGACAGCTTCCTCCTCAAAAAACTAGACAGAGTTGTATAGTAAGGATTTCTTTCCTACCATTTTATTTTATGACTCAAAATAGTTATTATTATTTATTAATGAATTTTATTTACAGAGAAAAGGTTTCATTGTCTACGGAAGTCCATGCCCTATTTGTCGAGATGAATATTTAGTTCTGGATTATACAAATGTGAATTTGTTAAAACAGTTTATTTCAGAGTATAATGGAGCTATATTGGGCTATCAGTAAGATTCATTGATAATTTAACCATAACATTTACTGCATAGGCTTCAATTCTCTTTATTTTTATTTCAGAGTAACAAACCTTTGTCGAAGACAGCATAAAAGATTACTTGTAGCTATAACTAAAGCTAAAATTTATGGATTGATTACATTTGATGTTCCTTTCCGAACTTACGATTACTCTGAATGGTACAAACCTCAAGAAAACCTTGCATAAAAAAACTACAAAACACATTTTGATACATTGCATTAGATTGTAAAAATAATTAACTATGGATGCAACATTCGTTGTTATCGGAGGAGGTATTGCTGGAGTATCATGTGTAAAAGGTTTATCATTCTTAGAAAGTGATGAAAAAACAATTTTAATAAGCGCCAGTGCATTGGTAAAAACTGTCACGAATGTAATTCCACTCGGTAAAACTATCATGAAATTCAATGTTGCAGAAAAAGATTTCCAATCTATAATGGTCCATAACTCATTATTGACTGTTATCAACGATATCGTCACTTTGGTTGATACGAAGGAAAAAATAATAGAAACTCAAAGTGGAGTAAAGATAAAATTTAAAAAATTATGTTTATGTACTGGAGCAAGACCTCGCATCATATATGACAATCCTTATGTTTTGGGAATTCGAGATACAGAATCAGTTGAGACTTTTTCAAAAAAAATAATTAACGCTCGGAAAATAATTGTTGTTGGAAACGGAGGCATAGCTACAGAAATAGTTCATGAAGTCGAGAATGTCGAAATAATTTGGGTAATTAAAGATAAACATATTTCTGCAACATTTTTTGATCCTGGAGCAGCAGAATTCTTCAAAGATAAATTATTAAAAAATGCACCTAAGGATACTGAAGAAGAAAATATTTGTAAACGATTTAAATACACGGTAATTGGAACTAAGAAGGATTCGAATAATGTTGGAGCAGCTCTTGGTCCAGATTGGCATGAGTCATTTGTTATAAAAGGTCAAAAAAATCATGCTACAAAAGTAGATGTAGAGTATGAATGTGAAGTAGCTCGAATTTTAAATCCAGAAGAAATTCCTGCTAACTCTGATTGGCCTGTTCATGTTGAATTAACGAATGGGAAAGTAATAGGTTGTGATTTCATCGTTTCAGCAACAGGAGTTATTCCAAATACTGATATCAAGGGATTAGAAGAATTAAAAAAAGGTGATGATGGTGGTTTTCTGGTCGATTGGAAATTAGAAACATCTGTGAATGATATCTATGCAGCTGGAGATATCTGTTCAGCTGGTTGGGATTTAGCAGAGCAATGGTTTCAAATGAGATTATGGACTCAAGCTCATCAAATGGGTCGATATGCTGCTAAATCAATGGCATCAACTCTAAGAGGTGAAGAATTTTTTCAAGATTTTTGCTTCGAGTTATTTTCACATGTCACTACCTTTTTTGGATATAAAGTAGTTCTCCTAGGATTATATAATGGCCAGAAGTTGGAAAAAAATCATGAAATTTTACTGAGGTTAACAAAAAATTTGGAATACATAAAACTTGTTATTAAAGACGGTAAACTTCAAGGTGCAGTGCTTATCGGAGAGACTGATCTTGAAGAAATGTGCGAGAATTTAATTCTCAATCAACTAGATGTTAGTATTTATGGTGAGGATTTATTGAATCCTAATATAGATATAGAGGATTACTTTGATTAATTATTCTAATTTTATTGAATTGTGTTATGATAAGGCATCGTCTTGATAATAAAAATAATACTAATATTGACAAATGTATAAAATCTTTATTCATTAAGACATTGTTTACCATTGCAATAAAATTAATATCTCTATTTCAATCTTATTCATTATGCCTTTATATATTATTTAAATAATACTTAAAATAATTATTACAATAAATGAAAAACAAAACTTATTTAATTATAATATGATAATTCTATTTTATTATTATTAAGAAATAGTCACAGCTTTCTTGGTCATGAAAACTAATCTTGTAATTGATGTATTTATCAAAAAATTTGATATTTACATTCTTGATAGATTTTTTTCTAAACCGCGTACTGACTAATTTGTATGAAGAATAAAAAACTTAAATAGTATTCAAAATTTTTAATAAATTAAGTAATTTTTCAGAACAATTGAAACAAAAAAATCGTGTCGGAAGCTCAACGCTTTTAATATTTTTTATTGATAGTTATTTAATATCAAACATTCAAAAAGTATTTTTTTGTATTTAAAATGTAGACAAACTTGTAAATCAAAGAAATTTAACTTGATAATAGTAATATGGAGAGTAAGAATAGTAGTAGTAGTAATAATAAATTATTCAATGTTAAATCTAACTGATTTTTGTGAGTTATCTTGAAAAAATGGACACTTTCTGGGAGTTATTCTTGAAACTTCTTTTTTCAATTTTTTTGGTTCATCTTCTAAATTATTTTGGTCTATATTTTGAGTCTCTGTAGTTGAGATATTTTCTTTATCAGCATTTTTAAGGCTTTTTTCCGTATTTGTACTATTTTTTGTGCTACTCTGGTCATTTTTATGTGCTAAGTCCAATTTATTTCGTAACGACGAAACAATTTTACATACACTATCTAAGGATTTAGTAACTTCTCCACTTAATTCTCGACTTTCATACTGATGGCACAGTTTTTTAAGAGTATTGGTCGCGAGTTCCATCTGAAGGAGACAAGCATTCATATCATCCTGTCTTTTATGAATAAATACCTCAGATGTTTTATCTTGTGTTACATCTAACAATGAACTATTCATCGATAATTGATGCAAACTTTCATTGAGTTGTTTCTTGACAGGGGTTAGATTAATTGAGATACGACTAGAATCAAGAGTGTATTCAGAAATTTCACTCTCTTCAAAAACTTCCCAAGGTGTTTCGGATTCTATCAATTCCTTGATAGTATCTTCATCATCAAAGTCTCGGAGCTTATGAAGCCAATTTAAAAATAATCTTGGTTGCCAAAGTGTTTCCATCATGCGATCTTTATCACGGATTTTAATAATTGGCTCAAGGCCTTTGTCTGAAATCAATTTTTGTTGAAAAAATTCCTAAAAAAAACATACCCATTAATTAATTTATTTCTGAATAACTAATATAAATTTTTAATGCAGTATAGTATCTATAAAAAGCCATAACTCACATAATTAATGCCAATTTCTCGACACCGTTCAGTGGCTTCTTTGACCAGAAGTTGCATTTCATGCATAGTAATTCCAGCAGAAACAATTGCTTCATTACTAGCTTCTACTACCAAAGCTGTTTCTACATCATTAGTAGTTTCTGTGAGAAGTTTTTTCAGTTCCTCTAAGAAATTAGATTCATATGGCGAAATAGATATTGTTTCATAAGAATTACCATTTTGTTTATCATTTTTTTCTATTTGATATGTTAATATTTCCTTTTCTATCTCTAGTTCACGTTTCTTTTGATTAATTTCTCTTAGAGCAGCTTTGTGTTGCTCTAATGACGTTCCTAATAATTTTATTTCATTTTCATAAACACTTTTCTGAGAAGTAAGTTGTGTTTCTACTTCTTTCTTCGCATTTTCTAGTTCCACTAGGGCTTTTTGCTTAGCTTCTTCAAGCTCTGCTTTCAATCTATAAGTAAACAAATAGATAAATTAATTTTTTATGTATTTAAAATGATAATTCAATCAATAAAATAAAAGAAAAACTTACTTTTCCTCTTGAATACTAAGTATCTCTTGATGTGCAAATTCATAATCAATTAATTGATTATTTTCGGGATTATTAAAGCGTTCATCATGAGAATTACACACTTTGAAATAGTGATTTCCTCCAATTATCAATCGATCTCCATGCTTTAGATACACTCTATCACATACAAGCTGAAAAATAAAATAAAATTCAATTAATAATCCGTCATTTATAGTTAATTTATTAATTATTTTGATATTTCAATAAGATATTAAAAGCTTACTTGACCATTAACATATGTATCACCATTTGATTCCGGTGTTAAACTTAAGACTCCATTATTATTCTCGACAGTGCTATAAAATAATTAAGCCAAGTTAAAATAAAGTATGCAGCATTTACCGTTGTAAGTAATACATAAATAATTATCGTCATAACAAATAGTTATAACTCGCCAAAGCATTCTTATTTGTGAGAATAATTAGAAGAACGAAATGATTGTGAATTATTAAAATAAACATAACAAAGAATAGTATGTACTACACAGGAAGGAAGTTGGCCATCTCCACTTGCATATTCACAACCCTCGTCTTTGGCTCACCTCCCTACCGGATTGTATAATACACTTACTATTCAATTTTTTATTAATTAGTGGGATACTCAGTGATGTTAGGAATAAAAAATGATGAAATAAAAAAAAAAACAATCAAATGAAAACAAAAAAAAAAAAGCTGAGAACTAATTATCGAAGACCATTCATGCGAATCAAAACCAAGCCATAATTAAATAGTGAGTAATAAAAATTCAAGTACAAATGAATCGTTGATTCATTATTGATCAGATATTTCCGTCATGTTTTCGTCACTAACCAGTGGAATGGAGCAACAAGTGGATCATTGAGGATGATATCAATTGTTTCAACAGCTTTATGATGTTTAGTCCGGCCAATTCGCACTTTTCCAGGAGGAATGAGATACAACAATGTACCAGATAACATCGGATCTGCTGCAAGATTAACCAAACAAGGAGTAGAATTTTTTTCCTTCAAGTCTATTTCAACCGCAATTCCGCAATGTCGTAGGAAATTTAACTCCGACTTTCGACGTTCCCCTGCTTCCTGCAATCTTTCCGCAAATGACCTAGAAACAGTTTTGCTGACAATTTGCATTTTTTCACATTTCCGACTTAAATCAGGACCATTCAAATATTATCCTATCATTTTAGATAACTAAGAATATTCTATTTTAATCTTCCACACTTTTTTACAGAAGATATTAAAACTTTAATCAATTATTGCAAATCTTACTTCTGATTAATCGCCAATTGTTCTTCAGTTTTCTTTAACTGGTCTTTAAGTTGATCAATTTCTACCTGCTTCTTAAATACCTCTTCATCTAAATTACCAAACCCTTCATTACTCAGAAGTCTTGAAGGAGCAAGTTGTCGCTCAAAACTCTTCAGTCTTAAAACTTCAGCCTTAAGCTCTCTATAAAAAACAAGAACAAATGTAGTTATTATTAAATAAGTGTTCTAAAAAATAAATTTAGATCAATTGGTTCTAATTCCCAATTGTATAATTACTTACCTAATAAGTTTGTCATGAGCGTCTTCATTAACTCTAACTCGATTGACGATAGATCTTGCTTGGCATGCATATCGTAATGTAGCTAAAGTTTCTTCCAGATGAACACTACTTGGAGATACGGTGGCCAGCATTACAGTTTTTGAATTTCCTCCAAGGCTTTCCTAAACAAATAAACAAATCATTTGAAAATGACATAATTTATTTATCAACTTATTGACTTTAAAAATAATAAAAATACAAATTGTTTAAATAATATCAGATAATTCCCTCAAAACTAAGATGTTTGTTATATCTATTATCAGTTGGCTATTTTTGTCACCTTGACTGACTCATTTGATAATTTAAATAAAAAATCCGTGTACATTTCTCTATCTTAAAAGAAAAAAATATCACAATTACATTAGATAATCTTCTAACATTCCTCTAACAACCTTCAATCTTTCGATTGAATCAATTCTTAACTTATCTACTATGTATTTAATGATTTCTGAAGATTACTCCAAAGAGACTTTTTTGCTTAAAAATTTATCTATTATTCAATCATATTCTTTATCAAAAAAAATTAATTATTACTCTTGCAACTAACAGAATAAGTAATTTTTATTACACTAAATAAGCAAATACATGGATTGTAATTCTTATCTTATAGAATTTTATAATATTCATCGTAATTGTAATAATTATTTATCGATTATGAACAATGAGATTTGGGACAAATCAACATATGATTATTTCTTCAAACAGCAGAATTTGTACCACATAAATCCATTGCTGTTTTATTAAAGACCAATAAAACTGGGTTAAAGAAACTTTTATTATCTTTATGAAATAAAAGTTCAAGGCTTATTTTATAAATTTATATTATAATTTTATTTGGAAAAAAAGTATATACGTTGTTAGATTTATTTCCATATTCAATGAATGAGAGTCATTTGAAAAGACCTTGATGTTATTTCATTTGAAGGGCCTTAAATAGTCAAACTATTACTTGGTGTACGTTGAAGTGATCACGTTTACCAGCATCCAGACTTTATTTAAAGGTCGTTCGGACTCTAAATGTAATATAACAGGTTTCAGTGAGTTGTATGCTGCTACGTGCTGGGTGTGTTCAACATTTTGTACGCAGTATATAGTTTAAGTGATTGCGAGTGGGATGTTGGTCAAAAACATTTGATATGAGAAAAATTAACACGCATAAAGAGGGATACACCTCTTCGAAGATATACATATACACGATGCACTTCCTGCCATGTAGGGAGGGGAACTGTATTTGAGGGGACAACAAAGAGGGATAGGACTTAAGATTGGAAGGGGAAGCCCCTTGCAAGTAAACATTCGTACGCGTTGATCACACGTTAGTAGTTGCGAAGACCATTGTACTAGACGTTTATAAACATCGACTTTTTTTGGAGTTTGTTTGATACAAATTCGTCGTAAAAAATTCCTCGTTCAACGCCCATGTGCAGATTTTTAAAACAAAATCGGCCTAAACGTAGAAAAAAACCTAACTCTAGTGCTCCATAGCATTTCATCAGCATATAAATACGATTTATTTAATTATTTACTATTTTGTTATTAAAATATTGAATAATAAGAAACTGTACTGATTGGGAAAGAAGAAAGGAGAGCTGAAATTCTTGGAAAAGTAATTGGAGTTGGTACGAAGATTCAAAATTTTCTATAACCATGGATCTTGTTTACATGCCAGAGGTACTGACCTACGGATCATTCAGAACACCAGCCTACCGAGATTATGAACAACCATGGAATAAAAATTACTTTCAGTATGGTATGTATAATTAATTAAGTTCAAGTGTCGTGAATATAACATGTACATCAAGTCACGTGTTGAATAATATTTTTAGAAAAGATATTTTTAAACTTCATCATGCAAAGTGATGTGATTTCATTCTTGTAAATGTCGTATTTTTCATGAAAAATATTGAATCATAAGATAAACAGAAAATTACTTCATTATTGAGGATAAATTAATTAGTTAAATATATATCAGAAATAATCTTACAATTGTTAATAAACAAAAGAATTATTCAAAAAATTAATAAGCTAGAAAAAATATTGTATTTGTACTCAGCAAATAAATAAAAATATTATCATAATTTGATTATAATTATACCAGTAAAATAGTAACTGTAATGTTTGATTATTTTAGTCAGCAGGTAAAAATAGCGAGCCTAAAAAAAGTAATATAAAAATAAAAATGTCTGTAAAAAATATTAAAAGGTAAACCACTTAAGTGAAAGCCAGATCAACAACCTAGCGATTATTACGTATACAATGTGTTTAAAAAAATTTTCTACATAGATTTCTAATTGGAAATCGATGAACCTAAGCTTATCATTGGCAGGAATATTTTGCTGGGTTGCAATAAAACGTAGAAGTTTTGCAAATAGATAAATTGATAAGCCAAAATTCTTTGTTGTTGTCATGAAATTTTATCTTGAAGTAGCTCAAGCCCAATTGCGCCGTAGCAAATCTTGTTTATTTTATCTAACATGTTTTCACCTTGCGGTTTAATGTTAGTAGATTATAGTACCACATAGTATTAAAATGGCCTGCAACAATTTCAAGGCCATAAAAAATGAGCTGCATCAACTGATTAAATGATAAACAAATAGATATATTGAACATAAAAATAATTTCTTGCTTTCATGTACTCAAACTAATGATAGAGTTAATAATCAAACCATAAATAGATTATTTGATGACTTTGTTTTTATGATTTAGTCTTATAATCTTCATAGTACTTTGGAGATATGATATTGGGAAGAACAAATTTTAAATATCGAATTAAAAAATTAATATCAAGTATTTAATCTATGAGAAGAGTTTATCTGGAGGAAATTATTCAATATCAGTTGATGAATCTCATTCCATATCTGGTTATAAGCAAAATTATATTTTTTTAATCATTTAAAAAAATATTTCGTATAAATTTTGATAGTAAAAACTAAAAACGTGTGCAAATAAATTAAGATGTTAATTAAATAATCTAATAATTCTAGTAGTATGACCGATAAGAGTACTTTCTCAATATGATAATATAATAATATATGATAATATTCGAATACAAGTTAAAGATTGTCGAAAGACTCGTCGTTACATCAAAAACTTTAATAATGAGTAATCACGAATATTAATCTGGTGGGTATTGAATGTATCTTTAGCTACGGAATTAATTCATATTTGAATATTTATACAGAAGTTTCTACAAACTGGTTTCGGTAACCAGTTAGGTCATAAGCATGGTTGCTAAGCGAAAATATAAAAAAGGAAATAACGTGAAATGTTAAGCATTTTAATTGTTGATATGCATCAACAATATGTTTTCAATTGAATATTATTAAATTATTAATTAATATGATGACTAGATGTAATAATAGTTATTTTTTGATTAATAGGAAAATCATTTTCCAATCAAACAACTCGACAACAGCAAGAGCAGATCCAACATCACCAATCACGTACCACTCACAAAGAAAATTGCCATTTATGCAAAGAAAGTAAAAGAAGAGCACTTGGATCATACATAAGACGTCGTAGCAGAACCTCATCATGTAATGAGATATATGAAGAAGAGGAAGAAGAAGAAGAAGAAGAGAAAGAAGATGGAGAAGACGTCGCGACTAGCACAGATGTCAGCAAAAATAAAGATGATCTAAAAAAAAAGAATAATGATGAGACAAGGCTGCAAAAATCGAAGGAGTTGAAGACTGATAAATTTTCACTATTTAATATTAAAAAGTCGATTTGTATGATTGAAAAACATACCTCTAAGTGAAGATTTTTATAAAAGAAATATCATTGATTAATGTTTACGTATGTTTACATTGTGAATAGTTTTTTTCGAGATGAAATAATATTTTTTAAAATGCTAAAGTGCAAAAATGACATTTATAATTTCAGCCAAGTTTAAATAGTCTTTGTACTCATTTATTTACAGGTAATATGACTGACAAAATATTTAGATTTTGAGTCAACTTTTTTTTCTACTTTGATACTTATTCCAGATTCATCAATGATTAATAGTCCACTTGATTTAGAAATAAAAAAAATAATTTCAGAATATATTTGACAACATATTAATAGATCATTAATATTGCTTGGAAGTAACTTGTTTGGAAAAGTTTTTGTTAAGATCGTAGTACATAAGTAATATTTTTGTATCATACTACGTTTAAGTTTTATCTAAAATTATAAAAATTGTGATGTTTGGAATTTTTATAAGTATAAAATGTATTGATTCATGTGTTAAATAATTTGATTACTAAAAAGAAAATTAATTGCTTTCATAAATATCATAAATATACTAGTTATTATTATCTACAATAAATATGTTTGTTTAGGAAAAAATTGTTGTTATTATTGTGATAATTAAAAACAGATTACAAAAGGTTATACGTTGAGTTATTAAAAAAGTTCAATATTTAACTATAAGAGTTATTTAAAGTGTTAAATATTGATTCGGTTGCATATTTTAATATCACTTTATAAATCCTAAAGACGATTTTTTCTTTCAAATCTAAATAAAAAATTTGATAACAAGTAAAACGTTCAAAACACAATGATAAGAGCTTTTTGCAATGTTAATAAAAATATAATAAAAAAAGTTTCACTACTTTCTAGAATTTAGCTTTTCAAGCTTTTAGTTCAGCATGATCAATGTTTCTTTCTTTCTTTTAAAGTATAAAATTAATAAAAATTTATAATTATCAATTATATGATTGATATTTCTAAATAATAACCATTATTGTCGTATGTTCATTGTTTTTGATGAAAGAACTAATTATTTTCCAATTTAATATGAATCATAAATCTATTTCTATACATTTTTATTTGCAAATAAAAACGTTATCATTTTATTCTTTAAAAATTTTGATAAAAAATAGTTTTACTACGAATACAACTTTCTTATGTCGTTTCAAATAAAGTTGGTGCATGTTTTGATGCACACGACACTACTGTTCAATTTGATGATCAAAGCAACATTTTTATAAAAATTAACCTATAAAAAATAGTCCTAAATATTTTGTTTTTTATTAGAAATTATTGTGAATGTTTCTGGGTAAACGAATTTTTTCTGAAACATTAAAAATTAATGAAATTAGAAATACTTTAATCAAAGTATTGTGAGTTGCGCGCTTATTGGTACCTCGTGCAAAACCTTGGTGCCGCGTGCAAATTGTATAAAGCCGCAGTGGATACCAGAGCTACCCAGTGGTTTCAGAAACTTATCAGAGAACCTACGTATTATCGATTACAGTTTGCAGTTGATAATATAGAAAATAAGTCTCAGAATTTTCTAGATACATCAGATATATTTTTTGAATTTCTACAAGTTGTAACAATTAAAAATCTCAACAAATATGGGATGGGAGATGTTTAAAAGCAACAAAAAGCAAGGTAATTAATAGATTAATTATTGAAAATTAATTTATATCAATCTTACGTCACCGCTTTGTTCATAAATGACGTTTTGATAGAAAAAATAATTGTTTTAAAATAGATCTGAATACTTGCGTAAAAAATTTTGATTTTAGTCAGAGCTATTAACTTTGTAAGCAATGAAAACAAATAATGATTTTTTAATTCTTTTTTTATAGAAAAAAAGCAGAAAACTAAAACACCAAGTAAATGTACTTGTAGTATGGACGGAAAAGTGTGTCAATGTCAGTGTAATTGCAGCTGTAAATGCGGCAATAAACGAATAAAAATCCGACCACCTATGTTTAATTATTTTACGGATACAATGCACTAAGACACACGGATCAATTTCAAAAGACCTTTTTTTATGGACTTAAAAATCAACAGTTTTTTAATTAAGAAAGTATTATAAATAAATAATAAAATATGAGCTATGTATTATTGCTGTAATGTAACAAAACAATCTCAAGTATTATGTATTAATTTTATAATAATAAATAAAGAGATGTTTTTACTAAGTTTATAAAAAAAAAAAGATTCTAAAACTTACCTTTAAAAGCCATGTCAGTACCGACTCTCGATAGGGAACGAAACCACGTTTTCTATTGGCAGTGCTTTCAGCGAGAGATGCAATTACTTTGCCCAGAATAAGGAGGGATTTATTAATTGAAACTCCTTCCTATAATTATTATTATTATTATTTGTTGAAAAATTTGCTAAAGAAAATATTTAAAAACAACTGAGTTACTTACTCGTAATCTTTCGCCGCTGGCACAAGTCTGACTAAGCCTTTCACTTCCTGCAAGATCAACAAGGTTTATTTTACTACGACGAGAGTCTCCAGAACACACCATTCCATCAGCTAGATCATTATTTTGTCCTTGTGTTAATATAATACTAAAAATACTGTGAGATCTTGAGCTTTTTTCATTCATTCCTGTTGCTGCTGTTGCTCTCTGTGAGTTTCCAACTTTCAACCACATCTGAAGATCCTCATAATTTTGAACCGTGTGTTGACTTAAATCAACGACATAAGGTCCAAAGATAGGATGCTCGCGCACTTTTAAAGGAGCTCGTTTTGTTCCACTTTGATTCGAACTAGTAGTTAATAAATCGTGAATTTTTTCATTATAAATTTCAAAGTAACTAATCTCTACACTGGTATTGAATTGTTTATTTTCAGCAGCACGAGTGAATATTTCATGACAAAATCGAGGTATTATTCCAGCGTCTTCAGAAAGAGTAGTTGAATTTAAGAAAGATGATTCAGAACCCATCATACTGTAACTTTTTCCAGATCCAGTTTGACCGTATGCAAAAAGGCATACATTATAGCCTTCAAATGCATTTTGTACCAGAGGTAAAACCATATTGTTGAATACTGTCTCCTGACTGGCATGGTTTTTTCTTCCAGTGTTTGAATATGATACGAAACAATGGTCATAGATGAACTCATGTTGAGAAGAATCACATTCAACAATTATACTTGAGTCTTTTATTTTGATAATAGATAAAACCTTTTGATCACTCAGTTCTCTGGAATAATTTAAATTATTGTTTTATTAAAGCTTAGTAGGAATGATGATTGAAACATACAAATCTTTATTTCATTCACACTTACCTAGAATTCATAGGTCTTACTCTAATTCCTACGGTGAGATTACTGTTTTCTTCTTCATAAATATTCGCTTCATCTTTTGTAATATCAGTCTTTTCTCCTCTGGGAGTCTCGAATTGCACTGAGCCAAAACAATCCGGTGTTGATGACATAAAGTGGCTATCAAAAAACCTTTTAACTGGAGTTCTGAATGGAGTTCCATCAGTCTTTATATTACTAATATTACTTGAAGATTTTGATGAACAAAAATGCCTTACAGGCGATTTTTCCGTAGAAACGTGACTGATAGATTTAGATTTTGATGGAGTTTTGAGTTTGTCATCTGAATAAGACTTTTTGCAAAATTTTGAATCTTGTCTTTGCGATCTATTGGTTGCTTTCGCTCTACGAAAACTTAATGAAGGGCTACTGTTGACTCGTTCAGGAAGAAGTGATTCATTTTTGTTTAGCACTACTGTTTCAACAGAAATTGATTTGTTTTTGTTCAATTTCGATGTCTTGTCCATTCTTGGAGTTTTCTTTGCTAAATCTGTTTCACTTGTATTTCCACTAACAATAAGAACAAAATTAATTAATAAATACAAAATTCATGTGATATCGATAAAGCTAGTGATAAAAAGCTGTGTCAGAAATTATAAATAATTATAATAAAAATAAAAAGTGCTGATATTCATAAAAAATTTATAAACAAACTTACGTTCGTGCTTTTAAAGGAGACTCATTCTCTTTATTAAAATTAATAGGAGAGCTTGAGAAAATAGCATTGCAAGATCCACGAATTTCCGAATTGTTAAACATTTCGAAGAATTCAATAGAGAAGTATTAATAATAAAATCAAAAAAATCATGCAATAAAATAAGTTTGAAATTAGATTTGAAAACAATGCTTTTATAAGGTTAGAGTCGTACTTGATAGCGTCTACGACACTTTTAATCCTCAGTAAAATGTATATTATTAATTTTAGCTAATAAAAATACGTTACACTCTTATAGTTATAATGATTAATACAAAACATTGTAAGGATTTTCATTAAATTAAATATTTAAAATTTTTTCTGAAGCATTCACCCAAACTAAAGATATAAAATACGTTAAAGTTTCTTTGTTTATTATTCAAATGCGTGTATACGTTCAGTAGTTCATTTTAATATCAAATTTTACAGAGGGCGTTAATGCTAAATTCTCTCGATTAGTGACCTTCTTATAGATTGTTGCAATAGGATAGTTTTTGTTTTTATAATTCATGTAATTTATTAAAATTTTTTTATTTAAATAATAAGACAATGTTACTAAATTAATTATCTTCAAAATGAATGAAGATTTTAACCTCAATATCAAAAGTAAAAAAGAATCATTTGATGTAATACATGATGGCATTACAAGTATATTCCTTCACAAATTGTGAGATAAATGCGTAATTTTTTATTTCAGTAGATCTCAAATTCTATTGGTGTAGAGAATTTGATCCACGTTTTACCCTGTGCGTGGACATAACATTGTAAATGCTGATACAAATACAGTAATAATATAAATACAATATTGTTTTAAGTTTTACATAAAAATAATTTCAAATTTATGTTATACATAAAATAGTTAATGAACGATTAATGAATAAATGAAGTGTATAAATAAAACTACATATAAAAAATAATATCATCATGAAAACTACTACACAGTGTTCTGAACAGAATGTATGGTGGTGGAAAAAACATTCTTTATGGGTAAATGTTGCTTTAGCTGTTCTTTTATTATTGATTTTTTTGGATTTACCACTTCTTTGTCAATCCCATGAACATCTACACGATGATCATCATCATCATCATGATGTGAACCCAAGTTTTAAATACTCAAAAGAAGCTAATGAAAATTTAAAGCCACAACATCAGCATCATCATCACCACCACCACCATCATCATCATGAACACCTGAATTCAAAATCAAATGAAAAATCAGTAGAACCTAATAAAGATGTATTCTTTAACGCAATGACATCAACTTTATTGATATCAATAGCTCCATTTATTATTCTATTTTTTGTTCCTTTGGATAATACGAAAGAAAAAGAACCATTATTGAAGATTTTATTGAGTTTTGCATCAGGAGGTCTACTTGGTGATGCCTTTCTTCACTTGATACCACACGCTTTGACGCCGCATTCTCATTCTCATGATCACGATGAACATGATGATCATGAACATGGACACAGTCATGGTCACGATATGTCTGTGGGTTTATGTGTTCTTCTCGGTATAATAATGTTTTTGATGGTAGAAAAAGCTATTCGACTAGTCAAAGGTGGCCATTCACATTCCCACAGTATCACTGATACAGTGGAGAAAGACCAATTGAAAGATAAGAAAAAAAATGAAACTGAAGACAATAAGGAAAGTTCGAAAGAAAAAAATGAAAATAATAATCAAACCGAAGAGCAAATAGAAGTTGAAGACATTAAAATTGCTGGATATTTAAATCTAGCTGCTGACTTTTTACATAATTTTACTGATGGCTTAGCAATTGGAGCTAGTTATCTAGCAGGAAAAAATATTGGATATGTAACAACTTTTACAATATTACTCCATGAAGTTCCCCATGAAATTGGGGATTTCGCTATTCTCATTCAAAGTGGATGCAGCAAGAGAAAAGTAAATAGAAATAACATTTATCTTAAATGAAAAAGATTCTTATCAGAAGAACGTAATTGCATATATCATTTTTTAGGCAATATTATTACAACTGACGACAGCTGTAGGTGCTCTATGTGGTACTTATGTGTCTCTTCTAGCTGAAGGAATGGGTAATTGATGATGTTTTAATTCATATTGAAGATAGTAATAGATAACATTCAGACTCAGATACTTTACTTGTAATGATAATTGATTTTCACAGGAGATATTGCTACACACTGGATTCTTCCTTTTACTGCTGGTGGGTTTATTTATATTGCAACTGTATCCGTAATACCTGAATTATTATCAGATACTAAATTCTGGCAATCAATAAAAGAAATAATTGCATTGCTAGTTGGAGTGTATATGATGGTACTGATAGCAGAATACGAATAAAAGCATTTTTTAAAGAATGATCGAAGTACATAGAATGAAAACCATAAATTAAAAGAAGTTTCTATGAATTTTACTATGGAAGTTAATTGTGATATATTTTTTACAGTTTTTGTCCGATTTTTAGTTTTAAAACATTTTTTTTCAGAATCAATTTTTTTTTTCTTTGGTCACTATTTCAAAATGAATCGTGAATTTATGCTATTATTGTTTTTGTACATTATATATTTTATTTTGCACAACATAATTAAACCTATTATTTTTTCTGAATTATAACAGTTTATAATATAATTTATTATTCTATATACAGTTGCGGATAATTTATAATATCTTGTAATTAAAAAATAATACAATTATTTATTCTAAAATAATCCTTTTACTGCTGATAAACATTGATTAGCTTCCTCCAAACAATCGTCTTTACCATTCTCTTTAGCATATTTTAAACCTTCCAAACAGGCCTTATGTGCTTCTTTATATAAAGATTTTGAGAGATAAACAAATCCTAAGTTTATATACATTTCAGTGAGATCTAAATCTTTGACACTTTTTCCTAAAATGATGAATTAATTTTTTAATAATATCAATAGTCAGTATTAATGTAATATTAATTGATTTTATAAAATACCTATTTCAATAGCTTCTTCTAAATATTTCAAAGCATCATCATGTTGTCCTAAAACACTTAAAACCATTCCAAGATCATTCATTAGTAGTAGCGACCATTCATGATCTTTTCCATTCACTTGAGAGCAAATTTTATAAGCCTCCAGAAAGTTATCGAGTGCTTCGGGATATCGCGACTGTGTTGTAAGCATTTTTGCATACCAGTCCTTCAATGTTGCCCATAGAATCAAAGTTTCTTCATCATCAGGATTGTCTTTCAGGTGAGAATTCATAGTTTGAATACAAAACTGATACCCATTTTCTGCCATGCTATTTTATGTAATTACTACTATTATCAATAATTAATAAATATTTTAATTTATAACTTTTTATTTTATATCATTCTAGTTTGTTTACCTTGGGTTCCCATCTTGTTCATACAATCTGGCTATTTTTAGACTGATGTGGACAATCTTTATATCATCCTGAGGTGTGCCGCTAGATAGTAATCTTTGCATGACTGATTTATAAAGATTTTGTGCCTTTTCAATTTCTCCGACTTGGAAAGCTAAATCAGCCATGACATAATAAATATAAGTAATTCCTTGTTCATTTTGGAGCATTTGTGCTTGATGAAGTGCAACATGCAGCAATTGTTCAGCTTTTTTAAATTCGTCTTTCTATGTAATAGAGATATGTATTAAATTTCCAAAGTGATTTATCATCTAAAATATTTGCGATTGGACAAGTAAAACCTGAATTAAAAAGATTGATCGTTTTATTGACATTATTAGTTCAGATTCAGCATCATTTTCTTCTTCATCTCCAAACTTAAACAATCCCCAGAGTCCTGAACTTGCTATTATTAAATTTTGTTTGAATTTGTTCTTGAAATTCCTATGGAAAATTAATTAATTAAAAATCCTAAATATAACCTGATTTTTTTAATAAACAATCATAATACCATGACTTGGGTTGTCTCCATTGCTTTAATCTTATAAACTTCAAATTAATAAAGGTTGTTTGAATTTTGTTATAATAAAAATAATTTCTCCCAGTTCTTAATAAGTTCAAGCTTCTTAAAAAATATCTTACTGCCATTATTAAATATTTTATTTAAATAATATCCGTAAATGAATTTCTAAAACATAAATTATGCATAAAAGACTTTAATATTAATATTTTACTTATTCTCTAATCCAGAGAGACAAATAAAAAAATTAGGTTATTGTTATTAAGAATAAATAAACAACAATTATTACTGATAAATATTTTATTACATAAAATGTCATAGTATTAGAGGGAATAAAACACTAGTACATGCACTAATTAGTTTGACTCTCATCTTGCAATGATACAACAATGTACCTATTACGTCTCGAAATTTATATACTCACGTACCCTTTCTCAATCGATGCCTGTTCACATTTCATTCGTATATATCCGTTGTACGCTCGTACCTGACTGGCTCTCGTCGGGTTCCCCTTGACCTCTACCTGCTTCCACCAACTGTTCATACACTTACTCCTGGTCATAAGACTGCAGACTGTTTACCAGGTATGTACGTTGCATGTGGCATACCATTAACTAAAATATATAATTTACTTGTCAGTTGTATTTAACAATATATTTTAATTATTCATACATTCTGTTGAACTCCAAAAAAGTTTTTTTTTCTATTGATTTCCATTTACGAAAGAGAAAGTGAAGTTGATTTGAAAAGGTAAAGTGAAAAGACCCTCGGTCTTAACCTTTTTTCCTAACAAAATTGAAAATTGTGAAATACTGGAAAGTTTTACTTTAAAAAATGATTCTTTAATAAAGAAAAAAATCACTTTTATTTTTCAAATCAATTTATTTATTTACCATTCTGATTTACTACTCGTTAAGTGGTCAATTCCGGTTTTATATCGTCCACGGACACTCCCTGTTTATATTTACATACACATATGAAACTGGTTGAAAATGGCGGAATGATATTGAATATCTGAAATGAACAATAATAGTTATTTAATTGTTTAAATATGATTGTTAATGTATATATACTTAATTAACTATTAAATATTTTTTTTATAGATTTAAATACGTGGTGAAAGTATGACTGAAAATTTTACTTCATTTTTTCTTCGTCACGGCAACTCTTACGTACCTCTTTGACAACATAAATTTTAGTTAATTAACTAACAACTAAGAAAAACGAAAGACAAGGAATATTTACCATATTAAATGCAATAAAATGAGTGCTCCAATATCTCAGGATAGTACCGACCACGTGTCGATACCTATAAATACAACAGAAGCACCAGCTAAAAAAAATTGGGTTCAATTCGATGAAGAATCTACACAACACACTGAAGAGATAACACACGAAGACATTCCAGCTACAATAAAACAAGAATCAGTGACTGTGAGTGTTGATAAAATAATAAAAACTGCTGAGAAAGTAGAAGAGAATCATAAAAAAGAACAAAATGAATATAAAGGTGCTGTGATAGCAACAGAATCCGTCCAAATAAATTTAGATCGATCAGGGCTAAGTAGATCATTATCTTCCGAGAGTCCTGATAATCTTGCTGCATCTGAAGTCAAAGTTTCAGACCCCAAGAGTGCATCTTTAAAAACCATTGATCTTCGAGATGTTTCGAATGGTCGGAACAATATTAATAATATCATAAGTACACCTATTGGTAATATAAGACGAGGATTTGCTAATGGAGATACAATTGTTACTCTACTGCCAGTTAATACCAGGTGGCCTTGGATTACACCAGCGAAATTTCGACCTGAACTAGTTCCTGAGGAACTTATGGCTCAAGGATTGACGGTAAAAATAATTTTCTTTTTATATTTAATGTGAGTAATAAATAGCTTCATCAATGTTAAATCTATCTGTTTAATTTCAGTTGACAGTTGAAGATTATGTACATATTATGGAATTGCTGGTCAATGATGTACGTTTCAACATGTACAACATATGCTACAAAAGAATTCTCGTCCTATGGATATTCACAGCATTTATAATACTCCTTGGCCTATTGTTTTCTGGTGTCACAGGGCTAACTCTCTTTGGCCTCGGAATAATGTGGTTAATTTTAAACGCTGCTGCTATATTCTTGTGCATGTTTATCAAGATTAAACTCAATCATAACCTGGAGAAGTGTATGGCACAAGTGAATAAACATCTGTTACGTCATAAAATTCTACTTGGCTTGGATGACAGAGGAAAAATATCGTGTCATAAAGTGAATCTTTGCTTCATATACTTTGACACTACTGATTGTATAGTAAGTACTTATGACTAAGTCACATAAAAAATTCATATCTCAACACATTGTTAATTATTTTTAATTTTTCGTTATCAGTAAATGTTTTCTTCTATGTTATTTAACAAATAATCAATTTTTGCAGAAAAAATTGCAAGACGTTATTGAAAGAGAAGAAAGAGAAGGTAGAATTATCGGTGGCGACGAGACGAGTGAAGTCCAACGACGAAGGCAAGAATTGCAACAACGCATGGATATTGACGATAGTGATATTGTCATACAAGGGAGCTCGACTACACGATTATCTCGAAAGCAGGTAAAACATGTATATTTTTTTTTTCTATTTACTGATAAGCCTTTTACATAATGCTTACTTCCTGTTTTCAACTCTCTTATTACTTTTGTATCTATTTTTTCATTATTTTTAAAATATTGTATTATAAATGAATGTTTATGTAATGTAAAATCAGGGTAAAAGTGAACAAGTTTTATGTCGTTACGTGCAACGTTGGGGAAAGGACTATCTTCGACGACGGCTAGACTGGACAGTTGATGAAGAAGGTGGTAATCCTTCTTCTCCACGACATTTGGCTTCAGCATTATGTCCTTGTCAATACATTGAAGAGTGGTTACGTAATAAGCCACGTGTTCAAGGCAGAGATTTTTGTCCTAGGTGGAGCAGCTTTTTAAGGGACAGAGGATTTTAATCTATCATTGGACAAAGTTTCATCATGAGCAAAAAAAGTAATGTAAAATTGTAAAACAATGGTCTTATTTTAATTTAGAACATAACGGTTCATTGAAACTTCTTCAATTGAGTAATAAAAAGAGTCTCAAGGAAAAGTCAATAAAATTAAAGCAATTACCTTTATCTTAGAAGGTACTTATATAATAAAGTCATTTAGTCGATAAAAAATGGATCAAGTCAATAAACAAAGATCCACAAAAAATGAAAATTGATAATTCAATGTAATTTTAAATAAGTTGTAAAATTGTAGGATATTCATTGTATGAGACCACAGTTTTATAATTTTACGATATTTTTTGTAGTAAAAACGATAAAAGAAGATGATAGGTAGAAAGAAATGACTTAATTAGATTGAATAATTTTTAATAATATTATAGGTGATAGAGTTATAAATGAAATCAACTATTCCAGTAATTTGATATTGATAGACATAATCTAGTGATAAGAAGGATAATTTTTTTTAAAACCTTTTAACTTGCTTAGTTTCTGACTTACTATTAGCTTTGCAGGATTTAGCAAATAATGTAAAAATTGTGCCTTGAAATACTGCTTACAATTACACAGCTTTATTCGTTGAATGGTGACGGTGTGTGTTGGCAGGAGCGGGCGGAGTTGCTGTTGCTGAGATACGCGTCACGATGGACGCGGCAATTTGTTCGTCACAGACTCGACTTGGTTATTGACTCTCAGGAGCGCAATAGAACCATCGTGGGACCAACTGTTCCTCCGCGTCATTGCGTCTCCGCCCGTTGTCCTTGCCAGTTTATCGAGGATCATCTTAAATACAAGCCCAAAGGCAAGTTAACTTTACGTCAAATATTTACCATGCCCGATTTTGGTTTTAAATAAAATCCAAATCTCTCCATAATTATTACACTTTGTAATAAGTATTTGTACATTCACCATATCAATTAAATGGCATCATCACGATCATCAAAATTTTTCAGAACAAGGCTGAACTTGCTTTTATGTAAATATTTGTTGGTATTTGTTTACCAAGTACTTTAAATACAATTGAAGTGAAAACAGAAGATTTATACATGATGTTATGATAATAGTGTAACTAGATTTTTGGCAATCTAATAGAAAACATTTTTTTTTAGTCATTTAATGGCAGTTGATAGCTATTTAAACAGTAACAACACAGTCATGTATTGACAGAAGTATACTATTTTGTTACTTTCTTATCTTTAAAAGAATTTTTATCTCTACTTATCTACTTTTTTCGCTTCTGTACAATGTGCGTCTGTGTACTTAATGAATTCCTTTAATTCTTTGTTGAAGATATACATATATGTATATAAATATATTTTATATACATTAGTGTCATAATTACCAGTGATTATCATACGCCATTTCATTGATTATAGTTTATTGTAATATTTCATTAAATTATTATTTAATATTATGTAGATTATTAGATACTTCATTTTGTTATACGGGTTGGTGCTGGTAGTTTTAAATGATTTATCAGTTTATTTGCTATTAACTTTTTAGTATAACTATCTGCTCTAACATGTTATTGATAAGTTTATTATCTTCCTTAGAAAATTATTATTTTATTATTAAAACAGATAGATGTACTATCTACCAGCTGCTTTGAAACACAAAATTTTTAACAATTAACTTTAGTAATTACTTGCAAACTAACTCCGTCCACTTTTAAATTATTTTTATTTTTTTTTTGTAAGTAGAATGATATTTAAGGCTACTTAAAAATTGGAGACAACTAATTGAACTAGTGGAAAATTGTCTTTCCTAGCATAATGTATTTTTAAAAAGTCAAAAGAATAATTAGCACAATAATTGTAATTATTATTATTATTTTTGTTAATTGGTTCTTATAATATATGGTCTGATGATTAATTTTGTATCAAAATAGTATTCTGAAGAGAAGAATAATTTTTATAATAATATTTGCAATAAAAATTCGTATTGATAATATTAATTTACAAATATTTTATATGTGAATATAACAATGTATTTCTATTAGATTCTCAATTAAAATTGAATTATTGATGTTAATGTTTTAATTATTTTCTTTTATACTAGTAGGTTATCGTAGTTATTAATAGCAAAAAGTAATAACTAATCGTAAATAATTATTTGCACGCAGCTGGACAAAAAAAGGAAAAAATCTCTGTTCTATCGCATAATCATGCTTTAAATACTTGAAACAAAAAAAAATTATATATTGTGCTTATAAAAAAAATTGGGAAGTATGTAAGTATTAAAAATTAATTTATTCTTTTTAACAGCTTTATTATCGATGGGTATTTGTACTAATTAACGTTACAATGAACAAATCAAAACAATTATAAATAATATTAATATTCATATTATCGAATTGAATATTAACCACAATTATTTTCAGATTGAATTAACAATAAGAGCATGACTTTTTCAGGCTATCCGCCAGGTTTTACGTGGTGTGCTTACCTTAGCGATCCTGTTATTAGATATGATCCAACGTATAGTATAAGTCCAAGTAATCAAGTTTACTAAATAAATTTTCAATACAATTGAATAATTTTTATGCAAATATTATGACAATTGATATGAATAAATAGTTATTCAGAATATCCATTTCGAGTGTAATATTCAAGCTCAATATCTAATTACGTAACTTCATTAATGGGTATGTAACGCTATTTTGCATAAAAATATTCAATTTAACAAAAAAATATGATATTACTCACTTGATTGCAGTTTTGAATACAAAATTTTGTATTATAATCTTCTTAAAATCCCAGTTATTATTATTATGTTGTAGAAATTAAGTCATTGTCACAAGCACAAGAATTGCTCTTTACATCTGAGTATAAATAGATAATCATTTAAGGTCTCAAGGTTACAAACATATCATTATGTTTATAGTTATTATTATGAACAAATTACTACTCTGTGTTATTCATTTTTACGTATCAAATTATATTTAGATGAAATTTAGAAATATGATTTTCATTAATGGTTATGTGATCAATTACCACAATAATGTGCCTTATAATTATAATTTTATATTCCAGTAATTGTTGTTCATTATCCGTCCATTTTATGAATTATTCCGAACAAATAAATAGCAGTACAAATTGTGTAATTGATTGAAGTGGTTTATAAATAATTAACAAATATACAAATATCCTCTATAAATTAAATTTAAAAATACTTCTTGTATTGCATAGTACGTAAAGTCATAATTGTGATCAACAATTTGCTGTAAAAATAAAGTGTTATTTTGAATGAAATATTTGTAATTAATTCTTTTAATTGTATGTCTTGTGTTATTTTATAAGAACTGCCTGTGCTTGATTACGAATGTCTTGTGCTAATTTTGTAATTTCGTCATAACTGAGTTTTAATGACTCTTGTTCTTCATTCAATTGTTTTTCCAATACTTTCAATTGTTGAATACCATCTAAATATCCTCTGGCTTTTTCGTAAATATTTTCAGTTTCATTGGTGTTGGGCGAGAAATAAGAATTTGGTTTCTTCTGATTTTCTAACAAAAATATTAATTTACAATTTAAATTAATACTTATGATAACAAGTAATATTTTTGATAAAACTGTATAAATTATTATTACATACCACTTTTTATGATATTGAAGGTTATATCATTTTTATTTGCATTATGAAGATCTTCTAATATCTGTTCAGGTAAAGGCAAGCTTGGCCTAGGTGGCAAATTATTTTTTTTACTATTAAACATTATACAATAGATAAAAATACAAGCTCAATGCAAAATCTCTCAAAACATAACAGTGAATAGATTTACGTATGCTCGATAAATAGGCTTGCATGTATACATACATACGCAAATGTGTAAACACATGTTAAATATGTGGTAGTATTTTGTTGTTGTGAAAATTGGAAATATGACTTAAAGTCTACATAACCTCAAAAAACCCATCAAAGGATTTTACGCGTTTGTTATTTTTATTATTACAACGATCTAAAAAATTACTATAAGAAATTATCGTTAATGTTATACAATGTTTTATCATGTAAGCACAAATATTAAATTAATATAAATATTATATAAATATTAGAAAAATAATAAACAAAAAAATTAATTCGAAATTTCGCTCAGATATCTTTGGAGCATGAGATCCTTCTACATCCTAGATACTTTGGACCTCAACTTCTTGACACAGTTAAACAAAAATTATATACAGAAGTCGAAGGAACTTGTACCGGAAAGTAAGTATAATTTAATTTATAATAATTATATGATCTTTCAATTGTGTCAAGTATGTTATTTTACAACTCTTTGTAAACACCGGGTTTTAGACATGGATTTGTTGTTGCTGTTACGACAATTGATAGTATAGGAGCTGGTATTATTCAACCTGGTCAAGGATTCGTAGTGTATCCTGTAAAATATAAAGCAATCGTTTTTAGACCATTTAAAGGTGAAGTCTTGGATGCTATAGTAACACAAGTCAACAAGGTACGAATCTACTTGTTTATTCTAATAATTAAGCAGAACAAAAATTATTTTCGCTTCTCTACAGGTAGGAATGTTCGCTGAAATTGGACCATTATCGTGTTTTATATCTCATCATGTAAGCAAATAATATAAGAGTCCCATTCTTCAATTAATTTCTTATAGATCTAAAATATTTATTATATTTATTTATAGTCAATTCCAGCGGATATGCAATTTTGTCCTAACGTGAGCCCTCCATGTTATAAATCGAAAGAAGAGGTAAGAAGATACATATTATTTATAATTTTTCATAATACAATTAAAATTATAGAAGAATCGATCGGTTTTAAGCAATGACTTATAATTAATATTTATATAAAAATTCTTTAGGACGTTGTAATTCAAGCTGATGATGAAATTCGATTGAAAATAGTCGGTACGAGAGTTGATGCTACAGGAATCGTAAGTCATATCTAGATAATATAATTACTCATTTATTTCTCTGAACTTTATCTAATTTAATTTTATTTGTTTCTCTTAGTTTGCAATTGGAACGCTTATGGATGATTACTTAGGTATGTTAGTTTGTTTCTTTTAATAATTCTTGTAAATATTAAGAAAAGTAAATTGATTATTAATGTTTTAATCTTTGAACTTATTGCAGGTTTAATATGCCAATAAATTCGGATTAAAGCATTTGTCAAGGGAGTCACTCCCTTTCTCACCAATGTTTGACTTGTGAAGTCATATTTATTAAACTATTTTTATATTAACTTAATCGAATAAATGTTTCGCATTAAATTATAAATGTAGCATTTAACAATTTTTATTAAAAAAAATTTGTGAATAATGAGCATAATTATTATAACAACAGTAATGAAAATTTCAAAAAATTATTAATAGTTAATATAAATTAAAATAACTAAAGAAATAAAATGAATAACGCTTATACTCAAATTATATTCACTCTGGAAGTGAATGTATTTATCATAGACATTTAATAGTCTATTTACAGCATTACTCACGTAGTTAATTTTGCGGCGATATCAGTTTTCTCTTTATCTTGCACTGGATCATTATCGGGCATCATTTTATCAGCTACATGTTTGAATACTTTTCCATCAGATCCCACAAAAAATGTTGAAAAGCCATCATACCACCTATAATTATGAAAATTTATCCATTAATAACTAGTTTAATTGTTTTTATCAATAATAAAAATATTTAAAAACACGTACGTCTCTTTTCTATCTAAATTCCTCATCATTCTATAGAAATTTGAAAAGGCTTGCAAAGTTGATAAGCCGCAAATTCGCCATCTCACTTTTACCGTATTGTCTTCAGGATGTTTAGTTATTTTTAAAACTTCAAATTTAACATAAACGTAGCAAAGATGACCAGCGATTTTTATCCATAATGTTTGTTTTATATATGCCGGTAGACCGCTAGAACACAAAATTAAAAATAATATCAATTTAATAAACACTATTTATATTTTTATATCGATAAATCAAATTAATAGTTACTGTAAAACTTCGCCTTTGAAATTATTTACAAATTCCAAATTGTGATTATAAATAGTATAATTATGTGCCGTCACGAAAAATTTCGGAAGCTGAAATTTTGATAGTTTATTAGTATTAAAATCCATAGTTATAATTTATTATATATTTAAATATACACGATAATTATAAATAAAATAAAATATTTCTTAAATAGATTGCATAGATAATTAATTCAAAGAATAATAATACTGAGTTGTTTTTTAACTTACATCATGTTCGAGAGTCCTGTAAACAAAATCCAACTGTTCTTTCGTAGGACCATCTGTTTTCTTTTCACTGCTTTTATCTGCGGGTCGATTTAATTTTTCTGATTCAGTGATTGGATTTGTTTTTTCTGCTAATTTAGAAGCAATAGAATAATACGATGAATTTAAATTCTTCAAGTTTGTTTCTTGTATTGTGTTGATTGGTGAATGTAATTTAACAAGTTCATTTTCTATTGTTTTACTTGAAGATGAAGTAGCCTATAAAAATATATACAAAATTAAAATAAACGAATATACAATCATTAAAGACAGACGTTTTTATTTATTATATAAGTTTATTTAATTGAGGTTAAGTATTAGTCGCATATGCCGATAAATGAAAAATAGGTTAATAGTACGTGACAGTGAGAGTTCTAAATAGAAATAAACAAAATAATTAATCTTCTATCAATTTATTGAGGTTATTCGTATTATTTATATTAATTGTAATAATGTAAACCTTGTGAGTAAATGCCGATATTCTTATAAGTTTTGTCAACTTTCGATCAGACTGCATTATTTGGTTTCGTGAGCCGACGTATAAACATAATTTGTTAGGTATATTTCGAATGTAAAAAGACATCGTGTTACAATGTTTGAATAATTATTATCATACAATATTACTTAAAACACTAAAAATAAAATCTCAATTTTACGTTGATTTTAATTTAAACAAGTCCCGAGCGTTTGCTCGAAATTCGCAGGATCCACCATGTTATTTTATACTTGTCATGCGCCAATAAAATTCTCCTACAATTATAAATTTCGCCGGCCAATAAAAATAGTAAGTTTGAAATAGTTATTATTTATACAAAACAATTATATTATTTATAAATAATTGTTACTGCGCAATTAACAATCGAGTTTATTTATAAAATATGCTATTAAATCAATCGAGTGCCATTATAATTACAAAATCTTGGTACTCAATGTGCTAATATAATTATTATTCATACTTTATACATATAATGAAGAATATAAAAATGATTTTCTGATTATAAATATACATTTATTTATTTTTCAAGCAATAAAGTTATTACACTGGATATTGAAATGATATAAATTTGTTATATCGAGATGATAAGGGAAAAACTTTGATCATTTTAACATAAATGTTACTAAATAAATCTACTATTCAATAGAAATATTTACAAAAAATAATTAAATATTATCGAGGAATAAATATAGAACGGAAACTTCACATATTTGGAAGTTAATAAAAATAATTATAAAATTAACAATCATTTCTGTAAATAGTTATTAATAATGACTAATGACGGACGTTGCACTTTTTTCACATATACCAACTTTGCAGTCAATATGAAGACATCAAATATTTATACTAAAAATTTTATAAATCATTAATTGATACACTTCAAATATAATTTATATAATTAAGCCAATAATTAACTTTATTGACAGGCCAGCTTCTTATAAATAATAGTTATCAAACAAATAATATTTTATCAACTGAATAATAAAAATTTGACTCCACTAGAAGGGAAAATTTATTGTCCTTTTGAGTGAAATATGCTTTCACATTAATACATTATTATAAAAATTAAATATACAATTTTTTTTATTGATAATAATTCGAAAATAATTATCGAGTTTTTCTAGTTTAAAAATTGGCTTAATTATTTTTCTTACTTACGAAAATACGCAATGAGAGAATAAGTTTTATTATTGGAAAAATAAAAATAAGTGATTTTAATAAACTTGGATTACGAATTTTTCATAAGTCATTAATTTTGCTTCTTTTTCCATATTATTAATATTTAAATTAGCAGTTTTGCTTCCAGAGCGTATATAAACTTTTTATGATTATTTTAAATATTATTAATAATAAATTTCAGTCATCATGACTATTTCGTATAATTAAAATTATTTTTATGGAATATTATATATTCACTGATACTTTACGCAACAGTACTTTGAAAAGAGTACTATCATTATAACTCTGAACGATTTTTTTATTACATGTTTCGTTAAATAACTCATTATCATCGGGAATCAACCCCAAATGTTTTTTTTTTTTATTCATCTCACTTCATCTGAGTAATATATCCTCGATTTATTTTTCATCCATTTCGTTAATTTGGCAGATATATAAATAAGCAATATGATGTGATAATTGATATCTTAAGAAAAAATTTGTTATAAAGCCTCATAAGCAACACTGACATTTGCTCGTGAATTAGAACCATTTAAAAATTCTTCAAGTTCATCTCGACCTCGGTCTTCATCTTTCGTACGATTATGCGATCTTTTTTTCTTCTTTTCAGATTTTTCATTTTTCTCCTTATCTCTTTCTTTATCTCTATTTTTCTTTTTTTTCTTCTTCTCTTTGTCATCACTCTTTTCTTTATGCTTTTTCTTCTCTTTCATGATGGGACTGCTAGAATTTGAGTAAACTTGTCGAACACTTGAGTTATCGAGTAATTCTAAATGAACATTTGAACTTGTTACACTCACATCAACACTTTTATCACTAACGTCTAATTTATCTTTCCTAGTTCCAATGCTACTAACGTCTTCTCCACCTTCTGGACTTTGTCTCCACTTGGAATCTCTACTTAACCAGTTTTCAAATGTATCTGAATTTTCATCATGATCATTAAGAGATTTAAAATTACCATTCATTACAGAATTTCCCAATTCTTGTTCACTGGAAGATATTGAATCACGTTTATTATAATTTACATTAGTATTTATTTTTTTTTCCTCTTCGATTCTTTTTCTTTGTTTACTTAATGGATTTTCAATTAATCTTGGTTCCATAGCTACTGTAGCTTCGTCAGCGGATGATAAATCATCTTCATACCCTGCTACTAATGGATTCGCTGTTTCTGTTTCACTATCACTTTCTAAGGCGTTGTCTCCTTGATTTTTATGAGGCGATTGATTACTGTCATCTAAAAATGATCTGTCCAAAACTCCATCATCAGGAATAAAATCTTCTACAGATGCTAGAGGAGTATCAGTTCCTGGACATCCTTCATCATTCTTTTTCATAGAAAAAATTTTTGAAACGAAGCCTTGTTGCTTCTGAGATTCTTTTTCTCCATTTAAATCAGGTGCATCTCCAGTTTTCGACAATGAATTTACAGCTGAATTTTTTAAAGAGTAGTCTATTTGTTGGGAAACTTTCATATCTCGTTTTGGAATATTTTTTATTTCATTCTGTTTGATAGGAATTGGAGTTCCACCTCCAATGGGTCCAGATATTGAATGAGATTTTTTAACATCGGGTTGTCCATAATTATTATGAATATTATTGGAAGACAATGAGTGATGTGCACTCAATGATGATGTAACGTTAGGGACTAGAACCGTTGCAGATGCTGAATCTGCTATTACTCTTCTCCGTTGCATAAGGTTATCTAAAAATTTTTCATAATCAGCATCGTCACTGTCTTGAAATAAATCTAACTCTTGGCTAGTAAGTTGAGTTTCTTCTTCATTTGTCTCCAATTGCTTTATCAATGTTTCTCGCTGTAGTTGTAAAAACGGAAGATTAAAAAATTTATGTAGCAATTTTAAACCAAATCCATTACGCATAGAAGATTCTGCGTAACGTATTTGAGCATTTCTATCAGCTAATGTGTCGATAAAATATGTAACACGATCAGCATTTACTGTTCGATGATGAGACATATCACAATGATTTCCTAAAACAATCACCGGAATGTGACCAGGAATTTTAGGTAATTCTCGTTGAACATAATCAAAGGTCCATGTTTTCGTAATGTCCATCATTACTATAACACCATTGGTTCCTTTATAAACATCGAGAAATTCTGCATCTAATGCTGGTTCTTCTATGATAGCATCTGATGGTGCATTGTCCATTTTTAAACCATCTAATTTTCGTCTTCTACGTCCTCGATCAACTACATCCCAAACTTCTACTTTCACCACATCATCTGTCGTCTTGTAATTCCATTGAATACTAGCTACTTGGATTTCTTCGGTTGGAATGTATTCTTCAATAAATTTTTGACCTTGTAGACGATGAAATAGACAGGTTTTTCCAACATTTCTGTCGCCTTTTATAATAATTTTCACTGTAAAATAATTGAATTAAATATTACTCATATGTTTAATAAGTCTATTTGAATGATTAATAAATTAGACTTAATTATTTGAAGTATTGAATATAATTAAAAATAACTTTACTATTATATTGGACTCCTTTAGCAAATTTTCTTTGCAATATTGTGGGCATTGATTGATGAGCAGGCCTAGGTGATGTGTTACCCATACCATCATGTTTTCCAGCTAACCGTTTAAATGCTGACAACATCTTCTAAGTTTCTACAGACTTGTTAGTAATTTAGACCATATGAAAATAACTGAAAGAAATTAGAACATTATTTATTGATTTTCTATTTTATGAATAATGTTTACAGAAACATTTTTAGGTTAACTAAGATAAAAATATAACCTTTATTAGAGTAATTACAATTTATTTAGAAATAAAAATTACATTTCAGTAAGAATCTCATTAAATGAACCTTTATAACGAAATTTAATCATCTAAAAGAGAAAGTAGAACATAAGTCGACATTGAAAAGTTGGATTTGACAGATGTAAATTTTTTTTTAATTTATTATAGAGAAGAGTAAAAGGTTATAATTAAAAACACTTACTGTATGATTAAAGAAATGAATTAAAATAAATTAAAAACTATGCCATTGTAAATATATAAAGTTAATACAATAAACAAGAATATAAGATGATATGTATAAAAAAAATTAATTGATATGAAACAGCTGTTATATTATACACACATACGTATGTGGTAGTAACCAATAAGATCATGGATTTTCATTGGCGCCTCGAGCGTCGTTTAACTTAAAACCGTTTTGTTCTATTTTATTAATAAAATAATTCAAACTGACAGAGAAATCATAAATTTCCTCAATTTTTTCTTATCCAATGAATAAAGATAATTTGTAGGCTTTTTTCAACGATAATAAGCTGGTGGAAAACATAAAAATGTTGATCAAAAATATGAAATCATACATAATATAAGTTTATGGTATATTAAAAAAATAAATAGGCAATTAATTTCTTTCAAATCATTATCATTTATTAACATTTTAAAAAATGGATTAATAATTTTAATTCTTATAAAATTGTTTAATAATAATGAAGTTTTAAAAACTTTATTGCATTGATTTTTACAATATAAAATTATTCACTTATGAATCATTAATAAAGAATTTATACGAGAACTAAAATATAGGTAAAAAAGAAACCAAAGTAAACCGAAAGACATGTATTTTTTCATTTTCATAATCAGTTTTATGTACAATATCATGTTTACGATAGTATAAATTAGTCTTATTTGTTTTTTTTTTTGTAAATGTATTTCATTAATTTATTTTTTGTATTATAATCTTCCATATCTAAACATATTAATGTTTGTATTTTATATCTTCTTTTATTAAATTTAAATAAACATATGTTTTGAATTTTTTTCGTTCTATAATCATCGTTAAATATCCTTGGGCGTTTATTTTTCAATCACTATTCATTTAAGTAGTCGCTCAATGATTTTAACTTGTTATATAAAATTATTTTATCTTTTTGTGGTATTTTTTTACGTCTTATCATTTTGTATAAGTAATGTTGGTTGACAACGATCACTTATAGATCTTAAACTTTAAATGTTAACTTTAATTTTTAGTATAAGTTCTAGTACGAGTTTACCACCTCTTCTTATGTTCATCCATAGACACGCCACCAGGTCCTAGTGACACAATCATCAATAATCCTCCAATTACAGATAAAGTCTGAAATATAACAATAAGATATTTAATGAAAGTTGGAGATAGAAAAAAACAAGGATTAAATATAAGAATTTAATAATCTGATTACCTGGAAAAAATCGTATTTAAGAAAGTCCCTAAGTGGTTTGTGATCTGGGATAGACCACCAAGCATTATGATAGAAATTCAATGCTGAAAGTAACAGAACCAAAAGTAGAGCACTAAGTTTGGTTTTGTAACCAATCGTTACAAGCACCATAAGTATACTTCCAAGTATATCCTGCACTATCTGCATAAATGATATTTCAAAACGTATGAGGGTAATAAACATAAAAGCCAATAATACACGGCCAGCCAGCTGTAGATAATTCTTAGGCTTATTATCACCAAGAGTTGGTACTCCAGCAAACAGAGATCTTCCTTCCACTCTTGATTCGGCAAGAACCAATAAAAGTGCACCAATGAGGGCAAGATTCCGGAAGAGAAATTGAAGATCCCAAAGGATGCTATATGCGAATGTTTGTAGAACGACAATAAAAAATAGCACTCCACATGCTATACTGACTTGCCATCTTCCAATAACCATGACACATCCTCCTAATTGTCCAATTAAATTGATCAGGACAAATATTGTTGCAAGAAACCTTCCACAACCCCAAGACATATCCATATACTCTCTTTGCTCATTCCATTGGAACCACATCCGCAAGCCATCTTCGAGAAACGTGGCAATCAGACAAAGTCGAGCTAACGTTGGTAATACATGCTTTCCATTACGAATTACCTGAAAAGTATTAACATTTTATTAATAATCAATTCATCTGTTTGTAATTAATGAGTTCAATATGTTCATTCTTACAAAAAATACCGTCTCATCTATTTAAATAATTTATAATTAATTAAAAAATATAAAATTAATTCAAAACGTTCTATAAATAACTTAAATATAATTGATAATTGCTAAAAGACTATTTATGGAGCTCAATGCTTGCATAACCTCTAACAATTTTCAAACTGTTTTGTATGATAAATGTATTGCATTTCCTATCATTCAATGGATAATAAACAAATCATGACCTAAATAATAGAATTAATAAATGGCAAAAAATATGTTAAAAATTGAAGGGACATGATTGTGATGACGTTGACAGGAGCAACACACCTGTGTCCCGTAGGAAACAGTATTGTATCCTTTCCTTATAGAAGAAAGTACTTGTTTTGGAGTATTTTGATCTAATTTTAACAGTAATATATGAATATTTTCTGTGATATTACCTGATCTGCTATTTCTTCAGCTTTAGAAACAACTTCTTGTTGGATAACCATCGTGATTTATTCAAAAATGAAAAATAACCCATCCACACACCACACGTTGCACGCACGCACGCAGCAGTTGACCCAGACACACATACAACTTTATTTTTCGACTTTGGATACTGTGTGCATGTATTTTAAAAAGATTTCTTTACTATTGTAAGTCTCGTGGCTTTCACACCACTACTCTATAGCTTGATTTTACCATTAAATGTATACGTGCATGACTGTCATTGACACGCCGATGGAATACAGCGAATGATGTGGACGGTTGATTCATACGCAGGCTTATGCGCAGTACGTCATTTCCGATTCATTAGATTTCCGCTTTTAATGAATTGCCCGCCATAAATAAAAACGGTTTTTTCAAAAGAAAATTTTAAAGTTCAAAACATTATTTTGTGGTTAGGTGCACTTTTTGTTTATCAATATTTTTATAAATAGTATTTCTATTAACATTATTCAAACAACATGGCTATTTCGTGCTTTTTTAATCAAATTCATTTAAATAAATATGAAAAAACCGTTTTTTACTCAAAAAAAAATTTCGCCGAATAACTCATTAATATTGAAGAATCTCGAAATAACCACAAATAGAATGGATGGGTGAAAACAATCAAAATAAAAACAATGTGATAAAAATATTTGATGCTTATTTTTATCGTCGAATTTTTGTTAGAGATACACAATCTAATATAAAAAAAAAAATAGTTGCATAAATAATTTGGTTATTTTCCAGTCTTTTTTGTACAACAATCAGGTAAATAGTAATAAGTATAGAAAGATATGATAATTTGTGTCAATTATGCTTAATATATTTTTAGTTAATAACGTGGACAACTTTTTTGTGACGCTGTGGATCATCCGATGTTACGTCGTCATTCTTATAATCATCTAGTGTTGATTATCGGTACATATACATATATAATTAATATTATAAAAATTACGTTTCAATTTTATTTAAATTAACAATAGTATCATTTTTTTTCTTGTACGTATTAATAATAGAATAGTTAGGTAACAAGTTTTTTTCGGAGCTTTTAAAGTTACTCCATTTCAATGTTGTTGAAAAACGAAATGGAATAGTTTCCTATTGAAAGTACAAATTAATTAAACGCTTGAAAAAAAAATAAAAATTGACATTACATGATCAATGAGACTGTTTTTCCCCTTACTTGTTTGTATTACATGTATTACTACTTGTTATATACGTCCCTGACTCACAGTTTTAAGTCTCACTCTGCATTTCTATCCACTCCATATCGTTTATGTCCGCTAATCAGGTATAACCTATACTGCTAGCCTTCACATTTATACATTTTGGTGGATTTTATGGTCAGTTACAATTGTGACTTTATTCAGAGTTGATCTGAACGTGACTTTGAATGTTATCCGTATGGAGAAGTTAAAAAAACAGTAATAAGTTGGATGTGAATAGTGTGAATTTATTTCAACGTGTATACCCGGTTTGTATAAACTTAAAATCTGGCACTAAATTTTTATTTCATGTATGTTAAAGAGTGAAAAGACATTCAAAAAGTAAGGACAACCGGGCATATTAAATTATAGAACAAAAAAATAAGACTTTGTTTTAGCTTTTTAATAACGTGTTACTTTTATTTCGAAAAAAACAATCTTCAATTTACTATTGTCATTTGTTAGAATCTCTATTCTAATGTCAATACGTTACTATTTTGATTGACATATTTGTCAACAAATTTTTTATTAGCCTGATCCAATTTTTTACAACTAGTGTACATTTTAATAATCATAAACCACATTAGATTAGTGGAATATTTTCTTTTATCACGTATTTAAAATAATAGGTTAGTTAAATATGTTTGCTTTTTAACTAATAACTTTTTTTTTAAATGGTGAATAATTTTAAGTTCTATCTTTAACTGATCTTTAGCTATTTCTTCGATAAATTAAACTTTATCAGTTAGTTGGTCATATTCTAACGTCAAAAGATAATTAACGAAACATTGATAAATAAAAGTAAACTATTTGTAACAACTTCAATTTTCATGTGTTAATTACAGGTATTGAATAAAACTTTAACGTGGCAAGAAGCTTATCCTAATCATGGATGAACTAAATTTAAACGGTAAAAAAATTTCTCAAAGTCATCAAGATGATGATCCTCCAAGTTCCCGAGGTGATTCTCCGACGTCTTTCCCGGTAAATTATTATTTTATCAATAATTTATTTTAATTTTATCTGTTTAAAAATTTGTAACATAATGATTATCATTTATGTAATTTCATTATCAACATTGTGATATCAGTATTATATTTTGATACTAATTTTGTTTGGAAAACATAGCAAGACATTATGAAGATTGGTCAATCTGATATATTCAATAATATTCAATTACTGTTGATTTTATTTTACTAATATTACAATGTGTCAATTATATTATAATAATTTGTTTTTATTCTTGTAGTCAATTTACAAAGCAGCACCATTCTCTGATGATCCGGAAGCTATTGCAGAAGCAGCAGCTTGTGATTATGATACGAAAATCACATTAAAAATGGCTAAAAGTGGCAAAGGTATTCATTATTGGAATTTGTCATTTTTCATTAAAAAGCATGATTTTAACGAATGAATTTTTTCTCAGCTCCAAGAAGAATTAGAGTTTATGCTGACGGAATTTACGATTTATTTCATCAAGGTCATGCACGTCAACTGATGCAAGCAAAAAATTTATTTCCTAATGTTTATCTCATTGTTGGAAGTATGATATATATATTTTCTATATGAACATTACTTTCATACAAGTGTTTAAAATTATTTATTCATTGTAAACCAAATTATTTTTAGTTTGCAATGATGAACTAACACATGCGAAAAAAGGTCGAACCGTTATGACTGATACAGAAAGATATGAAGCGGTTCAACACTGCCGCTACGTTGATGAAGTAGTGCGAAATGCACCTTGGGAACTAGATGAAGAGTATCTTACCAAGCATAAAGTAAGATAGAAATAATACAATAAGACTATCCGTTCTGAATTGTTCGTTGAACCGTTGTACATAATTAAATTGTTTTTGTTTTTTGCACATCACAGATAGACTTTGTAGCCCATGACGATATTCCCTATTCAAGTGAAGAGGCGGAAGATGTTTATGCAGCTATCAAAGCAAGAGGAATGTTTGTGGCAACTCAAAGGACCGAAGGTGTTTCTACCTCAGATATTGTTGCAAGAATAGTTAAAGATTATGATATTTATGTGAGAAGAAATTTAGCGAGAGGTTACAGTGCTAAAGAATTGAATGTTTCTTTCTTGAGTGTAAGTTATTAAAGATAAAATTATGAATGTACATGTATTTGAAAACAAACATTTCATTCTAGGAAAAAAAATTCCGTCTTCAGAATAAATTTGATGATTTGAAAGATAAAGGAAAACGTGTTTTCGAAAATATAGAAGAAAAACGAGTGGATATGATAAGTAAATGGGAAGAGAGATCACGTGATTTCATAGATGCATTTCTTTTACTTTTTGGAAGAGAAGGTCGTTTGGTGGGTATTTCACGAAAGAAATTTTTTAATATTTTTTTACGTTTCATTTTTTTTTCAATTGGAATTTCAATAACAATTTACACTGCCAAAAAGTATACAGAGTACCTTTTTTACACTTCTAAACCCACAAGAAAATTTTATCAAGAATATTTATAATCATTTTTATCTTTACATCCTCCTTGTAACTTATTATTCCTTACCTATTGTTCATTTTTTATGTTCCTTTAAATAAATTAAATATATCTTCTTATACACCATTCCCAACGCAGTTTTATTTGTCATAGTTAAATAATCATTGATGAAAACTTATTTACAGTGAATTTTGTTTCAAGTTTTTTTTTTGTTAATCTATGTTTACAGTCGACTATTTGGAATGAAAGTAAAGGACGTATAATGCAAGCTCTATCCCCACCAGCAAGCCCGAAAAGAGCTTGTAGTCCTAATGGAAGTAGTGGAAGTAATAATGATGAGGATCGAGTGAGGTAAAGTATAAATAATTATTCATATATTTTTATATATTAATTTAATAAGTTTAATTAATTTTTAACCGATAGTAATAAATATTTTTATAGTCCACCACCAAAAAAAAGCGGACGTTTCGAATTCGACAAAAATAATCACTATTTAAGTGATGATTACAGTGATGATGATGATGAAATAAATTTACATTCCAAATAATAAATATGTAATTTATAATTATTCATCAATCGACATCGTAGCTATTAGTTGCACCTCGAGTTAAAAAAATTAGGTTCATTTACATGTGCATAATGATATGCCTCTAGGAAAAAATTAAAAAAAAAACATTTGACTTATTAATTTATATTAATTTACAAATAATACATAAATGAAATTGCAATATTTGTTATTTAGCTAATTAATATCACAGTTCAGATGATTACAGTCAAATTAATTCAAGACCTAGTCAATTGTTATGTGTAATAACTAATATTATAGAGTTAAAAATGCGAAAATTTGATAACCAATTTTTTTAATTTATTAACATCAACTGACTAGAGATTTTTTTTACTATTCATGTAAATAGATTTACTATGTGAATACTGAACAAATTAAACAAAAATTGCTAGATGACTCTATTGGTTCCAAGAGAACAATTGTAATTAATAGATGATTATATGGTTTATTAGGATATTTTCAGAGAAAATATATTTCCAGAGGATACACATCATGTTCGACGTTTTTTTTTATTATAATTTTTACTAAACGATTTACATTATATCATTATATATAAACACCTTTTATTTATTGTTTTTATCACACGCAAGTTTTGTAATGTGGGTGATGTTATTTACACATTTCTTTTAAGTTTAATGCGATTTATTTAATTATATATATATTGAGTTATTCATTAATAACTGTTTGTTAAATATACAAATATTCTTAACCATTGTCATTGAAAATGAAATATAAATTATTTTGAATAACTGATTTGTATAGAACTTAGAAAGTATTTGTAATATTTATTAATCTGAAATTTGAAAGAAAAAATGTAAATTGTAATGTATTACTGTAAAATGTACTGTACCGTACTGTATAAAAGTAATATGTAAATATTTATATTTTATTTGAATGTTAATTCAAATATTACATTTGTCATTCATTATCGCCTAAATTGGGCATGAAAGCATGTGCACGAGATTTGATATTGTGTAATGAATTTCTAAGTAAATTCTTTTAATGAAAATATTATTTCATTCTATGTAATGATGGCAAAAGATTTCAAGAAAATAATAACTACTGCTGCAATTTTTCACGACGATAAATTTCAATTTTTTATTATCATTCATTCATTTAATTAGTTCTTATATTTTTATTTTATTATAATTAAATAATAAGATTAAAATTATTTATTACTAAGAGTTCTTTAAAGATATTTAATAATAAATCATAAGAGCAGAAGATTCAGGTGATGAATGGATCCTAATTGTGATTTTTTTGAGTTGAAAAAATTTGTAAAAATTAAAAAAAAAAAATTAATTGCTACAATATTTTAAATTAAAGTTTTTGCATTCAAAAATGTATGTTAGTGCTCTCTGTGAATAATATTTGTCACTAAATACCGAGAAACACCAGTTAACACCTCTTTATAAAGCAGAGAGAAAACTGAGAGTAGCAATGCCATTTAAAAAAAAATTTCCATTGCAAGGCGCCCCCGTTTCCAATTTTTTTCGTTTCCACCGAACTAACAAGCAAAACAGAGTCGGTATAACAGTCAAGATTCCATTATCTGTTTCACCTCACAGGTTTCCACTATCTGTTTTATCCCAATGTATTATATTAGATGTTCATTTTTTTAATTTTATAATAACAATTACAAATTTACTATTGCATATCAATGCAATCTGTGAATGCTAATATTCAAAATAAATTATATTTATGATTTTTTTCTTTTATTTCGAAATTAACAGCGGAAGAGTAAGGGAATGTTGAAACGGAGTCACTAACCGCTTTGAACCGCACGAAAAAGTTTTTTTAATAAATAAAAAATTAAATTGATCGTATTAAACAATGAGCATTACGTATTTTTAATTAGCGCAGAAACAAAAAACTGAGTATGGCGTATTTGACGCATGGCTCTCCATTGATTATATCGTAGATAAAATAGCTCATGAAAGTGTGTTCCGGCTTTTTTAGGCCTCCAATCTTTTCTTTATCGTCTGCAAAATATTCTCTGACCATTTAAATTACTAAAAAAAAAAATCCTGACTATCTTTAATTACCGTGGAGACAAACCTGCGAGGTGAAACAGATAATGGAAACTTGACTGTTATACCGACTCTGTTTTGCTTGTTAGTTCGGTGGAAACGAAAAAAATTAGAAACGGGGGCGCCTTGCAATGGAAATTTTTTTTTAAATGGCATTGCTACTCTCAGTTTTCTCTCTGCTTTATAAAGCTAGTTGGTATGCTGTTATTGTTCATCTCTTTTCTCAAGACATTTTAGACCATTCAGAATAAAGAAAAAAAAGCAGCAAAGTGGTAAGCTGCATAGGACCTGTAGTAAAGCTAAACAGAAGAGAGAAAGTTCTAAGCACGAGTGTGTTTTTACACTAATGGTTTTGTCAGATCGATGTGTATGATACGTCAAGGCGGGAGTGAGATTTTTGTGACCGTTAGTTTATTAATGAGGATGGATTTTAAATGATAGCTGTCATTGAGATTTTTATTTTACTACTCGCAAACTCTGTTGAGATTTGTCATTCGCGAACAATTCGCGACTTTCGACGAGAACAAACGGACGAGCGTCTCGATGTTATAACGAAACAGTCAAAATGGAAGAGCAGAGCGTACACAGCAGTATCAGTGATATAAATAGTGAGGAAGCCACGAAGTCAGAACGTAAGTGTTATCAGAAATATATAAATAAATAATAAAATCGAGAAATAGTGACGACGAATTATATGAATATTTCCTAGTTTACCGAACAAAAAATAACGGTCGAAAATTGACCAAAAATATTATACTATAGCTTTTATTTTATTCTAACCCCTAAAAATTCAGAATATAAAGCAGCTTCATGTTATATCATATGACTATAAGTATTCGTCACGCGTTTATTATTATTCTCTTTGTTTTTTTAACTGTTTTGATGGCCACATAAGTTCATACTATCGATAAAAAAATATTTTTATTTATGAACAGCGATTTTTTACTTTTTTTGATATCGTCCTTGACATATTAGAGCTACAAAAAAAATTACGTCAGCGGACACGAGCAATTGCCGCATCATTGGAAAGCCTGTTTAGACTTTGCAAATATATATTTCATCAAACAATCCAAATAAAGCTATTAGTTTTGGTATAATAATATATTTTAAATGTATAATCAAAGTCAAAGCTATTTTGATACATTTTTTACTTAAGAATACTTTGTTTTGATTTTGAAATATTTACTTCGTTACGCTTTTTTTTTACAGCAATAATTCTTCCAAGAAAAAAAAGAATATGTTTAGTTGGAATAGCCAGTAGTGATCCAATACTTGAAACCGCAGCTTATCAATTTAATGTTCCTGTTCTTAAATCTGACACTGGAGTAGAATATGTCGATGATACAACTTATTGTACCTATTTTGTTCTCAAGCATTTCGAAGGATCCGAATATGAAGTTCTACACAAAAGCCCACACAGGTGACACTAATTATTCTTGTTCAATTTTCATTTCATAAATAATATTTATTATGTATTAAAAATTGTTATTATTTCCAAATAATCTACCCATTTTACATGTGGAATATTTCAATAGAATATTGGGACCAACTGCACTCGTACAGTTGGCAGAAAGGAAGGAATCTCTACCCAGTATCAACAGACCCATGTATACAAGAGCTATGCTAGGAACAGTAGTAGTATTTACTGGATTCAGAAAAAAAGATGAATTGGTAAATCAAAGATGATTCTTTTTTTTTCTTAATGCTAATTATGAATCAAAAATTTATTTTCATAAATATTAATTATGATTGGTCTTTTTTATTTTTGATAGACAAGGCTCATCAATATGATTCACAGTATGGGAGGCAGTATTAGAAAAGATATGGGTGCAAAAGTGACTCACCTCATTGCAAATTGCTGTGGTGGTGATAAATACAGATATGCTGTTACCTTTCGGGTACCTATCATGTCTATGAATTGGGTAATAGCACTTTGGGATGCTAAAAATGATGTGACGAGCTATGCAAATAATGAAAACATGGTAAGTTGTTTGGTCTAACCTAAAACAAAAAATAAATTAGTATAATCCATAAATTAATATTAATGAGTAACAAATTTTTAAAAATCTTTAATTAATAAAATATTTTTTAGATTACACAGTATAAGCTGAAACCCTTTTTTGGTGCAAAAGTATGTTTCTTTGGCTTCCCTGATGATGAAAAAAGGCATATGTGTGAAGTTCTTCAACAGCAAGGGGGAGAACCAACAGAGATTGATGATCCTGAATGTACCCACGTAGTAAGTTTGAACAACAAATTGATGAAATATTATTTTTATGCATTAAATAAGGATTTTATTTATCTTCTTGCTAAAATAATTGTTTAGGTTACTGATTTTAACAACAAGCGCAAAAAAAATGGTGAAACTAAGGCTCCTCGAATACATACTTCTAATTACTCTAATACTAAATCTATCCCTTCACCATCCAAGTCTTCCCCTATATTAAATCAAACATTCATTCTTAGTCCATCTGATAAAGAAAGTCCGCGATTAATTCTAAATAATAGTAATAATAATGATAATGATGATGATGATGAGTCTTCTAGAAGTCAATTTACTAGCATAACTTCATTAATGACGTTGGGTTCTGTTATGAATATTGATAGAGATACTGCGGGAGTCAGTAGTTTTTATAGAAATACAAGTCAAGATTCAGCTATTTTTATGGATTATTTCTCTTCTAATTCAGAACAACCTCACTCGTTTAACGAATCTGAAATGCTTAATGAACGCAATAATCTTTTATCTTCAACTAAAATTTTACAAAATATAAATAATTTAAAAAATAGTTATTTTAAAAAACCTCTATCAATCAATGACAATAATTTATTCAAGAAAAAACATATAATACCGAGACGTTATCTTAAATGGAAAAAATCTAAATCATGTTTTACATTACCATCATTCACGGCAACTGCAAATCAATCCCAATGCTTGAAAAAGCAATATTCGAGTACATCATTAAAACAAGAAGAAAAAATTGACGATTATTTATGCAAAGAAATGAATCAGAAAATGAAAAAACATCAATCTAGACTATCAATTTCAAAATATCCATTTTATCATCAATCTGCTCCTTCTTTCTCTTCATCATCGTCATCAATACACGATATGACATTTCCTCTTTCATTTAAACAATGCTCCATGCAAATCAGCCCACATACTATCAATGACTTTAAGATCAAGCGACGCTCTCTATCATGTAGCTTCTTCTCTACTCAATCTAAATCAACACGGTTGTCACTGCCAAATCTACCTAGGTATCCAAAAGGCTTAATACGTGATATATCTGCTTCTGTTGATTTTAAATCTAATTTACAAAAAGAAAAATACTTCAAGATTAAACAACGGAAGGACACGCCATCTTCGATGGTACATTTTTAAAAAAATTTTTTTTCTGTAGGATTTGTTGTCATTTTTTGTTGGTGAAGGGAAGTAAAGGGCAGTTATCAATATTTTTTTAAAATCAAAATTATCATCATACCATTTCTATTATTGATACTATATTATTAAAAAATAATATAATAACATTCATTATATTATTATTGTTTAGAATATAGCAGAGTTTCCATAATATGGTCAGGAATAACGAACTCGGAAAACGTACCTACCCGCAAACCCCATTATCTTACTTTGGGTCCTATTCTCAAGGAGATTGAACGTACCTTCGTCCCTAACTGGTCACTTTATTACTCACCAAATTATGGAAACTTTACTGTCACCAAAACGTTCATACTTTGTGTCTACATTTAGATAATTGTTATGTCGTTTGTCACTTGGTTATTTTATTTAAAAAAGTATTTTGTTAATTTAAGGTTGTCGACGAGTCGAATGTGAATACTTTGCCGGATTTGGCGGTAATGCGAGCCTTTATCGTTAAAGCTGAGTGGTTTTGGACGTCAGTTCAAAATGAAGGAGCTGCTGATGAGAAAGAATACTTATTTGAAGACGTAAGTAATGCGAAAAATTTTTACAGTTGGCAACATTATTTTACAATAATATTTCGTTCGTAGTATTTGGAGTCAATATTGTCTCCGAGCGCAACTGTCAAAAAAGACAATCAGCAAGCTGCAACACCTACAACGGCATCGACTAGACGTAAACGTAAACGTCTTGCTGATACACTGTCGAGCCTTGTACAAAATGGCACCGATTCGCCGGCTGTACACAAAAGAAGATCCAGCATCAGCGATGCAGGTCACCTGAGTGTTAGTGGAAGCTTCTTAGACTGCACTGCAAGTCCTGACAAACAAATGTTGGATGGTAATTGACGTCTTTTAAATCGGGTTGTGTTTAACCGTCGAGATATTAAAGTTATACTCGTGTTATTCTATAAGAGTTTATTAAATTTTATAAATTAATTATTTCAAAATGAAAAAAGATATTCCAGAAGTAGAAGCTGTAACAGCAGAATCTACCCGGAAAAATTTGTCTCCCCGGCATCAAGTGTTTTTGGAGTTAGTGCAAACAGAGTCTAACTACGTTGGTATTTTAAGTACAATAATGACAGTAAGTAATAAAATTTTTCTAATATCTTTCATAAAAATTAATTATTTCCCCCATTTCCCGGGAAAACAGCCGGTACTTTTCTAACCTTAAATGATACAAAATTATACTTTATCATAAGAATGAAACACGGCATCTCTACCTGGGTATTTACCACCCTCACCTCAGGTTTAGGTACTACGGGTGGCAATCATTCAGGTATAGAGACACCTTACTCTCTCCCTTTAATGTCAGTGTAGAGTCACGTGGGGTAAGTGTGCGTGGCGGGTAAGTGTACGCACTCGCATTATCTTCGGATAAGTTCGTACATGTTAACTATTACGCACACTTGCCCAACATAACTCTACTATATTATAACTTATTAGGGATTTTAAATGAAAATCATTTCAATTTGCTTTTCTTTTTCAGTTATTCAAATCACCATTGGAAGATTACATTGAAACGAGTAATGAATTATTGAACAGTACAGAAGCTAAAATAATTTTTGGAAATTTCCCGCCAATTTATGAGGTGCATAAAAAAATGTTGGAAGAACTACGATATAGTGCAGCACACTGGGCAGAAGATATCAGTATAGGAAATATATTTTTAAAGTACGCTCCAGATTTAGTAAAAGCATACCCGCCATACGTTAATTTCTTTGAAAATACTAAAGAAATGCTAGATCAATGTGATCAAAATAAACCACGATTTCATGCGTTTTTAAAAATTTGCCAAACAAAACCAGAATGTGGTAGACAAAGTCTCAAAGAATTGATGATAAAACCTGTGCAACGACTTCCCAGTATTAGCTTATTATTAACTGATATTCTTAAACATACAAGTAAGAATAATCCAGACCATAGTGCCTTGGAACTATCAATCAGTAGTATTAAAGAGGTGATGACGTATATCAATGAAGACAAGAGAAAAACAGAAGGCCAACTTGTGATGTTTGATATTTTCAATGAAATAGACAATTGTCCACCTCATTTAGTTTCCTCACATCGATCATTTATTGGAAAGTGTGAAGTTATGGAGCTAGGTGAAGGATTGAGTGGTCGTGGAGATCATTTGGTATTATTTTTATTTACTGATACTTTGGAGATATGTAAAAAACGTTCGAAAGCTTTTAATTCTTTAAAAAGCCCTAATATGGCTAATGGACTTCATACTGTTAAACTTAATCAGGGTAAACCTTACAAACACATTAAAATGCTGTCATTAAGCACAATAAAGAAGGTTGTCGACATTCGTGAAACTGATGGTAAATATTTGTCAAGTACATTTTGTAATTGATAGTTCTACCATGCTTTAATATAAGAATACTTTTAACTATATAATGACAATAAGAAGCTCAACTTATAATTCTTTTTTTACTTTTTAGAATGTCAAAAAGTATTTGCTTTAATGGTACGAAATAATCAAGAATTAAAGGAAAAGTTGTATTCATTTACAATAACGGATGAAGAAGTAAATAAAAATAACTATTTGCGAACATTATGCAGACAAATGGCGAATACAGTTTGCAAAGCTGATGCTGTAAGTTTGTTTAAGTTTTTAAGTACAAAAACAAATTGAATCAAATTGGTATACTCATAAATTTTCTTTTCTTTTACAGGATACATTTTTAATTAGTCTTGACTCTCATCAGCTTGAAATTGATACCAGTGACGTCGCTTTGGGGACATTGAGTAAAGCATTTAAGTAAGTATTATTTAAAATATAATAAGAAACTTTTAAAAATTTATTTTTTAAAATAATATTTATGTATAAACTATTATAAATTCTGTTATTTTCATATTTATTCAATATTTTTGTACTCTAGTTTTTTTAAAATTCAATCAATTACCGCAAGTTCGTCAAACAAACTTATACAATTATTACAAAGTTTAGTTTTTAATGTAAAATGTTTTTTCTTATACTGCATGGGAACGGAACAATAATGGGACACCGTGATGTTTGGTTGCAGGAGCCTATTTTATAATTTTTACCTGGAGTATATGGATCCGTATGTGTTCCTACTTAGTAGCATGTGTGAAACTACGTTACATGTCCCAATACCGTTAGTGTTCGCACAACACCTAATTATTTTCCTAAAATTGTACATTGCTTTTTTTATTTCTTTTCTTTTATACTCATCTATTTTTTTTTTTTATTATTTATCTCTTTTATTTTTCCATTAAATTTCAAAATTTTTCCGAGTAAAATAATAGACGCAGCATGGTTTGCAGTTTGACCACAGAAAAGAACTAAAAAACAAACTTTACAGTAAATGTATGAAATTAAATGTGTATGTAGTTGAAATTTATCTGCAATTTTTACATAATGTTTCAAAAAACTTGGCAATATTATATAAGATTTAAAGCTTATCTTTATTACTTTTTTTTAGCTTAATTTTTTTTACTTTGTTTTATCAAAAGAGTTATCTCTTTAGCTAAACCATTTTTTAGCGTGAAATTTTTTAAATGTCAAAATGCAATTTGTTGATAAAAATAACAATCTTTTTTTTTCCTATTCAGATTTGCATCACGTACGAGAATGAAAGTTGGCAGAGCATTCAGCTTCAACAAAACTCCAAGCAAATTGAAAAGAGCAATGTCCACAATGATGTCACCATTCGGCTCAACGAACAGCCTTACTCCAGCGAGCCAGCAACTTGCCCAAATGCGTTTAGCCAGTTGCAACAATATTAACGTTAGTTAAACAAAAAAAAATTCATTCATTCATTAATCAATCATTCTTATCTATTTTATTGTAATGAATTTTTTTTCTTAAATTAAGCTTTTTTCATTTTTACTAATCTGCATTTTTATTTCTACGCTACAGTTGCATCTATCTAAAACATTTTTAAATCGAAATATCAATACATACCACTTGATACACTACACCTATATATATATATAATAATTCAAAATCAATTGTAATTTATGATAATTGTATCAGAAATTAATCAATTATTATATATAATTTTGATTAAATAATCACTTTCTCACAGCTAAACTTTTGCTTTAAATACAACTACTCTTTAACAATTCTTTAATAGTTTAAATAAATTCTAATTTCTGACATGCTTAACAACTATATCAGGATGACTATCGTCATCTTACACGTAAGTCTTTCATACTTATTTTTCTTTCTGTCAAATATTCATGCATGCTTTTCCTTTGTGAACATTGTGGGTAAATTTTTCATCAAAAGTAATACTCTTGTGGGCCATATCGTTAATTTTAATAATTGATGTGGATAATCTAATTACGAAAGTACATTGCTAACAAAGAGTTATTTAAATAAGATAAAAAAAATATCTTCTAAATAACTTGAAACATGTATTATTCATTTTGTTACTAAAAACCTATTTAAATAACTCTTTTAGAAATTCATTTAATGTGTTGTAATAATAAATTTGATATTGAAAAATTGTAATTCAATAATTTTTTACCTTTTCTAGGAATTAGGCAATAATGGCACGGATTCGCCTTCCAGAGAAGACGTACTCGTAGCTCCAATGTCAGTTCAACCCACTCGAAAGGCAAAATGCAGTTCTTTAAGTATGGCATCATTAAGGAGGTTGTAATTTATTTTAATCCATAAAATTCTACTTTTAAAATCATCATATATCATAAATAATATGATCAAAAGTCAATATCATTCGTCCATATTACATTCGCTGTTATTTAAATTAAGTTAATGCTTTGAACATTTTAATCCTGATCGTGTGTGTGTTCTATGTTTAAAAAAAAAGATATATATTTTTTTTATTCATAAACGTCCGACGTTTGTAAAGACTAATTACAAGACTTGAAATTTTCCCATCAGTTTCTGACTTGTATTAGAATTAGCTTTAAGTTGATTCTGCTTGAAATTTAATACCGCTGTGAATATTCCGTGAATTGTGTTTCTTTAATCATGGTTAATTTTAAATGCGCTCAAAAGTCATTCATTAATTGACAATATTAGTGCCTTACTTTTTAAATTTGTATCATAGACTTAAGACTAGATTAAGCTTTGATTGAGAACTACATCATGATTCACATTGTAAATGCCAAATAACAATTTATTAATAATTCATAACTCTTTGCTTCCAAAACTGTTTAATAATCAATCTTATCATTTTATACTACACTAATATTCAATCGTATTTATAGTTAATGCTCAAACGAGATGAATGATTTGTTTAACATGAGTTCTTTATTCATCAACCCTCGTTTTTATTTATTAAAATCATTCATTACGACGTAGAAAGTTTTTTATTTAGGATCAATAATTCATTATATTTAACAAAATACATTTTTTTATTTCTTAGAAACTGTTCCGAGGAAATGATTCAAGATAAAGCGAATATTTAATGCCTAAAAACTAAACGAAAATAAATAAATAAATATTTTATAAACTTTTACCAATCCGAAAGCTTGAAAGTAAAATAAATAAACGATTGATAAAAATAAAATGAATCATTTAAAAACTAAAAATCGAATATTAAATGTATAGATAAAAAAAAAACAATTTTTCACCGATTGATTTTATAATTATTTAGTTCGATGTTTTTTTTGTAAATTATAAAATTAAATGTTGTATCAAAAATGTCAATAATATTTTTAGATGATAAAACATTGAAAGTTTATTTGTTAACGAATTATGATAATATTATCAATAACGAGTAGAAATAATATTGAAGTAGTTGATGAATAATGCATTTGGGCAAATTTATTATTGAAACAGTTTTGGTTTTGCAAAGAGTCAGTAACAACTTGGAGGGCTATTTAAATTTCAACATTTTATTAATGAATGAATTTAGGATGATGAACGATAATAGATAGACTCAAACAAAAAAAAAATTACTCCAGTACTATAAAAAAGATTTTCGGATAATTAATCAGTCTTTAAATTTACTTACTTTTTGCAAAAGAAAAGTAATTAATAATACAGCTGTACTGTAGATATTTAAAAAAACTGATGGAGAAAGACGTAACGTAAAAAAAAACAAACTATCATAAAATAATACCGAAATAAAGTGTTAGATTGGTTAATAATTATTTTAATACTATTATTAATTGATTTTAATATTGTAAATAGCACAAAAATATTTCCTAATTATTTAGAATATAATACATGTATATTTTTTATTATAAACATGAGAAAGATTATGAAATAATTTCATTTTATTAAAAAGATAAAAATACATAATCAACGAATATTTATATTGATCACTGTAATGGATTGTAAAAATATAAGATCTTTAATATGTAAATTTGCGAATACTATTTATTAATTATTCACTAATGTAATTATTAACTTGTCCAATATTCCCAACAGGAATTCTAATTATCTACCAATTAATTAATAAATGAAAACAAAAATCTTAGTAAAATAAATGCAGTAAAATTGGTAAAAAATGATAATTAACTAATTAAAATTTCATTGTATCACAGATTTACAAGATTCGATTGTTAAATCTTCCAATTCATTCACTTGTACAATTAGCTAGAAGTTATCAGCACCTTTAGTCAGTTCTATTTAAGTTTACTCAACGATAACATTTAGATGAACTCCACGGAACTTATATTGTCACTAATGAAACAAGATGTATCCGAAGGCAAGAAAATTGAATCCAATAAAAAGGGAACAAAAATGAAATATAAATTCAGGACAAAAAAAGTAAAATGTAGAAAAAGATGATATAAATTAAGGAGGTTCAATGTTCGTGAGAAAGACAAAAATGTTATCCGAATGGCTAGTAGATATACCTTACAGCTCCTCACATTGATTTTTACGGGGGTTGCGGGGTATTAGATGGTTGAGACACGAATGGAAGCTGCGACCTTCATTCTTACTCCACCATACCACTGTCTTTTTTATCATCTTTTCCTTTTTATTCCTAGTTTTTTACCATTATTCTTACCTAATACTTTCTCTCTTTATCCATTCTTCCTCTCCATTTATCATTGCCACTAAAAGGACAAGAATTAATCATTACAAACAATTGCGATACTCAATTAAATAATTTGAGGGATTGTGAGTCAAAAGAAAATAACAGTTCTTTTTTCCATGTTTTTATATTTATAGTAATAATTTTTTCGTTTTTGTTGTCAACGAATTACTTGTAATATCACGAATAATTTTTTTATAATATTAAATATTAGTATAAGAATTATTATTAATTATTATTAAAATAAGGATTATTATTTGTAAAAAAAAAGTTACTCTTTGGGATAATCTAATTCCACCAAAGTAATAAACTATTAATTACTTTTAGTTCTGAAGTTTGTTTTTTTTTTTAATTTCGTTAAAATGAATTTCCTCTTTACACGAATATTTTGAAGTAAAAATAAATTTATTTCTCACTTTAGCTAACATAAATGTAGCATCTCGTAATTTAAAAAAATGCATAGTGATGATAGCAATAAGTTGTGAGTTAGGATGAGATGGAAGAAATTAAGTAAATGAGGCGAAAGAGCAAAAAAAAGTGTTGGCTGAGTTACGAATTATTGGGGTAAAAAGTCTGCTTAGTTTCTTATCACGTACCACAGATTTTTATTTCCCTTGTTCTAAAAGACTCACACACACCCACATGTGTGCTGTAAAATAAAACATATATTATTGAACATCTTGAGATTTATTTTTATCTAATATTTTTTAATCTTTAATTACACTTTTTTTCAGAGGGTTGTATCACGGAGAGACAACGCAATGATATATCTTTAGAGAATAAAATATGAAACCTATAAAATTGATATGATAAGGAAAATTGATCGGGAATAAACGACTCAAGTATTTTTAAAAGTTATACACCTTTTTACGATAGGCGTGCAATATTCTTCGGCATTTTTATAAGAGGGATGTTATCGTTAAAGCGTAATAGCTAATCGATCCGTTGTGTCGACGCAGTTCGAGGCGCCGAATCGTAGACGCAATTTGTTTGACGTGTGATGATTAATTATCATCAACTGATCCTTTTCAATTTACTCTTTAATCAAAACTATTGAAATAGACATAGCCATCATTTCTGATGAGTTGAACAGTCGCTAATGATCATCAATTAAATATAATGTATTTATTATTGATTGAAATATATTTTGTTTTCAGTTATTCCTTATAAGTCATTAATCCTATTTTTATCTATTTAGAGAGAAAATTTTTTATTACGTCATTTATTACCTACATGCTAGGTGTAAAAGTTCATTGATGTTGATGTATTGAATATGATGTGTTACAGCCAAAATATATATTATGATGTTCCACCAATACCATTATTACAATTTATTAAATTACTATTTTCTTTTAATCTCCACATTCATTTTCATGAAATAAATCTGAATAATAAGCTACATTTCTTATGACGTATTAATACTAGAACATATCAATTGAAATATCTCTTTTCAACTCACACAATGTTAGCATGATATCATGACATAAAATTGAATCATTCATTAGTAACAATGGTCCAACTTTGAAGACAAAAAAGAAGGAAATGAATGCAACTTATGGTGCATCGTCCAACATCCAACAATGACATACTGATGGAGTTGATAAAATAAAAGATGTAATGTTGATTAAAAAAATGAATTCTTGAATGACTACTTCATTGATGAGATCTTATGATCTTTTGGAGTATAATACACTTGATGAGAACAATAAGAGCAAACTTTAGATGATAAAATTGATAGTAGTAAAGCGAAAAATAAAGTCAGCCGGTGAAATAGAACGATGACATTGCGCTTAGTCCTGCGCTTTGGATGCTGGAAGATCTTTCTCTCACTCAGCAATTTGGTCCTGCGCGAAGAAATATCCGATTCACCCTCCAGTCTAGAGAGCAAACTAACGTTAGAGTAGTGAGGGCCAAGCCGCCGCCATAGCCGCTTTCTAAGCTGGCTTCGAGAGTCTGTAAAATAATTACATTTTTTCACCGTTAACGTGCTCTTAAAAATAAAACAAAGTGTTTTTAATTTAGAGAAATTTGTAGTAAACATTGTGCTTTGATCATCATCATCAGTAATCAAGTGATTAATTGAAATAAAATAAAATAATAATAATGTTTTATAATAAGAGTAATAAGTACAAAAAATGTGTGATAAATACTCTCAGTTTGCTTGATAATTTTTATGGCAATCGATGCTCCAATATCAAAGTTATCTTTATTTAAAGATGCTCTAAGTAATCTTCGTAAATATCTAACAAATAAATGGGTTTTAGAACGCGCAAGACTCTGCAGTGGTTACAAAAGCAGAGCCAATCACGCGTTCAATGAATCCCGCCATGTCATAACCATTATAAACGTTTGAAAAGCTCTCAAAGTATCCAAAGATTCTTCTATACAATAATATGTGTTATGTGCTTCTTTACTATTATACAATATTTTGATTTATTTTTATCCAAGTGAAATGAATTATTTATTCAAAGTATTGGCGGCGTGTTCACCAAAAGCTAATGATAACTATGTTAATTTACTAGGCCCAATCATCAAGACAATGTGTTGGAAAATATTAACTGATTTTCAATTAATCAACACTTGGTTTATTTTTCAAAGAAGAAAAATATTGAAATCAAGTAAAAATATAATAAACTCCATTCTAATCATTTAGATTATTAGTTAGTTCTTTTTGCTAAAGCAACTTTCATCTCTCAAATAATACGTACTTTTCAATATGTGTTCTTTACAGTGAAATAAAAAAAACTCTTTTATGGACTCGAAACTGAAGATGAGGTATATTTGATGTTCAAGTAAGTATTAAATGATGGAATGTGATATTTGAGAAGGAAATAAAATAATCAGTAAATGTTATATTTTTATTTAAGGATCTTGTTAAGTCACTTGGGAGTCTTTGAACGTCTGAAAAAGTATGTCATAGATTTGGGTCATAAAAAAGCATTAACGTATATTTGTTGGCTATAAAAGGGGATTAAAAAAATCTAGAATGAAAATATATATGTATTAGGGTTTTATAATAGTCAGTAATAATTTTATATTATTTAATTATCTCTTTTTATGTACTTACACTAAATATTGCTGCAAATTTATGAATAATATTCAACATAACCAATATAAATAACACATTCTCCATAAATTTTGAGCCAAGAATTTTTTTTGATTAAAAATCTAATAAAATCATTGCCTTCAATGCTTTTTAATCTTCATTGTTTCAAAAAAAACAATCATTCATAAGTGTTGGTAGTCGTCAATTGTTGATCTTTATTATTTTTCGTCCAAAACATAGATGCATTAACGTGTGTGTAACGTTTGAATTCGAATATTGTGCTTGAGGCTATAAAAATTGTATGGCTGACTACAGGGCAACACATACTACTCGTTTGAGATTAAAATTTTTGTGACAAATAATGTAATTAAACTTGTTACGTAAATTTATAACCATTCCAATGCAAATTTATTAGCATGTCGTATTAGTTTATGAAAAATCTAAATTGTTTATATATACTGATTTGATTAAAATCACAAAATTTATCACATTTTTATTAGCAATTAATAGCATGTAGAATGTTGAGTGTCATTTTCAATGATAAATTACACTAAAATGGATTCACTTTAAAATTCATATCACGTACATAAACAAAACTATAGCATTCCTTGATTCTCGTGGCATGACTCTACTATACAACACGTGTTTGACATGCATCAATGTTTAAACTATCAATAGAATTTGTAGAATGCCACTAATCTCTTCTTGCTAAACTCTTTAAGTCAAAAATCGATTTATTCGGTGTTAACCTAGAAAAAAAAAAATGTTACTTTGAAGTCCTCTAATTAAAAATTCTATTTTTGCGTTTACTTGACCTAATTAACTGACAAAATGGCGATGTATGTTTCTGTTTAAATAAACTTATTTATCAATGTTTTTATTATTATTATCATTATTATTTCTATACACCACAGGTTTCTTTTTCGTCACGAATACTCCGAATGATGTTTTTTTATAATTTTATATTGTGTTGGTGTACATGGCGGTGGATAGTAACGAATCAGAAAAATGATGGATGTCTCACATCAAAAGAGATGGAAAGTTAAAATGAGAAAGCATATATAGAGAAAAGCCGGCATGACCGCCGTAAGCTCTCTTTCTCGTACCAATATGAAGAGATAGAATATGTGTGTGTGTGTGTGTGAGTGTGTGTGTGAGTGTAGATGTATATATGTGTGAGAGAAAGAGAGATATGAGTCGGGGTGAATTTAGACTGGGACATCGTTGTGGTCGCCATGGTAACTCGAGAGCTGCTGCTGCTTCCCCTAGTGGCGCGGACGACCGACTCCCAGAGAGAGCAAGGAATTTCCGCGACCATTTTATATACTTACGCACGACTAAGCTTATGGAGAATAGAAAGAATGAATAAAATTTTCAATAATGATAACAGAAAGGCTATACGCCGATAAAAATAAAAATACAAATACCAATATAACCGTAATAATGAAAATACGACAGCTTCAAACACCAATAGAAGCTATGAAAATAGTAATTGCCGTAGAGATACTAATAAAATTCATATTAAAAATTAGAATTAATATCAAAGAGTAATGAAAAAGTTGATTGCTATGTGAAATAATGATGATGTTGATGAATGTGTTGATGGATTACATGCATGTCAAGAGATGATTGATCTTGTAATATCATTTTTCAGATAAAAGAAAATTGCTTATGCAAGCGAGCAATCGAGAATATCCGAGTATCACAACGCATGGGAAATGAATTGCTAGCACATCATGGACACTTGTTGCTCGAGCGAGTCGTAAGAGATCGTAGTAAACAACCGCGAAGAAGAGGAACGAATGTAAGAAGAGGATATGAAAAACTAGGAAGGAAAAAGCTGCCGTTTATTATAAGAAACCAACAATAACACTGGTAAATAATCTCAACCATCAATTTTCTAAAGACTTATTTATAAATTTTATTTTTATCAAAAAGTTTATTGCATTATTTCTAGGCCTGTTTAGTAGTCGGGCGTAGAATAATTAAATAATTCTTCCACGAGTGTTGATCTTGAAAGCACACAATGTTGAAGCAAAGGTCATTGACATCAATCCAGCGGTGACATTAGATTGTGTAGGGTCCAATGATTGGACAGAGTAACTTTTTGATAAACAAACGTAGCTGTGAGTTAATAAATAGACGAATAAAAATTTATAATGATGAGGTGAAATGAATGGGTTATCGAGAGGATTGCGGTGAAGAAGCGGCTCTTGGTATCACGAGTGGCCGTAGAGAAGGTGGTGACCAGTTGAACTCTAGAAGTGAGAATCAGGTGGAAAAGGATTATTTCAACACGTGGAGGGACGCGGCTACGGCGGCGGCTGCGCCGACGACCATCAGAAGGCTGGATTACCTCCGTGGAATGTCTTCGGGCGCCAAGCGGCTCATGCAGTCGCTGAGGGGCCGTAGCGGTGTAAGTGCTAGTGATCAAAGTGCACATGTGAGAAATGATTGCTCTGCTGGTAGAGATACAGGAGCATCAAGTACTAGTGCTACACGACTTTGCTATTATGACAGTGGTCATGAGCTAGATGAGATCTCAGTCGTAGGTGGCGCCGTCACTCCTACTACTCCTTGTCATTGTTCAGGTAACAAGTACGGAAGTGGACAAACTTTGTACAGCATTGCTACGTCTGTACTACCAGTACCTACTTCTATTCCTGTTGCTTCATCCGCAATAACTTCAACTCCAAGAAGCATTGCCACGTCTGTAGGTAAGTCTAATTATTTCATTTTTGTTTTACTTAAATCCCTTTTTCTTTTGGTTTCTTCTTTTTATTTTTTTTATATTTTTCTTTTATTTCTAGCTTTTATACTTCCAGAGTCTTTACACTATCTCATTTCATTATATAAGTTGAGTGAAGTTCGTATAAATACTATGAAGGGAAAAGCAACATCTCTCATTTAACTGAATTTCCACAGTCTACTTTTGGCCAAAACATCGTTCTGCTTCTCTGCGTGTTCGAGTGACAGAGGCTAATCCAATTAAACACCAACTCGATTCTATCTCTGACAGTGTTGAGTTCCTGGGGTGGCTCTCTCATTTTCTCATGGGTTTAAACTCGGTTTTATTTGTCACCCGATGATTTTAGTTCAAAAGAACTTAATAGCATATATTAAGAATCTAATGATGCTTAAATTATAATATTTCTATTAATTCACATAACATAAATATTTCTTTTTTTTTTTTTTTTTTAATTTTAAGAGGAACAAAAAATTTGCGCATTGTAGGGTTACATGGATACATTTCATTGATTATTTCAGCAATTCGCTGGACCAGTGCCCAATGATAGGCCTAACTTTATCGATGGATCTCACGGTGAGATTACCCGTTGCGTTTGGCTATCTGCCAAATATCGATCCTTGCTTTACACTTTTTTCTGCATCCTATCGAACCTGTGATCAGTTCGATGCTGATTCAACTTGATACCAATCCTCAGAAAAAATAGCCAACTTTCAATCAAGAAAAAAAAAATAAATCTATGTATACATGAACTTCCTGGAGATTAGATTATTTAGTATATACACAAATTACGAGCAATATAGGCGAAGAAATTTTCATCCTCTCTACTAAATTTACGTAGATGTAATTATGTAGAGTATTTACGTAAACAGGATTCAATCTCCTAGCTTATTAATGTTCGATATCCGTTTATATCAAACTACTTCTCGAAAATTAAACTCAAAATTCATGATGTGTTTTAGGTCAGCCATCAGCCAGCAGCTTTCCGGGTTTAGCTGGCTGTGAAGACAGTGACAAAAGAATTGGCAATTCTAAAGCTGACATCAAGCACAGAGGTAGAGATGATGATACTAAAAGTGTTGAAAGCACCATTTCTAGGTCGAGACAGAGTCTCATGGATCTTGTGGGTAATAAACTGATGGGTAGACCTTCAAATCATCGCTATTACCATCAACATCATTATCAGCAACATTCACAACACAAACAGGAACGTTTGCGTCAATCACAACAACGACAGGTTGGTTAAATGAATGTGTTCCAGTTAACAAGTACACTATTATTAAGAAAAACATTTTAAATAGTTAAAATAACATGAATATCTTGATATTAGCAGAGAATCTGATAGCTATTAATTTTTTGTTCATAATTGTAACAATGTTTGATCTCTTTTATTAAGCTACATTGATAATTCTGGCTTTGTTCGAGAAGAATTGAGTTGTTTCAATTATATTAAAAAATTTGAAACGAATTGAGATGTCTATCATCAAGATTTTTTATTTATTTTTATTAAAAGTTCAACTGGAGCTTTCATAGAGGAAAAATGAAATTTGTAACATTTTTTAAAGCTGAATAGAGAAACTTTTTATTCTATTCATTTGTATCGTTTCATTTATCATCCATTGTTCAAATGATAAAAAAAAAATTTTTCTCCTATCCTAATAATGTAGATGTTAAACATCAGATATATCATTTTTTAAAACGAACATATTTATCTTACAATAAAATGATAACCAGAGTAAATTACGTTTATTAACTCAGCCATTAGCCTCAAATGCATGAAATAATATGCAGACTTAATTTAATTTATTACTTCAATCTTAAGTTAAATATTTAAAATGTTTCTTTTTTTTTTCTAAATATAACATTGTGTATATCAATAAATTATGACGATTATTAACAATTACTAATAACATATTTCAGATTTACTTTGTTTCGCAGAGACACTCTGGTTCTTCTCATGACTCTTTGCACGGCGCGTATGTAAATCGTGGGGCAAGTGAACTCGACCTCAGTCGCAAGTCAAAGAGGAAGGATCAGCTGCGAGGTAAGTTAAAATTTCCAAATGTCGGGAGCTTAAGTTCTTCGAGAGAGGTGTCCCATCTGCGCAGTCTTGCTTCAACGAATCATTTGAATGGTAACAGCAGTTGCAATGGTACTGAAACGTGAGTGGTATGACAATTTTGATAGTCTCATGATTATTATCTTGGATGCATCCGAAGCAAAAGTCATTTATAATGTCATAGGAGATATACAGCACAACAACAACAACAGCAAAGAGGAAGTAGAGGATATCCAGGGCAACCAGGAACACGCGGCTTTCGAACTGGTGCACCAAATTGGTCATTTGTCTTTGACCCAGCTGGACGCTTGAGTTACTATTGGTCTATGGTTGTTTCACTAGCATTTCTCTACAACTTTTGGGTCATCATCTATAGGTTTGCCTTCCAGGAAATAAATGGTCAGTCATAGCTCAAGATTTTGTTTTATTACTCTTCCTTTATGAAGTAAACTCACACAACAACAAATAATATAAATCTATATTTATTTCATTTGTTTAATTTTACTTCATTTTATTTTTGTAGATAAAACCCGATTGGTGTGGTTCTGCCTTGACTACTTTTCGGATTTTCTTTATGCAGTAGATATAGCCTTTCATTTTCGTACGGGTTATCTCGAAGATGGGGTATTACAGACTGACGCTATCAAATTAAGAAATCATTACATGAACAGCACTACTTTTTACATTGACTGTCTGTGCCTGCTACCCCTTGACTTTTTATACTTATCAATAGGATATAACAGTATACTACGAAGTTTTAGACTCGTTAAAATCTATCGGTAATCTAATTTTACTTTATTAAACTTTATTTAATAAATTTTATATTATAACATGATATTTTTATATGATATCGGACAGGTTTTGGGCTTTCATGGATAGAACTGAACGACATACTAATTATCCAAATTTATTTCGATCCACGTCTTTAATTCATTATTTGCTGGTGATCTTTCACTGGAATGGGTGCCTCTACCATCTTATATCTAAGAACAATGGTTTTGGGAGCAAGAATTGGGTATTCAACGATTCAGAAGCAGCAGATGTAGTGAAACAGTATCTGCAGAGTTATTATTGGTGTACTCTTGCCTTGACAACAATAGGCGATCTGCCAAGGTATTCATCATTTAATGTTTCAATATTTACAATGATTATTTAATATTCAATCGATCTTAGTACTGCTTGTGTCTATAACTCATATTTAATTTATAGTCGTTTCGATGTTTCCAGGCCACGAAGCAAAGGCGAGTATTTGTTTGTCATCATTCAGCTTCTGTTTGGTTTGCTTCTCTTTGCGACTGTTCTTGGCCATGTTGCTAACATCGTTACATCGGTCAGTACAGCTAGGAAGGAATTTCAAGGTACACATACATATTTAACGAATATCAATATCTTTTACATATTTTTTATTCTTTATAGATCTATGTAAATTATATTGCATAATATGTTTGGATATCATGTTTGTTAATTCAATTACAAAATACATTTCATTACTTTTCAAGATTGAAATAAATTTACATTATGATATAAGCAAAATATTGATTTTGAATCAAATAATGCAATGAAATATGCTTCGATACATATTTAATTGATGAATAATTAATAACGTCAACTGATTAAAGTGTGGTTTTGGATTGAAACACAATAACCACATTATTTCATTGTGAAAAAGAAATGTTTATCTAAAAATAATATTAAATTAAAATCAGCAAAGTATTAATAATCAGTGGTTATTTATTATAGTGATGAAAAATGAAATTTTGATGTTAAAATAAGGTTTGTAAATAATGATATTTTATTTTAGAATCAAGTGAGATTCAAAAATAGAATAAAAATTTAGATAGTTATTCAGCAAAGATGCGAAGTAAAATATATTTTGTTGACGTCGGAAAATCGCGAAGAATGTAGTAGGAGTAAAGGAAAGAAATAGCTCGAGGCAAGTTGAGGATGAAGCAATCCCCTCGTGCTACAGGATAATTTCGAGATATATCTCGTTGAATATTCGAGGAACGTAAGCTCTCATGAGAAAAGTACAACGACCCACCAACGTAGTATCACGGGTGTAAAAGGAAGCGTCATAATTTAAAGCTAATAAACGATTTAACCGTTATTACTTTTCTCAAGTAGTATTTTATAATTAATTATTCTATTATTTGATAAATAATTTATTCTTTCAACCGATCTTGAAAAAATTAATCAATTTATTTATTCAAGTACAAATATTCTACTTTCAAGTTCTAGTAATAAGCAGTTTTATACACTTCGAATAGCAACATCAAGTGTAAGGAAGAAAGTTCAGATATTTGCATTGATTTTGCAGATGCTTGCGAGTATTCAAGAGTTTAGAAACTAATGAACAACTTGATTTGAGGCACTCAAACTTAGAGATAAGCTATGCTCGAGTTATATCGATTTATTTCACAATATAATTCATTAAGAGATTGACAATAATAAAATAAGTACAATCAAGTCACACTCTTGAATATATTTTTCACTTTGATTAATTGAAAATCATGTCGAGTATTTATATTTACTGATAAAGTGATTGTGAAAAAAAATTCTTCCTAGTCTATTTTCATCGTTAATCAATAGCGATATATTTTTAACTAAATAAAGTACTGTGAGAGAAAAAAAAATATTATTGTATTGAAAAATATCTAAAATTTTGTCATTTCCATCAAATTACATTCAAATATCAGAATTTTCTGACGTGTACGTTATACTATAACTGATTTGGTGCGCATATAGAATAAATTTAATGGAAAGCAAAAATTTATTGATACTTGAGAAAAATGACGCTGGGGAGAAAGATGATGTCTGATATTTCAATTTAAATTGAACTTGTTGGACTTTATGACTATAATCTATATGTTGGCGTGCAAGTGTCATAATATATCTAACAACTCAAATTATATATCTTAGAATGCACATTCAAGAGGGTGTATAAACCGCTTTTGCAGAATAATTTATCGCTTAGTAGCGTGACGTATAATGAGGATTATACAAGCTTTGACGGTTATAGTTTCAACCTTTAAGTAATAACCCATAAAACTGTTGGTGTTATGGAGTCCTTTTTTTATGATTATAAGTAGAAAAACTTGTTAATAATAATAAATATTTTTTAAATGATACGTAGATTGATTTCCAATATTTTGTTGTATTTAATGTTATGAAAATGAGTAATTCTAAAGTAATGTAATATAATTGTGTTATCAAAACAATTATCACAAGGGTAACTACTTCCATTATCATTTGAACACCAATTGGTACTAGACCAAAGTACCATGTTAAAAGATGCTATATAATTGATATAACGAATGTATAAAATATTAGCTTTAATTGATTATTAATTGTAAATGGAATTTTTCAGCAAAATTAGATGGCGTAAAAACCTACATGAGGATGCGACGAGTGCCTAATCACCTTCAAATAAAAGTAATCAAGTGGTTTGACTACTTATGGCTGACTCAAAAGTGTTCAGATGAAGAAAAGGCTGTGAGCTGTTTGCCCGGTTAGTATTTATCAGCCTGTTACTATTCATGAATGTACATCGATTAATATTTACTCTAATACTTCATGTCTGAAGTGCGAACGAAATTGAATTTGATGTGTAGTTAGAGCTTGTGGTTTTGTTTAAATTTGTTATCATGGTCTATTTGACAAAGTTATGTCACGACAGGATTTGAAAATTTATACATAATCTGAGATATCAACTGTGTACACTCATAGCTCTCTAACGTTAAATGGTCTGACATTTCGATTTACTTGTATTTCAGATAAACTCAAGGCGGAAATTGCTATCAATGTACATTTGGATACATTAAGGAGAGTAGAAATATTTCAAAACACAGAGGCAGGATTTCTTTGTGAATTGGTGCTAAGATTGAGGCCTGTGCTATTTTCACCTGGAGATTATATTTGTCGAAAAGGTTTGAATCTTTTTTAAATATACATTTAAAGAATTTATTGGGTGAGACTAACTTCTCCCTGATTTCTTATTCTTATCACTAAATAGGCCAAAGAGTTAAATGGACCAAAAGTTAAATAAAAGACATTAACGAACCTCTATGTGATTTTGACAAGGTTACCTAACTTGTTACAATCAGTTTAATCTCTTAAGTGCGGAAGGGAAACTTTTATTTTGTGTTAACAAAATGTTCTATCCATATAACATTCAATTAGTACTAAGTAAACTACTAAAATTAGCTATAAGATAAATGAAGTTTGAGGAGCAAACAATTCTCATCAGGATAACAATTGAATAATTCTATACAATGAATAATGAGCTGTGATAATTGACATGAAATAATGCTTCTGATGATGAATTTCAGGTGAAGTGGGCAAAGAGATGTACATAGTTAACAGAGGTCGTCTCCAGGTGGTAGCAGAAAATGGAAAGACAGTATTAGCAACGCTAAAAGCTGGATCATACTTCGGGGAAATCAGCATTCTCAATATGGGGACCGCAGGTAAAGAGTGCGGTAAATATTCCAAGCAGCCAGGGGGCCTGTCAAAGCCACGAGTGCTGTCTCCCTCGTATTTCATTCACGATCAGTCGATCCATCTTTCACGTTTCACGTTCCTACACTCGTCGTTCAGCAAGACGTCGAGAGATCGGGTATGAGTCGATCGGTAACTACTACCGGGAACGTTCTAGTTCATTCTTCTATACCAAGCTTTCATTTCATCCAATTCCAATTCTCTTATTTATTGGCAACAGTTTTTTTTTCTTTTCATCATTCAATTTTTAATTCTTTCGGATAAAATTAATCACGTGTATTTCACATTGAAAATTAAACTAGAATCTGAATAATTTTCAATTACCTATCAAGGTATCTGATAACAATGGAAGATTTTTTTGGTTGAATTTTTTTTTTCGCTAATGGTGAAAGAATTTTTTTTTTTTTTATTCTCAATTTGGAATAATCGATTTTTCTTTTATAATTTATCCTCTGAATATTTATCAACTCATTCCATAAATATTTTTCTTTAGTTTATTATTATTTATGATCAACCTTCTCCTCCCATCTTTTCATCTCGTTCTCTCGGCCACAATTTTCATACACAGAATTCAATCGATGAAGATGAACTGGCAGTTTTAAACATCCTGTAATCTCAATTCACATCTTAAAGGTTGTATAGTAATTCATAGACAGTTTATCTTCATCAATGTCACTTTTCTAGGCTTTTTTCACATTTTCACTTTCCCTTTTTAGAATTGATGCTATACAGCTCGGCTATTTAATTAGGGACACGCTAAAATTTTATCATTTTTTATCGATGCTTGTTGGATATACAGTATTCATTATTTATATATTATTATAATTAATGTTTTATATATTTATATATACATATAAACAAAAAAAAAATATTCAATATCTTTTATCTAATCTCACTATTCTTCAAATTGAATTGCACTTCTATATTTTCAATTTTGATCCACGATTTTTATATATATTATTATATTTCAAATCTCTCTATGTCACGATAAAAATATTTTAGACTTTTTCGAATTAATGAGTAGAAATTTTTCAATTATTTGAATGCGTGCAACTAATGGAGATAAATTTTATATTGAAATTAGCTAAAAGCTTCTTTTCAGTTTTATTAATATAGAACTATTTCTTCATTCAGGCGCAAAATTTATTCATTGATGATATTTTTTTCCTTTTGTCATTTGCATAGATTTATTCAAATTAAAATCAGCCACTTCAATTTGTTAAATATTTTTATCGTAATTAATATTTAATAAATCACTGTAGTTTAATTATTGTTTAATCGCTGTATTTATTCCTATTAATATTTAAATACTAAAAAATTTTGCCCCTGAATGTATTTTTGTAGTCACTATGTTATATATATACGTATGAAGTAGAATCATAAACATATTATATGCATTTGCTATTTAGTAGTGTTGGGTATTTCAATTAAATATTTCATAGAAAGCTGATGGAAAAAAAATCTCCATGCAATGGAAAATCGAAAAATGATAATCGACATACCATTTCGGTACGCCGGACTTGGTACATCGATAACTGATCGGAATTATTTTTACAAGGTGAGATCTGATAGGTGAAGCGATGCGAGGCTTGAAGCTGCCACTCAAAATGCTCAATGAGTATCGGCATTTGGATATCGAAGAATCATTTCCGCAATGTCCATTTGCATATCTCGAATATATAGTTGATGTCTGATATCGATAAAATTGGCCCAAAAAAGAAATCCAGTTAAAAAGTAGAATAATAAATTTCAAATCTAGGAATTCATTTAAACAGTTAGAATCGAGATATGTAATAAACATCATGTTTATCCCCCGATAACCGATAAATGGCTACATTATCGTAGGTAATCGACGAACAGCAAGTGTACGTTCCGTTGGATATTCGGATCTCTTCGTACTAAGCAAGAAGGATATGTGGGATGTGCTGAAGGAGTATCCAGCAGCAAGAGTACGGCTTGAGGCGATTGCTGTCAAGAGACTTGAAAAGTACAAACGTGATCCACTTGAAAAAGGTACTATTACGATTATCATTAATCGTGTTTATATAATTAAATATACCATTATTAATGGCCATTAACATTTTACAGCTCTCACTCCATCTAAAATTGAACCGTCTGTTCCAGCTGCATTAGCAAGGTGCGCTAGTACACCAGGTTTGATTGAATCAAGAGGACAAATACCTCTAGAAGATATGTGGGTTTCACCTGTCGAATTACGAACACCTAATTCTTTGTTATCTCCTAGTCCGAGTCCCATTACCGCCTCTTATCAGGGATTGCGACCAGGTGAAACTGGAGACACTGCTGCTACTGGAGTTGTAACGTCCACCCCGAGAACCGTAGATAGTCCAATGAGTGCGACAAGTAGCGGAAGAAGTAGTGAGGATCAGACGGCACGGGCGCCTCATTCAACAATGACACAACCATCAATTGGTCCACAGTCAACTCATTCAGGTGAAGTGTTTTAAATCATTAACTGAAAATTCATTCAAAAAATCCTATAAAAAAATTTTGCTTTTGTTTTTTAGGTATGACATGTAATAGCATGACTCAATTAATGTCAGAAGGTGCAGCGACGCCTTTACTTCGAGTAAGTAGTCATGAAGTTCTCTTAGCAGAAATAAAGCGTCTTCGAGAAAGACTGGTATGTTTGGAGAGTGAAAATGCAGCTATGAGTGTAAAATTAAATCAACAACAGTGGGAAGTAGAGCATAGACTTGCGGAAATCGAAATGCAAATTTGTGGTGCTAGTTCAACATCAAGTGTTGAAGATAATGAGCGAAATCGCGAGAGCATTATTTAACGAGAAGTTTGGCCGCGGTCAGAGCGCGGCGAAGTTAAAATGGATCATCTTCGCATGTATATTGAGGACACTAACACGGCACCTACCACTCCATGTGGTTTATCGATTGGTAGTCCAAGTCAACGGTTTTTTGATAGCGAAAGTGATAACGATGATCATCAACAATATGGTACATGCAATGGCTACAATTCACATCCCGGCAGCAAATCCAATCTTCTCCTCTGTATGCAGTGTGATTTAGAAGCACGATCATGTTCTTATCGACCACGAATAGTAATCGACAAATCTGGCAAGTCAGTCGAAGATGAACGAGCTATTAGATGTGAAGAATGTTTTACAGCTAAACTGCAGTCGTCTTCTGATGATTGCCAATGCATGCATTGTGACTATCCAATTCGTGAAGAAGCAGATTTAATTTGCTTTCGGTGTGAAAATGAAGAAGAGCAAACGACTGAAGAAGAAGGAGGTGTCTTTTGTTCTAAATGTGAAGAGCCAAGTACTGAGACAACAGAAAGTCCAGGACAAAATGGCTCTGGTACTCAATTAACTTCTTCATCAAGTGAAAATGGTCGCTATCCTATAGACGCGGTTGTAAAAATTCAAGTTAATGATAAATTATTAGATGATTCTGATGACACTAACGATGAATCGAGTATCCTAGTCAATCAAGAGATTGGAAATATTGCTGCCAATCGTCTCTCACCAATCGTCGAATATATGCAGTCAGATAGTAATTATGAACAAGAGGATGAGAATCAATTAGATGAATCCAAAATACGGTAGTTCTTTCATTAAAAAAATTTTTATATAGTTATATTTCATGTGATTGATATCATTGTCACTTAAATCTGTCAATTGAAACATAAGACTGTCATTAATCTGTAATATTCATTTATCACTAAATTCGTCATGTATTTGCAGTGTTCTTTTTAATGTAAAGAAATTAATAAATTAAATTTCTTTGGCTTTTAAATATAAACTTTCATGAAATATACATAATTTTTTAGTGAAAAAACTACCTTGAATAATGAACAAGATGATGTTAACAAATAAATAAAAAACTAGTGCTTTTTTTGTAAATATATATTAAAAACACCGTAGCCTTATTAACCACATTTTAATACGGAGAAGTCTAGTAGTTTCTTTAAGGATATATGAGAAACATACTGATGACGCTCAAAGAAAATTTATTTGATCGCACTGTAAATAGTAAACTGCCAATAATAATGTGAATTAAAGGAAAATCTAAAAAAGTAATGGAAGAAGAAACTTTTTTTTGATTTTTTGCATGAATATTAATAAACTTCTTAAGTGTAGAGTATATGAATTTCTGAGAATTAAATTGAGCTGTAGTCGGGTGACAAAAAACTAATGGAGTAAATAAATAAAAAAAAAAAAAAAAATACGTGAGAGGGTAAATAGTAAAAATTGCAAACGAAAAAATTCGATGCAATTTTTGAATTATTTAAACACGACATTTGGCTCGTGTTCGGGACCAAGAAATGCCTGAATTCGCAAATATAAATCTTTAGGTCTACTCTGAATGAGTATTGACTATTGTCAGCATGAATAATCGGTCCATCAATTTCTTTTCAATTAATAATTAAATCATTAAACATTTATCATTCTCCCTCTGACATATTCTGATAAATATTTCCAATTTACTTCTTTTAAGAATAATCGTATAGATAAATATGTATAGATATATATAAATGAAAGAGATGTACATTAGTTTTAAATTAAGAAAAATGGAGGAAGACAGATGATTTGAAGACATGATGAAATATACTTGAAAATAAATCAGTCATTGTGACAAATATAAATTAAGCCTATCATCAATGCATACATATTTGAATGTTTTGTCTGGTGCATCTAATTAAATATAATAAAAATCAAGTAATCTCATTGCAATAATTATTAATTAATAATAATTAAGATTAATAAATACGAGTGATTCGTCAATGAAATTTCACGCCCCCAACAATTGGCTAATATCTATATGATGAATCGAGTCGACTGCCTTTTATTATACAACGATTATTAATAATTTTTATTAAAAAATAAGTAAAAAAAAAAAAAATTAAAAAACGTATAGCTAACTTAATCAAATTTTTTTAGATTGGTTCGACTAGAATATTTCTCACGCATTTCTGATTGTAATGAATTTTTTTTTAATTATTTACCATAAAAAATGTATAATTCTACTGCCATCTTATATAGGAAATAAAAAAAAAAGTTTTTTAGTCAGTATCAGAGGCGATTAAAAAACAATGTACATAATTGATGCTGTAGACCCATTACATAATTGAATATACATGAGAACGAGAGATCAATTATATTGCGAGCACATTTTACATTCGTAATTAATTGAATACAAAGCACTAATTGAATGTATGTCTATTCTAGAAAATTAAATAATAATATTCATAACAACAATAATAATATTTATAACAAATATTAATTTAAATAGAAACGAAGAGACTAAAAATACGTGTAAATCGAAAAATCCATTATGTAATTATATCATATTCATTTAATAATTTAATGATTAAACGAAAAAAATGATGAAGAAAAAAATTATCAACGATTAGTCATAATTTTTGTGCAGTTGAAATGATGAATAGCTATGATGCAGTGAATTAGTGGCAGTAATTTTAACAGTTAAATCATTAAAACGTTGGGAGCGTAAGATTTTGTTTGATTGCTTGGAGACATCGCTCGATCATCAAAATGATCAGTCAAGTTATTAAATTACCAAAGTTTCAATCAGACGAATAGGAATTGTGTGAAAATAAAAAATATTTATTTCAAATATTGGTTGGTAGTTGTTTGAAAAAGTTTAACTCGATGATTTATACCAGATAAAAGGAGTTAAAACCAAATGATTAAAAGTTAATAAATTATTTATAATAATATTTATAAGAAAGAACTTTTAGAAGATGATTTAATTTATTTTTATTTCTTATTATGATATCTAAGAGATTTATTTTTTAATAATATTTGTTCTCAGTTTTAATAATAAACGTGATACAGAGTAATGAATTGATAAGTACATGAATGGAAAAATATTAGATACATCATAATTCTCAAGAGTTAGTGATTCTCAAATGTGTTAAAGAATGAATATAAAAACTTGAAAAGTAAGAACTCTCACGGTAGTTTATATAAAAATAAATGTAAGGATTACACTTCAAGTGTGTAATTTTCATTGATATAATTCATTGGATTGTTAATTCAAGAATCAATCATTATATTTCATTATCAAAATAAATCAATAAATAAAATAATCATGAAGCGTGTACAATGATTGGTGATTTATTACTCATTAAAACAAAATTTGCATTTAATGTATTGAATTATTAATTTTATTAAGAAGTTTATTAATGTTGTAACACTTGAAATTTTTTTGCATTTATATATATAAAGAAAACAACTTGTATGTAAATATATATGACGCTCTTGAAATCGATTCATCCTCCATACTTCATAATTATAATCAAATTATACAAAAACGAGATGTGCAAACGTTAAAAATTTCTATTATAATTATCATTTTCATAAATTGATTCAATCAATATCACACAATAAATATATCGATTATTTCATCTACTGTTAAGTGTTTGAGTAATAATAAATTTGTTATTATTTCAATTACCATTACTACTACATATTGCATCGATAGACATAAATGCCAAATGTGTTATTCAGTCTTCCTACATATTGCTTGATAAAATTAGTTATATTATCAATAATGAGAAACCAATCTAATAGATAATGTATAATCGATTTTTCTTTATTGACACTTTTTATCTCGAAATATAAAAGATTAAATGTCAAATTAATGATATTGTATTTTATCATTTGAACAGCATTTATATGATTTTATAAACTTGATCAAATCTTTAATTAAAAATTCATTTAATTATTTATCCAGTCATTGATATTTTTTTAACGACATTACCAAACCAAGATTTAATAGAGGTCATTGATTTTTGAAAGAAATTTTGTTTTTTTGGACAAGGTTCTATATCATTTACTGAAGAACGATAATTATTCCAAAGCTTTAGAAGATTCACACAAACTGTACCTCCTCCTCGATTAAATTGCGTATCCTAAAATAATAATATAAAAATCATTCTTAATTGTAGATATATGAAAAGATCATTTGTTTTTAATCGACAATTTATCTTTAATGGATTAAATTTATGACAAAATTAATTGTTGAGTTAATCATAAAGATTACCGCTCTATTGATATCTCCAATGCAGACCCAATTTCGTTGATGCTTATTACTCATAGCCACAGCCCATTTGGAATGATCACGAGTGCTTTTAAAATCGATATTGATTTTATTTAATAATATAGATTGCACATTATAGACCCTGCAAAAATTAATTTAAACTGATTATTATTGCTAATAAACCACACCATTATCAAATTAATTAGCGTTATTAATACCTTGATTCATTGCATTCGGAGGGTAACTTTCCTCGACCATTCAACCATGTTTCTGCTAATAAATCGGATTGCAGTTGTGGAGCCACAAAATCATCATAGAGATCTAAATGAAATAATTCATTTCTGTTCATTACACTCATCCAAATAAATTCAATTCATTTCCAACAAGGGAAAAAAATTTAATAATATATTTTATTATACCTTTTTGCCATTTATCACTCTTAGCAAAACTAATAAACTCCAATCCTTGACTTGAATGAATTTCTTTTTTATGATAATAAGGAGGATTTTTTATTCGTATAGCTTTAGAAGCATTTAAAAGAGCTGGATATCGGGTAGTTAAATCTTCAGGCATATTATGTCGATATGGGATTACTTGGTTGTAAATTAATAATTGACCAACGGTATCCATCTGATCTGCATTCATCGAAATGCAGAGAAAACTTTGTCCATTAGATTTTCCAGAGTTTGGATACAAATACTCGCCATCTGGTATATCATTAGTATCATTTTTGAAGTTTTCGAGACTGTGTTTTTTTCTTTTCTGTTCTCCAGACAATGGAGAAGGAGGATAATTAGGGACACTGTGGATAAGCCAAAATCCTTGATGTTCATCAGTCATCACAATACCTTTTGCATGGCCATATCTTTTAGCAACATTTTCATTTGGAGCTTGATCATTGTACATGATCCATCCTTTTGTTGATGCAATATTCTAAAATAAATGCTTGATAATATTTATTCAAGTTCGTAGAAAAGCTGTCAGTACAAATGCTTTATTGTTTAAGTACTCACATCTTTATATAATAAAAATAACGTCTTGCCTGGTACCGAGTCCTTTGATCCAATTTCCTTTTTTGATAATTGCCAGCCGAGGTCTATTGTTTTGTTAGTGATATAAAGGTAAGCTAGACCTTTTCTAATTAATGGCTCACTGCTTTCCGCAACTTTTGGTAATTTGTATAAAACATACCTGGGAATCATATAGACATATTGATATCTTTATCCTCGAAACATACGTCAAAGATGAATTTGCATAATTACCAATCAACTGAATCTCCATTTTCGTCTTTACATTGTAAACTATTCGTATCACTCTTATTACTATGAATATTTAAAATTATTATTAATATACAAAAATATAGATGTGTTGCGTACATTGTTAGAAATGTGTGTCAATGAAGCATCGATCAAATTTAAAATCGATAATTTCAACTATCGTGGCGAAGGTTTTGATATTGTATCTTATTTACATTTCATTTTTTCTGTTGATCAAAGATGTTCTATTACATTTGCAATAACTCTTGTAATTTTAAAATACAAAGTTTCCTCAGCAATAAACAACTATTAGTAAATAAATTACAACAATGAAACAATTATTATATATCTAACTGTATAACATGTTTATTTATCATTATAAACTAATTGCGAATTAAATTGATGTAATAATCACTTATTAATCATCACTTCTTTCCTCGTACTTTGACAGAGTAAATTGTGATTATATACTGATCTGTAAGAATGGCTCATTCAAGCTGTAATATACTTTTGACATTGAAAAATGAATAGCCCGGTGCAATTGTATCGATGAATCTAACTTTTCATTGTTATTATCTACAAACATTGTTTTGGAGGCCATTTGTTTTGTTTGGCCCTCACGATATGAAATTCCCAGAATTTAAGTAGAATGACATTGACAATGATTGACAAATATCATGCACATATACATATGTATGTAAGATAAATATATATATGTGATAAGTGTAACACATGGCCAAAAAATGTCGTAGTTGAAAAATTTACAGATAGGCGTCTCTGCACCTGTTTTCTCAACCACTGTTACCAACTTATAAATATTGGCAAAAGCACGGTGTAAGATAAAGAGAATGGACCAGTCGTTTGTCAACTTTACATTTCAATAATCTTTTATTCCGACAGTGATACCAAAGAATACTAAGGTACAGAGAAGTCCAAAGGAGCCGAATTCCAGGAACATGACTTTCATCCCCAATTACAGGATACTCTGTCGGATTTGCTTACGAACTGAAACAAAATATCAGATGGAAAATTACTCATTTTACGATTAACAGAATGGATTATATCATTTATATTAATAATAGAAATCATTTTAACAGTTCAACAGATATTGGAAATTCAAATACGCGGGAAATAATTTAATTTCTACATTTATTATCCTAGGAATCTTCTTTAATATTGTAGTATTTAGTCCGTGAGCAAATCCGACAGAGTACCCTGTAATTGGGGACGAAAGTCGTGTTCCCTAAATTACATTATTAAAATTAAAAAAAAAAAAAAAATTGTTTATTGAGGAAGCTCAATATCAATTCATAACACATGAACATATTATTAAATAATATAAAAACATTCTGTTTTTATTTTGAAAAAAATTTATTTATGTATTGAACAATACAACAAATAATTGAATTTTAAAGTTGATTGAGGAGGATAAAAATCATTTATAAATAATTAGACAATCTATAAAAATCATTTCATTAGAGTATTTTGATATTTTTTTCCTGAAAATCATAAAAAAACTTATTTTTACGTCAAAAACGACGTTTATCCCTACTTGCGTCCGTACCTATCGGCGGTCCGCCGACGACTGCTGATCTACTATTATCGGCGCATTATTAAGTGGACTGCTAGCGACATCACGTAGTCGGGGGACGTACTATGGGTTCTGGAAACCGGAATCCGGCTCCTTTGGACTTCTCTGTACCTTAGTACTCTTTGGTGATACGAAAAAACTGCAAAGTGGTGATGGATTTATAGGTAAATCTACATTATTATTATCAACACCATTTTCATTGTTTAAACATGAAAATAGTTTTTATAATCAATTATTGATGATAAACAAAATTACATTTGATTTTTATTCAAAAAAAATGTGATAATAGAAAGATAAAATGATTTATCATTTAAATTTTATTTTCAGTTTGGTAATACCATTTGAGTGAGCTGTCATTATTGAGAAATATTTACTGTCTTCGTGAGATGGATTTATGATTCACAAAAATTCATTTAAACTATAATTTACAATAATAATAACAAAATGAGTACAACAGAGAATGGAGCAGAGTCTGAAACTGGATGGCAAGAATGTGCCAGCTGGTTAACAAGGTGTGGAGCTTTGAGAGCAGATCATAAAGCCAACTGGTCAACTGCCACTGCGTTCGATTTAGCTTACACTCTAAGGGATGGAGTATTACTTTGCAACTTGTTGAATTTAATAGACCCATTATGTATAGACATCAAAGATGTTAGCCAAAAGCCACAAATGGCTCAATTTTTATGTTTAAGAAACATAAAATTATTCCTAACCGTTTGCTCCTCAAATTTTGGTCTTCCAGACTCAGATCTTTTCGAACCATCAGTATTGTTTGATTTGTCAAACTTCCATCAAGTTTTATGCACACTCTCAGCATTATCACATTCACCGAAATTCCGACGTAAAGGAATTGCGTAAGTACATCAAAGTCTGAAGAAAAAAGATTACTTTGATATCAACTATAAATAATTTATGAATAAAAATTGATAGAATCTTGTAATACTTTAGGGGTTTTATGATTGGACGTGATCGATCCCAGGAAGAAGCTTATAGAGATCTCCAAAGCGCTGGTGTTGGGTAGGTTATTCTGAAAGTCATCAATTATTACTAATCCCTTTATTTTCTATTCATACACTACTATATTTATTGATCACTTTTTATCTGATTTTTGTTTAAATTAAAAACAATTTTCTAAATAATAAATCAACTATTACCTTTGCTAATTTCAATCCATAAATTTAGTCCCACAAGCACAGAGGTGGGATTTGCTATAAAACCTAGAGCTGTGGATCCCGATGAATCCCAAGTATATCAAGAATTACTCTGCTTTTCAACTACTCCTCAACATGAATGGTCTTTTACAACTACTGAGGTACATTTTCGTCAAGTGTACAAACTTATTAACGTCTGTCACCGCAGCGTTGTTTTTTAAACACAATTATGAGTAATCTCTGTGTGCTAGCGATTAAAAATTTTCTTTTCCATTTTGGCAATTTTTTTCTGTCAACAAAAAAATGTATTTATCATTGACCCAAATTTTATTTTACATAAATAGTGCATGAGCTCTATATATTATTATTTCTTTTTTTTTCATTTTCAATGCTTAGTCGTGAAACTGAAGGTCGCAGAAGAATATTGAGAAGAAGAGAAGGTGATGAAGCAGGTGGTGAGTCGACACATCAAATAGAAAATCAAGTCGATCAAGAGGAAGATGGTTATGGAGCTTATTGTAGTCATGCACAAAGTGAGGAAGTCTACCATGACTTATGTAGTCTACACTTGCCACCTTCTGTTAATGTTGTGCAGGTTATTATTATTTTTTGTTTATTTTCAATTATTTAAGTTAGCATGCTTGCTTTGCATGATATGGAAATCTTATAATATTGGTATGATATGTCTAAATTGAAGTAAAAGATTCACAGAAACTAAATATTAATTTCTTAAAAAATATTCTTATTATTTTCATTATAAGCATTACAAGCTCAATACATTTTATTATCACTATTTTTAGGATGGAGCAATTTCCTGTGCAGAAAAGAGAGATTTTGTAGTACAAGAACTTGTAGAGACTGAAAGAAATTATGCTGAAGTGCTTAACAGTTTATTGAGACACTTTGCTCGGCCTTTATCATCATCATTACGTCCAAAAGATGCTGCAATTATTTTTTTTGGTATCAAAGATCTTGCAGAAATACATGCTGGTGTACATAGTCAATTGAGAAAAGCACGGAATGGTGCAGCCATCGCTCAAGTATTTCTTGATTGGCGAGAAAAGTTTCTTATTTATGGTGATTATTGTGCTAATTTAACCGTTGCTCAAAATACTTTACAAGAAGCTTGTGCACGAAATGAAGTTGTGAATCAAGAAGTTATTCGATGTCAACAAGAAGCAAACAATGGAAAGTTTAAACTTCGAGACATTCTCTCTGTTCCAATGCAACGAGTGTTAAAATATCATTTGTTGTTAGATAAATTAGTTGAAGAAACTCCTCGTGATTGGACTGAAGATCTTCGCCAGTTAGGAAAAGCAAGAGAAGTGATGGTAGATGTAGCCCAATATATTAATGAAGTAAAAAGAGACTCTGATACTTTAGACATTATCAAGGATATTCAAGCATCAATAATTGATTGGGATGTGAGTGATGGTACTCAGTTACAAGATTTCGGACGTTTACTGAGAGATGGGGAGCTTAAAGTTAAAGCTCATGGTGATCAAAGGGTTAAGGCGCGATATGCCTTTGTGTTCGAACAAGCTGTATTGCTTTGTAAAGCCGGACGTGGAGATCAATATTGCTTTAGAGAGACACTTAGAATGGATGATTATCGTCTTGAAGATCCTTCAGGTCGTAAGGTACTTGGTAAAGACTCTAGATGGTCATATCAATGGCTACTAGTTCACAACAAAGCTTACACAGCATACACCTTGTTTGCACGAACTGAAGATCAAAAACAGATGTGGATAAAAGCTCTGCAAGACGCTATGGATAATGTTAACCCTGCTGCTTGTCGATTAACAAATCACAAATTCCGTTTAGTGACATTTGAAAGTGCTCGTAGCTGTCAACGTTGTGGAAAGTTCCTTAAAGGTCGTATTTTTCAAGTAAGTTTATATTTTATTCAATCAATATAGTTGTAGACCATTTGTTTCAGTTTGATAATCATTAGAAAATGTTTATTTTTTAAGTAAAAATTAAATTTGTTATCTAAATAAAATATAGCAATTTTTTTCACTTATTTTTAATAGGGATATAGTTGTGATGTGTGTCGCCTCGCAGTTCATAAACAATGCATATCATATTCCGGACGATGTGTGCCTATTCCTCCTACACCACCGTTACCTCCTCCACTTCCGTGTGACCGGGCATTATCAGTAAAATTATGGTTCGTTGGAGAAATGGGCAGAGATGCTGCTGCACACAAATTAGAGGCTAGAGAAGACGGAACCTATATGTTGCGAATACGACCTCCGGGTAAACCGAGGCTTAAACATGAGACTAATTACGCTTTGAGTGTTAAGTAAGTCATTTTTTTTCATGTAATAAATAGAATAACAGATAATTTCTTAGATAAAGTAAATTTGAAATAAAAAAAATTTACAACATAATTTTATATTACAGAAATGATGGTGTTGTTAAACATGTCCGAATATTTAAACGAGATGTCAATGGCACAGAACTTTATTATTTAAGTGAGTCACGCTTTTTTAAAAGTGTTGTTGAATTGGTGGAATATTATGAGCGAGCTTCATTAGCAGAAAATTTTGAAAATCTTGATCAGCGACTTTTATGGCCATTTCGACGAGTATTGGCGAAAGCACTGTTCGATTTTCGTGCAGTTGAACGTAATCAGTTAACTTTAAGACGTGGATGTAGAGTTGTGGTCCTTAGCAAAGAAGGTGATGCTAAAGGATGGTGGAAAGGAAAAATCGGAGACCAAGTTGGATTTTTCCCAAAAGAGTACGTCGAAGAAGAATAACCCAGGATATTATAAATCTTAAAAAAAATGTTCTTTCATTCGATTTAATCATATTTCTTGTTAAAACAAAATTATAAAAATAAAACAAATAGGCGAGCACTCATCCAAAGAATCGCGATACCATAATTAATTATCAGTGCAATCGCATGAATTATCATTCAAACTAGTCCTTGGACAGGCAACGCGCATAAGTTTTAATTAGGCAAATTTTAATCACAAATAATAATCTATTGATGATGTATTCATCAAAATATTTAAATAACCATCGATGGTAAGTTTTAAAAGGAAATTAGGGGAATATAAAGTTATGAAAGATTTTGGAGCAAAATTACTGGATCAAAAATTGTTTGATGGCTCTAAATTGATGAACAAATTAATTATTAACTATTTGCGAAAGTCCTCTAATTTCAATTGTGATAGAACGATCATATTACAAATATGTGAAGTAATAAAATTGCTGAATATTTTTCAGACTCTCTTTGACTATCAGTGAGATTGCTTCATAACAAAGATGCTTTTAACGTTATATATATCAATATATATATATATATATATATATACAAAAACATTTTGAGGCTTCGAAAATTAGCCAAAATATATTTATCATTATGTTTACAAAAAATTCACAGATACATTGTTATTCTTAAAAAAAAAAAAGAAAATATTTTTTAATTATTAAGAAATATTATCCAACTGTGCCAATAAAGTTTAGTGATAAAATTTGATGTATATACCTCATTGTGAAATATATTTTATGTCTGCACATATTTTCAGTAATAATTAAATTATTATTACAATCAATTAATTGTGGATTTAAGTCTATTATAACTCTTTATGTAGTTTATGCCGGTATAATATACTTGATACTTTGGAGTCAATTTTTTTACAGCCACCACTTGCATAAATTTGATGATCTGGATCCCAAGTAATATACTCCATAACTTTGTCAATTTGTTCTGAAGTTGGGGTATGTCCTTTCATTTTAAACTCTTCTTCAATACAAAGCACTACGTGTCTTGTTTCGAGAGGTAAAAATGGTATATAATGATCAATTAAATGTGATTGAATAGTATCGCTTTTATAGAATCCACCACCTTCATTGAAGGCTCCCTTCGCCATCAAAGCTTCGAAATCAGCTAATGATAATTCCTCGCGTTTTTTTCCTTCTAGCCAAGATTTGGATAATGTTTCTATTATTTCTCTAGATCCAGTGTTTGATAAAAAAATAAATATTGCTTTATTAGTAGTTAATTGATACTTCCGGCCCATGTGCCATATTTGGGATGTCCCGTAATCCATAAATGGCACAAGTACATCTAATACTCCAGGTACTATCATGTCCACTTCATCAAAAACAAATAAAGATTCTGGACATTTTGATAAACTTTCGATTAGGATTTTGACTAATTCCTCCTAATAAAAAAAATTTTCATTTTAATGAGTCATTTAGATGATGAATTCAGTTTTTCTTCAAGTAATAATGAAAATATAAATTACCTTATACTCTTGTTTTTTACTTTCTAAGGGAAAATTTATTCTTCCAATAAATAAATGAACATAACTACTTTTTATTTTTTTCTCATAAAAAGTTTCAATAATCATTCTTGCAACATAATTTTTACCGGTTCCTCCAGGACCGTGGAAATTCATTACTAAAGCTTTTTTAGGTTCTCTTATGTTTATATGTGCACCTAGAGCACTTATGAGTTCTTTATTAACAATGTGTTGGCCAAATAATTTGGTACGTAATCTTTCATTCAATTCTATAATCAATTATTTTGAATATATATAAAATTATCTAATTATTTACGATATCACAGAGAAGTATCACGAATATCGGCAAATTGATTAAGTTTAGAATTTATAAAAAAAATACCTGTAATATTTTTTTTAATATATTTTTCATTGCAGCATTCTTGATAAGAGCAAACTACATGATTAAATCCTGATGTTAAATAATTATAAAAACTACTAGCTTCTTGTAAATAAATAAGATAAAAAATTATAAAACGAATTCGAAAATAATACATTTTATGGTTAAGCGATTGTTATGAATATTAAATTAATAAAATACATAGAGAGTATTAACTTATTTTACAACTCTTATCTTGTGACTCTAATTGTTTCATTTACTATTCATAATTATAATAATTTGACTACATGTAAAATTTGTATATGTAACAACAATCAATCGAATAAATACATGTCACTCTATGGGCATATACAATTTGCAATGATGCACCTGTATTTTTTTTTTGGCTTGGTAAGCATGGTATGCAAAATCTTACAGGTGGTATCACTGGCTGACTCAAGTCAGTTTGTTGCCTCGAGAGTCTGAATTGCTGTCGGCGTCAAAAGGATGGCTGTTACTGTTTGATTATCATTCAATTTATATGACGTAGTTATTTTTATCTTATTGTTGTTTAGAATATTTATTTTCAATTATTAGATTATATAATTAACTCAGTGAGATCTCTAATAACCTATAAATTAGATATCAAACATTTTTAACTAACCAAATAGTACGATAAAAATGGCGATTCCAGAAGCAAATTCGTCTACTTCGTTTTACACCCGTGAAGAGGTTGCTAAGCATACAAATAGTGATAATTTATGGTTTATTATTCATAATAATGTTTATGACATAACTGGATTTTTGAAAGAGGTTAGTACATATTCAAAAAACTCCAAAACATTTTAACTTTAATTCTGGAATTTCCTACTGCTAAAAATTTAAAAAGTCATCATTCTTATGTGCTAAAACTTATTTTTAATCTTCTTTCTAAATAGCACCCTGGTGGTGAAGAAGTTTTATATGAGCAAGCAGGTTTAGACGCTACGGAAGCTTTCGAAAATGTCGGTCACTCCAGTGATGCTAGACAAATGATGGAACCATATAAAATTGGTGAACTTGTGGAGGTACATAAATTTAATATTTCAATCATTTTGTTTGTAATTAGCTGCATCATTAATACGTAATTAATGATTTCAGGAAGAAAGAAATATTTCTTCAAAGGATGACAAAAAAAGAGACTGGGGAAGTGGTGATGGTGATGACGATGGATCAAGGTATATTTGTTTAAAAATATTTTTATTATTGAATCAAATAGAAAAACGGAGTACTAACATTTCTTTTTTCTCATCTAACTAACCTGTTCACACTTTATGTTCAGAGTTCAATAGAAATTAATTCAAATGAATAATTGCATTTTTTATTGTAAATTAAATTGATAAAAACACAAAAGAAATGTTAGAACTCTGATATATATGTAATGTAACTAGTCGCTGCTGCATGGTGATGTGATGATTGGCAATTCTAGTGGCTCTTGGAGATCCTGGCTGATTCCTGTAGCAGTTGGAATTCTCGCAACACTGATTTATCGCTACTTTATCGCAGCTCGTTAAAAATAATTCAAAAACATTCCAATAAAAAAAATCAAGGAATAAATAAGAGAATGAAAAAAAGAGCGAGTCTCTTTTTTAAAACGATGATATGTTTTTTTTTTAATTTAAATCGATCATTGTTATCATTTACAGTCATACAAAACAAATGTAATTGTTACATGCCTTTATATTATTTCTACTATAATAATATGCCTAACTTAAAATGACTTTACTTGTAAGTATTTTCTTATGATGGGATATTTTAATACAAATACTGGGATTGATTAATTGGGCATAATAAAATGTTTATGAAATTATATATAAAAATTAATGGAGGAAACAATCTATTTGCATTTGTATAAATACATATATAAATATATATATATATATATATATATATATATATATATATATATATATATATATGTGTGTGTGTGTGTAACAATTGTAGTATGATTAAAATTTTACTGCCGTTTATTGAAAAATGAATAAATAATAAAATTTAATTAACTATAATATTAGCAGAGCTATGATTAAATTAGTAATGGTGCTCGCTATCAATGGTAAATTATGGTTAAAATTTAAATGAATTTTTTTATCAATGAACAAATTCGATTTATTATGTATTTATTTAATGATTTTAATAACTACTTTTTACAATTAATAAATTGTGTTTATTATTTGCAATATAAACTTTTTAATGTTACTTTAGTCTAAAGAAGAACAAAGATTGGATAATAATTTTATGAATGAATAAAAAAAATATTTGAAAAGATGACAATAAAGAATAAATTATTCAATAATTAAATTAAAATTAACTACACAAATTTTTATCATAAATAAATTTTACGGTGTATTTGATTTTACATAGATAAGTCTACATACATTAATTATCAGTTTTATTGATTAAAACTGCATCAGTAAATGCAAATTTTTCGAAAAAATCTATTAGATTTTAAATTGAGTTTAAATTAATCCCTGATGAGTTTGAAATTCAATCAACATCCGAAGATTTGAACTTGAAAATCTGCTGGAGATGAATAAGAATATCTGATGGAACTTCGTAATATAGCAAACCAAAGAAGGGTGAACATAACATGAGTGAGAGCGTGTAAATATCGAGCGATGTTGAGTATCTATCAGCGCCGACGCCGAGGGATAGTAGCCAGTACGACCGCTGCTACAGCAGAAGGTTGAATAGAAGAATCTTAGGAGGAATATATCACCACGATATACATATTTCAGTCTCAACAATTTTATAACGACACCAACCAGTTCGCCGCGAGTTCTCGTCACCAGTACGTCGTTCTGAACCTTCCAATTAGTGTGCATATGCATATTACATATACAACTGTTAAGTTTTCATTTTTTTAATAAATAAATATACAATTAGCTGGAAATAATAGACTAGAGAATCATCAAAACCGATAAATATTAAAAAAAAAAAAATAGTGATAGTGTTATCTGGACATAAGCACAAGTGAATTAAACTGCAGTACTTAAGTCCTGCAAAAAAATTTATCTGTTGGATTTATCAATATTATCTGTGATCCTTTATTAAAAAAAAATAATAACAACGAATAGAAGCAATAATATTCAAGAGAGAGTTTTGTAAGTTAAGACAACCGAGCAGTGATTACTTTTAAAAGTCGTCGAGGTGTCATGAGAGGCGGCTTCACAATCCGCCCTTCTTATTCGTCCTACGTAGAGTCATGCATGTCGCGCCCTTCAAACGAGGTAATTCATAAATTATTTAATGTTTTTTTGTCAACAGATAATACTAATTTTCTATCAATGTAAACTAAACTTAGACTAATCTATAGCATCTAGTTTAATAATAATTCATAAAATCAATAAATAATCATACAAATAGTAATTTTTTAAATAAATACAATAAATAAAGTTCATTTTTATGTTCTACATTATTTATTAGACATTCAGATAAATCATCATTATCACAATTAATTGATTTGCATATGTAATTTACCCATTTTTTGATCAACTATCTTGTTCTCTCAATTAAATCCAATTTCATCTAATAAAAATCATTCACACTATCTTGAGACGATCATCAACCAATTTATTAAATGGAAGCTTCTATTAAAAGATTGAACTATCTGAAAATTAAGAGTCTTAAGACATTTAAAAAAATTGATCAACAATATTGGTAAACATTACAATTGATGTTTTATTTTTACATAAGATTTCATGAGCAAAAATTAAATGACCTTTTTATTAAGCAAAACATATTACTAATATTAAATAGTTAAACTAATTATAATTATCCAAATGAGAGTCCATGCCAAACAATTGCAATTAAGGTACAATAATGATAATATAAATACAAATAATAATTCTAGCAGTTAACCTTGAATTCAATTGATTAACTGGTACTGAAGAATTTGATGATATGATATTTTAAACTGCTAATCAAGAATTAGTCAATTAAACTATTGAGGTTTTTTAAAAGAAAACCTTTATTGCTGCTGTATACTTGGTTATTTTTAAATAATAATCAATAAGAACTTGTACAGTTGTATGTATTGTTTAACTTATAGTAATAATTATTATGACATTCAATACCTTTTATCATCACTATAAGATAGCATACCGAAATGAATACACTACATTTTTATATATCATTATACGAAAATTTCTGAGACGCATTGCATCATTCAGTCTGGGGCTCAATTTGAAATTTTGAGGGCGGTGCAATTCTTAAAATAACCTAACTTATTATTATTTAATAGTAATTAATAAATGCCGATATTCAGATATTTTATTTTTAAATTCACTTGATGATCGTCAATGACTAAAAGGATGTGAGCAATCAAAGTTGATTATCATAATAGTATTCATACAACTTTGTTAAAGATCAATAACTTTTTATGGGGCTATGAATTTACAGAAAATTTGTTAACAAATGACTTTATTGGCAAATGGATGGTAAATAATTTATGCTAGTATTTTAAATAAAAAAATAACATTTATGTTTAATGATAAAGTTATTATATTATGTATTCATTGACTCAATTTTAATAGGTACTTGGACAAGCTTTAAATAGTTGCCTCTAACACATTTAAAAATATCGCACTCATGTGATGTGTGTTTCTTTTTGTTGTCATCACCAATTTTTTATAGAGAGATAAGTAGGTAGGTCTAATTCTGTTAAACTTCAAGAAATAACTGGTCAATGACACTTAACATGAAATATTTCATCAATTAAAATAAATGCTTCTCACTTTTCTACCATCATTTAAAAGGTTATTTTTATTTTTCAACTATTTTAGTGACACCATTCTATCATTCTGATCAGTCATTGTGTGACTACAAACAATGTGATTTAAATGACGTTACTACGTCACGAACTTGTCATGTGGTTAGTTTAAATATGGAGCTACACATCCTAATTTGAGGAATTGGATTAGAAAAGTTTTTGGCTAATGGCCTAAGATTTATCATTGACAAGAAGTCACATGCTAAATGTACGTCAATGTCATGGTTAACGTCAATATTTTTTTGAAATTAAAATCAAATTCTTAATGATTATGCTCAGTTATGTTCAAACATTTGGTCTTGATATATCAAGGAATTCTTATTCTTTAATATTGTTGATGTTATCAACAATTTATAAATAAATATCACAACCAGAAATGTAAGAGTAAAAATGGCGTTTTATTATGCTGATGAAACCAGTGAAGAAATCGTCGCAGCTGGATGTGAACCAGTCGCTTGAGGAATGTTTAACGCATCGGCAAATTTTATTTTCTCTGTTCAAGAGCGATTAAATTATTTATTAAGTGGTAGTAACACTTTTTTAAAGACTATTATTACTGCTTTTTTTTACATAATCTATTTAAAATATACAGTTTTATTTACTATCCAACTATGAGTGATCATGATTATTAATTAAATGTTGAGTTAAACAATGAATTATTGTTAATTAATATTTGGTTATCATTTCTAGATGTGATGATGATTATTCATTGATATGAGAATTATTTGAAACATTTATATTAGCTCTAAAAATAATTGAAAATGAATCCAAAATAAATGTATGATTAATGATGATGTATATCTTTCAGCTACAGTGGGATACGAAAATACAGGGCGAAATGGTGAGGTGTACAACGAAGAGAATTTATCAAATCCCGGAAGTATTGTTGAAGCCTCGAGTGCGACCAAAGATACCGGTGGAAGTAAAAATGGATGGAGGCTCCGTCGGAGTTCGTCACAAGGCAAAGACAATGAATTGGCTTTTCGTTTGGGGAATGACGAAGAAGGGAGTGGAAGACGCGGAGGGATGGAGGGGAAGGACCCAGAGGCGGACGACTCTGTTCACCTCAAGAGACGGGTGGGACTCGTCAGTGGGGTGGCTTTAATTGTTGGTACAATGATTGGATCAGGAATTTTTGTTTCACCGACCGGCCTTTTAATTCGAACTGGCAGTGTCGGGTTGAGTTTTTTGGTATGGACAGCATGTGGTGTATTAAGCTTATGCGGTGCTTTAGCATACGCAGAGCTAGGAACAATGAACACCAGTAGCGGTGCTGAATATGCTTACTTTATGGATGCTTTTGGAGCACCACCAGCTTTCTTATTTTCCTGGGTATCAACATTAGTCTTGAAGCCGTCACAAATGGCGATAATATGCCTATCATTTGCCCAATATGCTGTGGAAGCATTTGCTGAAGAATGTGAACCACCAGAACATTTGGTGAAGCTTGTAGCGCTTCTTGCTATTACGGTTATTCTTTTAATTAATTGCTATAGCGTGAATCTTGCAACTGGCGTACAAAATACCTTCACTGCGGCCAAGCTCATTGCCATCTTGGTTGTCATAGCTGGTGGGTCGTGGTCTCTTGCCAAAGGGAACACTCAACACCTCCAAGGTGCATTTAAAATGTTGGATGGCAGTGATTCTATCAACATCGGTAGACTAGCAACTGCATTTTATACGGGATTATGGGCTTATGATGGATGGAACAACTTAAACTATGTCACTGAAGAAATTAAAGATCCTTCGAAGAATTTACCTAGATCGATTATGATTGGAATTCCTCTCGTTACCGTCTGCTATGGACTCATTAATTTATCCTATTTAGCAGTTATGTCACCTATGGAAATGATTGAAAGTGAAGCGGTGGCTGTGGTAAGAATCTTCAAACTATTTTCATTATTTTAATTACTTCAGACACACCTTTTTAGGTTTAATTATATTTAAATAATCTCATTGATATTTTTTTAATTGTATAGACCTTTGGAAACCGAATTTTAGGAGTAATGGCATGGTTAATGCCATTCTCAGTGGCTGTGAGTACTTTTGGTTCAGCCAATGGAACCCTTTTTGCGGCAGGACGCTTGTGTTTTGCTGCTTCTAGACAAGGTCATCTCCTAGACTGCTTGAGCTATGTACACATACGTCGATTTACACCTGCGCCGGGACTCATTTTTCATTCTTTAGTGGCAGGTACATTAAATATTATTCATCAGTTTTTTTTATTGATTCTTCATTTGTTGCTATTATTATTATTTAGCTAGAAATGGCATCTAATTCAATTTTATTCTTTTTCCAGCTACAATGGTACTATCTGGAAATATTGATTCTTTGATTGATTTCTTTTCGTTTACGGCTTGGATATTTTATGGAGGTTCAATGCTCGCTCTTCTAGTGATGCGAAAAACACGACCTAATCATCCTCGACCTTATAAATGTCCACTTGTCATACCTATTTTTGTGCTAGGAATCTCAATGTACCTGATAGTTGGCCCGATTATTGATAATCCACAAATCGAGTATTTGTATGCCGCTGGTTTTATCGCTGCTGGCATGTTATTCTACCTCCCATTTGTTAAATATGGATACGTGCCCAAGTTTATGGGTAATTTTGATATATTATTCACTATTTTACAATATTCTATGAATATATTTATAAGACTACTTGATTATTTATTTATTTTTCAGAAAGGGTCAATGTTTTTCTTCAAATGCTCCTAGAGGTGGCTCCAACTGCTACCGCGTATGATTAATTATAATCATGATTCAATTAGACTATTTAAGATGATTGAAGAACTGATATCAACAAAAATTTTTTTACTATTTCATCAATAGAATTTGATTCGATATTATTCATTTTTAATGTTTTTAAATACTTAAAACTATCAAAATGATATGTAAAACTGATTTTATTACGACAAAATGATGGTTAAAAAGCATTTTAACACTGGAATATATTAAAATACAAAAAAAAATCTATTTTTTAAATTATTTCTGTAATAATACATGATAAAATTTGAGATGAAATATAGTTATTTAATTGTTTTGAATACTATAGAACAATTTTTTAAAACTTATCGAGTGCCGAATCATTCCATTATGGCATTGGATGTTGAAAAAATAAAAATATTTAATTATTTTGTATTTTCATGAATTGGAGATTAAAGATTGAAATCATATTTTAAAAAATACATAGAAATTTTTTATTGTTGACTTTAAAAAGATGATTTTTTCTAAATCTGATCTTATACATAAATATAATTATATATTATTTTACTACGAGTTATATGTAATGATATAATACAAAATATACAACACAATAATATTATAATTATTTTTCCAACAGTTAATAAATGTTGTAAGTTGTGTATAACTTATTTATAATGTTTCATGAATATTATTTGTAACCTCAATAAGAACAATTTAAGTTTTTAATGATTTTTCAATTATTTACAAGAGTTATTATTTTGTTTACTTATATTTTTAGAGTTTAAATAAAAAATAAAGTATCACTAAATGAAATTCTTAAATACCTTTGACAAAATCAATTTGACAATTAGTTTATTCCAATTAATTTTATTTAACTATTTTTTGTGCACTTTTCCATAAACACCCAGAAGACCTGTATCTTTCTTCTTCATCTTTTTTACATTCATTTTAGGTCTCTTCAAACTCCCTGTAAATCCTGATTGCACTTGTTGTTCAACAGCATTCTGTTTCTCTTGTTGTCTTTTCTCCTTTAATATTTTATAATTTTTCCTTCTATTTTTTGGAGGTTTAGCACCTAGTGAAATAGCTAATGCAACATTTGCTTCATGTTTTTGTTTCCCTTGTAAACTTGATGAAGCAAATTTCATCACATCCCATCGTAACCTTTTCATTTCTTTTTCTTGCTCATTTTTTTCATCTTTCATTGAAGTTTGTTTGGGTGTAAATTTGTCATTAACATTATTGTTTGCACTATCTAACTTTTCTTTCTTTTTTGTTGATGAATACACAACTGAAACCAAATTTTTTTCAGCATTTTTCTTCAACTGCGCACCTCGTGTAACAATGAACTCACTCATTTCGCTTAAAGTCTAAAAAAAAACAAGTAAAAACATTAACTTGATGAATAAATGTATTATCTTTATACAATATGATCATTACATACTTGAAATAATAAAGTTTTTATTTTTAATTCTTTGTAAATAACAGAGTCAGATTGAATTCCGTTAAAGGTTTCTAACCTTTCAAACAATTCCACTGTGATTAGTGCACTATAGATTTGGCACACATTGTATGTACATGTATTAAAGTTAGGTTAAGTTAGGTTAGTTTTTTAACAATACAAATTCGCGTGTATAAATTTGTAGAAAAACATTCCTGTCTATTTTAATAATTATAACCAAAAATTACCTAATAAACAATGGATAAAATTCCTGAGATTGAAATACGACTCGCAGTCGATCGTACTGAAATGAATTTTCTCGCTCGAGATAATATTCAACAGAAAATCTATACTCCCGGCGAAAAAATTACCGCTCAGTCAGACTATTTGAGGTACAATTAATTTATTAATTAACATCATATATTTTTTATTCCACATTATTATTAATTATATTTTATCATGGCATTGGTATATTTATTTTTTTATATCATTGTTTATTAATCAACAGAGGTCATGGAACATATGTGGATGAAGATGAACGTTTAAGAGCATCAGTAGCTGGAGTTTTAGAGAAAGTTAATAAATTAATATCCGTAAGACCTCTTAAAGCCAGATATCAAGGAGAAATAGGGGATGTAGTTGTTGGTAGGATTACTGAAGTTCGACAAAGTCGATGGAAAGTGGATACAAACTGCAAATTGGATTCAGTTTTATTATTATCTAGTATTAACCTCCCTGGAGGAGAGCTGGTAAAAAAGTCTATAACATTATAATAACAACAACATTTCTAATTACACCTTTAATCATTAAATTAATTGAATTAACAGAGGCGAAGGTCAGCAGAGGATGAACAAACAATGCGTCGTTATTTACAAGAAGGTGATCTAATATGTGCAGAAGTGCAAAGTTCATATCAAGACGGATCTCTATCTCTTCATACACGTGTTCTAAAATATGGAAAATTGTCGCAAGGAATCATGATCAAAGTTCCACCAGCTTTGATCAAAAGAAAGAAAACTCATTTCCATCATCTGACCAATGGTGCAACACTCATACTAGGAAATAATGGCTACGTCTGGGTTGGAGCTTCTAGTAGTAGTACTGATCGATCGGAAGGTGGATTCACGCAGGACTTGAGTCAAGTGTCTGATGAAGATTTAGAAATTTGCGCAAGGTTGCGAAATTGTATTTTAATCTTAGCTAAGTTTAATATTCTTTTAACAGACACTTCTGTCACTTATGCGTACGAAGAGTCTACTAAATACAAAGCTTTTGAGTTATTGCAGCCAGAAGTTATGGTTGATGTGGCACTTATGACGCATCATCGGTTGAATCAATAATACAGTAAATAATTTTGAAAATACTGAAGATTTATAATTGATAAGTTTTTTTATAAAGAAGGAAAATTTGCGGTTTTCTCCGTAAATAAGATTCAATAAATTGTTTATCAATGAAAAAAAACATGTGATTAATTAGAAAATAAAATTTATTTAACAATTCTTGACGATTACTAACAGCTACAATACCATGAATAAATTGAAACACGTGGTTAGAGGACGCTAGGATTCAATATATCTCGTTCTTTTTCTATTCATTCGTTATTTTATGTTTCAATCTCTCTCACTCAGTTCTATTTGAAAATAGTTGCCAGTTCAAAATGATACGGAAATAAGGCGCGTCAATGAGTTCGCAAAGTTTATTGCAGTTGAATATCATTGTTCGTATGTGTAATAGGTCGATTTCTCCAAAGAAGTAACACATATTGATTTAACAAATTACTTAGAAACGTGAAGAAAAGTGTTTTATAATGTCTTTACCAGTCGACATGGATGCTTGTTTTACGGCATTCGATAGGGATGCTGATGGCTTTCTATCGATTGACGAATTTGAATTAATATGCCGGGCACTCTTTCGAAATGATCGAGGCAAAGTTTATAACATAGAAGAAAATCAATTAAAAGAGATCTTCGATATTTTTGATACTAAAAATGATGGGTTTCTGGATCGAGAAGAATTTGAGGTAATTTTGAAAATATTTATTTACTATACTTTTTGTTTCCTCGATCTGATTAAAGATTATAGTTGAAGGTACGCTTGTTAAGTTACATAAATATTCCAACAAAGGTTGGTCACAAATAATTAAGTCATAGTTATTGAAGCACTATAGTTTTTTTCGCTTTACAATCGATTCGTGATATAACATACAAACCTTTGTAAAATACGTTTCATTAATATTTTTTATTTACTTCCAGGTATGTTGGAACCGGTGGATAAAAATATGTACGAGGCCTAAAAGTGCTTTCCTCATTGTTGATGTTCAAAATGACTTTATATCAGGATCGTTGAATATAAAAAATTGTGCTGCTCAACATGACGGTTCAGAAGTAATTGAACCAATAAATCGGTTACTCGATACCGTGACTTTCGATGCCGTCTTCTATTCTCTGGACTGGCACCCTGTTGATCACGTTTCTTTCATTGATAATTTGCACTTGAGGTAAATGTTTTAATTTACATGATTAATTCGGTCATTCTTTTTTATCATGATGTAATTATGTTGATTTTATAATCTGTAATTGAACTTTAATTTAAAACAAATTTAGATATTAACTTTAGATAAGATTATAAGAGATTTGTAGAGCAAATAATCTAAAAAAAGTTTAATGTAGAAGATAATTTGTTAATTTTATAAATAATCTGCTTATAGAGAAGTGGATGAGTCAAGTCCAATATCAAAAGATGATGCTAAAGTATACGACACAGTAACATTTAAAGGTCCTCCACTTTTGAAACAACGTCTGTGGCCTCGTCATTGTGTTCAAGATTCCTGGGGAGCTGAACTTCATAAAGATTTAAAAGTTATTGATAAAGCTATTAAAATTTATAAAGGTACTAATCCAGACGTTGACTCCTATTCTGTCTTCTGGGATAATAAAAAATTGACTGAGACTACTTTGTCTTCGCAACTTCAAGATAAAGGAGCTACTGACATTTACGTTTGCGGACTTGCGTATGATGTTTGCGTAGGTGCTACTGCTTTTGATGCTTTAACCAGTGGATATCGTACCATTCTCATTGATGATTGCAGTCGGGGGGTTGATCTAGTTGACATAGAAAAAACAAAATCGTCAGTTATTGCTAGTAATGGTGTTATTGTTAATTCAAGTCAGGTGAAAGCTATGGTTGAGGGTAGAGATAGGAGACCAGAACTTGGATATAAGCTTGCTTGTGAAATAAAAAAGTCTTTTAAAAAAATGAATAAGGATAATAAATATATTGAATAATTAGTTTGATAAAAATTTAGTGATAAAATAATATTTAGATGCTTGTACAGCTTTATATAGCATAACTTGATAGAAAGTTAAATTTATCAACAAGATGGTCAATTATTTAATTAGATGTTGTTAAGAAAAAAAATTAATGTTAATAATGATGTTGTACATGTTTAAATAAGTACTTAATTGGAGCTAGTTGAGTAATTACTGTTTAATGATATTTTTGACATTTAATTGAAATATCAAGCTGGTTGTAAAAATTTTCTAGAATAAAGTTTTGTAGAGTATTAAAAACCTGATGTTTTATTGACAAAAATGGTAATAAAAGTTTAGATTAATGATTATTATTATTTATTACTCAATAACAAATGACTGTTTTCATAAAATTATTTGAATCATAACTCGATTCATTGTTTTATGTATATATATGATATAAAATAACTAGAAGTGATCAAGCATGCGTATAAAATTGTTGGTAATGCACTATTACCTAACTAGGAATAGTTATTGACTTTACATTTCACTGGTATAGAATCGTTTCTACAATAGTTGTGAGTAAAATTATTTCAAATTACTTTTTATCAGTAATTATTTTAATAATTTAAATAATTTTTGAATGTTCTTAGTTGTATATATGTATACATTTATTTGAGTATAACCTCGATTTTAGCTACTCATTCAAAAGTGAACGATATATCTAAATGTAATTCATTTACACTTTCACTATTTTTAACAGCTTTATCATTACGGAAAAATTCATCTGCAGTGTTATTTACATCGTATTTTTTTTTTCTTAATTATTTTATTTTTTAATAATTTTAAAGTTTAGGGTTAAATTTCAAAAGCTGCTCTGTATGTTTTTATAACATTATATTTAATCAATATAACAATAAAATAGTTTGGTTTGATAATGATGTTATGTTTTTAACGCTTTAGAAGAGAAAAATAAAATATATATGTACTACAGAGCATCTATAATAATTGGTGAATGCATATAATCAGAGTTTTTTCATGATATTGCATAAATAATAAAAAACCAGACTAACACTTAAGCATTGCTATCATTTATCATCGATGATTAATCATTTACATAGTCTTATATAATTTATCAAGTAATTATTTTTGACATAAACATTTTCTATTTTTCAGTAGCAGCTACTTCAACATGTTCGAGTGGGCATATGATGGTATTAATGGTTCAATACCAAGAAATATCGGTCCTGAGTGTGCTGGATATTTGTCACCACGTTACAGATTATTCGAAACCTTAGGAGTATCTGTTTTGATCATCTATTTATTTATAAAAGGTTTTAAGAGCATTAATCTACCAAAAAATGTTAAATATGTGAATCAAGATAGAACAGGAAAAAAAGCCTTATTGATTTTTATGTCTTTGATACTTGGTATGGAAATTGGTTTTAAACTAACCAGCCGAACTTTTGTGTATATACTTAATCCTTGTCACATCACTACTGCGATTCAATTATATTTATTAGCTGCTAAACCAAGCTCTATGGTCACTGCAATTTTTAGGCTGCAATTAAACTTTTTAAATGGACCTGTTCTTGCATATGTTTTTCCTGAAGTTGAATCTAGAAAAGTAAGTTGTTCATTTTATTAAAAAAACTATCATAATTTTTATTAATAAATAAATTATTTCAGTTGCTTGCTGACCAAGCTATGTATTGGCTCCAACATGGAATGATGGTCGTTATTCCATATTATTTGATAAGAATTGGAGGAGTTTACAATATCGAACCACTCTCTGATTTTAGCTGGTGTATATTAGCTTATGGATTTAATTTAGCCTATCACTGGTGGATATTACAAGCCGTTGCTTTGGTAAATATTTTAATAGTAAAGATATTTATGTTATAACTGATAAATAATATTTTATTTTATTTTTTTGAACAGCCTGTTCAAGTCAATTTGAGCCACATCCTTTGTCCAGCACTTTCAGACCCATTTGAAGGTCAATATTATCGTCTAGCAGCGGTCATTCATGAAGGATTACTCTGTCCAATATTAGCGAAATTATTTTGTGTTATGGCCAATTATTTTCTCACTAAATTTCCTCCAACTAGAGTAAAGTCGTCTATTAATCATACGATAGACCATAAATTTCCTCAGAGTGAAAGTGACGAGGAATTACAAAGTAGACAAAAAGATCGTAAAAATGGTGAAGTGCATGTTGAATAATATTAAATGATAATTTAAATTATTTACGATCTCAACTAATACAATGATTAGTAACATTAATTAACCATTCAATAATCAAATTGAAGTAAATAATTATCATTAAACAAAAGCATGTGGAAATAATTTTAAATTATAACAGTTTATTATAAATTATTTATTCTAAACTCAAAATGGAGCAAATAATTTACCGACAAATATTAAATTGATGCAGCTTTGTTTAATAATAATTGCTAATTAAACATTGCTAGTAAGTAGTCTTTTTTAATGATTTTTAAATTAAAAATTTTATAAACATAATAGAGATAATATATAAAAGCTGTGATCATCCGTAGTCTGCCTAAATATGCAGTAACAAAAATTTTTTAGTCACATAAAAAATATTTTTATGAGCATTCTGTTATCTCACACATGAACTAAGTCAAAAATATTTAAGTTAAGTATTATTATAGTAACTTAAGAATAAAATTAATCATCGTGTATACTATGATAAGATAAATTATTTATTGTACATATTGTAATAAATATAAGCAAATTACTTTATGATAAGAGGAAAGTAATAGCTGATAGTCGAATGCTCTAAGTTTGGCGTTAAATTGAGTTTATCAAATTTCAACGATCAATGTCAATTTATACAAATGTATCATGAAACTAATGATTTATTACATATTTAGCTCAAAAACATGACAAACTATTTTACTAACTCTGTAATGGTATAATTACTATCTTAAAATGAACAAAGAGTGACTAGAATTTGTACAACTCGGATATTTATATTTAAATTGGCCTATGAAATTTAATTTTTTAATTTCAAAATACTGAACAAAACATTGATAGTTACCATTAGTTTATTTTTAATTTATAAACAATAAAAAGTTAAACGAGTATTTATGTACAACTGATTTACAACAAACATAAGATTGTCACAATAAAATTAAATAAATACATACATTTAAGCATATTAATTTAAATCAAATACTGATTTAATTATACAAAAATTCAAATATATTAACAACCACTTCACATTAAATAAAAACAATTTTTTTCCTGAACATTTATACTAGGTATATACAGTCATTTACACATATGGATGAGTCAATATAATAAATAAGTATAAGATTGGCAATACAGAGAGTGATGAATATTTACATTAATATATAAATATAATTGTAATCATTGATATATTATATCTACAAAGATTGTACTATCTAAAAAATGAGCAAAACTCATTGTATAATAATTTACATTCATTGGTATTGTCATTAAATGAAATGTTTTTTTTTTTTTCAAAATATCAACAACTCTTTGGCAACTTGGGACTAAATTTAATTAAGCAAAGTACAAAGAGGAATCATTGAATATTTTTCTGAGTATATGAACAATTAAACTGTATGTACAGTAATTGATCACGATTAGTACATGTAGGTATATTTAGTTATTTAAAGTAGATAATTCTATTTTCATCAATATTTTTAGCTACAATTAATTAGCAATTAAAAATTTATACAAAATCGATTGATCTTATTCAATGAAATAAAAAAAAATATTTTTAAACAGTTTTGGACCCGTAATTTTTTTATGCTAAATTATAACAAATATTTAAATTTGTTTGGAAGAAAAGGTTTTATGCTAAGCATTATTTTATAAATTAAAAAAATCTAGTTAACGCTAATTCAAATGAAGACATTTTATGATACTGTAATTAACTATTATTTTACCTATATTCATTGTTAATATCTATTATTAACCATCTAATGGAGACCCTAGATAAACCATAGAAACTTCCGTATTACCATAAACGGCAGTCACTGCTGGATATAATTTTACATCTGGTAAACCTCTAAATGCAACTCCAAGGAACTCGTAATTTTTTTCGAAAGACAATGTATTGTCATCACAATCTAAAATAACACGAATCCTTTCACCAACCTGAAAAAGGGAAAAAATTGATTATTAAGAGTAAGAGAATAATAAAATCAATTGCGGGAGAATGATTTTAAGTAAAAAGTTTCTTACTTGATATTTTGGAGCATTATTTAATAAAGGATAATTTCCTTGAGCATCTCCATTATGTAGAAGAAGATTGTCCACCAAATTCCATCCCCAAGAATGCTCATCCGATCCAAGTAATGCTACATAGCCATGACACATAAGAGCAGCGTCTTTAGTAGCTACTCCAACTACTGCAACTGTACCTAAAGGTCCTTCCCACATTACCTCCCAGGCATGACGACCTCGAGTAAATCCAATTTTCCCTCTACATCCATCAGTACTTTGTGCCACAGGATTTCTACAAATAATGTTTTATAAAATTTGACGAACTTGTTTGAATTGAAAACAATCAATCGAAACTAACCTATGTAAAGTAAATCCACTTGGTTTAATATAAACATTTCTGGAGCAATCATTTGGATTCCAAGCATGATAATATGCACGTAATTTTTCTTTATATGTAGGAACTGATGCTAATAAATCAGAATTAATAACATCATCAGCTAACTTTTTTAAACACTGAGTTCGCCAAATTTCACCACTTTCATTGTTTAGAAATTTGTACCAAGATTTACATACGAGTGAACAATTTTTAAAACTGGCTAAATCTAAATATGAAAATATTACTTCAAGAACATTATTCGGTAGTCTTAATATCATATCGTCCATTTTACTATAAATACAAACGAATGAAAACAATCCTTTATATAAAAGAGACATAAGCGACCATATTGAATTTGAAAAACGCCATGTTTAAATTAAACAACGCCATATTGGCGGCCATGTTAGTTAAATTCGAGTAATTTGATTGAGATATAACAAATTAATTATTATAGGTAAGTATTTTTTATTCATCTTCAGAAATCAAATGAGAATACCCACAACGGTAGTATGGGAGTCATTATTCCATACTCCAATGACACGGTTCAACTTTTGAAGAACCCTTCTCCAAGAATTGTGCACGCTCTGTGCAACTTTTTAAATGGTGCCAAACTACAGATTTAACTGCTAGATCAACTAACGGCTGTATGGAGCCATTGCTCCGATGCTTGAACTAAATAATAATAATACCCACAACGGTAGCTCAGTGGTAGAACAAGTCTCTCTTCTCTGGTTGTAAGTCGGCTGCAGCCGTTGCGGGGAGAATTCCAGGAGCCCCACTTGATTTATTTTCCACGTTTCTCAGCGCTTCTTCCTCCATCTTTTGATTCTCTCTCCCTTTGACCATTCTGTCAACATTAGAGATTTATTTCAGTTATTAAAAGTTACATTATTATAAGTTATATTGTTCAGCATCTTAATTTTTTACTCACAACAACTTGAAATCGAATACACACATTATCACATTTCGAAATAACATACAGCGTCCCATGCGACGTGTAATGGAACTATTAAAAATGTCTAATTCACAAAAAAACTTCCTTTTCTGATAATAATTATTCAATAAATAATTATCAATTGTATAAATAAAAATAAAACAATGAACCGAAAATTTTCATACAATTGTAACATATATTAAGTGATTGATAATTAACCTTTAAACAGTGGTTAGAATTTTTCTTAAGTCAATTCAAGTTAAGAGAACTTATTCGAATTCCAACGTCTTTATTTCGGCGTTTTATTAAATATTGTTATAACAAAAAGTGAATAATAATATTATTTAATCAATCATGGATAGTGAAAGAAATACATTATTAGCTGTTCTACAATTCCTTAAGAAGTACAATCTTAAGGTAAATATTTAATGTTCTTATCTAACCTCAAATTGTTTTTGTTTACAATTTTGAATTGTTAGTGTTTTTTTCATAATCCACTTTATTAACTATTTTTTTTTTTATTAATTCCAGGGTACAGAAGAATCATTCAGAAAAGAAGCAAATTTAGTTAATGTAGATGTTGACGAAAACCAACAAACTGATTCTGAAGTTAGTAGTGTATTATCAGCTTATAAAAGTGAAGGAGATCCAGCCCTTTACGAAAAAGCATATAGTGAATTGAAAAAATTTGTAGAAAGTTCACTGGATATATATAAAGTAATACCCTGTAATTCTTATTTTTTGTTTCAAATTTAAAGTCACAAGAACTTTTAGTCAGTTAAATAATGTTTCACTATCATTCATTCTTTCAGCATGAATTGGGAACAATATTATATCCTGTGTTGGTTCATATGTACCTGGAGCTTGTATATAATAATCATTCAGAGCAGGCGAAACAGTTGATGGAAAAGTTTAGTGGTAATTTAGAAGATTATTATCAAAATGATTTAAAAAGGCTTTCTCATATGACTAAGAGAGAACAAATGGCTGGCAATGAACTTACGGATACCTTTAAGTAATTTTTAATCAACTTACAAAATACAACTATTCTTATTTTGTTAAAATAATTATATTTTTGAAAGAATTTACATTGTAGATCAAATCAATTCATCATAAGGATCTCTCGAGATACTCTTTCGATACTAAAACGACACCTACAAGAAAAAAAACATAGCGTGCTATTGAATATTATCCAAGAACACCTTTATTTTGATATGTATGAAGGTGTTGCTAGAAATAAACAACAAATAGAAGCCACATCTGGTGCTACATTGGGCGAAGCAACGCGACAAGGTAATATACAAATTAATATAAATACAATTCTTCTTTGTAATCATTTTTTTAATTAATTTTTTTTTTACAGACAATAAAGTAAAAGTTTATTATGGACTATTGAAAGAGCCAGACATTCAATGCATGGCACCAGCCGAAGAGGAAGAAGATGAATCAACCCCTGGGGCCGAGGGAGATAAACCGAAGAAAAAAAAACCTAAAAAAGATCCATTATTTTCTAAGAAAACTAAATCTGATCCAAATGCTCCTCCCCTTGGTCGAATGCCACTACCGTATTTGTAAGGAAATTATTTATTATCTTCAACGATAAAATTTATTATTTTCATTTTCAATATGATATGATATTCTAGGAAGGATATAGATAAATTAGAAAAAGTGAAAGCTTTGCGTGAAGCCTCAAAAAGAGTTACCTTAGGACCTGATTCTTTACCTTCTATATGTTTCTACACACTACTGAATACAGTCCATAGTGTAACATCAGCTGAGATTTCTGAAGACTCGAGTCTTTTGGCTGTAGGGTTCAGTGATTCTATAATCAAAGTATGGAGTTTGGTACCACAAAAATTAAGATCGATGAAAACTGGAGAAGCATTAACTGATACTGAAAGAGAAGCTGATGATGTTCTAGTAAGGATGATGGATGACCGCACGGCAGAAACAGTGAAAACCCTGCATGGTCATAGTGGTCCTGTTTATAGTTTAACCTTCAGTCCTGATAGAAATTTATTATTATCTTGTTCTGAAGATGCTACAAGTAATTATCAACAATTTTTTTTAATCATTATATAATTTATTATTTTTTAAAAAATATTAAGCATTTTTTTTTTTAATATATTCAGTTCGATTGTGGTCATTGCATACATGGACGTGCGTAGTTTCATATAAAGGTCATTTATTCCCTGTATGGTCAGTTCGATTTTCGTCTCACGGTTATTATTTTGCCACGGGTTCTCACGATAAAACTGCCCGACTCTGGGCCACTGATTCTCATCAGCCACTTCGAATATTTGCGGGGCATTACTCAGATGTTGATGTAAGTTTATTGATAGTATAAACAGTTATTATTATTGTAAGTTATTAATTTCTATTAACTTTAATTCAATTTAGGTAGTTCAATTTCATCCAAATTCGAATTATATAGCAAGTGGATCGAGCGATATGACTGTAAGATTATGGGATTGTGTAACAGGACTTCAAGTGAGATTAATGACAGGACATAAAGGACCGATTTATGCACTCACTTTCTCTACAGAAGGTCGATTTTTAGCGTCAGCAGGAGCTGATAATAGAGTTCTCGTGTGGGATTTAGCTCACGGTCATTTAGTTGCAGCATTATCAGGACACACGAGTACTATCCATTGTCTATCATTTAGTAGAGATGGAAATATTTTAGTTTCTGGTAATGAAATTTGATAATTAAATCTATTACAGTATTACTATCAACAAATGACTGTAAATTAAATTTTTTTTAATATTTTTAATTACAGCATCTTTAGATTGTACTGTCAAATTATGGGATTTTACAAAATTAGCTGAAGAAATGAGTTTGGAAGATGTTAATGTATCCCACAATCCTGATGTCAAGACTTCTACTGAATCATATTTACTAAGAACTTTTCCAACAAAAAATTCTCCAATTCTTACTCTTCATTTTACTAGAAGAAATCTTTTATTATCAGTTGGTATGTTTGAAGGATCATAAATTAAATGTTTATATCTGAATCTAAAATCATAAAATATTTTTATTAACTTTGGAAATATTTTTTAATAAGAACATTTTTTATTCTACACTAAAAGTTTTTTATTTATCCTGACATGTAGTATAATTAATGTCAAATTTCGTAACGACTAATAGACAAAGAGATAATTAAATAGATTTTAGGTGAGATTAAGAATAAAATCGAGTAGAATTAAAATCAGAGGTTCTTAAAGGTGGGGAAACTCAGGCGATCGCGCAGTTTATTCTCATTGGAGCAGGAGTTGTTATTCCAGCCATAGTTTTATTAGTCTACAGCTGCACTCCTCGACGTTAGCACGTCATTTTTCTTTACAAAAAATGGGGAAAGGAAAATAGAATAAAATGCTAGAAGTAAATGAAAGTAAATTGTATATTTTGTGGTAGGCCTAAAACTACTTGTGACACTTGGGCGTTGTCAAGATATAAATCAAATTCATTTCGATAAGTAAATAATTTAAAGAATGGACGAAAACAATATTAGGTTAGGTATGTATTATTGTATTAATTTATTTATTATTCTTTAATGTTTACTTCAAATATCGATAAATAAATTATTCTTTAGAAAATTATGAAATGCTGAAGGCCTTGTATGATTTCAAGGCGACTTTTGCTAAAACTTTAAGTTTTAGAGAAAATGATCATTTTCTTTTGCATCAATCAAATACTAAACAACGTAATTGGTGGCAAGTTGTTAATAATACCGGCCAACTAGGATATATTCCCTCCAACTATGTAACAACAGTTAAGGTTTGCTAAAATAATATCATAAAAATATAATTCAACAATAAGTTTATTAGATTTATTCAGTTGATTAATTTTTCGTTAGGTACAACCACAATTTATGATTGATTTTTTAGAAGAATGTATTGAAAAACTTCGTAGTGAATTTGTGAAACCTGGAGCTCCTTTACCAATAGATAAACAAGATCTTGTTCAAAAACTAGTAGAGAAAAAAAGACAAGCAGAATCAAGTAGAAGGCAAAAAAAGAAAGCTCCATCTCCACCAATTTTCAGTACAACATCAACATCACCAAATAAAGAAATTGTATTCCCGCACAATAAAACAGAAACAGAAATAAAAACACCAACATCTAATGTACCAATTAAGATTGCTAAAAATAATTTACATGATGGAGAGAAGGCTATCAGTGCACAAATAATTCCACAGACTCAAGATCATCGTAATTCTTTAACTAATGATCAACGAAGATCATCATTCCTTCGTCAATTATCATCAGAAAATGCTCAACGTTTACATTCGGATATTGTAGAAGGCCAAAAAACTCCTATACAATCGAATCTACGTCAACCAAGTCGGGTATCTCCAACGAAAAATAATACAAATACAAGCACATTTGAAATAGACTCACGTGCTGCCTATAAACTGTTGGATGATGTAAGAAAAAATACTCAACTTTCTTATGAAATGTCGAAATTGGCTGTGAATGTTGTTGTATCAGGATTACAACAATTATTACCTAGTAATTTAAGTCATTATTTTGATGCTGTATTAAATCAATTAGAGATGCCATTAATTAATTCAAAGATGCGTATTGAAGATACATATGATGCGAATAGATTAAAAATTATTTTTAATGAATTAACATCATGCAAAGAGGATTCTCAGCAAAGAAGTTGGATGTTATATGAAGATGAATCGATAATTGTTGAATATATCAAAGAATTGACATCTATATTAACAAATGCTGATGCCAATGTATCAAGACATGCATTGAGACAAGATCAGTATAATGGAGTTACAACTTTGATTCAATACTATCAGATGGAAGCGAGATGGACTATTAGACAATTACTACTTCAATCTTTTGGTGTTATGTGTAGTTTGGATCTTGTAGTGGTGACAATTATGTTGAATAGTATTTTACCTATGGAACTTGCTAGAGATATGACAAGTAATCCTAGAAATGTGCCAAAGTTAAATTATTCATCTCTTTTACTTACTATGATTTTTTCGATGGGTGAACCAATGCCTATAACACACTTAGAACAATTAGGACCTGATTTTATATCCTTTTTATTAGAATCTATTGAAGAGCCACCTGACACTGATTTAGAAGATCAAATTCCTGATTTATTCACCAACTTGATTTTATCATATAATTTACAATTCGTTACTTCAGAAAATATTGTGATTAATGCACTGAAAGAGAGGACAACTGCCAAAACGTTCACACAAAAAATACTTTTGCTATTAAATAGAGAAGAAGATCCAGTGAGAATATTTGATCATCAACCTGTTCCTCCTCATTCTGTATTGAAGTTATTCATCGATCTATTTGCTTCAGAGAAGACAGCTTTATTATTTTATACCAATGACGTTAAAGTATTGATTGATATCGTTCTTCGACAACTATTTGACATTCCTCCAGGAGATAAAGTAATATATTTATCATTCTTTTTTTTTATATTTACTTAAAACTTATTTTGGTAATAATACTAATATTATTTGTAGAGACGACTCTATCTTGAATTATGTCGAAGAGTTTTACGCACTTCTGGTTATGATGATCATCGTCATCGATCGGAAGATTTACTCAAATGCTTTACTAGAATATTTTGTGAAGAAGGATCTGAAAGCCATGGGGATCAGAAATTAATTCGTGAAATCAGTAATGAATTTCCTAGTCTCTTCAAGATGTGACATTTAGCCACGTCCTCCTTGGATAAGGAGGTCGAAGATGATGATCTACAGACTCTTGTTTAAAGAAATTTTATGATTTTAAGAAATATTATTGACGGTATAAAAAATTTATTGCAGCAAAATCTAGTCGGTATTTGATGTTTATGCTCATTTAAGAATTTAGTAATAAATTCTATAAAAATAATTTACATAATTAAATGCAGGATATCGTTAACTCTACACCGCAGCATATGGTATTTCAATTGCACAAATAATTATATCATTCATACGTAAACTTTTTTTTTTTATTATAATAATAGGAAAAATATTGATAATTAAGAGATTCATTTATTCAAGGTTTGAAATCAAAGTTATTATTAATTATTGTGAATAATTGGTGTATTCATCTAGTCGAAAATTTGAAAATCATCTATACAGTATCATGAAAATATTTGTCATAATTATGTCAATTAAATTATAAATAATAATTAGAATGAATCATTGTGATTCATGATAAGTAGCAAATAAAATAAATAAGATGATGTTGGGTAAGACTGTTATAACTCGAAAAATTTTGTGTTTGAGTTATTTCTATGTAAAGATCATTTTTAAAAAATAGTTACTATTAATTAAATATTATGACAAAAATATTTAAAATATATTAAATTAATTTTTTCTTTGAAAAAATAAAAATAAATTATTTATCAATGATTTATGTTATAATAAATAACAATAAACGTTTTAATTATTTAATAATTTAATGAAGAAGAACAAGAACAAGGTAGTGTAATAAAAATAATTTAAGTATCAAAGAATGTATATTTAAAGTAAGCCGAAAAATAGTTGGAGTGCTATTTCAAGTTGATGAATAGTTTTTTATGGATATTATTTCATTGTTGTTGGATATTTATTCTCCAGTCATCATTTCCATGAATTCTGTAACAAAAATAAGTAGTCATAGTATTATTAACAATCTATTATTATACTATTGTATTGTTAAGTATTGACGTTTCTTTTTTTTAGATTTAGACACGGTCAACAACTACTGAAGCATTTTTCGAATTTTTTAATGTGTAGGAGGATTAGCAGCATGATCTAAGAATGCCAAGTTCTCGATATTGAACTTGGAACAATCAACATTTTCGTCATATTTAAACATTAGAGATTTCAAGAAAGTTATTTCGAGTGTTAGTAGAAAAAACAACTTACCATCAAAGTCAACAGTTCCTGAACCATCAGAATCAATCTCTTCAATCATGATATCAAGCTCCTCATCAGTAAGTTGATCATCAAGCTCTCTCAAAATTTCACGTAAGCAGGTCGTTGGGATGTAGCCATTACCTGGAAATAAAATAAAAATTAAAATCATTGCTAATAATGTATAAAAATAATTGTTAATTATTAAAATAGATGAATGTGTAAATTTAGATAATTAAATTTATATGATCAATGATAAGAATGGATTTAGTTATTTTAAATAGGTAAATACATTCTTTAGTGGAGTTTTATGCTCATTTATATTCCCGGTAGTAGCTATATTTGTCTCAAGCAACTCTAACGTCTCGTTTTTCTTTCCAGCTGCTTTCGTTCTCGTTTAACATAAAATTTGGCTTCATTCCAACATGAGTATAAACAAAATTGTATTACGATCTATATTCTTTTTATAATATCCTCTATTTTTCATTGTGTTATTTTCGTTGTTGCAACATCATAATATGATTATAATTCTATACAATTACCTTCTTTATCATATAATCGAAAAGCTTCACGAAGTTCTTTTTCTAAGGCTTCTGCATCTTCTTCAACGATAAATTTGGCTGCGAGTGTCACGAACTCGTCAAACTCCAATCTTCCAGATTCTATGTTAATTCAAAATAAAGAAGATGAATAAATAATTAACAAGATAATAACAATTTTTATATAAATTAAATAAATATAATTACTATCTGCATCAACTTCATCAATGAGTTCATCAAGGATTTTCTTATTGAAAGGTTGTCCCATCAATCTAAGAATATCTGCCACCATATCCGTGGGGATACTTCCGCTTTTTTCTCTGTCAAAGCTATCAAAAGCCTTACGGAGGACTGGAAAAAATGGTAAATATTTTTTAGTTTATTTATTTTACAGCATTTAAATATCATTTATTTTAGATTCTGTATTTTTTAGTTGATTATATCACATCAAGATTTTTCTTTGAAAATATTTATTTTTGTCTTGCTCGATCAGTGGATTTCGATCGTTACTCGATACTAGTTCCATCAACTAGGTGAAAGATGATGAATACTATATTTAGTCAGAAGCAGCTGCTAGCAATTCAATTCAACATAAATAAACTTGTAATAAAGTAGATAAAGTTAATAATTTAGAGTAAGTAGAATAAATGAAATTTATTATTTTTAATAATAATAATAATTTATTATCTTTTACCTGCTATTTGTTCTGCAGGGAGCTCGTCGGCCTAAAAAATAGGATAAATAATTCTAATTAGTTTAATCATTCAAAACAATGAACTGAATAATAATTTTTCGAAATAAACTTGCCAATTAGTAGTTAAAAACAATATAGAAATAGAGAATAATTTTGAAAAAAAAAACAACAATGCATATATTGTAATCTATTCATGCACATAAATAAAGTTTTATAATTTGGATAATCAGATATAGATAATAGATACGAGAATTGTGCTCCAGTATTTTTTATAATAATAGAAATAATGAAAATTATTTACTTCATCTCCATATCATTAGAGTCGTTGCATTCTTGGTAAACGCCCACATACAATTAAATCCATGTAATAAGTTGGCACAATTTAACAATCGATGCATTCAAAATGGTTCTAAGAATTTTATTATTGTATAAAAATGAAATATTATATTCCAATTCAATCATTCACTGTTAAAATAAAGTTCAATAGAATGAAGTTAGATAGTTGAATTAATGTACATTTTGGAAAAAGTTAAATATCAATTGATAGTTTGAAGATATTCGAGCTATAAAAATTTATAAAGGATTTTGTTAAATAAGAAATATTGAAGAAACAATCAGAGAGATATATATCGTGTGTGTTTACCAGAACGACGACTTACAAGATCACCATCAATTGAACATACCATCTTGTATGTTTAATTAATTTTAAAAAATCACTGATAAGAAGAAGTAACTGGGTGTTAGATCTAATAACTAGGTTGTCAGATTTCTGATGATACTGAGACACTTTGAGTTGAGTTCTGCTGTAATATTTGAAACCAAAAGGTATAGCGGTTGCGTATCACCCGCCGTCTCCCGGACTTCACCAATGTAATCGTGTACTCTTAAGCTCCAGCCAATCCCGGCCACATTAGAAGCAGCAGCAAAGCCAGAGTTTAAAGCTCGGAGGGTTCTTGTGCTATTCTTGTCATCTTGATGGAACAGTGTGAGAGAAAGTATAAAAAAACACTATTGAAAAAAATATCCCTACTGAACTGTCGAAAATTTTAATTTAACATCAATGATAATTTTTATTTTTCATTTGTTTCTTGTTCTTTTCTTTTAAATAATCATCAACTTATTGCCATTTATTATAAAGACAGAAAGTTTGCATTTAAAGTTATAAAACTGTGAGAAGTATTTATTTTTTTCAATTATTGTATTTTTCTTCATAAATCCACCGTAAAAACAAATAATTTGAAGAAAAAAATCCAAAATGGTTGATTGCTCGATTTTTTATGGCCAAAAAATCAGATGACCACGAAAGTGCATAATTACCTTAATTTTGTATTATTTTAATGGTTTTATGAGACATCATGCATCTTCATGCCTTTATTAAATATTTTTTTCTTCGTTATAAAATAGAAAATGATTGATTTATTAAACATAGAATAAATATATTCTGAACATTTATTTTGATCATAGATTGAATATATATAAACCTACTGTTTACATTAAAATTCGAATATATAAAAATTAAAAATAAAATATTAAGTTCTAAAGACTTTTCAATGCTTGAGATAAAAATAGAGAAAATCTTAGGTCTTGTGAAACTAACAGTAAAACTTGGACGTATGGTTGACTATAATCAAACTATTGTGCATTTATATTAGAAATCCCATAAAAGTGATTTTATAAACAACGTACTATTAATTAATTTAAATTATAATACCATTTTTTATTCAAATTTCATTTATTTTTGAATATATAATTGAATACAAACTGGTATAAATTTTATGGTAAACATCACCTAATATTAAATAGCTTAGATAAATGAGTAATTCATAATTTGAATGGATAAGTGATATGATTTATTGATGATTAATTGTAAAATTTAGTACATAAAAGATGAAATTTGGCGATAAATTCATTTGGAGTCAATCCAAACACGTGAGTCTCGTGATTTATTTTTAAATAAATATGAAAAATTTTGAATGACCCAATTGAATATTAAACTATTAGCATGTAATTGTTTTTCACGTTGATGTTAAAAAGTATAATTTTTCAGAAAAACAGTATATTACAAAAATAGTAAATACGCCGCAAGATATAACTTTAGAAATTCTGTCGTAGATCGGGAAATTCACAATCAACTATTTGGCCTGAGTCTTTGAAAACATCTACAGGTGTTCATTTGGTTGTTTGTTGACAGATGAATTTGGCAGAGATGCTTCATGGAGAGCAGGAATTTAGTTAGCATATATAAATGCTTGATTAGAATTCTAATATTTATAGTTCGTAAATACGACTTATGTTCAAATTAATATCATTAAACTCTTATTTATAAAATAATCATAATCCAGTTCTTTTTATTGTCAAACAGTAAATAAACTTGGCAATACCAGGTTAATTACTGTTGTATTATTCGAATAAATACATATTGATAGAAAACTAATAATAACAATTGATAAACAAAATTACTATTGTGATCCAGTGGAAAGAAGAGCTAGAAATGCACTTGTTGCTCCAACTGATAAAACATAGTTGAAAGCAGGAGTGAAAGTTTTTAAAATATAAAAAGAACAGAAAATAACAATTGCCAAAAACAGTGCATTGTTGTAGAAAATAGAGAATGTTGTAGCTTCATAATCAGCCACTTCATTCTTTTTCCATAATATTCTCTCGTCTTTCTCTTTCTTACTCATTTTCTTGTCTTCTGATAGCTTTCTGTTCATTTCTTGGGTCACAGCATCTTCTCTTTTCACAGCAATCTGTAAGTCATAATAAGATTATTATCGAATTATTTAATTTAACTGATTCGGTGATAATTAAGAGTTAATATGACTCATAGTTACCTTATGTTTGAGGACGAATTTTGTGTTCTTGTAAGCAAGAGCTAAACTATAAGTACTGAATATTGTTATAAATACAAAAGAGAAAATATTTGAGTATAAATCAATTAGATGTATTCTCCAGAAAAGCCCTGTAACAATTAAGAAAATTAATTATAAAGAATAAAAACATATATTTTTACTATCAAATAATTTTAATATGGTCAACACCTTACTGCTAAGGTAAATTTACTCCAAATTAATGACATAAAAATGACTCATTTACAATGAATTTATTAAATTTTATGTCAGATATGTATAATTTTATTATAATAATAAAAAATGTTCTTATATTTTATTAAATATAATAGAAAATTGAAGCTTAATTGATGAAAATACTTACATATTGGAATAGCAGAAACGATGAACGCATTGCCATAAAATAATGCAGATGATTTTGTTGATACATTTCGTGAGAAATCTTGAAGAAGTAATTCTTCTTCTTTAGTAAATGCTTTAGATTTTGCAGACATGTTTAATGATAAAAATGAATTTTACTAAAGAATTATTTAAACTAAATATCTTCACTTTACAGACCTAATGTATACAGAACTGTATGGTTACAAAATATCAAATATGCGCACGCGTTGAATGTACAGATGTAGATTTTCATGACAACGTGTCCAAAGAAACGTCACTTTGCCAGCATCATGGCAGCACTGAGCAGTTTTACAAAATAGTGGGGGGCAGTCGGGTATGGTGTACATATGCTGGTACCAAAGAATACTAAGGTACAGAGAAGTCCAAAGGAGCCGGATTCCGGTTTCCAGAACTCATAGTACGTCCCCCGACTACGTGATGTCGCTAGTAGTCCACTTAATAATGCGCCGATAATAGTAGATCAGCAGTCGTCGGTGGATCGCCGATGGGTACGGATGCAAGTAGGTATGTACGTCGTTTTTGACGTAAAAATGAAAAATGAGTTTTTTATGATTTTCAGGAAAAAAATATCAAAATACTCTGATGAAATGATTTTTATACTCCTCAATCATTTTCAACTCGATCCGGACTCATAGTTTGGCTAGCCGACGGCTCATTTGACAATGAAGATTCATCAACAAAAAGTATTTCTAAAATAAATAATTAATTTTTGTCTGTGTAGTGTTCTATAGGCCATAGTAGATTCTAAGCATGGGATATAAATAATTAATTATTTATTTTAGGAGGACTTTTTGTTGATCAATCTTTATCGTGAAAATTCTCGCTACTCTTTCGATTATAACAAAAATTATCTAACGTCCTGAATGAATAATAACAAATAAAAAGATAACGATCAACGCTTTATAATAAGCAGTTAAAAACATTAGATCAATAGTAGTTACTAAAGATCTAAAGGAAAATAGAAACAAAAATAAGATAATAAAGAAGTAATTTTAACCGTATTGATACAGAAAAGGATAAGCATGATAGAGCAGATGTTGAATAGAAGAAGAAGAATTTAAATTTTCTGGAAATAATCGAGATTTTGTTGATATTTTAGATAAAATTGTAATACAAAAATTTCTCAATATCACAGACCTTTTACACGTGTTGACTGAATTGTTATATGGGCAAACGTATACTTTGTTCGAATTTTGGGCCCAGGATTGGACTTCTTATAAAATTCTCTAATTATCAACGCATGCGTCGAAGTTGTTTTTGTGAGACTGTTTTTCAAACGATTTCAAACGATTAGTGAATTCTCATTAGGGAGAAAGACTCATGGCGAAAACACTCGCCATGACACCTCAGAATTCACTAAAAAATTATTTATCATGCAATTATTACTGCACTTACGTTATCAAATTTTGCTTTGTCTTCTCCCCTGTATACCATTTTCCTCAAAATTTATAAATATTTTTTACATGAAAAAAAAACGTAATTTAAGGAGAAAAATTGGAGGTGATTTGAGCCTAGGAAAGTCCAGCCTTGAATGTCAAATATAACGGAAATTGCGTGGGCTTAAAATATTCGTGAATGAATGAAATGGTGACGTCATTATTGAGTTAGAGCAGTAATAGTGATGGGGGTAGTTTTCAGCCAGAAATGCGATCCATGAGAGTACGCTTGCGCTTTTTGATTCATTTTCTGACCCCGAGGGATGCAAGTCTATTGTCCATGAGATGGTGTTTTTTTTCAGTAGTGAATCCGCGGAAGCGGTTCCATATCACTGCCTAAACTTTTATTAATAACTTTTATTTTTCTCTAAACTGAAATGTGATTGTTTACTTAATATTTATATAAATGAATATTAATTAATACTAAATAAACGGTTAGCTATAGCTGTTTAACTGCAGCATTGATATTCAGGTCAAATATAAATTTATGTTGACATAAATAGGTCATTGTGTGATATTTTAAGATACTCGGAGGGCATAATGCAATAATAGATTCTATGTGAAACCCATATAACTCTTTACTTTATTATTGCATGTGTCTTTTTAAGTTAAATGTGAAAATTTATTGATATAAATAATTATAGAAATTTCTTTTTCTTTTCAATAAAATCTTTTTTGTATCTTTCAAACATATGTGATATAAAACTTTGCTTTCTATGTGAAATATAAAAAATATAATTAATAAATAATAATTATTAGTAATAATTATTTTATCACGAGACTAAAATATTATCTAGACTCTTCCATGTCTGGTGCAAAGTCTACATATATGATGAAATTGCAGTTACTCGTCATTGAAACCGATTACTGTTGGAAAAAAGCTCTATTGAGGTATTCTAAAATTTTAATATAATTATTTATCAACTGATAAATTATTTTTTTATCCTAATATTAGAATTTTCCTCATTTATTCATTCATAAATAGTTAAAAACATTGACTTTATCGATAGTTTAAAAATTTGAATTTCCCGCTGAGTGGAATATAAATTGTAGTTCCAGTTTACGACTGTAGAGGCGATAGGTATTGAAATTTTAGAGAGGTTGGAATTTAGCGAGAATGTCGAATGTGTAGCAGAAGAAAGAACCAGACCTCCAACTAAGCAAAATAATTACACAGTTGATTTTAAATAGATAATTTCTCATTAGTAATCCTTTCTTAAAAAAAAAAATATAACGTGAACGATTACACTGGTATTGGTGCTATTCATTTGCAATGTTACTGCTGTAAATTGATCGTGTGATAGAGTGTACGTTGATAATGTGGAGTAATAAAACATAAACGATCATTTCTAAATACATAGCTTAAAACATTGATGTCATAGAGTGTAAGTAGTTTACTATGAGTTTGCGTCATAGATCAATCAAAGATCTAGCGATTGGAAAACGTGAACGTTACAAGTGATTAAATAATTCGTCCAGATCAAACAAAATTTATAATTAATATCAACCCAATTGGTTAGTTTTTTTGTGCATTTGATTGAAAAAAAGTGCTTTATCACTAGTCTATAATCACATGGGGAATGCGCACGCACGATAATCACGCGAGTTTGTTTATATATTACTCCGTTTTATTATTTACTTCATAATATAATAAATCTTTTCTTTTTTTTTTTAATATCGATCAATAATAATTTACGCTCATCATTTTACCACAATATTGATAATAAATATCTTCAACATATAGAATTATTATTTATACACTCGTCGCACGCTTTTGAAGCACAAAATAAAATTAGTGAAAATAATTCTTACATTGTGATTAAATTAAAGAGTGTGTGTAATATATATTTTTTGTAAAACAATGCATAAATTAAGACTACCTGTAAAGGTTGATTTACCTTCTGCTATTACAAGGTATGGAGAAGCCTAGAAAACAGGTATTGATATAATCTCATTAACTTTTTTATTAATTAAATTTAATAAGTGTATCAAATAAAAAAACTACCAAAAAAGTTATTTTCCAAGGTTTTGATTGTATTAACTCTTTTTATGAGTGTGACATATCTTTATATTCATATTTATGATGTCATTCTTTTCATAGAATATGTTATACGTTGAGAAGTACTCTGATCGATGACGATTTTTTTTATTTAAAGAAAAACGAATATTCCAATAGTAATGAATGTTCATTAATGAGTATTACATTTTTAGATTAAGCCATTAATTTTTTAATGTGCATATATTAATGATAATTCTACATGAATCATCATGTATAATTGATCAGTTATAATTAATCATATCTTACGAACGCAATATTTATATAAATATTTTTTTTTACAATGTTGATGACCAAAAAACGTGCAATCATTATTTGAAATGCTAATATAATGACGATAAACTGTAATATTGATTTATTTATAATAACTGCACCCTTTTATGTCGCCAAAATACGTAGTTGCTTACTTTCAAGGCAACTTACCGAGCTATAACTATGTAATTATTGTTTATGAGTAATACTAAGTTAACATAATCGAAAGATCTTTTCAATTTCGAATTATCTTATCATCTTTTATATTGTATTTATTTCCATTTCATTTGAATATCGGTTAATTACATTTTTTTTTTTTGTAATTGAATAATTTTATGGTAAATTTTTTAACATAAGCTTTAATACAGTTGTCCAGTATCACAATATGTCATCGTTTGTGACTCAAAAGATTAGCCAGAGCTTTTTATCTACTTAATATTAATCGATGAAAAAAAAAATATTTATTTAATTAGTAGGATTAAAATAATCTTCACTTATGAAGAAAAATCAATAAAAAAATTTTTAACTTGCCATTAAGAAGTTATTGCAATGGGATAGATTTTTGTAATTCGTAATTTTGTCGTACCTTTATGTTTTAAGACATTTTAAAGCATATTAGAAGGTTTAAAAATGGATATACATATGGACATTTGTACGTACGTATGTCAGGTTTTTTTTTGTTTTCGATATATCTCGAGAACCACTGAAGATATTGACTTCAGACAAATTTGATTTTAAAGATAATACAATGAAGTAGATATGAAAGAAAGTTAAACAAATTTAATTCAGCCATTTTTTTTTGTAACAAATAAACCGTGAAATACATTGAGTAAAAAGACATTTGCAATAGATTCTTCTTATTGAGTGATTAATATTGTTGAGAACTAAAGTCAATATCAATACAATATGGTTGTTAATGACTTCAAATGACTCTAAATAATTACATATTGTTTATGACAATATAAATTAGTTATAAGCAATTAAAAATGGTAACTAAAAGATGACAAAATTACGGAGTTCAATAAATGGGAAATACGTAGTCTGGGCACAGACTCATTTCTTAATGAATTGTTTTAGAAAAAATTGTTCCATAAAACGTAGTTAAAAAAAATTCATTTAATTATTAGATATAATGATTTTTATAAACAAAAATAGAATGAAAAATTTTAATGCTCCAATGTCATGATATATTTAATTAATTTTTAGACGCTAGTCATGAAACAGAATTTTTATCTGATTAAATTTTAAAATTAATTCAAAATGAAAATAAAAATAGGAATTAATAAGTTCAAAAAAAAAATGGTTGAATAGCAAAAACCGTAACACTTATGCATTTAAGTGTGTGCAAAAAAAGTCAAAGAGAGAATGCCAATCCAAATCAGGATTCTAACCGTACTTTTAACGATGGCGTAAGAAGAAGTAGAAAAAGATAAGCAACTGAGTGCTGACCAGACCATCTAGTCTTTGATTCTCTACCTAACTTAGTTTATACTTAACTTTAGTATATTTCTGACGCTTACGTTAGCCACTTGGTCTTAAACTGTGGCGTCTAGTCGTCATTAAAGTGTCTGCCGACAACAATACACAACATTATATACATATATACAGTTAAATCTTAACTGTTAATGTGCTAAAGTATTAAAACAAAACAACATAGCAATATTACCTACAAACTGAGCCCTTGTCAACCTGGCCTTTCACTTGATCTTGAGTGATGAATCGTCGTCAGTTGTTTAAATACGTTTGTGCTGATCGCATCAACGTTTATGTATTCTTCTTTATTCATTCAAAATAATTGTGTTTATGTGATATTTTTTAATGTTATTCACTATCATGCAACGTGTTCCAACTATTCTCGTCCCTGATCCGTGAGTAAATTAACCTAAAAAATCAAAAATTGCTTCTTCTAAAAGTGTTATATTTCTAATCATCATTATTAACCAGCAACATAAAAAAGTTTTTTTTCATCAAGTAATCTTTATAAATAAATTGCTAATGTAGACACGCCCCAAGAAATAACATTTGAATGTCTATTCTGATTTAATTCTGACACTTGACTCTACAAGTGGCTGAGTGAGTCAGTTCTCAACAGCAAAAATTATCAAAAATATTTCTTTCAAATAATACACATAATTTATCAATGATTTTAAATCAAATATATATCTCTAGAATTTTTTTTCAACATTTTTAATTGTGATATAAATTTTAAAAGAATTCTTTGATTAATGGTGTCATTAATATACAAGAGTTATTGTATGAATTATTTCTCTCTTTAAACTGAAATTATTGGTTGATTGGATTGTGTAATATTAATTGTAGAAAAATAATCCAAGACTTCCCGAAACGTCTGGTAGGATGATATAACATTTAACAATCAGAAATATCCAATTAATTTGCATACATCCGTCTTTTTAAACAGATTAAAGTTTCTTATTAATTTACTGTTAGTGGTCTCAATAGCTATATATATTTATAAATAGAATTGCAATCTAGTGGTTGGTAGCAACGTGAAGCAAGTTTTCACGTATGAGAAAGTATATTTCACTTCATATTCAATTATAATAATGATATAATTAATAATAAATATCAGCTCTATTCGTATAACTCTAGATTATTAATTTGAAAAAAATGTTTTTAAAAAATTCTTCAATATTTTATTTTGTTCAACATTTTTTTTTTTACAAACTATTTAAGTTGATTGTTTCATTTGTAAATGAGTCGTTATATGTAAAGCTACAATCATTAGTATACATAGTGAAGTAATAAAGTAATGGTATTTGTCATTAAACATGACGTTTTTATAGCTTGTTTTACTTGAAAATATTGAAAGACATTTTTTTATAATATTATGAGAAAGGGAAAAAAAATGAATTTATTGTAAGACGTTTGATTAATCTTTTTGATAAATGCGTGGTAAATGTGATAATATGTATATTTATTCTAACTGAAGGAAAGAAAGACCTTGTTATTTTGTCACGCATTTTCACTACTTACATGTGAACACATGATAAGCGGACTATTAATATTTAAACCGTTGACAATTACGATAGTAATGCTTTGGAAAGAAAAAAGTTGGCTTTGTAAAAAAAAAAAATATTTAGTTCAATTTTTACAATGAGTTCTGATGAATTATATTTATTTTTACCAATTGGTGTACATCAATTTGGTTGTAAAAATAATCAACATTCGTCAAATAATGGGTATCATTGTTGTTCTATTCAATATTCATGTCCACATACTTGGTATGGCTTCAGAAATCTTATTTCAATTTTATTATATATATTTTATTTCAATTAGATCTAATTATATTATCATATGTGTTATTTTTAATAAAAAATTCAAATAGATTTCTTTAACAACCATTTTTCCAACATACAAATATTTTTATTATATGATGATAAGATTAATGGCTCTAAAAATAATTGATGTATTGATAATGTTTATGCATTTAACGAAATAACTTTTATTTACTTATGCTAGTTGATTCATTGATAAGTGACAATTATTTTTTTTTTACAGGATGGTATTGGACCACAAAGCTACGAGTTTGCATAGTGACTACGGAAGTTTTGATAGACCATTGCCAAGTGGAGAGAGTCACGATAGGGACATAGAAGCAGCGGTTGATGGGAACACTAGTGGAATGGCCCAATCCAGTGACGTTTATCAGAGGCAACCGCTGCTTCCTGGAGCACCTACCAAAAGTAAAGAACGATGGGGAGGAGTAAGTTCTAGTGGAGATTATTATGAGGATGATCATGATAAAATTGACAGCATTGGACACACTCGACATGCTGGTATTCAAAATGGTAGTGGTATTGTTAAGTTAGATATACCACCACCTCTAAGAGAAGAGCCACGATTTCCAAAGGAAAAATGGAAAACTGTTCTTGGTAAGAAAAATAAATATTAAAGATTATTATTTTAGAGTTTAAATAAATATTAAACATGTTGGACTCTTTTTATAAATTTATTAATACATGGTTTTATTTATTTCAGCATTTTTATTTATGGTTTTCAATTTTATTTTAACCACAACATCTTTAGCGATGCTACATGAACGTGTACCAGACCGCTCATCATACGGTCCTTTACCCGATATTGTTCTAGACAATATTGAAGCACAAGATTGGGCACTTAGTGTATCTGAGGTTTTAATAGTAATAGTATCTAATTCGGCCATGGTCTTTGTGATATTCCATAAACACAGGTAAATTAATCATTTTGTTAATTAAAATGATGGGAAAAAATAATAAATTTAATTTAGTCTAATAACATGAATTTATTTTTCTAGGTTTATTGTTGTCAGACGAATATTCATCGTAATGGGATTACTTTATATGATGAGAAGTATCACATTCTATGTTACAGTTTTACCTATGTCTAGTAGAACATATTATTGTAGTCCAAAAGTGAATCATACAACACCACTTATTATTACAAAAAGAGTCCTCCAATTAATCTCTGGCTTTGGGTTGTCGATAAATGGTAAACACACCTATTGCGGAGATTTTATTTTCAGTGGACATACTGTAGTTCTTGTACTTTGTTACCTGATTATCAAAGAATGTAAGTAATTCCAAATTTTGATTGAATTATCTGAAGTGATAGTAAGAATTATTCAAAGCTAAATTAACTGAAATTTTCGAATAAGAAACATTTAAATAGATAATCATCTAAACCGAATTATTACTTGTATTTGATTATGAATATCCTGAATAATTAACTAGGCTGAAAAATTTATTACAACCATTTTGATTGATTTTTTCTCTTTTCAAGACTCTCCTAGAAGATGTCAACCAATTCATTGGATCGCTGGTCTTATAGCAGCTGTTGGGGTGATTATGGTCTTGATCGCTCACTGTCATTACACTGTGGATGTTATCATTGCGTATTGGGTCACCACCCGGTTGTGGTATATTTATCACACATTAGCCAACAACGCCCAGTTGAAAGTAATTTTTTTTTATTGTTAATATTATCATGTTTATTAGCATATTAATTATCAACTTATTATAATAAAATGATAACAATAAAAACATGGAATATATATTAATGATTTTTTATACATTTTTCACAGCAATATGGACCAAACAACTTTTTGGCACGACTTTGGTGGTTCCCACTGTTTAGATATTTTGAGAAGAACGTAGGTGGAACAGTACCAAGACAATATGATTGGCCTCTTCCTTGGCCTCGAAGGTTTCTTGCCAAACACCCCAACCGGGATAGTTAATACTCATCACAATTTTACAATGGAGCTTATGGTTATGGGGTAAATATTTCAATATGTATATAATTAAATTTAATTTATGTTAAAACAAATTCAAGTGTCCTCATTATTTGAAAGACATAGAAATATAAATAATTTACGATATAGTCAACAAATGTAGATCAAAGAATAAATGATCATAAACAGATGAAGCTTTAGACAGTATCGTAGATGATAAATTTATAGTCTCGTCGAATTTTTTTATATTATTTTAAGCTGATGTACAATTTTCTAAAATATTCAATATCTCATAATAAAATTGTAGAGAAATAATGAGAAATTATCTTTCGTTAAATAAATTCGGCATTAAAAATTCTATAAAATTCGACCTTAATTTATATTGGTTGTAAAAAAAATTGGACTATCTATATCTACACTAAACAATTTTGATGTTTTTTTTGTATAAAGTACAATTAAAATTTTCAATGGTTCTATAATTCTATAGAATAACCTCACAGATATTCTTCGATCGGTTGAATTATAATAACTAAATAATAGTTTAGTAGATCGTGGAATTTTTTGTGGGACCAAATAATAAATGGAAATAAAAAAAAAAAATTTATACTTTTGATTTACATTATCAGTGATATAAAATTTTTTTATTGATAACTTAAAACATATTTATTATACGCGAGCATTTTAATTAATAAAAACTTAGATACAATATTGATATTAATCTTAATTATTAAGAATCTCAATTAAATTAATCTAAAGGTGATGTTAATTTAAATCTTTGAAAAAAAAATTACAAATTAATATTGAACTGAAAAGAAATAATATAAAAAGATATAACGAGACGATGGAAAAAAAAGATAATAAATTAGACATATGCTTTATTTGAATTTATTAGTTATTAAAAATGCTCGCTGTCATGATTTAAAGATAATTTTTATAAATTGATAAATTGTTCTGTTATTTATTAATTTTCTTTATGAAATAATAAAAAAAAAAATCAAAAATTTGAAAGATGTGTAGAAAATATTAAAAAAAAAAAAGAAACTTATTTTTAAATAAAAGATTCTAATTTTAAAAAATAAAAACTACACCAGACTGTTGACAATCTTCCAAGAGGAAGAATGATATTGATTCATTGTACTGATATAAGCACAATTGATCTTATGTGTATACATTACCGTGATTATTTCCGCTAAATTATGATATAATAACAATAAATATGTATAAAAATTATGATAAAATTATATAAATAATATATGTACAATATTTACTATATTTTTCATATTAATGCAGTCCATACTGAACCAAGTATAGTGCGAATTGTTCGCAAAATTTAAATCACACATAAATAATCTGTTTTAAAAAAATAATTCAATTTAATAATGTTTTGCTTAATGTGTCGTATACTTATATATGTATATTATAAAAATTTTACATGCATCTTTTGCATATTAACCAACTGAATAATAATATAATAAAATAAATGTTCAATATTTTTTCCAACTTTAAATGTTTAAAAAAAAATTGTCAAAACAATAATGTGTATCGATATTTTGATCACGAATTTTTTTCACAATTCTATTTAATTCTGTGAAAATAATTATTTTCATTTATATTTATATTATTCGATAATTATACACATTAGATGTAATCTCTATACGACGTTATTGATATATTGTACTGAAAGGACTGTTATGTACGTCAATTTATTTTTTATTAATAATGTTACATATATTCATACATAATTAAAAAACTATATAGATGAATTTGTATCCTATTTTATGTTAATTATGTATGTATATATGTATCAATGCTGATAAGCTTTAATTAAGATATTTGATTAGTTCAGAATAGAAATAGTTGTCGAAAAAAAAAATTAAAAAACAATTGGCTGATTTTTTTATTTAATTTATTTTATAATCACATATCTGAGTGTTTAAAAGAATTTTAACATAAAATAAATAAAAAAACTATTTTTATTACGAACTAACCATTTATCAACACACTTTTGAAATTAATGCTACTTTTATTATAAAAAATTTCCGTTGATGTTAATGAATATAAAAAAAGTATAAAGGAAAAAAATAATTAATAATAATTATGCAAAAAATAAAAATTTACATCTTAACAATAATAATAATAATTTAAAAAGAATTAAATCAACAAATATATAACATTTGATGAATAAAGAACGATTAATTGATATATAAATTAATATTGAAGGCGCACACATGTTCGCACTTAAGCGTCAGTGTGTTTAATAAACATACAACTATATTTTTACGTGTAGATATTTTTTGGTAACAATTGTTATAATCTGTTTAGGCTAGATGATCAAATAATTAAGTCAAATGTAAATAATATTTCAATACAGTAGTTCAATGAGCTTAGTCATAATTTATTATCATTACTTATTTGTTCAGTTATAAAAGTTTCCAATAGATATTTTATTTTTGTCAATAGGCAGAGGAAATAAATATCGATGAGGATTATTATATTATCATTTTTAACCACTGTTTATTTTTTGTACATATTCTTTACAATTATTTCTTTAGATTACATGTCTATTATTATTATGTTATACAGTTGTAATAAAGAAGAAAAATTATATATTGGTGTTATGTGATTGTCAGTTTGTTTAATAGTTATCAACAAATTATCATCTAACCTTTTTTCTATTTTAGTCTTACATGTTTTCTAAATAAGTTTAAAATTCCAAGTGTGAACAGACTTGAAGAAACAATCATTATCAATTAACTATGCTGTTTTAATTAATTTAATCAACTTATTAAATTATCAGTGACAAAAATGGAAATAGATTCGAATAAAAAGTTTGAAAATATCAGTGAGAATTTAAAGAAAAAATTAATCCCAAAAAAATGGTTTAAATTTGATGTCCTAAGTCCTACTACAGCAATTTTACGAGGCTCTCATTCAATGAGCGACAAACGTTTCAAGTTTGGAAGTAGAGGACAACAAGGTGCAGCTTGTTCAGTAGTAGCTATAGTTCTTGGTTACCTATGTCAGCCAAAAGAATGGGCATCAAATTTTGTAGATCAAATTCTCAAGTATGGTGATAAGCTTTTTCGTACAAGTCAAGCTCGAAATCGAGTAAAATCTGGTGTTTATATGACAACCAAGTTAATTTACCCAGAATTTTTAATTGAAGATTATAAATGTTGGGTATGCATTGAAGATAGTTGTGTCTTTGGTAATTTGTTTAGTGAAAACCTTGGTAGTCCAGATCTAACAGATGGTCTCCAGCGGTTTTTTAAAACCAACAATTCTGGAATATTAACAGCTCAGGAAAATTCCGTAGCTATTTGGCGGTATCTTGATAAAGGCTTTCTATACTTTGATCCATCCTCCTGCAATGAACTTGGAGTTCAATCTTCAAATGGTGTTGCTTGTATAGTACGATTTAAATGTCTAAATGATTTACGAGATTTATTTTTAAGTAATTTAAATCAGAAAGACAATGCTCGTTATTGTATAGACAGAGTTATTGTTTCAAAAGTAAAGTTTGTTGATCAAGGAATACCAATCAATGAAAAATGTATTCATGTTGATGAGAATGTTTTAAAAATGTTAAACCCGACAGAAATTAACGAAAAAATGAAAGATTGTAATCAGACAGAAGTGAAAGAACATCATAAATTATTTCTCACTAAAGAACCTTTTTTAATAACAATTTCCAATTACAATATTGACACTGTATCTGCTGCGACTTTTATAGAATTGCCTGGAGATAGGGCTATTCTTCATGGCTTGACTCATCAATTAAGTGATGTGTATAAAGGTAAAGGAGCTCAGAATGTAGCCAATTGCATTGCAATATTCGGAATGAAGAAAATAAACCCAGTAAAAACCTGGTTAAGGCCAAGACTTGATGAAATTTTAGCCCTGGGTGATAATTTATATGCCGAGACGAAAGCAAAGTATCCAATGATTCAATCATTAACAGCAGCAGATTATAATAATTCACAAATGATAGTAAATGGAAAAAAATTATTTAATGATGTTGATTTGATTACCATAGTTGGTACATTACATTCCAAAGATCCATCAATTCTCAGTTTAAAACAAGCTCTCGAGGAATTTTTTTTAGTCCACAAAGACGGAGTAATTGAAAGTTCATCAATGGCTATAGCTATCTGGACTCAAGATGATTATTTCTATATGTTTGATCCTCGAGAATGTGATGCTAATGGAGTCAGAATGATAGCTAATGAAAAAATGAAAACCAGCGAAAAGGGCAAGAAGAAAAGTACCAATGGTTTATCTAAAAAAATTGAAGGAAAATGTTGTGTAATGCGATTTCCTAGCATTAACACACTAGCTATTCACATTTTAAACAACATTAGTTCTTTAAAAAAAAATGATAGATTTACAATACGTCACATTTCAGTAATGGATGATATTCCAGGTACTAGAATGTGGAATGAATTCCAACCTGGTGAAGCTGGTAGAACTTGGATCCTTCAAGGAAATATTTCTAACGATGCTGAAGAATTTGAAGACGAGAGTCGTGGTTTCCAAGGTATCGCCATGCCAATAGTAGCATTAGTAAAGGCTATAGAAATTCCACCGAATGAATGGACAAGTAAAATAATTGATCAAGTAATTAGAGAAGGTGATGCATATTTCAACTGGTGTGTTTCTACTGAAGAAGAAAAGGATGAAGAAGAAGACCGAGAATTAACTCTAAAAAATTTAAAAACAAAGCTTTATGTGGACAATCGACGAGTAATTATAAATGTAGATGAACTATTAGCATCAGGAAGAGTTAAACCAGATGATCAGGTACCAAACTTGGCTGATGGGCTGAAAAAGTTCTTTGAGAATCATCAATATGGTATAGTTGAATTGAATAATTTGTCTTTAGCAGTGTGGAAGAATGAGATAAAAAATAAAAGTGGAAAAGAAAGTGAAGAAATACCAGCAAATGTAAGTTACTATTGCTTTGATTCCAATCCTCGAGGAAAATTAGGCCATCAAACCCCTCAAGATGATGAAGAGCTAGTAGCATGCGTAGTGCGGGCTGTAAACCTGCAAGAAATCGCTCGAATAATTGAATTAAATATCGATGAGAAAGAAGAAGCACCTGATGAATTTTTTATTCATGGATTCAAAGTAGATTCAATTAGTGAACCAATGACGTATGAAGAATTAATTGTCGATAAAAAAATTCCTATAAGACCTGATCTGAATAATTATTCCGAACTAAGTGAAGAGGTAGCTTACTTAGCAGGAAGTTTTACTCAAGGGAATACTTTGCAGTTTAAATCTCGAACTCGTGATAAACAGCAAGCTGCTAATGCTTTGGTTGCTTTAGCTATGAGTAAATTATACAATCCACACTTATGGTATCAAGAAGTTGTTGATGACATTCTTAAACTTGGTGATAAAATAACTGAAGAGAATTTGGATAATCTACCTGAGGAGGAAGTTGATGGCGATAAAGAACAGATTAAAAGAGATTACCTGTTACCTAGTGAAATTGATGAATTCTTTGATATTGGAGTAAATCGAGCTACAGTTGAAGTTGAAGAGGGAATCACTTCAGGACTGATGAAAGATATTGATACCAGTGTTTCAGAATTCTTTCGAACAAATCAAATGGGAATTTTAAGACAGGATGAAATAATGATACCTATTTGGAAAGAGGGTCATACTTATTTTACCTTTAATCCTCGTGGGTCTAGTGATCAAGCTAATCCAAAAGAAGAAAAAAATAATACTGCTATTGTTTATTGGTCTACAACGATTCCTTCTCTGGTGATGATCATCAAACAGCTATTAAATCCTGATAAAAATTTTACCATTGATGGAATAACTCTAGAGAATGAATATGAAACCAGAATAGCAGAAAATGAACGTCCCAAAAAAACTCCTTCAAAGGAAAATCTGTGGAATAATTTTATTAGATTTTCAGATGGCATGTGGAAGTTAGTTGGAGATATAGCTATTGATGATGAAAGGTTTGAAGAAAACAATCGTAATAATCAGACTGCTGCTATTGCAGTTATATCAGTGCTTTTTTCAAAAATTTATGAAGCACGACAATGGAATAGAGAAATTCTAGATGAAATAGTTATCATTGGAGATCAACTTCATTCAAAGTCTACTGAGAGATTAGGAGATAACATTAATCTGAAAGTTGATCAAATTATTCCAGAATTTTATTTCTCAGATCGAAAGCTAGATCTAGCAATAGAAGACTGTGTGGAAGCAGGAAAGGTCAATAGAAACATGCTAACTGGCTTGGAGAATTTTTTTGATAAATATGTTTCAGGTATTCTAACAATTGCTGGGATTAATTTAGCTATTTGGAAGGCTACAGATATTTATTACTGTATTATTCCTGGTGATAGTCGATCTTTAAATAATGATAGTCTAGACAAAAACATCACTGCTTACCGTTTTCAAACACTTCAGCTTTTAGTTAATTACTTGATGAATTTATTTAATGCCGAAGAGGATTACGAAATGCATGCAGTCGATGTGATAGATTGGAATAAGCTTCCACCTTGGAAATTTGATCCAAGTACAGCAGTAAGACCTTCTAATTTACCCAGTTTAAATGCATTCAAACGATTCCAAGGTTATGCACGAGCAATCTTACGAGGTGGAATTCATCAAGGATCAAATATCTTTCCAGAAGCTATTCGAAACCAACAAACTGCTGCTAATTGCGTGGTAGCTTTAGCAATGACTTTGGTAAAAAATCCTGTTACTTGGACAGAAGAAACCATGGATGAAATTTTAGTAATTGGCTTGAATGTTCATCAAGAATCATTACAATCGAAATCTTCTTTAATGAAACTGAAACCTTCTGATATCATTCGAGTCTTTCAGGTTGGTGAAAATGTTTTAGTAGCTGATATTGAAGCAGAGACAATTACTGGACAAGTTTCTCTCGAGCCTCCTGCACCAGATGTCAAAGGGAAAAAAGCGAAAAAAGTTAAACCAACAAAAGCTAAAGGTAAAAAAAGAAAAGTTCAGAAACGTGAACGTCCACCACCTCCACCACCGATTCTTCTTAAAGAGGGTTTAAAAACATTCTTCGACAGTAATAAAGCTGGAGTTCTTGTAGTTGGACACTACATGATAGCTTTATGGAAGGATCAGGGTGTTTATTTTATTTATGATCCTCGTGGTCGTAATGATCAAGGAGAGAAAGATGACTTGGGGGCTTCTTGCACCATGTGGCTCGCTTACTTAGAACCACTTTATGATTTAATTTATACGAATATTGATGAATCTGACAGGTATAGGAGTTATGAAATATGTCGAGCTATTATTAGAACAACAATTATTGAACCTTTGCCAAGTCCAGTTGGGTTCCAATCACATTCAGCAAGTCTTACTCCAACAGAAAAGACTGGTGATCTAGAAACAGCTTCAGAATTTTATTATATTGATAAAGAAACTAGTATATTGCTTGGTAATAGTCATATGCACGACGAAAGCTTTGATGTTTCATCAAGAGGTTTCCAAAGTACTGCAATTGCTGCTATTGCCATTGTGGTGAGTCTACTTCATGTCCCATCGACTTGGACAGCCGAATTGATTAATTCTATTATCAAGTATGGAAATATTCTAAATCAGGATAGCATGAGGATGGTACGGTCTGGACCACGAACCTTGTCTCCTTGTGAATTACTTGATGTGTTTGTGGTTGGAGATTTTAAAGCAAATATTTATATTCATCGTCATACAGCCGCTGGAATTTTACTCGTGCATGACTTAACACAAGCACTAATTCTTTTCTTTAAGAATAACTGTGCTGGTATTCTTCATACACCTGATATTGCTGTTGCTGTGATGCAGCATTATGGAAAATTTTATATGCTTGATCCTCGTGAATGTGATAAATTTGGCAGGTTGAGTTACGATGGTACTGCTTGTGTGACGAAGTGTAAAAATATAATGAGACTGGCTTCTCAGTTTGTTAACAATTGTAATTACAAAGTTCCTTGTGTTTATACAATTAATGCTGTGAATGTTTTGAATCTTCAGTTCTTTTCGGATACTATAAATGTAAATTCATTAAAGTAAATAAAATTCATCAAATAATAATCAGAATTTTTTATATTATTACCATTATTATTTTTTCTTTTGTATACTTTTTTGTATACTTTTATACAATAGAAAGATTTAAAAATATTCGTAATAAAATATTTTATTGAATTTAATGAAATTCTATTTCAAAAATGACATTAGATTAATTCTTACTTCCTGATGAATTGAATCTATCAAAATGTTACCATGTCAATTTCAAAAAAACATTTCATTATGACTATTTAAAATTTTGATTTTATTTGGAGTAAATTTTTTTTTTATCAGTCTATTCAATTAGAAATAATTTTAAGAGATTGTTCAGTCTAGTTTGAAATTATTATTAAACTGGTACTTAGTGAATGAAAAAAAAGAATAAAATAAATTAATAATTATTATTTATAATCGACAACATTCTCAAATTGCTAATTTTATTTATAGATTTATGACACAAATCACTTTTATCATCTACATAAGTAGGAGTACAGGCTATATGAGAATGAATTTTTGATACAGATCACTTATTAGTGTAAATACAATATTTCAATTACACACTATAAACTAGATACTTAAAAAACACTGTACAACGCAGCATAACCGTCATATACTTTACATATAATACAAGCACTCGTTGAAACAAGACAAGCTCAGTCGCTGACAAGTCGCTCGTTTCATGAGGCACTATAATCTACCACGGAAGGCTCGTGTTTCAGCATTATTCACATTGAATTTGCATCAACGAGCTTGAATTCTCTAGGCCATGGTTAACGGAATTTTATTGATGGATTATTCATCAAAATTCAATTAATTTATTAGTTACTTTACATTTTTATTTATTTAAATTTCCCTATTTTTATCATTTTAACTTATTGTGTCTCCACAAGTTAAATCATTTATTTAAGTAACTAATAAATTAATCTTATTTATTTTTTTATAATTAATTCCGTATTCACTTCATCGTCGTTCGACGAATCCTCGACTTTTCTTCGTCTCATCCCTTCAAGTGACAGCTAGGGATTTTTTTCCTCCCTTAAAATTATACAAAACTTGACAATTTATTATTAAAGATTAATAATTATTAATCAATCAATTGGTTTATTGATTATTTTTATAATTAATAATTATTAATAATTAATTCAGACCGCATGTCACTCGCATCACAGAGCTTACAGCGGGCATCATACATACATCAGTACAATTTTTAGTCTTTTTTAATTTTTTTTTTCACAACTACGTCTGTCAGTAAGTTATGAGAATGTCAAATGTATATTGATGCCCACCGGAAGTGTGCATTTTTGCTATCAATTGGTGACCTAAATTTTTTTTTTATTATAGATGATGAAGAAATGAAGACGATGAAAATAGTACGAGAATTATCGACATGAGGCAGACGATGGATGATTCATATGTTCCCATTTATTGTACTATTAATTTGAGTGGTTTTATATTTTTTGTCTTTAATGTTTTATTTTGTCGTTTATTCGAAATATTCCAAAAATAAATCAAAATAATGAAGAATGTATTTTATTTTCGAGATGATTTTTTTCTTCTCTTTTTAATTCTTTACTTATTAATTAATATATTTTAAAATAACAGTAATAATAAAAAAAAATAGTAAAAAAATGCACACCTCTGGTTCCTTATAAATTTTACATTGAAAATCACTGACAGAACGCAGGTAAATAAATTGTTTTTTTTTTGATTGTAAAAAATATTTGTTATTATCATTAATATTGGCATGATGTTCTTATGGCACGTTTAATTTACTATTTAAAAACACATTATTATAATTATATAAATAATAATGGTTATTCGTTATTATACAGACATTGTTTAGACTCAGTCGAGAAATAATCAATTTTCTAACTTTGTTTTCTTTTAAACATTAAAAACTTTTGTTGAAATTTAAATGATGCTGTATTCATTTATTTCTTTTATTTTTCATTTCTTTTTTATTGTATACATAATTTGTTCTCATAGTTCCCCATTGCACTTTCCCATCTTCATAAATGCACCTTAAATATATTCATTATTTACATTAGCTGAAATATTGATTACAAGGAATCATCAAATAATTATTTATTTATTAAAATTCTATTGCCTTTTTGGTTGGTGAGATGGTAAAATAGATTGCACAGAAACATTATGCAATTCATCAAAGGAAAATTATTACAAAAGAAGAAGTTAACGTAATTAGTTACTTATTAATAATCTCTACAGAAAAAAAGTGTTACCACATTCTGTGTGTTTCAGTTAATAATGTTTGATTGAAGTATTTGTTGTTTTTTTTTTTTTATAAAATTCTTTGTTTTATAATTATTTCATGTCCCAATTGGTAATCATTATTATATCATTCAAATCATACATAAAAGAAAAAAAAGAAAAAAATATATATATATATAAAAATTAATGCATTAACTATTAACGAAGATAAAATTTCTCAATCATTTCTCATACAAAAATAATTGCACAAAAATTATTCGCGAAATCCAGTCGCCAATATTAACGGAATACTATTAAGAAAATACGAGAAATAAAATAATAGTATTTTTCTTTTCTTTCTTTTTTCACATAAAAATTTTTTATACCTTCATACCAGTTAAAACATCTTTTTCTTTGACAATGCAAATAATAACATTGGAATTTTTTGTTTTTGCTAAAGATACAAATTTAATTATTGAAAAAAATTAAATCCCCAATTTTAAAGTGTATTAATATATTTCTTTTTGTTATTTGTCGTATAAAAAAATGATGATACACAGGATTGAGAATTTTCTCAAAGAAAAATTGAGATTTTAAATAAAACAGAAATAACATGAACATAATCGAATAATGTAAAATTTACAAAACATCAGTGCATCTGTAAATGATAAAGCATACTCTGAGATAAATTATACCAAACATTATTTAACATAATACACGTACGTTTACATGATAATAAAATAAATTTAAATGAACAAAAATATAATTAATAACACTAAAACAAACTAATATCAGATACAAATGCACTTGGATTTCTTGATAAATGATAAAATTTATTTTATTAACAAAAGTATGCATTAGAGATCCATGGTTAAGTTTTTAATACAATTTTCACAAGAAGAAACACCTATTTTCTTTTTTGAATAACTTGTGTGATATTCAACACAATCGTCTTTTATTTTTGATAAAGAAAAGGTTAATTTTATATTCTAGAACTGTTGATAGTAATAAAAAAATTTCGGGAACATTTGCATCAGGGGAAAAAAGATAATCTAAAAGTAACGATTTTGTTTCTAAAAAATGGTCTTACACTCTAATTAAATCGTAATGTGTATAGACTTTTAAAAAAATAACAAATTACATACAGAAGATAGGTATTTGACACGTCAAGTTTTGTTTATTTTTTATTTCTTATATATTTTTTTAATTCATTTCGCTCTGTTTGTTTAGATAAAATGAATGATAAACGCTAGCGCTTAATTATTCAGCTATGTCTGCGATATAATTAATTTTATAGAATATAGTACCTGGCACAGGAACATGACCTCTCAGTCATTGACATCACAACGTAACAAGGACTACAAGCTGTATCACCTCCACTGAAATCAGTCACTTGGAATTGCACATTGGCTCCATGAGGTGACTACAACGAGACACTTGGTCCTGAGTATTTTTTATTATTTTACATCATTTGTTTTATTTAGTTTTTAATTTTTATTTCAATATTAATTAACTTTATTATTATTTTTATATTTTCATTTCTCTTCGTTCGTTCACACTCTTGCGCTCTTACATACAAATATCGTTCGCACACTTTTGTCTCTCGCTCTCTCAGTTTCTTACTTACATGAATTATTTATTTAGTTTATTTATTCTATTCGGTTAATTCGGACGATGAATTCAGGCAATGGTAAACCTCTCCACGAACAAGATTTGCCTCGCCACAATCTTTGGCGCAATTATTCTCCAGCAAATCCCACCAATTAGTAAGCTATTGAATGCAGTGAATAACAATTATTTTTATTTTATTTTTTTTTTTTTTTAAGAATCTTCTATCAGGAAGATTGATTTTTTTTTATATCAAAAAATTTTCAATTAAACTATGTTAATTATTTTAAAATGTCCAAAAATTAAAAAATAATTAAAAATTTCTATTAATCTAAAATATCATATATAATATGACAAATAAAATATGATAAATTGAAAATTATTTTTTCTAAAAATATTTCAATTATAACATCATTTTTTTTTTTTTAAATCTAAATGTTTATTCACTGCAGCAATAGTAAATTTATGATTTCTTAGTGTTAAAAATACATGAGATGCTGTTGATAAGTTTAGTTGTAATCACAATCGCCACACCAGTCGAATTTTTCCGAATGTATTTAACTTGAATGTGAACCCCGATGACACAAAAAAGTATAGTTTTGTCACTTGGGGCCACCCAGGGCTACGTAACACTGATTGCCGAATTAGAAGGCCCTGAAGGCGCTTGACCAACTTCACTTTTTATACACTGTCCTGTTAGTTGATTAACGCTTAATGGATTGTTTATATCATGAGGATTAGTGCCGACGGGGTTCCGATGAGGTGGTGCTGCCGCTGGATTAACATTCAACGGCATTGATGTTGGAGGTACTGGAGGTGTAACAGGACATGGACACGGACTGGCCAAACTTGATGGTGATGGTAACACCAATGATGGACTTGCCAGACTAGACAATGCAGATAATCCACCAGGACTGCTTAATGACTCATCTTCTTCTGGAGTTCCGGCCTCACCAACACTGCCTAAATTGTCCTCCGAATGGTCATCATCTCCATCACCTTCACCTTCGCCATCACCGTCTCCTCCCTCCCCCATGTATCTGATACATTTCTTCTTACGTCTGTAAAACAAAATCAATCATTAATACCATCTTTTAAGTTATCAGTACACACATTCTAACGAAATATCATCAACTAAAGAGACCAAAATTTAAATATTTTTATAAATCACTTTTTATAGAAATATTTCAGTTTTGATCGTTAATATAACTTTACATCTAATTAATAAAGTTACGAAACTAAAAAAAAAAAAAAAAATAACATGCGATCACTCGATATAAAATAAATATTTGCAAAAACTCTGCAAACAATAAATTAATTATTTTAAATTTATTTGAATTAAAAGAAGCAAAGTTTTTGATTCTTCGCTGCAAGTGCCATGCTTAAAATAATTTTTGGCAAGCATAATGTGTGTAATATACATTTGATAAATAATAATTTAAAATGTGATTAATGAAATAATAATAATAATAGCTGCCACGATGAGTCCGAATCAAATTGAAAAATTATTTTGCCAATAATGAATTATATTTTTATTTTCGAATTCTTTCAAGTCAGATGTCTCGTATAAATGTGAATATGAATTTAACAATTAATTAATAATTTATAAAGATAAAGTAAAGGAAGGACTGGACTGGATTTATGTTTTAACGAGGTCTGAACCCACCAATTTAATTAGCAGGATTGCAGTCGAGACATTTACCGCTCTGCCATTGGCTCTCATTATTCATCTCTTAGCTGAGTGTAATTCTGATCAGATTATCAGTAACAGAGCTTAGAGTAGATAGTTAGATAACGATTAGCAATAAATTCACATAAAATTATTGCATTTTGATAGAAAAAAAGACTTTCTTTGATATAATTCAGTGATATTAATGAGTTAAGACTCGCGCTCGTCGTGTCAATATTTTTATTAAATTTAATTTAAATAATATATGTATAATAATAATATGTAGCCACTAAAATACACATAAAAATTGATAATACACCACAACATCATTGGTAAAATTGTATGAACTGCCATGCCAAAAAATTAGAATAATAAAAATCTATTAAACGTAGTAATTGAAACCGAACAAAAAATTTGTTATTTATTTTATATATAAATATTAAATAAAATATTAAGTATTAAATATATATATATATATATATATAAATAGATAGATAAATAAATGTATATTTATATTACATAGTTGAGCCATGCTAAGGGCAACATTGAGTAAAAAAAACGTCCAACCAAACGAGGATGATAAATGATAACAACAATAATAAGCTGTAAAGAGCCACAACAATGAGAAACAATGCGAGCATCGGAGCATTGCTTGGCTGCTCACTGCATGCCATCATTCTTACAGACTTGTTTGATACAATACAATTGTCCATAGTAAACAAAATAAAAAAAAAAGTATCATAATTCTTCTTCTTCTTCTTCTTCATGGTCTTCGATTGCTATCGAAGCCAATTTAAATGCGATGGCACGAGTGAGAGCTAGCGAGCCCGTTGGTTTAAGTCGGGACTGACCACTGTTTAAGAAGAAGTGTTGCAGTAGAAGGGAGGCGATAGGCTTGACTAGAGATTAACATAAGTGGGTTCTTGCTGAGGCGAGGAGGCAGTGTTAGTATTTGGTGGGGCACTTGCAGCCCCAACCGTTCCTCCACCACCTCCAGCCCCGACCCCGGTCCCCGCGCTATTTCCCACACCGTGATGGATTATGCTCGCGTGGATGCCCATCCCCGCTCCATGCTCCACTGGGCTGCCAAAACCAACCACCAGCCATTAAAGGGGCGCTCGCAAATATACATCGTCTTTATTAATCCCACCTTACAACCCCACAACACTAGTACCTCGTCACCCACACGCATCTTTTTTTAGACTAGACATTTTTTTTTTTTTTTATTATTCTTTGCTTTTTTGTCTTCAGAAAATATGTCTCCCAAAGTTGTTTTTCTGCACTTGGAAAAATTTTTTGGCTTTATTAATATGTTTATGTCTTGGTATTTATATGGTTGTCTAGTGTTTGGTAATATTATTATTATTTACTTGTCAGTGGGAAGTTATTGTGATGGGTTCAATTTTATTAATTCCAAATTTTGATGTATTTTCACGTTTTAAAGTCTCTAGAGTGGAATAATGGGATTTTTAACCCACCGTTGGGTAAACGCAACATTCTTACTTTCTGAGACACCATGAATCTTCAACGAAATGTATTTTTTCAATGAATAATTTTTTGATAATTTTAAGTAACTAATAAAAAATAATTCTTTTCCGACTATTCAAAATTTTGATTTTATTTATTAAAATAAATATCACTTTGTTCATGGTAAATGTTTTTTTCGAGTGTAATTGAGTTACTTTCTACTGAGAAGTTGTGGTGTTGACCTCCAAGGTCACACCTAGACCAAATTTTTTAGAAAATAGTATTAAATATTGTAATCGCAAGTATCTCAAAAGGATCAAGTGTATATTAAAAGAGAGATTAGGAGAGAATATCAAAATAAATAAACAAGTAAAATAGAATGAATTATGTGAGATCGAATTGAAGATGGGATTGATTTATTTCGCCCCTTTAATGAGCTTAATGACATTGTTAAACCCAGTTGGAAGTTGGGGGTGTTACGGGCGTATACTAATGCAATACAATATTAATCATAGTTAATGGCGCTAAATAGATAAATTCATGGATTTATTGTATTATCAACTACAGTGTGGTTCTAGAGAAAGATATTTACAAGCAGTATAATTTTCTATATTGCAATAAAATGTTCTAGAGTTCATTATAAATTATTTCTCGAGGTTTGGAAGACACATTTTCTGAAAATTCACACTTTAGTGAGTTTTTGGTGCAACCTATTTGCACTTTTGTCATCAGAAAATATCATCGAGTGTCGCACCAGTCTATTTTTTTTTTCTTTCTATATCACAATTTTTTCTTCCAACAATTTTCTTTATTTAATGTAAACCTATCATACGTGGTTCCACATTATTTCTTTTTTTTTTTTAATAATAAAAATAATTCCACGGTAACATGTGGATGACGAAACGGAGTTTAAAGATGGAACAATGAATGACATGACATTTGATTATATATTCACCATGATAAGTTAGTTAATAAATAATTATTATTAACTACACATAAATTATTATTATTATTATTATTAATTGTCTAAATATCTTAAGTACTTAAAATTTCTTTTTTAAAATAATTATTTCGTGGAACTACGTGGACATATTTTTTTTTAAAAAAAATCTTTTCTTTTGAATGAATATAAAATGAAGGTGTTTAAAATTAGTTAATTGAAAATGAATTATTATTTAAAAATAATAAACACTTGGAATGATTGAAATAATACATACCTGCATGGCTTACACCATTGACTTTGTTGATCTAATCCATACCTCGCACGACATTTTTTCATGTTATTACCTAGAAATATTTAAAATCATAAGTAAAATGTTTACAAAATAATAATGCCTATGGAATGAATTTGATTTGAATTTTTGTAATATTTGAATTTGAAAAAATTTTCGTTCTCTGCATGAAAAGAAGAATATTGATTGAAAAAATGTGGAGAGAATTTGCTTGAGCTATATAATAATGAATATTAAATGAAATAAAACTGAATAAAGCAAATAATAAGCTTGTAATTCAGAGATCAAATAAATAATATTTTTGCGAATGACTTGAAATCATGCGTATTTCTACAATATTTGATTGGAAATAATACAATTAATACCTTCACAAAGGATAATTATTTCATAATTTACAGTTAAATTTTATCAATACTAAAATTGTGAAATTAATTAAATTTATTAATTAGGTCTAATTATTGTCAAATACTAATTATTATCATTTGTAAAGGTTTTAATTATAAAATACATTGGGATTTTATTGAAATATATATATATATATATATATATATATATATATATCTATATATATATGAATTTTTTTTAACAAGCAAAATGCATGCAATGTATTTAAATTAATTGAATAATAAATGTATATAAAACTACTATTTGTCGCGATATTAGAGTAAGCTTTGGACACATTAAATTGGATGTAAGCTCGTATAAAGGTACAGTGAACGAAAATTTATTGGGAATTCGAATATGTATTTGAAAAGGAGACAAAATAAAAAATAATAATTTAAAAAGTAAAAAAAAAAAAAAATTATAAAAATAATATTAAACATATAATTAATTAATAAATTAATTAATTATCAACCAAACAGATGAATAATTTTAAAATAAATAAAAGATAAAAAAAAAAAAATAAATAAAAAAGGGTGGATTGGGTCAATATTTGAAACGATCAAAGGATCAAAAATGTATAAATGTAAATTCAACAGGAGATAAAAAGAGACTGAGAGAAATTAAACGCTGTAGGATTGTCTGATTGCGGATAATTAAGGTCCCTGTAAAATGCAAGATGGCCAGCGTCCCCAAAGTTGTATATACGTAATTAATATATGTATATGTATATGTATAAATATATGTATATAATTAAATATATAAATGTGAATAACGTGCGTGCGCGTGCCTACATATGCACATGCAAACACGCCCTCACACGAGATATATATCATACGATATAATAAAATACATATATGTATGTACGTATTGTGTGTAATAATAAACTTTGACCGAGAGCCCCCGAGAAGGGGAAAACATGCAACATAATAATGTAATAATGTAGTGTAGCAATAGATGTAATAATAATAGTATATAATGTATAACAATATATTATTGATATATGGGGGGGGAGGTTGATTTAAAAGGGTTGGTTGATTGAAAGAGGGGTGGGGGGTTAAGGGTCATTTGTAAGAATGTGTGGAGTGAGGCATGTGGGTACCTCCAGGATCACTGTTTGTGTCTTGTTTGCGCTTCCTCTTCTTAGTTCGGTTGGTATTTGCGCGGGAAGACCAGTCAGGGTACAGCTGCATGTGCAACTGTCTCTCACGTCGCGCCAATTCATAATACTTGGCCTGTTCCTCTCGCCCTAGCGCGTGCCACTACCGAGAGAGAACCAAACACTTTTGTAATTGCACAGAATTGTGGCTAAACAATAGATAATCAAGAATAATTTCACTATATGCTACTGCCGCCACCCTGTGTTGCCATTACTCAAGTTATTAGGTCATCTAGAAATTATTTTATTCTATTTTTTTTATATAAATTAAAAAAATTTTAAAAAGCTTCATTTTTTTTTATTAACATTGGGGTCCCTACTTTCCGTTTAAAGTGCTAGAAGAACAGCCTAGGTTGCCCCCCTCGGTTGCACTACTAATTTTAACCAATTATCATTTCGTCTTTTTTTTATTTTGCATACAGAGTGTCTGATAATAAAATTTATTATTGAAAATTCAATATATTTAATTAATTTTTTGGCCTATCCCCACATAAAGTTAGGTTGAATTCTAATCTTTTGTGACAATATGGAAGTAAATGTAAAATACTTTAATCCACAAGATTTCATTGAAAAAGTTTTACCTTACTCCCTAGGTAAAAAAAGTAGTATTTTCTTAACTGATGATTAGAATTTAATTTTTTTCAACTACCAGACATTCTATACACAATAAAAATTTATTCTCTAATAAACTTATTATTATGATGATGATGATAATTAATATTTAATTTTTTTTTTTTCATTCTAAGCACGAATACCGCTTTAGGGAGTTGGCCAGACTATAATTGCATTCGCGGGTTCTTTTTTTTTTTTTTATTTTCTGGTGCCACATTCCACAATTCCCACAGACAATCCAATCCAATTCAATTAATAATCCGCTCATCAAAGAGAATACAGGAAACAAATAAAAAAAAAAATTTGAAAAAAATATAATGATAAACAAATGAAAAAATAAATAAATAAAATAATAAAAACAAAAAAAGAAACGCACAGAGACTTTGATCGTTTCAATTAACCATTAAGGTTACTATGAATTATTAATTAATGATTATATTTGAGTAATAAAGGGCCTGCTGTTCTAGCACTGGAAAGTGGTACCTCCGGTGGGATCTGCGGACCGCTCTTTCTTCCTCTTCTTCTTCTTGCTGCCGTATCCGTAGTTATCCCTGGCACTCCAGCCGGGGTAGCGTTGTTGATGGAGATGGCGCTCCTGCCTGGCCGCCTCATAATACCGCGCCTGCTCCTCCCGGCTTAGCGAATGCCACTGCGTGTCATATATGCCCCAAAACGGTCATTCAAAGTCTCAAAAATTCACGTGCACTGTGCTCTCATTTTTTTTTTTTTAATACATTCTTTTTTTTTTGTTAAATTCGTTCTAGTATTTATTAGAGACAATCGAGAGAATACCCTAAGTCTAGACCAAAACGACTCCCGCCCACCCAAACATGTCACGTGGGAGACCTCTTTCTTATTTAATTTAATTTATTTAATAATACATATCCTTTACGATATAATTCCTTAGATCCCACCTACAATGCTTTATTCGAACTAATTATTTTTTTTCAATCATTTTTATTTGCCAATCAAAAATTTTGTTAATAATTGAGTAAAGCATACATTTTTATTCTTTTATAAGCAGTAAAATCATGCATATTATATTATTAATTATTAATGCCAAGATTTTGTTAATATAATTATTGTAAAAAAAATTTCAACATATTTTATTTCCATCCAAATGTCTGTTCCATTAGAGTTTTAATTTTTAATACATTTTATGTTCGAAAAGCTGTTATTTATTAATGCATACCACGTATTTTCAAAATTAATTATTCAACAAATTAATTCTAAGTGAAATGTAATGTTTAATTATTTTTTAAATAAAAAACTTTATATACAATATAATTAAATTAATTTAAAAAAAAAATCATAATTAATCAAATTAAATATTAATATTCAATGATCCAAAATCTTGACTTTAGTGATATGATTTTCGCATCGAGTATCATTCAATATTTTATACACTAATTATATTTAATTGAATAAAATATAATTTATTGTTAGTTTTAATTGTTTTAATTAGCTTTGATTAATATATTAATTAAAACTGTTAATAGATGATGCGAAAAACAATTTTTATTATTACCATAAATAATAAATTTGTGTTTATTATCATTAATATAATGATAATATTTATGTATAAAATAGCAAAAGAAGTGAAAATAATAAAATTAAATTAAAGTACTCACCCGCCTTCCTAAAATTTGGTTGATTGCAGCACTTTCTTTTAAGGTACACTCTGCCACCACTTTCGCTCTCATTTCTTTCATATACAGCATAAAAGCATTTAAGGGTTTCTTTATGTGGGGTTTCTTTTTATCTATGACAAAAAAAAAAAAACAACAATAATTATATTTGCATAAATATTGAAATTTAAAAACAGTCAATGACTGAGTAAACATCAATATCATTTAATTACCTTGATTATTTTGTTGTCCTGTATCTTGTGCTTTTGAATTATCTGTCGTGAGAGATGAATTTTTTTGATCTATTGAAGACCTGAAAGATGAAACAAAGAATAAATTAATAAATGTGTTCAAATGTCATTTGGATGATAATTGTTTTTTTTTTTGTTGTTAAACTTAAAATACCGTTTAGAGTGTGATTGTTTTATTTCATGATTAACTGGTTCGTGTTTAGCATTAGGTAAAGAGTAAACGGATGAGGGATTTTGCGAATTGCTCAATTGTTCAGTTAGATTAGCTGTTGGTCCATCAAAATATGGCTGAGGTAATCTTAGAGGATTCCGAATAAAGTGTTGAGGAAGTGACCAGTTCATTTGTTGACACATGAGTTGTTGAGCTTCCACCATAGCAAGTAGTTGCATAAAATAATACTGAGTACCATAGGGTGGTGGTGGACTAACACCTCTTGGAAGATTAACATTGTTAGATATTTGCATTAAATTACTCATATGCAAAGCAGTTAGTATTTTCTGATCTGTCATTGGTAAACCATTATCACTTGATTTACTAGAATCTTGCAAAATGGCCATATTGTCTGGCACTTGTAATTCCACTTTATCTTCTTCTTCTTTCTTTGATGTTGATAGATCATCAGCTATTGAAGAATCACTACCATTATTATTATCACTATCATTATCTTTTTTTATCACCAAATTCAATGGCTCCATATACTCGGACTCCATTGCCACTTTAAATAATCACCAGTGGCAATAGATTTTTACAAATGTCACTTTATCAATTTATAAACCATCTATGTTGATATCACTACTTATTCCTTTCTCTTCACTACAATCTCTCACTTTCTATCAAAGACTAGGAATAAAAATAGATATAAAAAAAATCACAGACTAATTATTTGGCAATTTTAGCGATAAATATTACACAATTATATATCATTTTTTGATGATTTGGAGAAATATTTGTCATTAATAATTTTAAATCATAAATATATCACAATAAAATGTAGAAAAAAATAAGCTCAATTATCAGTAAATTTATATGACATTCATCCCTGGCAACAAATTGCTACTACATTCCATTTGGCGTTCTTTCATCTCTACTATCCCACCTCTTTCACCAATTTTAATGGCTCCACCGCCATATATAATATTTTAAAATAATACCCAACACATGAGAAATAAATACTGTATGAGTAATGTTGATGGTTATGATACTATTAAGAATAAAAGATTGCTTGAGATAGATGATAGTTGTCCGAGTCTTTTGTGAGTCGCCGTAGCACGAATAACCCAGCGGTGTTACGATTGATTATCCGAGGTGGGGGTGGCGGGTGCACGGCCCATCATTGCAATTCATGGCTCTACAACTACATCTCGCAGTGCCCTACCAATGTATAATTCTCGTGGGGGGTGAAAATCGCATTTTTTTGGCGGGCTGTGTGGCGCTGGTGTCGCTAATGTCAGGGCTGGCACTGAATAAAATCACAGACGTGTTTCTTTGTTCCTCTTCTACAAGACACTTCTCCATACCATATTTATCCATTACTTCACCAGTCTCATCAAGAGTAGCAATCCTTTTCTCTTTGATACAATTGACGAATTGCAAGCAACAAACATCACATTGTTGGTATTATTTATTTTAATTCAATATAATCATTGGTAAGATGCAGTAGAAGTTTAATTATTAAATCATGATGATGATGGTGATGATGATAACCAATATGACGGATAATTGCTGATAGCTATCAAGGTTTGATTTAGGCCATGAGCACGCGCGAACTCTTCCACGAACTTTACTACTTGACGTTATAGATGCAACTACATTGTAATACGATGCCTTCAGGCTCTTTCTACCCCTCTTTCCGAATCGACAATCATAATAATGGCGAAGTCGTAATTTCCGGATGTGTCATTATCGTATAGTTGAAATAAACATTAACAATTGTCGTATCTCAACGATGAATACCAGGCGTCGCTCATGTGTATCAGGGGATTTGTTACAAACCAATAATTTAAATTAAGCACTAGTACAAATTATAAATCTGTTAAGAGGGTAATGATCAATACATAGCATAGAAAAGAGAGCGCAGACGCTGAGATTCAACTGCAGCTGCCATTCGATAAGTATTTTCAGTGAATTCAAGAGTTAGGGGGTTAGTTTTCTGCTGTGCTCAGGATGTGCTACCCCCTGCGGCAGTCTTTCAAACTATCATTCATCTCTTCAAATACTTCCTTATCATTTGCTAAAAGGGCTGGCTTTTTAATATCACTTCATCTATTTTTATCGACAGAGATTAAATCCACAGCTAATAATCATTTTTTTCTCAATCATTATATTTTCTTTTCAACCAACATATAATCTCCTTTTTTTTTGTTTACTAAGGATTGATTTATCGGTTGATGTCTATGAATGTTGTATTTTATGATTTATCACTAGAATTCATCTAGGTTTCAAGAGCTTGAGTCTACTAATTGGCGAGGGAGCCAATTGTACCGTGAATCAAATGAGCTTGATGATACCATGTGATTTTTTTTCCATGTCTTTAATTTATGTAAATGTGTTCTTCCGGGGCGGAGAAGTGTACTCAGTTGAAAGAGATATACATCTTGAGTTTGTTTTTCTGTATTTTAATGCTTACCTGTGATTGTGATCCAAGGTAGAGTGATCTGCTTTTGGCGCCGATGAAATAATCGCGTGGGATGCTAACGCATGTGCGTGCGGACTTAGTCCCGGATGAGGAGGCATCAATCCCGTCGGTGAAAACCGATAGAGATCACTAAAAGTGAGTATTTAACATAAATTAATCATATTTATTCATTAATTCACTAGGTTTAAGTTTTTTTTATTTTAAAATATTACTCCAAATTTTGTATATATTTAATTTCATTTAATTAGCCTGTCATGTATGGATTACATACCTGGGTAAACTCGAGCTTGTGATGGGTAAACTCGTGGGATATGGACTCCTGAATCCTGCACTTGCTGGTGAAATAGGATACATGCTTGGTGTATGCCTGAAATAATAATTATTATCATTCATTTTATTCCTTTTTTTGTTTTAGGTTATTTAAATATTTCTAACTTTTATGTTAGATAAAACAAGGTATAGGATTCCCTGTTTGGTATTGAAAGGAAAAAAAAAGGTAAGGGTGTTTCCTAATTGAAGTACAGAGGACTAATCATCCGTGGAAAATCTCAATTTGGGGTGGTTCGAGCAGAAAGCAAATAACAAGGAGGGACTTGGAGGTTTCTAAGTAAATCTAGTGGAGAGAGTATACTCGAACTAATAGACTGGAACTGAGAGGATGACCAAACAAAATGACTGACCACTTAAGAATACTTTTCTTCACTTATTTCATTATCAACTTCTTTCAACCTGTTGTTTTATCCCATCTATTTTTTTAATTATAAACATATTATCCAATTATAAATCCAAAGTTTTTTTTCCAACACTTTTTGATTTAGCTGCTCAACATCTTCAATAAAAATCTAAGAATATTATAACTTTATCATTCATTTGGCCAAGCAGTAGATTGTTTTATCAATAAATAAGCATGTGAATGATAATAATAAGACTTGTTAATTTTGATCTCTCAAGATTGGTGATAATTAATTTCATTAATTTGCTGTGATGTAAAATACTTGGATTTTCAATAGACTCAGAATTGACCATAAATTGAAAACAAGGTTCTTATTCAAATTCATGAACTAAAATTTATTGAATGAAGTGGTAGATTTAAATGATTGATGTTAACTTACCACGATGCAGCAACTTGCGTCATTTCTGGACTCAACATTGGATAAGGATAATTACTTGTAGAAAATGGATACATTGGTGCTCTCGTAAGACCTGTAGCAAAGAGAAAAAAATGTCAAATAAAAAAAATATTCCATGATAAAATTTTGATTGGAGTTTTTTAAGGAGATATTTAAAAATTGGAATAGTCTAATGTAAATATTATGGAGACATCAAAGGAAAATTGATGAATCAAATGGAGATTACTATATATTTGATCATATAGATGAGGGTTAACGCTCGGTTTGTTGAATAAACATCAATGTATATATACAAAAATTTTCTCTCTGACCACACATAACTCTCTTTCAACTTGATCTATCTTCTATTCTATATTGATACTATGTATAACTGTGAATAAACAATGTTAACTATTAATATCTAAACAGTATACTCAGAAAAGTGTATCCTTTGATATGAAAACGGATTTATCGAATTTCAAAATTGATAGTAAAATATAGTAAAGCAAGTCAAAATATTCTCAGCCCGATAGCGTGACATACGTACTGGATTACGTATTACATATCAAAGGGGTCATATTTTAGGGATATTGGAGTAAAACGTGCCTTTGCCACGTCAGCTAAATTGGCTTCGTAAAGACCTAACGACCATTAGGGAGTTATTGGCAGACTCAGAGAATAAAGAAAAATTTTTAAAATGAATTTCTAGACATGTTTCACCCTCGTGCCTGAGGCAAAACGAGTATTTCCCGCAATCTGGCCACTCTAAGGTCAATTCTAATACTAATACCCTGGGATTTCAGTGACAAACAACAAATGGTGATGAAAGATTTTAAAAAGAAAAGGGTAATAAAAAAAAAAGAGAAAAATAAAGACTGCAAGTGAACAAGGAGTATATTGAGAAGATGAGGGTGAGACGGAACCTCTATACCATCAGGTGGGGCGAGTTAGTAATATCCTGGCAAGTCCGCAGGCTTCGTCATGTGTGCTTAATCACTTTCCAGTCGACTCGGCAGTCTGCAACCCCATTATCGGCGTTTCACCACCCGGAAAATTACTCTTTTATTCCCCGAGCAACTAGAGAATCGAACGATCGAGAATCCATGGTTTTAAGCATCTCTCATCTCTTTTTCAGCCCCTAGGATCCTTTTACTTGAACCCACGGTTTCACTTGGTTTTATTAGATCTCGTCGTTAACTCGTACCGGAGGAAGCATTAATGGTGGTCCGGGAAATTCTTCAGACAGAACGTGAGTTAGACGAGTCTAATCGAGCGCTTTCATGTGGAAGAGGTCGAGGTCTTTTGCCGGATATCCGTCATCATTCGACTGCACCATCTTTATTCTTCAACCTCTTTCTTACTCTCCATCATCATCATCATCATCATCATCATCATCATCAAAGGTGTAGAGCAGTTTACCACTTAAATGACCCAATAATTGTCTAGATAAAAGGCTCTATTTGATATTCATTAATCAGAACTGCAGTCTTTTAGGCGTGTCCTGATACACTAACTGTATCTTCGTCTATCTCCCTTTAGTGTATACGCCATTAGCCATTCTCAGTCAGTACATAAATCCCAGTTGTAAAGCCTGATTTGCACACACGATACGCGATCTCGTGGATATCTATCGGACGTACGCGATAATTGCATTAACTCGGCGCTTTATCGATTTAACCAAGCGGAACCCGACGACACACTGAAGTCACAACAGCTTCTAAAGCTTTATGTCCACGAGAAATAATTTGTGAATAAATAGTAAGAAATTAGCGTAACCAGACATGTCAAAGTTTCATTTTCACACGGCTCAAATAGTGATAAGAATTTCTTGAATCACTGATATCAACCTATTTCATATCAATATCTAATATATTTGTATATTGATACACGGTAATTGCATTAGTTCACGCGGTTGTTTAACTCATTGGTGCAGAAACAAGTTGGACACGTGGCTATGACGCCCCGCGATGGCGATAATGAATCCCGCTGAGCATAAACCAGCCACTGATACGATGACGAACAAGCTTTTATGCACAAGATGAAAAAAGTAAAGTAAAAGGATATGCTTGCGCAATTAGACGTTGTGTGTATGTTAAGTTGCACGCGCCTCTTTTTATATCTACTTCAAACCTGTCCCTAAAACTTGTAAATCATCAACGAATTAACTCAAATGATTATTATTAATTCGTTATCTGATCGTTTAAGACTATTCTTGAAATCACTTCATTGATGATGTTGGTCTAAATTGATTATTCAGTAGCTTACATACAGCATCCTCTAAAAGTTAGTTAAAATATTTTGTCAAAAATTCTCAAGTATTGTCTTATATTGTTAAAAAAAATTTATTATTATTAAGAAACGATTTATTAATCGTTGAAATTAATTTTTACCTGGTCAAAGTATTATTCACGACAGTTTTTCTTTTTTAAAACGAATCATATAGTCGAAACACTGAAAGAGTAGAATTGGAGGTTATCCAGGAAAATTATTTTGACGCATGCGCACAAATTATTTCTGAGCTGATTCAAAACTCAAAATAATTAATTTCTCATATAAAATAATTGTCCGTATGATAATTTCTGATAAATAATAGTTGGAAATAACTCGAAATAATGTATGATAAATAAAATTAGCATAATAACTTAAAATACATAAATGCATGTATAACCTCCAACTCTATTCTTTCAATGCTTCGACTATAACTTCCAGAGGGCGCTGTATCATTACACCAAATTAACTAATGCCGAATGAAAAGACTCTAATTGGAACTAAAAGACATTATTCTAATGAAATTAGTAAACCCCAGGAAAATTGCGGATATGGTAAACTGCTGAATAGTCATTGGAAATAAAGTTAAATGTAGAGTTTCTCGCGAGAATTTGAGTCTCGTTGTTGTAAAATATAGACACGCCTTTACCTGAGACATTGGTGTACATATATGTGTATAAGTAAATGGTCTTGCTCGTTATTTGCATTCGGCATGCTATTTAGTCGACCTAGCCAAGTGGAACTGGTTGCCCTGTAATTGTGCGGTACAAGGAGTGCCACGAGGCAACTCCCCGATTCAATGTATTCCTATACGACCACTGAACCTCTCGGAAAAATGACGCCAAGCATGAGGAAAAGGATTCTCAATAGAAATCCACATCGAATTGGACAAAGACAAGTCGTGCAAAATTGAAATGTTTTTTTTTTCTCTCGCATCAATTATCCGCACCCGGATTCATAATTTAATTTTTTTCTTTACTGGTTTTTACAGGTGTAGTGTGTAAAGCTCTGCATATTGTTGGGGAATGAGACATGATGGAGAGAGGGATGAAGATGTGAAGGATGCAAAAATTAATGGAATCAATGCAAGCACTCGTGGTGGTCTGGAATAAACGGGTGAGATTGAAAAGTGGTGGCTAATTAGAAGATTTTTCAGTTGCTTGTGTATGACATAAAAAAAATCTCGACGATGGAAAAAGGTGCTGAAGAGATTTGAGAAAGCAAAATGTTGGAGGAAATGTGAGAGGGATCACGAAATTCTAACATCAAGAAATAGTCGATGCTAAAGCAAGAGAGAGAAAGAGAGGAGGGTTGGTAAGGGGAGTTTCGTCTCTGCTTGTTTGCAAGACAAAGAACTGAGTCGACATACGAACTCGTAGCTTTGCATAAACGTTATCAACCCCATCTACATATTGTACTAGGAGAATAGTGTATAAGAGTTGATGATGTTTTTTTTATTTACACATGCATATACCATCATTCAGAAGCCTTTCAAATTAAGACTAACCATCATGCGTAATATTCTTGTGCGTGATCCAAACTTTGGAGTTTCTATTCTATTTCCTACATCATCTATATCTATTACTCATGACCTAAATACTCTATGATCAAAGAAACTCAAGTACTTTTATCTGTATCCTTGCTACTCTCACGTCAAATGAGATTTAAAAGTTTCAAATACTCTCATTATCATTTTAACATCATTCCAACACCAGTTATATCATTTTTATCTTTAATAATGAGTACTGGTGATCTTAGCTAACAATGAGACTTCTCTTCAGGTCTAAATTTATAATTAAAATTAATTTGCTCACTAACTTCTTTAATTCTATTTCAACTTAAATAAATAATAAATTAAAGAAAGCTAACTATTTAATATTGTAGCTTGGTTGGTAGTCAAATCAACTTTATCATCAAGGTTCCAAGTCATTCAGAGTCATCATGATGATGAAGCAAAGACTATTGATGTATTATATAAGAAGGTTGATGAATAATATTTTTGTTAAGCTACTGAGTATATAAATAATGAAGTGAAATATAATTATTAAAAATAAAATGAACTCTGATGCAGAATAAATAAATGTAAATCGATAAAAGGACATATTCATCAATTAGTTACTTTTCAATTAAAATAAAGTTTTATCAAAAGGGTGTTCATTAAAATAATTCAATCAATATCAATAAATTGGTGATGAATATTAATAATTGAATATTAATGAACAAAAAAGAGAGAAGAAACAAACGATGTAGAGAAAAAAGTAAACTTCTTGACCTGGAGCTAGAAAAAATGTATGGATGACTGATTAGCCTAATGGTGAGTAGTTCTCTTATTCTTGTACTTGAGGCCAGTTGGCAAGTATTCTCTTCCCTGTCTCTAGTAAAGTCTCTTTTATATTTTCATCTCTTGAAATATCCCCTTTCTTTTACTAGACGTCATTCTACCTACTTGACTCAATAAGGAATATTCCTTCAATTAGGATCCATCAAAAATATCAATATTTACGAGCACTTGGATGCTTTTACTGAAGTAAAACAGATAGACAAACGGATAAAACAAAATTTCCAACGCTTTTGATATTTTCTTTGACTTGTATCAAGAGGAGATGTTATCGTTGATTTACATTGAATCACAAAAATATCTTGACGACTAAAGGATTCAATTGAATAATCCTTATTCAAGTTCTCTTACGTATTCACATGAATTTAAATCGACGATTAAGAAAGAGTTGATACAACCTCCACCTCAGCCACCACCACCCAATGATTTTTTATAGTAAATATTAAATTTAGAAGACATGAAAATGTGATATACACAGAGAAAAAACAATATTATGATAGATAGTGAAAATTATTCAAATGAAAAAAAATATTTCACTTTTCTCTAAACCTTATTCTTTTGTTAGAAATTAATTATTTTGAATCAATGTTTCTTAGTATCAGATATAATGAGTAATGAAATGAAAGAAATATTTTTTTTCCAACTTAAATACTTTCTTCATAGCAAGAAAGTTTTTTCTCAGTGTACAATTAAAGTAATAATTTTGAAAATAATAATTGTGATACGAAAATGACCAAATTTGGGCGGTTGGAAGCGTGGCTGACCTGTGGAGGCTGCTGCAGCAAGAAGTCGTTTCCAGTGAGCAGGATGAGAGGATGATGAGCCATGTTGGGGTGGTGTCCAGTACTCACCGGCAGCCGCGGCCGCCTTACCCGCGTCCAGTGCTCCATAAGGCGGTATTCCCATGTGTGCTGGTGGTGGTTGTGTCAAGTGATCACCATTCCCACAGAAGAAAGGTAAGCCACTTGGATGTGTGCCAGCCAGTCCCATCTTACTTGCCTAAAACAAATAAAAAGATTCTTTTAATTGACATTTATAATTGATAAATAGAATAGAATTATTCAAGTGTTTTATCAAGCTGAAATGTGAGCATTTTGTTCACTGAGAAAGACTGGTAAAAATATAAGGGTCGCGAAGGATCAATTTACGAAAGTATGGGTGCGCTTTCGGGCCTACTTGATGGTGCTTAAGTATCGCTGGCGGTTCAGTCATTCTCTTACATACTAATGCAGAGTCGTGTTCCGCCAATCGCAGCTGGTAGAGTATCTCCTCTTATTCGAGACGTTGGCACCCTTTAGACTGAGTGCCAAATTAGCTCAATTTAAACTGAAAGCGAGAAGCTAGAGAATCACAAGTCTGAGTAAATCGATGACAAGAGGCAAGATATAACAAACTCCCTTTGCCTCTTCACATCTTGCTTACCATAACGGCAGCAGTGTCTCGCATTGATCTGACCGCGAGTAAAAGACCTGGGTCGAGTGGTTCTCTTTCCATCCAAAGAAGAACGCGAGACAGCAACTGGACAGTTTCTTCAGCGTTAGGAGTAACATCTTCTTCCTTATTTTTATTATCATCATCTTCTTTTTCCTCTTTATACTCTTTATTCTCTCTGACACTTGATTCTTCTTCTAGTTCACTTTTTTTAACTTGTTTAGCAAGCTCACTCTCTTCATCAAGAATCCACTTTTCTAGATCAGAGTCACCAACCTCAAGACCAGCTTCACGAGCCAATCCACGTAGTTCTGCAATCATTAATCTATCTTCTGTATGATCTGAATCTCGGTGAGGTCTTGAAGAGAGTCTTGGACCAGGTGGTGGTGATTGTGCATCTGTTCGTTCATTTAATAATATCCAACTTCTAGCAAATGTCTCTGAACGTATTCCTAACCAAGCTCTATGAAGCTCCGCAAAAGCTTCTTTTAATGTAAATTTTTTAATTCCTTCAGCTAAATTATTTTTAGATTTATCATAAAAATTTAAACGTATACTCGTGAGTAATCCTGCTGCTAAACGTATTCTTAATTCATTGGCCACAATTTTTGGTTCAAGACAGTCTTTAGGAACAACAAAGAGACGAACTAAACCGTCGGCAGTGACGCATTCAATTTCTGGTGGAAGATAATCCGCTGATTCAGCTACTAAAATAGCACCATCTGGATGCATAGCAATGGCTGTGGTTGCAAATTCTCGATGAAACCACCAGAGAAAAAGATCAGATGTTAAAGAACCACTACCACCACCAGCATAAACAACCGGTTGAGTTACCATATTTACTTTAGCCAAACATCTTGGTCTCCAATGACGACCAGCAACTAAAAGTCTTGTTCTATGTCTGCCACCATGATCAGCTGCTCCTACAACCCACACTCGTTCACCAGAGATAACACGTCTTCCTGGTAAATCTCGCCAATTTAAAAAAGAAACATGTGCTAAATAAATGCGACTGTGATCATAGCCTTCTAGGGCATTCTTCAGAGTTTCAAGAGGTGCATGCATATTTGTTGGATGACAGTTTGGTGAACAAGTGTCAAAAGTATTAATATTGGAACCAATCGATGAATCTAATGATTCAGAAGCTGTTGGAGAATTAGATGAAGGATTATCTGAAGGTGAAGTTAGATTATGATCAGACATGGATTTTCTGAGTGACTTTTTTCGTGATCTTACAATACATCTAGCCACTTTTTTTTTCTTATCATGAATATTATCGCGACTATCATCAGCAAGACTAGAAGTATCTTTATCGTCAACATCATTAGCTTCAGTGGTACGAGGAGCTTTTCGTCGTTTCTCCATGCAACGTAGTAGCAGGGCGCTGTTGAGTGCCTTGGGATCCAGGGATTGACGCATGCGCGGTACAGAACATCGACCTGTCTCGGGAAGTACGGCGACGGCCTTTTTGCTTGTTATCATCGTCTCCCCGTTTCTTCGTCCCCGCTCTTGCTTCGGCGTCCGTTCACCTAGTCGCGGCACCACCGTACGCACTTTCCGCCCTTTTCTAACCACTTTACCACGCGAACTCTTACTACTTCGAGGTGACATAATAGCAGAATGTGTGGAGTCCAATTCAAAGGAATTGGCTTGGTTGAAATCAAAGTCAAGTTTGAAGATCGCCGTGGCGATTGATAACTGGCCTTGTTACGCATCCGGAAAATGGATTGGTAAATTGTTTTGGACACTGGACAAACTAACAGACGACGATGAGACGCGATACAGAGCTGGGCTCTCGCGCTACCGAACGACGACTGAGCGAGCGGTCGCGACGCAACCGTCAAAGGCCGGAGCGGGAACTAGGAGGCTTTGATGTACCACCGCCCGACGCGCACAAAGCAAAAGCGGCTCCCAGCCTCAGTTGGCATGGGCTGCTAGCGGGTCCCGGGGAATAGCGGTGGGTAGTATAAAGCAACGAAGCATCCTGGAGAGGGAAAGAGATAGTCTAATATGATGATACACATTGACGACATGAAATAGAAGACTAGAAGAAGACAGACTATCATCATATAGGATACTGCTGCTGAGAGGAAACCATTTCCAACAGATCTCTTGTCATTTGTCTCTTTAATTTCCACCACCTACACACCAGATACCACTTCCGTTTCACTTTTCAGAACCTTCCGGAAGTATCGATTACTCTTTGACTCTTTAAATATTCACGTGTCACCAGTGAGAATAGATATCGATTAGCATATTATGATTATTACGTTGAGAAAGTAGCCTCTTGTCATACTATATTTTTTATTACTTTATTATCCTCTCTCTTTTTCACTCTTTGTAATTATTCCCTATTGTGTATTCTGATGTCTACTTTTATGTTCCATTTCAAGTTTAATCACATGAATTATAATCTTCAAGCATGTTTGCGGTAATATCCACGGAAAATTTATTTGCAACACATGGATGAAAATGATACTCAACGACCTGATCTCCAAGCTAGCATGAATGTATTTAGCACGCTGTGAGAATTTGTTGTCTGACAAGCTAACCTTTCTCTAGATACACACATATCGTCATATACATTACTACCTAATATGGAAACTCGTTTTCACATAATATATTAGATATTTTATCCTCACTATCCGCATTTTTTTATTTACTTCTTTTTTTTTTTTTAAATATAAAATTGTCATTAGTCAGCTTCAATGGCCTATTTAATTAATTTTTAATTCCACATTAAATTATCATTCATACTAATTAGTGTGTTAAATATCTTTTTTAATAATTAAAACATCTTTTAATAATCATTTTCATTTAGAATAAAATATTTATTTCATTTTGCAAGAAATGTCAAGTAATTACCTATTCAATTTTTTCTCAAACATTCAAAGACCTTTAATTTCAAAATCAAAAAAAAATATTGAAGTAAAATTAAAAATTGCTTAAATAGAAAAAAAGCTTGTTATTTTTATCTTGAAGTGTTTTATATTTCATAGTCATAAAAAAAAAAAAAAAAAAAAATAAACCTTTATAAAGACTAAGAGCGAAATAAGCTGCGTTGAATGAAGGTGAAAGCATAGAGGGAGTGAGGGTAGATGCAGTTGAAGTGAAGCTGCATAATGACCTCTTTACCGGACAGATTTTCTGTAATACGTGATAGTTAGAGAAGGTTAAACATAAATTGGCTGGTGCAAGTAGCACGATACACAGAGAGAAGGACGCATGAATTATTCGAAATACATTAATCCGCATGGCTTAAACTGGAATATCGTAGGGAGTATTCTCGTCTTACTGCTTTTGTATCATCTGTTTCAGTCATTTAAGCCTCTCACTTGCACTCACGTCTTTCCTCTTGAGGTAACAACAGCAAACGCGAGGGCGGCGAATAGCTCGACGATAGCCAACCCCAAGCTCAGTTGCCGAGGCAACGTGAGAGGCGTAGGCACATGAGGGGTAAAATTGTAAGAGTGGGAGCGTTGAAGGGATAACTTCAAACTACTAGTGATGCTGGAGAGAAATAGTTGCAGACGATAGGAAGCAAAAAAAAAAAAAAGAAAAAGATTTATTAAGAAAAGAAATATTTTAACATTTTATTTTTTTCTAGATATTAAATGAATATAATAAGAATTCTCTCAACTAAAAGAAATAATCCTACCTAATCTTCAAAATATTGGAGGAATTTTTTAATAAAGATTTTTGTGAAATAAAGTTATTTTTCTTGGTCTAAAATAGATGGGTGAAAAAGACATAAGAGGGTTGGTCATAGTACGCGAAAAAGTATGATGAAAGTGTGTGGGGGTAAGAGATTGGAGGAAAGATGAGGGAAGTGAGAGTGAGGGGTATAGAAGGGATGAAGAGATAAGGGTAGATGGCCGGTAGTGACGCTGCGCGAGGGATTTATCGATGGTGGATTACGACGTTGAAGAGAAGAGCGGGGATATTAAAGTGGAAGCCGTGGCCAATCCGAAGGAATCGTCGCCATAGCTACTGGCGCCTGCGTTCACTAGATGTAGCCATCACTCCCACTCTCTATTATTCTCATTCTCTCCACTACTGCTGTTCACTTCCTCTTTCGTCTTTTTACTTGTTATCGTTGTCCAAGAAGTGATGGGTCATGGAAGAAATTTTGTTTAACCCACTTTCTAGGTTAGAAGTGTGGCAAACTTCACCAAGTACCCAAACGGACGATGCTTGAGTCTGTACACCACTGAATTTACTACTAACTAACATTCTGACTACTATCGAACTGACTACTTCCTATGGTTGTGTCTGACTACACGCGGCCCACTTTCACTCTCGTCAACAAAACTCAAATTCTCCAAGCTTCAAAATAACTTTTCCTACAACATAGAAGTTCTAACCTCAATTAATAATTGACAGTTATCTGGATAATATCAAGACTAATTATTTTTTATCTAATCAGTATAATTATAACCTGTTGTATTAACATTAATTAATTCTGCTGTATTGATTTTTGCCTTGATTTTTTTTTTGTAAAGGATAGTCTAGTGGTCATCACCCTAGAAATCTCATCGATAGATCAAGTGGTTTATATATTTCATTTTCAATTTAATTCTCTGTATTTTCTTTAAGAAAATATATTTACGACTTTATCTAGCTGTCTTGTTATACTTTATACTCTACATCTATGACTATCTTACTGTTTTATGTAATATGACGTATGTAAATTTTCTTTAAAATAAGGGGTCAATACTTTTCACACCGATAATAGATCGTTATGGATTGTGTCGTTCAATACAAACCAAGATGCATTAAGACTAATTTGAAAGTATAAATGAGCTTATTTATTTCATGTACTCCTTTCAATTTATTATACGATCATGGTGTTTAAGTATCCTTAGTGCTTAGTAAAATATGGCAAGTCTTTATGCTCTGATGATTGTACACTACAAGACATCCAAGCAATGATCCTGACGTGAGCTTAATGATGAAATTGCTGGGCTCCACGATACAGTAGTCTTTCAAATACATCATTTATTCTTCGACAAACATTATTATTATTTATGTAAACATTCCTGGAATTTTTATTCCCACAAACAATAATCAATATTTGATTGATGTAATTAATGTTAAATAATTTTGAAGACAGTTTGCATTTTATAATAAATTCCAACATTTTTTCTTATAACATTTATAACATTATCCTTGAACTATTAGCATAATTTATAGAAATGAGTATAGTTTCAATAGTTAATTAGCATTCTTGGTTTTTTATTTTATATATCAAACATGACAACAAATTTTATCTTGACTACTTACAAGTAATACTTTTCTCTGTAAAATGCAAAACCGTGTGACTAAGAGTCAGGTTTCGCGCGATTTACGCGCCGATCTTGACTGAAATATCGCACAGTTGGTATATTCAAACGTGCCGCTTTTGCGCGCCTTTGAGCTCCCGACGATCCGATAAGAATGAAAGGAAACTGCTGCTACTGATGCTTGTGAGTGTTATGCTTGAGCTTCTATTAACGTGCAGCAGTATAATCAAATAAAAACATTTGACCGATTAAGTGCGACTTAATTACTTAGTGCAAAACCACTATATAATCATTGATAAATAAATAGATGAATGTATTTTTTTTTCTCCCTTTTTGCCTAGAACGTTACTGACAATGATGACATGAATGAAGTAGTTCTTCAAAGAAAATTACAACAAGAGCATTGAAGCGTCTTGTTGAGTTTTTTGAAGAATAGAAACTATAGTAAAGACAAGAAGTTCTTTTGTTCTATAAACATCATGTCTAAAAGATGTTCATGAAAGAGAAGTAGACCAACAAAGTTGGCAGCATCGAAAAGCCAGCGTCAACACCTTGCTCGCTTGTTTCCTTTTCTGATGTGTGTCGGCACGCGCAATCAACTTGGCGTTTGATCTGAGAAATCGCGTAGCAACGTCGTGTAAACATCAAGGTTTCACTTGCACCCGTTCGTCTTCAGTTGCGCAAATTCCTTAAAATTCAATGACATCACGTTTGTTCATGTAATTTGCGACAAGAAAAATAAGTCGGGGAAAAATTGAACACAATTTAGGAATACATGCTCTGAATCCTTTTTTAAGAACATCAAGGGATAAATAAGAAAATTCTTTTCTCTTAACCTTTGCTGAGCAACAGAAATAAATAACCGTTGGAAAATAAATACAGTGCCCTCCAAAAGTTAGTTGAAATATCCAGGCATTTAATTATCATTTTAGTCACTGTTTAAAAGCATTCAAGTGCATTAGAAAGAATTACAATTTTAATCAAATAGGTGACATCATTTTTAAACACTTTAAGTGTATCGAAATGAACCACTACGATTTGCAGTGTTAGAAGATATTAAAAAAGAATGCTATGATGCTCAAGTAATGATGGAATTTGTATTTCTCATACTTTTTAGAAATTTAAAGTAAGCCATTATGTGTAATTAAAATTAAAATCACATTGAAATAAAATTTTTCATTAAGTTTTAATGTAAATTCGTTTGCTAAATATTTTGCTACATACATTGCACTGAGTTTAAATAAAACTGCGATGTTCATGTCGAGTCAACAGATATTATTGATAGGAGTCTTTTTTGAAAATGAATCATAGCTTACTTCGAATAACTTTTGGATGGCACTGAATATGTATTAATTAATTAATATTATATTAATTAATCAATCGATGTATTAATTGACAAACAATTGATTTCGTTGTTGGCAATGCTTGAATGAATTGTTTATGTTTAATATCTGACTGAGACGAGTCTAGATCAGACATCTTTTTGAATCTGTCATTATTTATTAATCTTTAATAAACATTTTAATTGATTTTATTCAACATTTAGATTTCATGTTTTATAGCATGCAATTTGTCGAAAAAGAAATAAATAATAATTTGTATAGAGTGAATATAAATTATTCAAGAGCAATAATAATATAATTTAAATAAAGAGAAATTAAAAAAGACAAAAAGGTTGAAAAGATGATTTGTAAAGTTGCACGCACGTGTAAACGCAGATAAGTCGCGTGTCGTTGTATTTATCGAGGGGTTTGTCGTTAGTGACATGCAATGACAGTAAAAAGAGAGCGAAAAATTTGGAATGAAACACAAGGGAATGGGGAGAAGGAGGGGGTTAAGTTAGGTCGGTAGGTTTCGAAGGGGTGGTAGAGGACCGGAGGGTGACTGTCGGCACGATCAAAGGACTATGTTCTCGTTCTAGCTTCGACGACAGGGAACAGAATATGAGGGGTAGACTCCTATAGCGAACTAGTGGAACTGGCAGGTTACAAAATGTAGATACAACAATATATAAGAGAAACATAAAAATAACAGAGAAAGTAACATTTGAGTGAGGGTAGAGGCGACAACGACTAAATCTCATTTTCGCTTCACTACTTTTTATTTTCGCTCGAAATTGCCTTCCTTTCTTACATTTATCCACTCTTGAAAAATCCATTTATACACAGAGTAAATTTTCGTGTGAAAATAATTCTTAAATACATTATAAAATTTACCGTACAATAAAGTAACCGTGGAATATAATGAACGTTATAGATTGTTTTATTTTAGAGTATAATAATTTATAGTAGAATTTTTTCAAACAAACAAGCGCCTCGCGTGTATGCATGTGGCTGACGACGCGTAAACTATTTCATATTGAGAGTAAGTTATCAGTTGTAATCTGATCACTGAATTAATCAGATGAAATTTTAATAGAATGTGTTGTCTTAAAAGTATCAACCCGACTATTATTATTACACTGTCTTATAACGTCATACTTAACCATTTTTAAAAATCAATATTAATGACTAGAAATAGAATAATTATGTTTGAGTAATATAGTCTTGGCGAGATGACACCTCTTTTTTAATATATGCAAGAGAAATGTTAGAAAAAGATAGAAGGGTTTGAGAAAGAAATTAAAGGCGTCGTGTTGAAGATTGTTGACGGAGAGAGGCAGTAGATTTCTTCGAAATACATCATCCGGTAAATTAAACGGCGGTGGCGTTTTCTCAGCTCGACATCAAAGTAAATGTAAGATATATAGGCTAAGAAGAAAGATATAGCAAGGTACCTATGAATACGAGGGTGATAAAAAGCAATAGAGAGAGTATATGAACTTAACTTGCAAGCTAGAAAGATAGAGGGTAAGCGAAATTTACAAATTTTCCTTGCATCAAGGAAAAACTTGATTACTAAAATTTAGGATGGAGTTAAAAGAGGTGTGAGCAACGCAAAGCCAAGGCAAAAGAGAGGGAGAAGTTTGTTATGTTGGAAATAAGGCCAACGTTGACTACGTTATATCACTAGAAAAACTTAATTACTAAAAAGAAGACAATCAATTTTAAATATACCTCATCTTCACTGTTATCATCATTCTCCTATCAAAATTACAATTAATCTAGAAATGTTATATTCAAAATGAACTTTTTAAAAAGAACTCATGTCTTTTCATAATATTAAATTGTAAAGAGTATTTGATTTTTTTCTTTATGTTGAAGCAAACTATTAAAGTGCAGTAAAATGACTGATATAGAATTTCACAATCTAACAATAGAAGAGTCATGTAGAAGCACCTGTAAAGAACTGTGCTTTTGTGAGCGTAAAGGAAGAAAAGAATGGCAATAGCAGCAGTATGAGATTCATATTTGGAACGTGAACATTCATAAGAATCATAAGCAAGGGGGCATATTTCATATCAACGGATATTCGATGACGATTCACTTGTTGATCCGAGGGCTTTTGTCCTCAAAGGACAAAAAAAAGGACACAGCTTGGACAAAACAGAATTGAGATAAAAAATGTTATACACGATCAATTCATGACATTTGCGAATAAAGCATAGGGATCTCTCTCACCCTACATTGACGAAAAAGGTAGATTGTTGTCCGGCAAAAGTGGGCTTATTGTCCTACAGATTTTCCCTCTTGACCCGGTACAATTCACCAAACAGGGGGAACGATACATTGAGAACGCCTTATTAGCAAATGGACCCCTTCTCCTAGTTTTTTATTTCTTACGTCTACTACATGTGTGGATATCAGTTGATTCTAATCATAAAACGACATACGATAACATCTTGATAGTCTTTCTTCACTCACACCCTTCCTCTTTCTTCTTATTCAATCCATTTTGATACTCCAACCCTCCAGTTACTGAACAGCCTGATGCTGAAGTTATCAATAGTCGTTTTTTTATGTGTATTCATATGTTGCTTTTTCTATGATGTAATCGAGAAAAGAGAGACTAATCTTGGTAAAATTACATAGTACAGGATGTTATTAAATACATAACATACCTAGCAATCACCCAGTTGACTATATAAAACGATTAAGGCATCAAATGTTATCAACAAGTTTTTATAAATATAGTGCATTAGGAATAATTGTTATACATTTTCAAATAATTGATGTCGTTTGAAGCTATAAGATGGTTGAAGTAAATGATTGATAGGTTTTTAATGCTGACTAAATGATACATGTTTGGATAATTAATCAATAGAAGAAAGAAGAGAGAGACTTGGATTGATTGATTGATTGGGAATGGTGTTGACAAAATAGCAGGAAAAGTGGTAGAAGAGAAAGAGTGATTTTTCAGCGGAGTTTCATTGGAATATTTGAGACATGGTGTCTGGTCAAATTTCGAGGAGAGAGATGGGGAACATCTCAGTATAACATTACATGAAGCATTCAGCCCCTAGGGGTAGTGTTTGTACTAGGATATCACCCAGTCGGTCCATTCTCTCGCTTAAAGCCACCCCCACAAACAAACCCCTTGGTGCTGAATATATATGCACGCAGTTAGGTCACATGCACATGGTAAAGAGGAAGAGAGAACGCGAATCGCTCTGGGATAGTCGATATAACCAGGCCTCGTTCTTTAGTCAAACCTCCGCCCCTTTTCAATCGAGACTTCAAACGATGCAGCGTGGAATCATGATTGGAACGGCCGCTGCTAAGTAAGGGGCTCTGGCCCCGATCGCTTCTCTCTCTCACTCTCTCCCCAACTCTCGGAGCTGCCCAGAGGGTGGCCGAGGGCGGTACTGAATCTCCCTGTTCTCCCAGTCCACATTTCCTACCCCTCGTATCTCTCTCGTCGACTCAACTCATGATGAAATTCCTAGCATTCAATCGCAATGCCGGTCGCAACTACGCGCAGGATTCCCTGTATGGAGAGAGAGCAAATGCGTTGGCGTTCATCCTCTCTGTGTGCAGAGATACATAGCACGAGGGTGGCGCTGCAAGAGAAGCAGTGGGTGGATGCTATCTACTGACGTTCCACCGTCAGAACGGCGGACATAGCTGACTGTTACGACCACCAGGGTGTTGGAATTACGTTGCTACGAGAGCAACAGAGAGGAGAAAGAGAGTACATACTACCAACTATTCGCTTGGTTCAAGATCTACTAGCGTTGGAATTCAAATACAACCTAGATGAGATTGGAAAATCCTATCGATTGTTCTGCTCTTTCTTCACCAACTATTTCGTCTTTCCTTCATCAAATGACTTACTTTGATTCACTAGTATTTCCTTACAACCTTTCAAATGCCATTTAAATTATTGACCAACATGTTTCAAGTAATTATTCGAATATGAATCAACTTGACTATTATTATTTTTTTTCTCTTGAATAATTTTTTAGAGTAGACATGTAGATGAAAATAGCTTGAAGCGTTGTCATGGTGTACAACAATCTGACATTACATAATACTTTTTCATTTTTCTTGGATTTGAAATAACTAGAATGTAGTGAAAAGCTTTTGCAAACGAAGCAGACCTACGTCCAAATGTGCTGGAAGCAGTAAAGTTGTATTTCGCTGGCACCCAACGTTGGCACGAGTTGAGGAGACTTTGGTGTCAGCAACAGAACGCAGCAGAAACTGAGGGTTACCACCCTCATACTATAACACATTATTTCTTCTCACTCTTGTTGCTGTACCAAACCTAACATTACGTCTCTCTCACTTTTACTCTGCCAGCCTCACCAATGAACTTAGTTGCTAGCGGGTGAGATCAGGTAATTAGTTACGTTGCCGTAAGCCGTTGGTGTGAGGTGAACCTGCATTTTCCACCAGCGTGAACATATTCAGTATTGTCTATGTCGTCATGAATTTTCTACTGGTTTGGACTGGTAGCCAAATCCGTTCGCGGTAGCTGGACCTAGAGGCTATTCGGGCATTTCCATTTATCAAGCTGATGAGGACCAACAAGCGTAAAGTGAATAGAGCAACTGTTTAACTGTTACCACAATTACCTTTTCTTTGAACTCACTGTAAACTTGGCCAACTTTTTCTCGTCAATAAAAGATATATTTAACCATAAGGCGTGTTTTATTGACTATCAGATCATCTTAGATTTTCATCTTTAATCCGAGATTCAGCAAAAGATTTATATATTTTATTTATTTATTTATTTATTCTCACAAGTCAGAGATTTTTCTCGATTTTATGTCTTCACTTTCTTATTCGTTCCATCTCCCTAAGGCTTTACACAGTCGTCAAGATGAAAACCTTACAAATATTAAGAATAACCCCTCGCGGCAGTACGACCTATCTCTCCATCTTTCTCTCCTTTTCCGGACTCCTCTCGTACCTTGGAAACCCTGCCAAAGCCGATTTATTTTTATCTTTACGTCCTCGGGATTTGAAATGTCTCGCTGCCTTGCTTGCACGGTTTCTCTCCTTTCCGACAGTTTTCCGTAGCATCATTGAATCGGTATTGAGTGTGTACGAGAGAACTACCGGTGACCCAGGATTGCAGACAGACGGGGGTTGGAGAAACTTCAAACGCGCAATCGTCGAGCGAGTGAAATTCAATTAAACGTTCCGACGACTTCGTAGAACGACATTATTCCATGGTGCGAGGATCCAGTCTCTCTTCTTCCGTTATCATCTTTCTCACTATTTCCCTTTCTTTCTCATTTATTTATTACTTTTATCACTTTCTCATCCATCTCCAAATATATCTCAAATTTTTTTTGTTCATCTACACTGTAAGCTCAAACGTGTTGAAATAACATATCTATAGTGTAGTTTCTAAACAATTGAATTTATCGTGCAACAAATTTTGCAACTACTTGAAAATTAATTATTTTAAAATAGTTATGAATCATTTATTAAATTACCTGTAATCGGTTTGAGAGTAAATATACGTTCATGGCCGTAAGATTTTATTTGACTACCATGAAATATCAACATATATTTTGAGATGAAAGAACAGACAGTTATTGGTACTTATGGTTGTAGAAACTGCAATAAAACAACCGCAGAATATTGTTAGTAATGAAAGAAAGAATTTTGAAAGACCTTTTCATTTTAATACTACTTTCTCGTAGTAATCATAGTAATAATAATTATAAAATTAGCTCGAAAAGAAAACCATCACACTAATGAATACTGTCTAAAAAAACTCTTAATCTATAGGTGATAAAAGCGAAGAGAAAGAATATATATGAAAGAATGAGTGAGTTTGCCTACATTTTCTATTTTCATAATATGTTGTGCCTGGAGGTTTTGTGAGTATATCAAGCCTTTTCGTCAAAATTTGACGTCCGATTATGTTCGTTTAAATGCACCAGAAACTACTTGAATAGCTCCGGCTTGATAGAGATATATCACTAGGTTAGAGAAAAGAAGCAAAAAAAAGCTCACGTTATACACATTGAGATTGCTTTCGTGTATATTGAAGAAAAAACCAGCTGAAAAATCTATTCATCATCCTAACGCGATCGTATCGACTCTCTAGTTGAGAGTATATTACTGTTAGAAAACGATGAAAAAAAGTAATTAACATTGGGTATATCCTAGAGCGATGAGAATTCAAACGAAGCAACATTGAAACTAATATTCCTGATCGTTATTTCTGCTGCCCCCTCTATACTTTTCCCTTTTTCTGACTACCGATCGCAAGTATTTCTCTTATTTTTTTTTACTGTCATGTTGCTCTGCAGAGCCGAATAAAAGGGAAAATAATCGCACATATGATGTAGAACATGATGCTACTGATGGATGGAGGAGTTGAAAAATAAAATAGTAAGGACGATTGAAGTATTAGGCTATTTTTTAAAGCTCTTATTTGTTCATATGAATATTTTAGATCTTTTATTTCGATTCTCTAACTATCTATATATGTAAATGCAACAACTGGGAAACATTTTCTTCCTAATCGCAATGAATCCCAAGTATGAGTGTACATTAGAAAAAAAGGGTCTTAATATCACTCACTTGAATGAAGCTTCAGTGAAATGTGAGGGATAAAAGCAACGCCATGCGCTAAATCCACGTGATATCGCTCTAAATCGCTCTACCGTTGTGTCATGATGGGAAACAAGAGGATGAGAAAGCTTTCTATAGCTTAACATTTTTGCTAACGTCAGCTTAAAAATGCCTACTCGGACTAAAAGAGCTGTCTCTCGTCTCGCAAGTTTTTAATCTCACAATTTTATAAAAATCATTAAAAGTTGGATTATTTTTACTATTTTACTCCACCTAGTTTCTTTTTTTTTTTTTTTCATTACATGTAAATATTATTTGGTATGTAAAATTTTTGATGGAGAATATATCTCGGATAAAATTCTTTTCACCAAATACTTTTTGTCAATCAAAAGAGTTATTGATTAAGTATTTTAAATGACTAAATATAAAATATATATTAAATTGAAAAATAAAAAAAAAAAAGATTACTAGTCTTTTGGGTAAATATTTTTTTTATACAAAAATACCCTCAAGCGAGAAAATGTGTAGATGAACATTTAATTTAATTTTGTATTCAATTATAAAGAAATTTTTGTAGAAAAAAATTGTTTTATTTAATCGATTATTTTGAATATAAATAACGTTTTTATTTAATATCAAATAATGATTAGTAGTTTATTTATGATATTCAATTTATTTATTAAATTATAAACACTGGTGACAGAATGGTTAGTTAAAGAAAAAAATAAATTGATATCGAATTTATTGGTAACATAAATGGAAAATATATCTCTCGAATGATTAAACCAAAATAACTCTAGATCAACCCCTTAAAACTATAGAGAAATATCCGTAATATTCTTTCATCTCTTCAAACTCTTTTGTTATACTTCATTTCTAGCCTATTTTAACTATTGGTTAGAAACAATTTCATATGGTAGTATTTTTTTTTATTCTAGTTTTTATCCTTGTGTGCTTTGTGAAATGCCATTTTTGTTCTTTTATTATTTTGTAATATATTGAATGTCAAAGCCAACAGTCTCTGATAAAAGTATTCGAAACTCGTGGTTACAAAATTCTAGAAATTAAATTGAAATATCGAGATATTTTATAAAATGAAAACGAAAGGTGATGGAAATTGCTGTGGTTGATAGAATGATTTTACGTTGATTTGTTTATTCAAAGAGAAACTCAATTATTTGTTATCAACAGTGCAATTTTTACTGTGGTCTGACCTTCACGCTTGAAATTATCTAGTGGAAAATACTTTGAAAGACCGCAGAATCATTGAATTTTATGTCGAAAGCTTTCAAAATAAGTTAATTATAAAAATCCGATTTACAAAAGTTCCAAAATATCCAAAATAACCAGCAACCCTATCATCATGGACATCTATACAAAATTTTGTCATTTCGTGTATAAATAAATTCCTCAAATAGAAAAGACGTAAATTAAATTTCTTTAATAATTTTAATGCAACAATTTGTAATAAAAAAAAAAAAAAGGAAAACTAAATTAACAAAGACTTATATTATAATAATGATAAAGAATATTAATTTCATTTTTTAAACTTCCCAACTTCAATTTTTGTAATTTTAATGCTTCGTTTTCTTCCATTTCCTATGAAATTTGTCTATCGAAAGTGACTCTATTTTATTTGGCAATCAGTAATCATTAAAACATTTAAAATAAACTTTGTAAAGTTGACCATAACTATTTTTATAAAAATTTTTATCGAGACAAATTAACTATGTAAAAGTATCTTAGTGCGTACAAGAGATGCGCAGTAGTTCTAAATGCGTTTTGTGCCATAAAAGATTAGCTTCAACCTTTTTAATACTTAATTAACTACAATTTATATTAGATTTTCAACTTTTCGAGTATCTTACAAGCATAACATTTTGAACTACTTACAAAAAATATTTACACATCATCAATAGCAAATCTCCGATCGTCATAATACAAATTCAATAAACTACAGATTTAAAGTTAGTTTAGTCCAGTTCTAGGGCTAATGGAACTCTTTCGACTACTTTACAATGAATTGATCTATTATTAACATCCATTCGTAATTTTAAACCTTTTGAATTGATTTATATTTATTAAAGGTCAATGTTGATGTCACGATTACTAGAAAGAAAATAAATGTCACGACTAAATAAATCTATTACTCTAAAATTCTTGTGGTTCAATATAATACTAATGAATTTTTTGTTTTGTTATAAATAATGAACACTCTATAAGTTCATTAAGAGCATTTTCCATAACTGCCATAAATTGAATTTAAAAAGACCATATATACCAAAGGAAGGTAAAATATTGGATTAAAACACCTGGTATGATTCTCAGCAATCTGTAAAGGATCTTATAAGTCCGTGAAAAGTGTAATTTACTTGGTAAGACTCACATACATCATATGAGGCGAGGGCAAACCTCGTAGAACCCGTTTTGTAGTAGTTCTATGCTCTTTCGCGTATACACTTTGCCCATCCACTTTGAGGGTTTCCTATTCTATCCAATCTCAGTGGTCTATCAGTTTCCCATACTCAATTCCATTCCTCGAATACGTTCCTCATCCTTTAATCAATTCGCTTGCGCTTTTACCACTGCTTGCTGGTATTATTTTTCATTGTCATTATATCCAACATGCTGCTTTTCATCATCAACATAAGTAGATTGAAATTCATCACTGAATCAATGAAATCAATGATAATAACAATGTCTATAGACTCGAATATTGAGTTTAAAAATGATGAAGAGCAGTATTTGAGCTTCTGTCAAGCAAAAAAATACCATGGAATGCTGAATGAGACCCTTAAGGTGGATATTTAGATAGTGAAAGCCCATAAGAATAGAGTATATTGCTGGAGATGGCTAATCCGACGGTGATCCGGGTGTTGGCAAAGTTTGCCAATAGACATTTGCTATCGCAATGGTGGATGGTTTTGGTTGGGTGGACGATGGACTATCTCGTATCAGAGCATAATAGGAAGCTTGGAGGAAAGATGAAGTGAGAGAAAGAAAATCAAGTGATGAGTTGAAAGAGAGAGAAGGAGAATAAAGAGAGGGGTAGAGTCGTCTTTGTATAGATGGGCGAGGGTATGAGGAATCGAGAGACCAGTCGAGAGGATTGGGTCGAAGGAATAGAAGGGATCGGTGAAGTAAAGAGAAGAAGGGATTGCTTCACTTCCAATATACTAAGAGCGGATACGCAAACCCGGAGCCAGCGGCTAGTCCCTCGTTGTTCTCTCTGCTTCTGCCATACACTGTTCACCTTCTTCTCTCCCTTTAGCCATTGTACCCAGCAGCTCATTTATTTATGTCTCCGAAACTTTTAATCCGATGAGATCTGTACCACACTATATACCTTGTCGTTTTCTCTAACGACACTATGAATGTTATTTGATATACTTTTTGCTCCTCTTCTCTTTATAAAAAAAACTGTTTCAAGTATTTTCTAACAATATGCTTTTGATTTTAATTATTGTAAGTCATGTACTAAGAAGAAAAGGTCCTTTAATTGATAAAAAAAATTTGGAATATTCACGATAAAGGATTTTAAATATTTTTTAACAATATATGTTGATATTTGGTTTAAGATAGTGATAAGTTTAAATACAAGTAACAACATGGACCTTGAAAAAAAAATTGATCCATTCAATGAGACATTATAATTTAATTGAAAACATTCCTCTGCCACTGAGAGAAATAAAATAGTTAGATTTACTATGTATTAATAATTTTACATTCAACATTTTATAGTTAAGTCTTTTTATACTAAGAAAAGGACTCTACTATAAGCTCCCAAATGGTAAATTAATATTACGTCGTAAAACCAACTATTTTAATTTTATTCATTGTGCTTAAATTCAAAAAAAAAATTTTTCTCAGTGTGTGATGATCGAAATAGTCAAAAACAATTGTAAAATTCGTTTTTTTTTCTAACTAAGAATAATGATAATGATATTGAAGGTAGATTAAAAAGTTAAAAAAGTCATAACAATTCTCATGTAAACTGCAAGTCAGAGACGGTTAAATTCCTGTAGTAAACTAGGCATGCAAACTTTGATGCTGGCCCACTCGAAGTTGGCAACTATTTCAATGAGTTTAGTGGCGAGTTACTCGGCAGCAGTTACTTGATTACCCCTAGTATCCCCTCACCAATTTGCCAATTTACACCGCGAAAACATGAAACCCATCTAATAGAGAAAGCAGTTGTTATTTTATACAACTTTCTCAGCATCTGTAGGAGTTTGGCCCAAGGGAATGTAGAGACATTATAATAGACTGTTGAATAATGTCCACTGCTATATATTTCTACCATGTATAAAAGAGATGGGAGCTTTTAACTGACTCTTCTCATTTTCACTGAGCTCTCGAAAATATTCCCAGAACATTTTCCACCAGACAATTGGCTTTCTGCGGACGAGCAGCCGAAGAGAACACGCCTTGGGCGCGCTTTAATTCTCTGATTAGACGCCAGAGAAAACCAGTATGACAAGGAGGAAATAATTGTCCTTTCAAAATGTTACCACGAAGAATTTTCAATCCTCTTCCGGGTGTTCTTTAGCTGCTGATGCTTCATACTTTTTCGTCTTCTTTCGTAGCATCCAAAGAAACTAAGAAAAATATAGAGAGACGTCCTCAATTCAACCCTCATTTTATTTTTCCCTCTCTTTCATACTCTCGTGTCATTTTCGTTCTCTTATAGAAAAGAGACTACGAGCAACCTCGTTATCTTACTCAAGGTGACAAGAGAATATGTTCGTATTAACTGGTAAGTAAATTTGTGTATCCAAGATTCTCTAATATAATGATGTTCTTTTTTTTTGCCTTTCACAAAAAAAAATGATTCAAGACTTATAGAAAAATATTCTTTGTTTTTGTCAACGCTACCTTAAATTTAACATTTCTTGCAAAAAAAAAAAAAAACTACGAGAGTTCAAGTGGAAATATAAAATTTTAAATGATATTCTGAATATGTATATGTGCATCCAATATGAAAAAGGTACGTAGATGGGATATAAAATGAAAAAAAAAGAGTGCTAGATCGTCTGTAGATGTAATAACGGTGAAAGGTTAATTTAATTACTGAATAAACGTATGTTTAATAGTGAAAAATAAAACAGAATGAATAAAAATATAAGTACGATAATTCGTTGAGGTATATAAACAACTTAAACATACAGCAGTAAGCATACATAATACCTATGAAAGTTCATTATATTTTTTTTTTATTGAGAGAAGAAAAAAAAATTTCCTTCCATAATTTCATATACCATAATAATGTCATAAAATAGTCTGAAAACAGTCTTTAGAAAAGTTGCAATTAGCATTTAAAAAAAAATTTAAATCTGCAGGTAAAGATGCTGAGGAAAAAAAAATGGAAACAGGTGGAGAAAGAAAAGATGTAGCGTGAAAGAAGGAGACAAAGTGAAATGTTTAATGAAAGGACCTTTTAGCCAATCTGACTAAATGCCTTTCGAGTAAAAGAGTGTATAAGATCTCGAAAGGAAGCAAGAGAGCAACGAAGCCGCGGTTTAAATACGACTCACCCCTGATTGGCCACCAGAGTTGCTCTCATCTGTATTCCACTAAGATTTTCCTAGAGTATTCAAGGTAGATAGAGTGTGCGGGGGTCGATCGGGGGTAAGTCAGAAGAATTTTAAGCTCAGATTTATCTGCGTCAATGTGAAACTCTTTTCTTTATATTTCCCAACTCGTCTTTTCTCTCTTTTATAGCTATTTGAAACAAGTCGAATCAAGAGCAAAGGATTTAGACGGAAAAAAAGCTTGGTACCTTCACGGGCTGCTTTGGACCTCCTTTTGCTTTTCTATCAAATCTGGTAGAGGATTGGAAAATGCGCTTGACCATGTAGATGTGTTTTCATCTTTTTGCAAAAAGAATGTCTTTACATAAAAATTCAGCTATACAGTGGCCTATTGATTTCACCGAAATTCAGTGGTCACGAATAGAGGAGAAATGTTTTTCTCTTATATTTTCTCATCTTGGAATACATTTGGAAAAAGGAAGAAGAATGGCTTTGCTTGAATCCAGATGTTACGCATTCGCTTTTGCTACTGCAGAAAACATTCATTTTTTGTTATTTTTTTTTTCAACGCTACTCTTATTTCTCTTTTATTTGTGCTTGTTATGTATCTAAGCTTACTTTTTTCTCGTTGGTAAAAAAGAAATGGAAGCCGTCCTAGATGGTTGCAGAGTATAGTCATGAAGAAGAGATCGTTGCGAAACACACTTTAATAATTTGCACTACGACGAGTCTATTGTCCGAAGAAAGGAGCACGCGACCTTTCCAATTATCAAGGTACTTTTTGACAAGAGATGTACTCTTGTTCCTTCCTCCGCACTTTCTCTCCTCTCATGACATCTCTTAAGACCTACAGTTATAACTATTACTCTTGATGCTCTTTTACATGCGGCTAACCAACAACTTGCAACTTTTTTTCAGTAATCAACTATTGTAATTAATCATTTTATTTCTATTCTAACTTTAGAATATTTTTCCAAATTTTTTTCAAACTACAAGCTTTAATTATTATTATTTTTTAGTTGTTTTGTAATTAAATTAAAAACTTTTAATATCATAATTTAATACTTTTTGATAATAAAAAATTAAACCTTCAACCGTGAAAAAAAATTTACTGTGAATAATTATTCACATTATTATTAATATGAATAATAAATGTATGTACACTGAGAAATAATTTCTTTAAATTTTACTAGGGTTTTCCAATAATGCGGAACCATACCAAGTTTGAAAAGATATAAAATTTACTGAGTAAAATATTCTTTAATATAATATTTAGTAATATTTCTGAACCATATATCAAAACACTTTGCTACAAATATTTAAAATACTGTATTACGAATATTCCCAATTTTTTATATCAATTAAATAAACATTCATTTTCGGAATGAAAATTTTTTTTCAATCTACAAGTAGTTAAAATAAACGAATTAAATAAATTTTAGTATAAAATCAATTATAATAAAATAAGTAAATATTACCCGGAGTAGGTCTTTGATAACAATTTGTTTTAAAACCAGAATAAATGGAGTAGATGGCAAAGTGAGGAAACAAGAGTTAAATAGAGTCAACACTAATCATGTAGACACGCGATTCATTCATAAATACCATGATCAGAAGCAGCCATCAAGCTGAAACTGGTCGAGAGAAAAGAGGGTATGAGAGAGAAAGAGAGAGACAGGGAATAAATGAACGTAACTCTCTACCTATATTCTACTAAGTGGTACACACAACTACTTTATAAGCGATGTGCTAACGAAGTGTGTAACAGGCGGTAAATAAGGAACCTGTAATTATGGTCGGCGTGCTGCGGACGTCGACCACCCACGAGTCCAAAGTTGATTCGCTATTGAATGGAAAAAGAGAGAGAGATGATCAAGACAACCATCGTCAATGCGCCATTAAGGCTATCTAACGACAGGTGGAGAAGACTATTAAAGAGAGACGTGCAGAGGCGACTCTGCCGCACGTCGAGAAACTGGATTATGGTCCTCCCAACCCAATGGGCGGTTGTCAGCCACCGCCTTCAGTGCCTCAGGCTTCGTTCTACCATGCTGATAGAACTCTATAGTACTCACGACTTCATTTGCCAAGCCTTCTCCTGATTTATCAACATCGATTGACGTTGCTGATTTTTCAGCTTCATTTTATCACCTTTTTTTCACACAATTAATCAGCAAAACCTTTTCATCTTTACCTTTTATATCATTCCACTGATTTTGTTCTAAATAAAATTCTTATCATAAATAATTCCAACTGGAAAAAAAAATTTGCAACAACTAATGATCATCATACTGAAATAATAATTTACTCGGAATGATCATGAAAAAGAGTAAATTATGAGTCAATATTTTAGCATAATCATACCTCCTTTTCAAGTACTCGAAGCTTGCATTTCTGACTGACAAGCACCCGCAAACTATCTACCATACTCCGTGACACAGCGGATAACGATAATAAACGAGCTGCCGAGAGGTAAAGGACGTGAGCATGGCCTTGCATGGCTTCACTGAAATTGCAGCGGTATGTTACCGAGTGACAGACACTGCTCATTAGCACATTACTGAAGCTCCTAACGCTACTAGGTACTGAAGCACGTTCTGATGTCTTTTGCAAATGTCTCTTGAATTTTCTTTACTCCTGAAAAGCTCTTCATCATGCTATTAAGGTAGTGTTGACTTACCTGAAACAAAAAGAACCAAAAAAAAAAATTACTCAAAAATAAAAAAAAAAAAAAAAAAGAGGATAAGAATAATTAATCAAATTTATTTATGCAAATTTAATCAACAAAATGAGTAGAAATTTATTTTTATCATCATCAATAGAAAGTAGGTAAGCAAAGAACTCAATTCCTTCATGACAATTGAGATGGTTGGAGAATGAATAATACGTATGTTGAATGTATACGAGTAGGGTGATGGAGATGTTGTTTACTAGAGAACCAAGGGGATTTGTATACACACTGAGAAGTTCAGAGAGAGAAAGAGAGAGAGTCTATAGAGTGTGTCAGCGTGGCCGATATTTGCCTATTTGCAATACTATCTGTTGCGATCCTGTTTGTCGTTCCCATGTTGACTTCAACATGTTCCGAATTAAGCACTAGTCAGTGAGTGAGAGCTAGGCTTTATTTAACCAATCGGACATAGCCGCTATGCTATCCGAAATCCCCTATAGGCGCTTCTTCATGGTCTGTCTGCATCGCACGCAATGCAGACCAATGTATATACAATAACCCGTTAGACATACACAACCATACCCACGTGTCTACAGTTGTATCTGTTACATAACATGTTATCACTGTCAACATGTAGAGTAATGACTGTTATTACTTACAGACTCTGTATATATTCATGCATGATATTATTGAATATTACGTGTAGACATTTGTTGAGCTATTCGGACCAGTTATAGTTGGATGTCGTTTAATTATTTTTCAAGCTTCATCAACTTTAAGTAACATGAATTTAGCAAAAAACAGAAGTAATTATTCATAATGCTGAATGAATGTAGGACAGCAAGTTGGTAAAAAGACAAAAGTAGTTGATGATGATGATGAAGCATATCCAAATGTTAAATTGAAAAGGAGTGGGAATGTTCCACGTGTCCCCCGTATGTTAGACTTGACAAACAATGACATGAACATCATATGCAGGTAGGATTATTGCGAAACCCCTTTTTACAGTTAGGAATAACGCTAAACTACCCCTAGAACCCCAGAGATACAAATTTGTCCCCGATAAAGTCCTTTAGTTCACCAAGTCTCGGTTCTGACATACCCCACGCCACCCTAAGGGAGTTAGTTAGACTGTTGGAAATATGTAGGCAAAGTCCACGAGTGATCCGCTCAAACTCCCCCTGCTTAGAGATGCGCACCACGTTAAATGCACAAAAGTGTAACTGCATTGTCAAATAGAAAAATCCCCTCTGGGACGTCGATGACACAATAATGGGACAGATTATAATCTTGTCTACCCCCCGGGTTTTCTCATTGCTCTTGTAAATGCACTATGCTCCAATGAATCCATAGGTATAACACCCTGAATCTACATCACATCCTTTCCTGCCTAATATAACCTCTCGCGATTATGTGAACAAGTATCTTGTCCATTAATAGTTTTATCTCTCTCTTTTGTCCTCTTCTCCCGGTCACCGCGACACGCCAAGGCCTAATTAAGTGCACATAATGGATACGACAGTTGTTCGCATTGTCCCCATACATACTGGTATATAGTTATATGCCCCCCTTCGTAATCCTCGTATTCTGGCTTCTATCATTCTGCCTTGTCTCTTAATACACTCCCTTGTCTCTGGTGGATCGCTCTTTATTTTTACGCAACTCCAAATAATCTACCCTCTTTTGGGTATTGAGTAGTTTGACTCTCCAACAATTACTCCATTTCGAGAATTCTTTATTACTTTTGTCTAATTCATATTGACAGCTTTATAAATAGAACCGAACAATAGAAGTGGTGCATCAGTTGGATATTATTTTGAATTTAAACTTAAATTAGCGAAACTAAAGTATATCTCGACAGGGGAGGAGGAGAGTTACGGTGGGAAAAGGGTTGTACTAGGGTGTGCTAATGATACTTTTTGCAATGAAGAAGAACCGAAACGCCATAGCAGAGAGGAAGAGGATTGGAGGAGTGCGGAGGAAGGGGTTAAAATTGAACACGCGAGTAAAGGAAAGGTGATGAAGATAGGCAAGAATAGGGAATAAGAGAAGAGAGAATGTTGGAAGAAAGAGAGACGGTATGAGGGGCCTTTCCAGCTCGGCGGAGCCAATTCAGAGCCGGAATTTATCCTATCAATTTCTGCTCGGTGGAGTGGCAAAGAGCTCGGCAGCGTTCGCCGTTCGCTATATTAACGCTACACAGTGTGCCTCCAGGGGTTCAACCAGCCAGTTCAGACCATGACTACAATCCTACTATACACGTTTATAATATCATATCTAAGTATGGGGTGAAATGATGATGGTGACGCCATTGTTGCTCACACGAGCCTCCAATAAAGTGGTATTTGCTTTATTTGCGCATTTTAACGCTAATTATATCAATATTCATCACACTCGTGTTGATACCCTAGACCTTTTTTTCTTGAACACAGTCATTTGAAAAATGCAAGCTTTGTGAAAAAAAAAAAAAATAATATAATATAATATAATCATTTATATATCTATAAACCGACAACTACCTTATAACGTTTAGGTATTAAAATTACATTGACATTACAGCCCAGTCAAATTTATTCTTGAAGAGTTCGAACTAATTTCCGACATCATTTTTCCAACTCTGTTTTGTAAAAAATTTTGAGAAGAACAATCAATCTTATTTGTTATTAAAAATAATTTAAAATAAATAATAAAAAATATTTTTTAGATCCAAGATGACTCTTTCCTCAACTCTAAGATCATTGGAATAATGTAAGAAATGTGTAGGCTTATTATTGTATGACTTTTATGTAGAAAACAAAAATGGAGATGAAGGCGGAGACTACTGTCTAGGTCGTCAGTCTTCTTTAGATTTAACAGAGCAAATAATGCACCCAGCAGACTCAAAACTTTATGCAAAAGACCAACCAACCGATCACATTGATCTTTGCCAAAAACAATACCTCGCCTTTGCATCGTTTTAACAAAATACGGGCGCAAAAGGTGACTCACCCTTTCTAGAGGTCTTGTTGAGAGCTAATTCACGGTCATGTGGGCGAGAGAGCACGTACACGCTTCGCATGGTAAATAAGAAGAGCCGCGGAATTTTTTTATCAGTCTACTTTATAGAGTAGGGGAAAACAAATTGTAGACGTTGAATGAATGTTAATTATTTGATGCGTTTTTACGTGAATCACCGACATAAAAAGCAGAACGTGACTACAGAATTAACAGTTTTTTAAAAGTAGGTGAAGAATACCATTTTTAGTCTTTCTAGAATGACTTGATGATGATCAATAAGTTTGCCTAATTTTTTTATCAACAAAAATAAGTTCCTTCTTTTAATATTGTTACTAAAATATAAATCAGTGTATATTTAATAGATTAACAGTTGGATTGAAAAAAAGAGTAAATAAAACAATGTAATAAAGTTAAGCAAAAGTTAGAAAGGTTTGAAATTCAGTGCAACAGAGCAGAAGAGCTGTAGTGGAACGGTTTGGTGTATAAACCAGCAAACGAATGTACGGTGTAATAAAAAAACCCAACGAGAGAACAAACAGCAAAGTCAGTGAACACTTTGTCCAGCTTAACAATCGACTTTTCAATCATAACCACTACTCCATTTCGTCATAGAAATGTTCTATCTCATATTATTTTCAACTCTGTCTCACTTACACAGTTGAATTGAGATGTATGTGTATGTGAAAAGAGAGCTGTGTGTCCTTTAAACAAAATCCCAGTTTAATTTGTCTTGGGGAGAGTGGAGATATTTTTATGAATATTCGAACACGCGCCAATAAATTCGAATGGGCATCGACGAAAGGGTCGTCAGACGTGAAGTGGTCCAGCAACGTCGTCAATATGCGTTCGGATGGTTGAAAAACCTGGGGAATGAGTTGTCAAGGGGTTTCACTAACCAACTTGAACTGAAGACAACTTCAGAATACACGTGTCTGTGTGCGTGTCAGAGAAAGAGAGAGAGATAAATGTTGCTCCCTCGGCGCACACAACAGCCACACAAGTACCCACTGCATTGCCTTGTCCTCTTCATATGGTCCCCTTCTAACTACACCAACGGAGACTGTCCTCAACAACTTCTTGCCTAAGAAACCCTTCCGAGTGGTCTACTAAGCTCCTGCACATTGGAATTTCGTCCTGCTCGTTTTTTATTCACTTCTTTCTGTCGTTGGAGATCTCCGAGTACAATCTATTCAAATTCGCTGCTCGATCGCAGTTTTCTACGAATAATACTTATACACTGCTCCGTTATGTTTTGTCTATTCTACCATCACTGAAATTTGCTTTTATTTGTTTACTTTAGAATTCCTTTCAACATTTAACAATGAACTAAATAAAACATTATCAATATATTTTTTAAACACTTGAATTGGATTTGCCTAAATGATTAACTAGAATTTGTTTGATGGAGTTGGTGACGTTGTACACTTGGGTGTTCGGTAGTGAGGAAAATTTAGATGTTGTAATTTATTTGAATAATCAATGAAGAATGTTAATAAACTACCAAAGTTGGAGCTGGAAAATGAATTTTTTTTAAAACATAATAAATTACTTGAAAGTACGTTGAATTACGTTACAGCTATTATTTCTTTTCAACCACTCAGCTATTTAAAATTTTAAAAACTCCAATTCTCTTGGTTGAGGCTTTTGTTCTTTGCGGTCTACAAAAATCGCAGGAAACCAAGAGGTAAAAGTAGGAAGAGCGTGAAACATGTGCGGTAAAACTCACCCTCTACCTTTACTTCTTGTTCTCTCTCTAAGAATATATGTATATGTATTTAAAGAATACATATATAAATATATATATATATATATAGAGGGGATGAAGCAAATGGCGTGAGGAGTACATGGAAAGTGGAAGAAACATACGAGCTTTCTCTCACCGGCTAATGCAGTGCCGTGAAATATTCATCAGTCTGCCTGCCTGCCTTAGTGACGTGGGCCAGCCCACCCTTTATATTTCGTAATTACCCTCCCCCAATTCCGTCCTCACCATAGCGGACTTGCTCGGCCTTTTTCCTCTTTTCTTCTTTATCATTTCACCGTCCCTCTTGCTCTCTCAATTTTCCTCGTCATAGTGGCTTGCATCACCGCCCTTCCAACACAGCCAACCCCTTTTCCTCCTAGTCGAATCCAAACCTAGAGTCATTTCCACCCCTTTATCAAACTCTTTTTCTTTTCAACCATCATATTTTCAATCTTAAATTTCATCTTGGTCTTTTGATTATTTTTTTTTTGCTCTCAAATTTATTCGAAATAATCATTCTCAATACATACACAACATTCCTAGATCAAAAATAATTTCATTTCTCATCACTAGCTAGTGTCAATGGTCCTTCACTGTGCTGCTAGTGTGTTGACGATGAAAAATAAAATTATTCTTGATCTAGGAATCTTTTTTTTTAGTAATAGACAAAGTTATATACTATTATTGTGTCATGATTGTAAAGGATAATAAACAAAAGCTACTATCAAATTCAGAAATGTAGTCCTTTGACTTTAAAATGGTTGAGATAAAGCAAAAAAAAAAATGATAAAGTAATGAAGAAGATTGAAATTTATAGAGTATTATTGTTTTCTTAGAAATGTGTTCAAAAATACCAAAGATTGTTGGAGACATTGCTTTCATAAATTTTCAAAAAGACTTTAATATAATTCTCCTAATAATATAAAAGCTGTTAGTCCATTGGGAGTTTGTGAAATAAAAAAAGAGAATATTCTTGAACATACACGAGTGCAAATAGTTAAAGAGACACGGTAGCAGAGTCTTAAAACGAGATGCCTACATTATCGTCGGGTGGCTCTAAATATTTATGCGCCAATGCCTATGTGTCGTTCGAACATCAAAGACGAGGGTGCCGACGATGGTTTGGGCATTGGAGATCCCTCTTGCACAGTTCGTAAAAATAAATTCAAACCTCTCATCTCTCTTTCTTGCATAAATGTTCAGTTTTTTCTTCTCATTTTTTTTTTGTTGGATAAAGAAAAAAACCTGCATGATGGCACTCCCTAAACCAGCTTCACCGCAACGTTGATACGCACGCGAAAACATAAGTTGTGTGCCCTGTGCAAACATTAAAAGAGAAAAGGAGGAAGAGTCTCCTGAAGTCGACAAGACGTTAAAGTAAACAGGGAGTCACATACGCAGTCACACGTCTTGCTCCCTATTTTCTCTTCTTTTTCTCCAACATTTAGTAGACCTTTCTAACTCAGTAAACCGTCCGATTCCAGTTTTGGGAAAGATGAAAAAAAAAAAATAAAACTCAATGTAGCAGGTAAAAAATTCTTACATTATCTTCAAGATCATGTACTACCTGAGTTTTGACGCCAGTCCGGCGCCACCGGATGCTGACAGCCGGAAGAGTGGTTTTAAAGTAACAAAGATATTTTTGGCATCATTCTAATGATCAATACCAAGTCGATACTGAGTGAGATGCTTTCATGGAGACTTCAACCAGTCGAAAATGTCGAGGAAAACACGGTTTATGGCTGAGTGTACTGTTGATGGTGCAGTGGCGCTGAATCGATCAGGTCCTTCCGAGTCGTCGGCACACAAACGCTTCATATACGCACGATTAGTCGATTCTCGATGGCTTTCCAACTATACAATACAACGTTAGTTGTCCGTTTTTACCTCTGAGAAATTTTAGTAAAACCCATCGATATACAATAGTCTGAATGCTCGATCAAAATATCGATGAGAAAAGAAAGCAATGTAGTACAGGTTTTCTACATAAATTGGCAGTTCTTCAAGTCACAATACTTTAGCTTCCAAAATCTTTATAGCCCTTACCTCCCTACTAAATCGTAATTCCGTTATCGCGCTCCGCTAAGCTCACATTCATCGTCCTGCCCTTTCTGCCTTGAGGTCTTACAATCTTTTTTATCTTTTTTTTTCTTACTTGACGACTACCATGAACACTTCAACAACCGCACTTTTGTGGTCACTGATGTCCAAATATTTACCCGCAATGTGTATCTCCCACGTTTGTCCCGAATAGGGAAAACCTACGCCTTCTTGCGCTTTATTCAAGATGAATAGGTGAATTTAGATGGACAAAATATATAAGGTGTAGGTATCCATTGTTACACTCAGGTCATTTTAAAGAGATATATATTTCTTTTTCTTCAAAGAATATTAATAACAACGAAATGTTAATATGTAGATATTAGGATTAAAAATAATGAAGACTTCCCAAGTATACATAGGTAATGTGTGTGAGTGTGAGAGTGTAAATAGGTTAACTAGTCCTATGTGAGAAGTTACTTTAATGTAATTCAATATATAAGGAAATTGCTAAAGCTCACAAGAGCATGTAATGAAAATGAAATTATTATTACATATTCCCTTCAATAGTGTATTAAAAATATTTTCTTTATCATGAGAGCATAATTATTTTTAGGAATTATTTGGAAAAGGAAAAAAAAAATATTCGCTGTCCACCAAAACTTGTAGAGGCCTATTTTTTGGGGGAAAAAAAAACAACTCGGTGAGACTGAGAGTTGAATTATGAAGTTTAAAAATTATATGCTTTATGCACACTAGGACTCTCAGAGTAAAAACATCAGGAGAGACAGACAGATTTGATCAGATTGTTATTGAAGGTCAGACATACTCTGGTATTAGAATGCAAATTGATTATTATAATTAAATTGTTCAATTTATTATTATTTGCAAAAGTTGGAATATTTTTTTTTTTTCTTATAAAAATTAATTATGCAAAAGTGTCTATGATGCTAAAAAAAGTTGTTTACATCATAGATAAATAGCAGACACGATTGATATGTCACAGTGTACATAGAAAAGCGTGTAATATAAACTTCGTGACATGAAAAGATTGGTAGCACGACAAGTTATAATGCAAGCCGCCCTTGACAAACCGCATCATTGAGCAAATTGTAGTGCAATGATGAAGATTATTAGATGAAATATTGAAAAGAACAAATTACTTAATAGTATCCTTTGATTTCTTTACTTGAAAAAGCATCATAATTTCCAACGTCCTTGTTATCTCCAAGAAAAATAGATGATTTGACACGTAGTAATTAGAGTTGTGTCAAAATACAAAATGAAGAATTTCGAAGAAGATGTGAGAAGATTTACGTATATAGTTCAGAAAAGGCGTTCTCTTCATTTGGTCTTTTCTCTTTCTGTTATTCGACAAGCTTGCAAGTCCGCACGATGGAATCCGGTACGGAATTAACTCAGACCGTTTGTTTTTTCAAGCTGGCGTGAAATAAGATCCGGGCGAGGGTTACCAAGACCAAAATATCCCAATGTTTTACTCGACATACGAGACTAATCAAAGAGAACTCAAGTTTAATTTACAAAATTAATATTTTCCCTTTCACTTGCTTATTTATTTTTATTAGCGAAAATAAAATAAAAATTAATTGTACGGTATTCACATCGGATGAAGGATAAATAATCAAGTGCAGTTGTTGAGGAAAAAAAATCAAAATGAATATTGAATATTTCTAAGGAGTAAATCTTTTAGCCGACCTAGATTAATAAAACCAGCTCAGCCGTCGCGCAAAGTCTCTTGGGGAAGTAAAAGACCACTCTTTCTTTGTTATCTCAACTTTTTTCTCCCTCACTCTCACTCCGCTTATCCATCAAATTCAACCACTCTTGTTGATCCTTTAAAACCGAATTCTTTTATAAAATTCATCTCTTTATTTTGTATTTTATTGAGATTTGTTATAAGATCTTCATTTCTATTATCTCGAGAAGGGTAAATTATTTAAATTTCATCATGCAGTATGCTAAATATTTTTACTGTGTAATGACAAGTTAAATTGTTTCTTCGAACTAAGGTAGTTGATAAGAAGCAGGATATGAGAAAAAAAATTAATCACAGGAAAAATCAGAAAAAAATCAGGAAGCGGAAATTAAGAGGTATTTGTACAAGAGATACCCTTCTTCTTCTTCTTCATCTAATGTCTTAAGTTAAATCGATTGGTTATTCGCTCAAGTGAAATTACATTACGACTTGTCATTCAATAAAAATAGGGAAACAGTAAATCACTTAAAGCTCACGCAAGTGTGGCCAGATGAAGGGAAATATTTAGCCAAAGATATACAATCAATTACCGATACTTTTACTAGTAATCGATTTACAATTCGTTTATTATTTGCGTTTTATTATTAGTCACTTAAAGTGTTTAGTATTTAAACACTGGGGATTGGCAGTGTATGCTGGACCATTTTTATTCTATTATCCTTTTATATTTAATTATAAGATATAATTTAGTGAAGCAATTTTTTTTTCGTCTTTCTTACTGGAAATTTTTAAGTGCCTTTTTAGAAACATTTTTTGTCACTTCCTAGACTACTCTATCCAACGCTATATGGCTATGCTAACTACATCACAGTGGTTGGAAAACTCAAGAGAGCCTCTTAGTCTCATTCCTCACGCGCTCAGTGTGTGCAACATGGCAAAAAATGTTCTAGAACTTGCAACCTGCTTTAATTGACCGCTTTCGTGAACGTAAAAGTAGGTCACACCCTATTCATATTTTCCCTTGTGGAAGCCAAAGTTAAATATACTCGTTTCTTTTTTACATTTATCCAACGGTGTTACAACAAAGCTTGAGTAGATTGCCAATGAAATGCGTTAGTAGTAGGGTGTTTAAAGACAAAAGTTACAAGCATTACAGAAGAATTCAATTTTCTTCATTTTTCTCACATTAGAGAAAGAATTTTTTTTAATACATGAAAAAGAGAAAAAAAAAAAGTGATGAGAGAACGAAAGAAGAGTTACTGAGAAATTTAATTTCCGTCACGGTAGATATATTCTTTTCTCTCTTTTCTCTTGATGGTAAGCACCGTAGAAGCCAGGTCCTATTATTAATGCAAACGCGAGGGTCGGGCTGCAAGGAATTCCGTTTTTCCGGCAATGAGAAAGAAAACTCGACATGCAGAGCTGCAACCACGCGGCCATCGCGTATTCGTCCACGACTTTTAAAACTCTCCACCTCTTCAACATGGTCAAGCCTTCCTCTTTTTCTTCCCTCCTCCTTCTTTTGCGGTCTGGGGTATATAAACCTGTGCACATGCGCATCAATTGCTTATATGTCGTTAATGGTACTCTCTATATACACTCATGGTCATGTTCTCATCATGTTTTTCTATGTACGCAATACATGTCTACGAGTATATACAATGCGACAGACTGTCATTAAATATGCACCTCGCGTCATCCGGGGGATGCGTCAGTCATTATTCTATCCGCTCTGATACCCCACACCCTCACGTCTTACAGAAGTCGCGGAATACTGCACTCACCGCCTTATCAAGAAAAATTAAATAATCGCCACCGGAAATTCCTAATCACACTATCGAATAATCGAAAATTTATACTGTGCTCATCAGTGATTTATTTCTTTCTCTTTACAACATATTATCTTTCACTTTAAATGTTTGACATGAATATTAATAAAAGACCATCCAATGAAAAGTCAATAAAAATAATGATAATCCTTATGAGTGATCATTAAACTGTTCAACACTCGTTAACATTAGGAGGAGTGCGACACTAGGATATGGTTCGGTGATTGATCAATTAACGACAACATTAGGAAATAATGAGGGTGAATTTACCCTTCCTTGGACACCATTTATTTCCAATATGTATTAATGAATAATAACCTTGTGATGAATTTAAGAGGAATAATTTGATTTTTATGGTGGAGGGAGAGATGAAACATCTTCATTATTACTTAAGATGTCTTAAGGATCATTACTTACAGTAACTCATAAGTGAAACTACTGATAGCTTGACAAGATGCGGAAATAATTATGAACAGAAGGGAATAAGTTGGTTGGAGATTTCAGAAAATATACGGGAAACGATTAGTAACAATCTGTGTTCTCCCCTCTTTTTCATGACTGGCTCGCGCCGGGCTTGATTCTCGTTAATATTCTATGCTTAACGCTCCCTAGTCATTCCCATACTGCCCGAGGTAAAGGCTGAGAGTCTTCCACTTCCTCTCTTCTTTCTTCTCTAGTTCACTTACTCTCTTACAACCACAAATTCCAGCTGGATTTTTTCTCCAAACTATTCTTACTGAAAGCTTGTGTTCTATCCATCGCACATTACTTTCCAAGAAAACAACCTTACCCTTTTAAATAGTAGCTCGTAATGTGTGCAGACTTGGTGCGTGATTTACTACTCCACTGACGCTCTAACGCTTTATTTCTTCAAATTACTTACATTTTACCCACTTAAAACACTGCTCTCAAATCTTTTTCTCCTACTCAAATTATCTTTAGGAACATTATAACTACATAATAAGTTTCAGTTTATAGGTTAAAAATTTTATACAATTTCCTGAGTCAAAATATAATACTTATTTTTATCTTACATTGAGAAAAGTTTCTTTCAAAAATTACTCCTAACTTTAGACACTATCGAAATTGGGAAAACTTTACAAATCACGCGTATGAATAATTATGAGACATGAAGCTTAAGATTACAATTTCCCAAAAATAATAAAATAATTTTAGTAAGCTAGGCATAGATTGAGTATTTATTTTTCTTATACTTTGAACATAATAATTATTGATTTTATTGAATAGTAATACAGTTGAAAAAAATATTTACATGTATATACGTACGATTTAAAAGAGAAAAAAATTTAACCTAAAGTGTAAAATATAAATCCAACTATGAGACTTGAATATTATTTTTTAGAGTGTAATAATAACGCTAATTCAAATAATGATAGATTTATCACTAAAAATTAGTGAATATATATTATTTTTCAGTGATTTTCACTCATTCTGTCCTACTTTTTTACACTGAATTAGTGAAAATTTATTGATTTGTTCAAGAAAATAGCTTTATCCCATTTTTAATCGACCCTCAGTCTCATTTATTTCGAGATTGATGTAATTTTTTCTTAAAGAAAGCATTCTTTTTCATAATTATTAATTTCATTCAAATTTTATTTTTTTAAAGTTTACAAGTAGATTTATAAGGTTGAAAATAAGGCAATCATGTCTATACTATCCTAATTTTACCCCATCTAGAGCAAAAGAGTGTAAATCTAGCTGTTATATCTTGACTTAGGTTTATTTGAATTTAATTATTACTTTTGATTTTTATTAATAGAAATTCATTGAGTATTTTCAAAGAAGGGAATAGTTTGAACGAAAGATAAATGTCTGTATAAAATGAATACTAAGAATTGATGACAAAAAGATGTAGTTGAAGGAAAATTAAAGTGAACGGGGTGACGTCTATGTATGTTTAATCGCAATCGAGTATTCCGTTTGGAGAGCAGTACAGTGAAACTTGGACATGAGTAAGAGAGTAAAAAAATACAGCAAAAACTGTGAAGTAAAGAAGATAGAGAGAGAGCTTTCTCTCTACACAACACACAGTACAGCCAATATGTAATTTCCCGTCTTGCTCGACCCGTTGCACCCGGACGTTCGACCTCACCCTCTTTTCCCTCTGTCCTATGTCCTCCTCCCTCATGCAACCCTGCGAAATGCTGTCCGCCCCATAAATTTACAATATATATGTATTTATGGATTAGACTGTGTACACAGGACCCTCCTCTTATCCATATATATACATTTTTTTCCTTTTTTCCCATGAAATGTAATTTTGAGTGTCTTTTTCCGGCTATTTTACACTTTTCCCTTTCGAGATATTTTTTGAATAAAATGCTAAACAGTCACTGGAATATTAATCTTTTTCATCATGTATTCTGTTATCTAGTTTTTTTTTTTTTTTTCATTTTGATAAAAAATTCACATGTGAAAAGACTAGGGACTGAAAAGCTGGTCATAGGAAATTAAAAAAAAAAAAAAAAAAAAAAAAAAAATGTCATCAGCCAATGTCATTATTAGATCAGACGACAAATCCCACATGACTAGAAGATAATATGTACTTAGTTTAACATTTTTTTTTTTCATATCGACCTCATGTATTCTTGGTTCGGTATAAAATATTTATATCTACATACTTGGGATTATATACTGCTTACAACCGAATAACATCTGTAACTTGATAATAACTCAATTTCTCTACGCAGATATATATTTATTGGATTCAAATGGCCTGAGAAAATGCACTGACAAACACAAATAATTGTAAAATGAGTTGATGCAATATAAACAACTTTATACCATTGAAAGTTTTGCAATTTTAATTCCACTTTAGGTTTCTGAACTTGATGTAAAATTTCCTGAAACAGCGTAGGGTAATTTGGTGCAAGAAAAGGTGACGACATTTGTCTTTGACTTGATTGAGAGCAAAAAAAAGAAGTATATTTTATTTAAGCCGCTCGATCAACGAGTATCGTCTTCATCCCTCTTTTAAAGTCAACGTTTCATCCCCCATCGACTGTGGCGACCCCAACGATGACGACAACATACATTATGGATGTTGCTCGAGGCGGGGATAGAAGAAGCGACTTGGTACGACTGTGACCGCGACTACGACATTTTCTTCATGTAAATTGGGGTTGAAAGACAGCACAGAGGGTGGAGACAACGATAGTCCGAGTGAAATATGCGCGCGCTTCGGTCTCTCTTAAAAAGCTCAATAATTAAGAAGATCCAAGAGTTTATATAGAAAAGGATAGGTCAGGTGGAAACGGTAAGAAGAGAAAATAAGAAAAAAAAATTAACTGTGTCGGAAACTTTTAAATTACTTAAACAAGAAATAAATAGTTTTATAAAATATTTCAAGTTCAAACTTTAAAGTTTAATTAATTTTAGTGAAAGTCGTAAACTAGATTTTTTTAATTCACAAATAACTTGAAGAAATTATATTAATTATTTATTTTATTCGTATGCAATTTATTAATTAAATTTTTATCTACCGATTAAAAAAATAGAATAAAATGATTTTATAATTAAATAAGGTTATGTTTTTTAAACTAATCAATGAATATCAACTGTCCATCAGTGCTAATCTTATTACTAAATTAATCAGTAATTAAATTGACACTGAAAATCAGTAAATGTTCACTAATTTGCAGTGATAATAATAACACCTATTCTTAATGCTATTTTTGAATGATTTTCACTGATTCATTTTTAAAGAATACCAAGAGAAAAATTTACTGTGATAAAAAAATGTTTTTTTCGAATCACAATAAAATATTTAATCACTTTAGAAATTTTCGATTGCATTCTAATTATTTGAGATAAATTATTTAGAGTATTGATGGTTCATTACAATTTTTTCATTGGCCTAATTTTTTTATTACTTTTAAGTAATATCAATTATAAATCATTTGCAATAATTTTATGAATAAAATATGTAACTACGATTATTCTGAATCTTTTTTATTAATTAAAAAAAATATGTTTTCATGTAACTCAATTTTTTTCTCAGTATGTAATAAATTAACAATCTAAATGTTGATGTGATCGATCAATGCAAAGATAATATCAGATATAATCATTATCGAATCTCACCCAGATGAGAGTGAAATGAATAAAGCAAAGTCATTTTCGCATTCATTTGCTGTAAGACAGATAAAATAATAGATATAAAATCTATAACACCATAAAAGAGAAGCAGTTGGAGGCTATTCAGGCATACGTACTACGACGCATCGTGAATTTATATAATTACATGCAGTTAAAAGGGAGGCAAAGTGTTTTAATGCCGTACTTATACTCGTGAAGTTGTGAGTATGCAGCACTGAAATACTGGAATTACAAAGTCTTTAAAATAAAGCGCGTAGCTTAGAGTGTGATCATGTCGCGTGTGCAACCGTAAGCTTGCATGTATTTTAATCAAAATTTATACTATTTTAATATCAATACAGATGGACATAAATAGTAAATATGTGTAAGGATATGCGTGCATTACACCGATTTGTATAACCAAAGAATGTATATATTGCGTGATATTCTCGTAACGGTGGGCATAAGCAATTTTTCACGACTAACAGGCGTCAAAAATTCATTTCGTGAATATTTGACATTACCATTTGCGTGTTAAATAATCGATTCAACATGGAAAAAGATCGATCAAACATGTCGACAAGATTTTATTTGATTTTCGAATGAATAAAAAAAGAACAAAACTTGCTAATTACGTGATTCAACAATAAATTTCTTAGATCTAGTCCTCACTAATTTTTGAGAATGTTCTTTGGCACGGGTCTCCTCATCTCTTGTGGTTAGAAATGCTAAGGCGGATGCTGAATACTGCTATACGTTCAAACTATCAACCAAACGAGGCAGCGAGACGCGTTAATAAATACGATCGCGCGGTCGTTTCACTAAGAGAGATGATGAGGAAAAGGCAAGTGAGATAAAAGAAGATAGAGACGACGCCTGTACGAACGGACGGACGCTCGGTGTTAGGAACCACATTTTTCAAGTCATGCCTGTTAATGTGGTGAACAAGGGACTGAGGTCCACATTGGCGGATGCACTAGTGGACCACGAAATAATACTTTTTTAATTATTAAATTCAATGATTCTTTGATCAAAATTATCTGAGATCTGATTGTAAGTAATAAATAATTCCAGTCCGATTTCAGAATAATTAATGTCGTCAAAGGGATGAATGAAAGACATATTTACACTGATAGAGGGATTTGTTTGAATACAACATAATTCATTAGCAGCGAATAAATAAGTTATTTGAGAAAAAATTAAATTAATATTTGTTAACAGTTAAGAAATCATTTATTAGAATAGATTTAGGTGGTTTAATTAAATGATTTCTCAGCTGATAACAAATATCTCTTTCTTACCCACATACTACGATTGAACTCAGAGGGTAAGATAGAATTAACAATTAATATTTTAGGTTATGTACTATATACAAAATAACTTTATTTATCATTACGAGATGTTTATTTGGTTATGAATAATATTTAATAATATTTAATATTTAATATTCGTCAATAATAAAGTCAATAAAAAATAAAGCTCGTAAAAAAGATGGAATTGAACAAAGTATAGAGATTGATGATGATGATGATGAATGTTGTGATTTTGTTATGAAAGAAGAAGTGTATATATTCCATTCTGATGTTGAGTATCTTCTAGATCTTTGCAGTGGCGTTAGAAATAACGTCCGCGTAACATCTGTCGTTGAAGTATTGGCAAAGATCCAGTAAGGTTGCAATCCAAGGCCACAAGTAAGTGAAGACGATGAGTCTAACTATCTCTTGTTCGATTTCTCCTTGCTCTTGACCATCCCGGTCATTCAACGTGGTGGAATGATAGAGTGCAAATAGAAAAAATTTATTCATTTAATGATGAAGCATAATAAAGCGAGGGTGTTGGCGCGAAGCAACCCCTGCTGAGCGGTTCCTCATATAGATTAAAGGTATGGTCTGACTATAACACTGAATGTCAGGTATCTCTCTTTTGAGTGTAGTTAGTCGTGAGAGAGAATCGTGGCCTCGTAGCTCGTGGTTTTCATTCTCCAGCATCAAGAAGGAAAGAAATATCGCAAATCGTGCGAGCTCATGCTCAAGCAAAGTCTTATAAGAAAGAAGCCAAGGCCTTCCTACTATTTATCCTCTGGTTGTAGAGTTTGAGTTTTACCTATTCCAATTGTTATCTATTCAAATATGTTGACAATTTTTATATAAATCGATTTCTTTTGGTGAATATGCTAATGAATAATATTTTTAAAAATCAATTATTCAGATACATCTTACGGTAGAAATTTCTATAAGGGATAGTAAAATTTATCTAAACCATCTAAAATCCATGAAACTTTCACGTGAGAAAGATTGCACAGAAGATTGTGTCTTTTAGCCTCCGGCATGGTTGTCCTGCTGTTGGAGATGAGAATAAACTCAAGAAGAAGAAGAAGAACAAAGGAAGTAAAGGAGTCGTAGATCGCAGCTCGTAATTTCATGGCGGTCTTCCATGTCTTTCCTTCAAGTACTTCGACACCTCACCTGTCTTATTTTCTCTCTTTTATAGATTGTTTATTATTTTAGTAAAAAAATCAAAAATTTTTATCAATTAAAGTATCGTAGAATATGTAAATAGTTGAGATTTTATTTTAGATCATAATAATTTTAAATAAAAACTAAGAAGCATCCTAATCAAGAATAAAATAATTATTGATATAGGAAGATGTTTTTTTGAGTGTATTTAAAGTACATCTGAATTCCAGTGAGTTGTGATCACCAGAGTTTTTGATCAAAAAGTTCAATAAAACCTTAGTCGATTTTATGTGCCACACACCAGGATTTTCAGATTCTTATTATACTTAAAAAGCCAAAAAACGGATCCCGCTCGTTATTTTACGTTTCTCAAGATTTATGTTCAGACACGCGAGTCTGTCGCAACGGGCAAGGACCCTCTATGCTTTCTGTTACACAAGACTTAACAATTTCTTTGCAAACTTAAAATTAACACATTTATTTTTACTGTATTTTCCCTCCACACTCTTCTTTTTTTGTCTTTAAAAGAGAAAAAAATTTTGTTTTCATGTTCTCTTTAACTTTCAAGGTCTGTAAGTGCATCCCAGGCGATCTGTAAATGCGGTGGGAACACGTAGGATGAGTGTATGCTTGGTGTTTCGCTCGTGTATAATTTCGCTGGTGCGAACGTAGGTTATAATGCTCAGAGAGGAGCTAAAGAGAAGGAGAGAAAGAGAGAGAGAGAGCTGAGAATTCATGGCACGACATCGTCGTCGTATATACACTTTTCCTCGGTTCAAGGGCCGCACTCACGACTCGACGACTCGACCAAGGTAGATTTTAATTTTCAAAGGATCCCTGTAGACGAGCAGGTGACTAGTCTCGACGATTCTACCACCATCAAAACGCGAAAAATTTTTTCATAAAAAGACTTTAGAAAAAAAAAAAATATATTTTCCTACGTTTTTATAACATCGCTGTTGCACCAAAGTAAACTCCACTTCCTTTTGCATACCATCATTAATTTCCTTCAGTTCAAATGAAAGTAAGTTTTTCAAATGACGTAAAACGTCTTCATCACAAGTTAATTACAAAAGAATTTTTTTTTTTTTTCAGAGGAATAAAAATTTTAATTCTTTGTTTTCTTAATGGAAATTGAAATTCTGATTAATCGTGTAAATTTTATTTTTTTTTTTTTTATTTAATTCACAAAAAAGAATCCTAAGACTATACCTTTTTATCACAACCTTACTCTATTTCCAGAAGTACCACCAGATATAAGCAAATCAATTAATGAAGTTGAAATGAGATTATTCTGTCTATATCCTAATTTTTATCTACTTGAAAAATGAACAGAATATTATTATGATGAGAAGGTTAAATCTAGGGTAGAAAGGATAAAAAGAATAAATTTAAGTGTTATATTTAAACTCAATTAATTATTTTTTAAAAATTTTATTTCAATAAACTAGAATGAAATAAAAATAAAATAATTAATCGTCAATTACATTGGAGAAGAGTTTGAGCTTTTTTGTTATACGAAGGTAAAATTTTTTGTATTCACAAACTCGGTGTTTAAAATTTTTTTTTCAATTGTCCCATAGCAATATACAATGTCTAACATTAATTTCTCAACTGTTGGTTACGCCAATGGCACGGTGGCGTGTGGTAGTTCATCCAGGTGATTACGCTGTCGCTCGAGGCTAGTTCTCCACTGCTGTTTCTTCCCCTTTCTCTCTCGTCATTTTATCTCTTTTTCTCTCTTCCTCGCTTACTTTTCTGCATTTCATGTTCCTACTCTGCGTCCTATGAACACGCTTGGACCACATTATGTCCTCAAACCGTGAGCTCGTAGAGCAGAGGCGGTCTCAGGGCCAAAGAGAACAGCGAAAAGAAGCAAAAGACCCTCCTCAATGCAATCGCTTTGGTCACGCCAACACTTCCTCCCGCTTTAATCAGGTGTTAAATATGTTGATCACGAGCCTACATTCTTTGTAACAATTTTTAACAATCCAAAATTACTATGACAGCTGCCAAATAACATTGGAAAAAGTGATGAATCAATAACTAATTCATTTCATCATTAAACCAATCCATCAAACAAATTGTCTTCATAATATTTACCATTAATAATACCTATTAATAGTGAATAATATTGTAGCCAATTATTTTATTAAAATTCCAAGCATTTGTTGATTTATTTTTAATCATCAATTGTTGAATATAATCAACAAACCAATAATCTATCTTCAAAACCGATTAACACCGATCCTCTTGTACGCAAAGTAGCTTCTCTGCATCAAGACAACCCTCAAGGGTACCTGACTTCGAAGAGAATACGTAACTAACTGAATATGATATTAAGCCGGGTTTAATTAAAGCGAGGACAAGTCTGAGGAACTAGAAGAGAGCAGCCGGCAAGCGAGCAAAGCAAGGGTCCCTCGTAAATATCCCATTTTTCTTGGTGTTCGACTTATCGTTAGCCACACACTCTTGGACATTTAATTAAATCTGCTATGGGTAATCGAGCCATCGTTCTCGTTGAAACCTACTGACACTAGATTTATTATTCAGTGTTGAAAAGTCTGATGAATATATTCCTGTTGTGTATTTATTTATTGTTGACGCAAATATTCCAGTGTTTCTTAAATAGATTCAAGTGTATGTTGAATTAAAAATGGCTTTTTTTTATTTTTATTTCTCAAGACGGTATCTGTAACGTAATTATTTCTTCAAGGGGTCATCGTCATTGCGTGCGGTCTTGCAAATCTTTCTCGGTCATCTACATACCAACGAGTTTTATATCAAAAACATCCTCAATAATATAAATAAATATAAATAATCCACACAACTGATGCATTAAATATTTTATTGAATTTAACGAAATTTATTTTGATATTTGGTTCAAAATTATGATGAGTTTATTTAATTATTTATTTACATTATAGTTACTATTCATTATTTTTATCAATATATTTGAATATAATAATACGTAATATAATATATTAATATTAATAATAATAAAATAATAAAAAAAAATATAAAGCATAAAATAAATAGAATGGAATGAATATTTAAATACAAGTGACAATAGATTAATTCTAGCTGATTCCAATAGGAGAGAATGCAAACACTTATTTGTTTTTCTACAATTCTGTGCCTCAGAGTTTTATTTTTTCTAATTATTGTCAACCCTAACTGCTTCCCTACATGTACTCAGTTTCAAATACTTTCTTACTCTCTACCTTTCTCATACTGTCTCAGTTTTTCGTACACTCGATTTCTTTATCCAATAATGTCATACCAATCTAAGTCTCTTCTGAAGCTTCACTTGCTTTAATTAAAAAACAAAAAATTAATTCTGATAGAATTCGTACTTTCTAAGACACCATAGATCTTAAAAATCATAATCAATTCAATGATACACTAGAATAAACCAACACTCAGATAATTTAATTTAATATAATCTAGCACAATAAAAATTTCCTTTTTCAATGGATGATTTTTTTATCATTTTAAATAACCAATAAAAAATATTCCATCATGGCTTTTCTAAATTTGAATGTTATTAGTTAAAAAAAATATTACTTGTTCGAAGTAAATATTTTTTTGTCAGTGTATAATTCAAAGAATGATTTGATTAAAAAAGAATTGATAAAATTATGGAATAAATGTATAATCTCGTTAAAAAGCCATTTAATTTATTTATTCCCATAAAAGAAATATTGAATATTCTATAGTGTGTTGAAAAATTTGATTGAATGTTACACGAATAAAGTAAGCGAATGATAAAAGTGAAATAAAAGTGTAATTATTTAAAAAACTCAATAAAAGAAAATAATTTGATACCATTGTTGAAATTCACGAAAATTTAATTATTTTCTTGTGAGCATTGTTTAAAGTTTATTCTACATTTTATCAACAGTATATATCTCGTGTATGTATATTTAAACTCGTTTTTATTTTCCGGATGAACGAATACTAAATGAAATTTACGCGTTAACACAGCCCTTCGGCGTACTGGTGATTATTAAACGATTGTCAATTCTCTTTCTCTCTTTGCAAGTGACACTTTTATTAACGAATTTGTCCATGCGTCCATGAAATTTAAAAAAAAAAAAAAGGTAAAAAAAATGAATAATATTGAAAGTTTAAAAATACATTGAATTTGATGATATTTAGTTTTGTAGATAGAATTAATTATTTTTTTATTCATTAATTGAATAAAATGTATAAAGTGAATGATAGATTAATGAAACTGTCAACATTTCAGTAACAAAGTAAAGATTGTCATAGTGGAGGCAAGCGAAGTAGGATGCAAGTGAGTGTTAAGTCAAGAGAAGTGGAAATTCAGTAGCACGCGGCGCGTCGACGGTTCGATCAACGAGAGCACCAGACGAAGTAACACCGGTCTCTCTCTCGTCCGTCAGTCACTCGTTCACTCACTTACTCACTCGCTACTCGGTGTGTTAATTAGTTAAGGTTGTTGGTTGGGACTAAATTACACCTTCTGAGCTACTCAAAGGAAGCAATTACTGGTGTGCAGTAACCGGAGGGGGCAGGGGGAGCAAGTAACTCTTAACGTTCATCGTCACTGACGTCTACTTTTGCTGCTGCTGCTGATAGTGTTACTATTTCCCAAATATACACACATTTATTAAATATCAGTTGTTATTATTTTCATAATTTCTTAATCACTTAATAATAACATTTGAGATACAATCAAAGAATGTAAAGATTCGACCTTCATGTCGACACGAATGAGTCACGAGATGAGAAATATCGTGAGATTTATTAGAGGCAACTGAAAGACCAATCAGTCTCCTTACTTGATGCTTAATCTGACATTTTTACCTTTCCTTTTTCTCGTGCCAACACTCGAAAAAAAAAATTTGTTTCTCAATTATTAATTTGTAACAATAATCAATAATAAATTAATAACAGAAAAAAATGGATAAAACTATTTATTCATTAAAATATATAGCACATTTATAGATAATGATATTTTTATTTATTGTTTTCTTATTATATAATAATAATGGCAATTATTGAGTTAATAGAATAATTCTAATAGTTAAATTTTTCTTTTCTTTGTGATTTTATAAATCTAAAGTCAGACGTAACATGATTAATTACTATTATAAATCAATCAAATTAATAATGATTGTTGATTTTGATTATTGATTCACTACTATTATTATTACTAATATGATTATTATTTGTTTATAATAATGTTATTTTTTCTTGATTTTATTATTTAACAATTAAAAAAAAAATCTACCTGAAGGAATACAAGTACTATTTTTTAATTTTAAAATGAATTTTATCTAGAAGAAGAAAAAAATCCCTTTGTAACAATTCATTCTTTTAAGAAGATAAGAATTCTCTGACCTTAAAGATAAAAACAAAATTATTTGATAAAAATTCTGTAAAAAGTATTTTATTGAATATTTCTCAATAAAATTTTCTTTCAACTCAAGAACTTAATTTTTCTTTCAAGTTTTTTTTTTGAATTGTTAAAAAAAAATTCAGCCTCAAGAAAAACCGTATAAAATGAAGTGAGATATAATTTTTTTCTAGAATTACTGTAGACTAAAAACAGTATTTTGATAAAGCTCCAATATTTTTCCCGTCTCAAATACTGGGAGATTAATTTTGACTCATAATTACACTTCAACAATGGCGAAGTATACAAAGGGTGAAAAATGCTGAGGAAAAAAAAAACAATTCATCCTTTTCTTTTTCTTTCTTAAATTTCTTTTCACACTTGAATATAATCAAATGATCTTTCGAATGAGGGATTAGAAAAGTATCGAATATCGGATTGACGGTGTTGATGTAAAATAACAGAAGGGGAACGGTGACCTCACTCCTCGACCCGTTTTCAATTCGCGGAAAGGTTCTTCTCCCTTCTTGGTCTTGTTCTTTATCCTTTTTTCTTCAGCTTCTATACCAGTCGGTCACTGAGAGCCAAATGCGATCGCTTGGTGAGAGACCTTGTCTCAGGCACTCGAACGATTTATGTCTCTGCTAACGAGGAACGCTAGGCAGTGGCACGTTTATTTCTCTCATGAAAAATAACCGTCATTTTACATCCTAAAGAATTATGTAAAAACATCAACCATTTCATTAAGAAAAAAAGAAAAGAACCAACAAATATTTAAAATTCATTTAACAAAGGGAAAGAAAAAAGTAATGACGGTCTACATAAACACTTGGCCGAAATTTTTCAGCTTAGTCAGAATTTTATCAGATTTTCTTGAAATTTAAATGCGTAATTTTTGAAGAAGCAAGGCCGGAAGGTTATCAGTTGACATCTACAATGCAGAAGAGTCGGAATTGTAAAGAGACAAGCTCACCAAGTGTAGTTTAGATTTTCCCTGAGAGCTAAAAATCCAAGAGTTGTCTGGTTGAAGCCCCCATGCAGCGTTTTACCGTGGCCGTGAGTTGGGTCCAACGACGCCCCGTCGTCCATTTTCGACTCTGTATGAAACGTCGCAGATTTCTAAGAACCCCAGGACCCTTGAATGTCTAGGGACCTGTCTTGCTTCACAATGCATACCGTCTTATCTTTACGATATTTTACATTTCTATTTCTCGCTATTTTTTGCTTATCTCAAACGTCCCGGCACCCACATTAACAGAAGGTTTTGTTCAACAACAATGGTAACCACAGCCAAATTTACCATAATATTGTCAGCATCTTATGGATTCGAAATTTCCAAGAATATCTAGATGATGAAGAAACAATTGTTATACAGAAACAAATTTGATTAATAAAGCAATATTTGCATTCATTTAATACACAATCCCAAACAAACTATCTCTGATTACAAACTTCTAATATTACTAACGTCATTCGATAAAAATACTATTTATTTTTATAAAAATACTAATAGGTAATCTTTAAAACAGCTGTGACAAGTATCTTTCCCCAGTAATTATTTTAGATATTATCACTCAACCATCTAGATAATCTTTAGAACTATTTAATAAGATAGTTAATCTAAAAGGTACGGTGTTCTTTCTACAACTGTAAGTTTTTTCTGGATAATAAAAGTTTCAAAATAGGCATAATGTGTGAATACAAATGATAAAGTGAAAAAAGAATAAATAATTTTCCATAAAAGGTAAAATCAAGATGCCTATTATTAATCTCTCGAGTTCTCAGCCTTCATCGAGTATTAAACGCACGATACACTTGTACACAATCTGTCGATATTATTCCCCTGAGTGGATACACAAGGGGGTCAATAAGAAAGCAGATAGAGTCATGTCACGAGGGTTTTATTGACGAGATTCAACTTGAACAGATTTTTTCCTGATTTCAATGTGGTTATTGGTAAATAAAAAAATTCCTTCATACAATCTATATACTCTCACTAGGGGATTTTGTTTTTTATCGTAAAATGTCGCGAAAACGTCAACAGTATTTCCTCTTCAACACCAAGCTGGTGTAGTTCTGGAGCACGATTCAACGTTACAACCCCTGAGGGAAGAAGCATCATCTTCAGCTCGCCAATCGCGACAAATGCCTTGGAGGCATGGAACAATGAATCGGCTGGTGTGGGCTTGATTTGTTCTGGCGCGCACGGATTATGCCCGGAAGTATTCTCTTTTTATCCTTCCCTATTTTTTCACACCGCTCGTCAGTGTCTTTCTTCTACTGTCGCCCAAGTGTAAAAAGGAAACTAGACTGGAGTATTACTCTAGCATACAGACAATCGGAAAATTTCTACGACTATCGTCCGCACTCTCGTTGCATTGTGTCGGCGCCTAAAGACTTGCAAATTGAGAAAAAAAAAAGATGAATATTTTTTTTTTCATGAATGACAAGTGTACAAATATTGCTAGAAATATTAAAAACCGTTTTGCTGGAGCTTATCGTCATGATGAAGAGAATTTTAAATGTCATCACCAAAATTAAAAGGTGAATAGAATGATGATGTATGGATCTTTTAATTAATGAATAAAAATGAAATGAATCTAGGTGCACTTGGTACCCTGACGACGAACTGTTCCCATTTGTTAAAATTTGTAATTCTGTCATTTTTTAGTTTCTTTTATTCAACTTTTTTTACAGTCTTTTGATTATAAAAAAAATAGCTGAACCGAATTTATTTAAACTTCTTTCAACTTTTCTTCATTGTATTTTCTTTAAAATAAAATTTGTCTGGAATCGATATCTTTAGTAGTTCTCGAGAAAACGGGGAAAAAAAACCTGATATACGTACGTAAAAATGTACGTATAGACAGAAATCCATTTTTAAATTTTTTTAATGTACTTCCAAATACCTTAAAATGTAGAGATATGACAAAATTACGAAATATAATAAATAATCAGGCCTGTTAAAAAAAAAGTTTCTAATGGGAAGTAAATAATAAAAAGCAGTGAATTGAAAAGACAGTTGCTATTTTGGAAATTTTCTTGTTTCACTGATTGTCAACAAAGTGTCACGAGTTTTTATTCCAAATTATTTGCAAGGAGGAGAAAAAAAAATTACAAGACTAACGTCACGGTTGAGAGCATCACTTGGGAGGTACGACGGACGTCTCCGGACGGGACGAAGTGAAATAATGGACAGTGGAAAAACGAGACCGCGGTAGCAAGCGAAACAGCAGCAGCAGGAACAGTAGATGGAGAACCAAGTTCCAACCATCGCGAGCAAAAAAGGATCAAAAGACGAGAGAAAGAGGGAGAGGACTTGCAGCGTCGCCTCCACTCGTGTTTTATTTACTTAAGACCAGTAGCGGACTCGGGGCAGGTAGAATTCCACGGTTGGAATCTTAATAAGGGTGTGCAGAGGTTCTCCCTATAGTCGCGTCCCTTATTGTTTATTTCTTTTTTTTTTATTTCATTGTTCAAATAATAGACTCGATGAAATTATAAATAATATTCTATTTTTACTGAATTCCATTTTATTCTGTTTTTTCCAACATTAAATAATTATTACGAAACTTTTATATTTAAATTGAAAAAGTTAAAAAATTAATTAAAAATTTATTTCATTCAAAAGATAATCACTTTTGAATATAAATAATTATATTACATTCCATTGTAAATATAATTTAACGTATTCAAGTGGAATATTGAAATGGGGAATATAACTGATGAGAAATTGACAAAGTATGTGATTAACTTTTACTGCATTTAAATTCTCTGCATGATAATAATCATTAAGTGTAATTCACAGCTGATTATTCGTACCGGTTTTGTTTTACTACCCATGAAGTTCTCATCCTTTTCTTTTATAACATATATGTACGTCTTTCATATCTACCAGATGTATATACGTGCTATCACGAGCACGCACGTGTTAAATTGCCGACGCGGTTCTTGAAGATGTATACAGTAGCATGATGACTACAAATGGCAAGAAATTATTATTATTACTATTATTATACATTACATACATACAGTTAACATTTTTTTGTACTTTAGATGACAATCAATTTTCACGAATGTCAATAACGATAATAAGATGCAACTCAGGCACATTCTTTGATTAAATTATCGCGGATAAACGATTTATAACGTACGTATTACGTGTTCGAGTCAATGTTATTTAATTCATTACAAAACGTGATTAAACGTACGAGACATGACTGGATAAAGAATATAATGAAAATGGGTCCGGGCGCAATTTATGTCCTGATGACGAACTTCCATTCATTCAAATCCGTAATTTTATTATCTTTTTATTTTTTTGTCTATAACAAATTAATATTATTATAAAAAATCCATGCTTATCTATTAACATCAAGTTATTTATAACAATATTTTTTATTAATATTTATCGAATTTAATCATAGTAAAGATAAATCAATAAAATGAAACCGGACATACGTACATACATCAATTTTAAAACCTTCTAATATGTATCTAATGTGATGGGATGTTGATAAACTTTTATTTATTTATTTTTTTTTTTGATAATGACAATAAGTTGTATTACAGTTTGAAAAAAAAAAAAAAAAAATTGTAACGACGATTGCGAGGAGTCGATTCCCTAGCTATTCGTGATATAAAAATAAAAAATAAGGGGATTTAAGGATGAGATCGCGAAGGATGTAAAGTATATACTTTCAGATCTTGGGATTCCCCCACGATAATATGCGTATAACACACCCCACTCATCACGCGCCACTTGCTTCCTTCTACTGGCGCCCGAGCATTGACTGCCCCCTTTCAACCAATCGCCGAACCCTACGAAAGACCTCTACAACCCCATTAGGATTCATATAATATATGTATGTATAGGCGTATACAATTCTCGTCGCCTCAATGCTTTACGAACCTGCTAAGTTATGTTTATATTATGATATTAATAGATATTATTATAGGGATAGGCCATTGCGTACAGTCAATACGGTCAAGTCGTATAACTGTGATCATAAAGTGGAAAGGGGTGAAATGTGTATTCGAGGGCATGAATTGTGGTTTTTCGATCATGTTTGAAGAGTTTAATAATGAGATATTATCTAGGTGGATTAATATAATCTTTCGAGTATTATTTTTATCTTTATCTACCCTTGATTTAGAAAATATTCATCCAAGGGGTAAATCTATTATTTCTTTTAGATACAGTGTCCTCCAAAAGTTAGTTGAAATGTTCTCAGGTATTCTCACTACAAATCTTAAATTTAAAAGTGTTTTATTTAAACGCACTTCAAGTGTTACCCATTTAATTAATATTATACTCGTTTTTTAGAAACGTTCGAGTGCATTAAAAGGGACATAATTTTAAAGAACTTTAAGTGCATTGAAATAAAACACAACTGTCTATATCTTAATTTTTACCAACTTCAAAAGGACAAAAATAGTGCCAGGATTACAAGGTTGAATGTAGGGTAGAAAGGATGGGAATAGCATGAAAAGAATAAATTCAAGTGTTTTATTTTGACTGGGATTATTTCAACTAACTTTTGGAGGGCACTGTATATCTTATTATAATGTTCATAATTAGTGGATAAATAAATGAGTATTATTTATAATTGTTATAATAATACTGTGATTATCAAGGTAATTAATCTTCCCCTTGAAGAGGAAAAACAATGTGAAGATGACAAGAGTGAGAATAGATTAATTATTTAAGCTCTAGGCTGGTTGTTTATTTGTTTTGGTTACTTGGAAGGGATTTAAAGAAAATGGAAGACTTTTTGGAAGAGCGATTGAGTATTTTGTGGCTTCCGCTATAAATTAAAATCCTAACATGAAAAGTAGTGGGGCGAGTGACCGACACACAGATTTCTGGCCTCTAGCCTGTGATTTCCTGTGAAACAAGGTCTAAACCTCAATGAGGTGAAGAAGATGAACGAAAAGAGGAGAGAAAGAGTAATCATTCTACGAATGTGATTTAACCTTTTTTTATCTTCTTCCCTCCGGACCCACATCTTGTTATGTGAAATCATATAATTAGCACGTCATTGCAGTTGACTGTATGAGAGTTTATAAACGAATAACCTTATGTAGAATTAGTGAATTCAAGTTGAGATAAAAAATCAACAGGAATATTCTAATGTACAAAAAATTTTCAACTCTATAAAAATTTTTTTTTTCTTTTTTAGAATTATTAGATCACAAATGTTTGCTTTGAAATTTTTTACATTAATAAAATGAAAAAGAAAAAAATAATTTGAATGTAAATTATCCTCTGTCAAAATCTTATTTAACCAGTTTCTCGTTAGCACTGTAATTAAAGTCAAATATAAGTATTTCAGAAAAACACATGATAATGACAAATAACTGTATAAAAAAAAGAATTATTTAATTAATAAAAAAAAAGTAGGAAACATTCGCAATAAAATATGTTATTGAATTTGACGAAATTTATTGTGATGTTTGGTTTAAGATTATCATGAGTTTCTTTAATTATTTATTTATATTTTAGGTATTATTAACCATTATTGATTTTTTATTAATATATTTTAATATAAGTTAATTATATTAATTCTAGCTGATCCTAATGGCAGAGCCTGAAAAAAAAATTAATTCTGAGAAAATTCGTACTTTCTGAGACACAATGAATTTTAAAATATGATGATCAATCCAATGAAACACTCAAATAAGTCTATTCGAAATCATTCAGCACAATAAAAATGTATTTTTTCAACGAATTATTTTAAATAACCATTAGAACTGAATCAATAAAAAATATTACTCATTCATGTGTACATAGATGAGATGTAAAAAAAAATTTAAAGTTAATTGTCAAAAAAAAATTTATCGAATGATTTTACAAAACAGCTGATGAAATAAAAATATATCAAATAGCATGAATAAATAATGATAAACGAAAGCATATTGACATGTGTACATAGTAGCGATTATCAGGGTAAATGACGATAAAAAAAGAAGCTGTAGAGAATGGAAACGAGCCTAAGGCGCCGATTAGTCTGCAATTAGGTACGCATTGTTATGTTAATCCTTGGTATTTGAGAGTTTAAGTGGGGGTAGAGTCATCAAGAGGGATAATATTAGGGTGAACCATATAGGGAATGATGTTATAATATTTCAACACCGTCCGCCCTGGGATTGCCTGGCTCAATTGATAAATCATTTGGTAAGTGCCGGGGAAGCTATATTATATACTCATATTTAGACGGGGGTCGACGGGAACACACGTAAATCCCCCCAGATCATTGGATCTATTGAGACATTGGACATTGTTCCGGAACCCACACACATCAACTTCCGGCCAAAAATTTTAGCAGCTGTGCTACTATGAGAATTCTAACATAACATTGCCTGTCAAGTCCACCTGATTGACCAGGAAATATTTCCTACCATCTCATGATCTTTTTATTTAACCTGCTACTATTTATGATACTTGACCTTTGATGAAAAAAAAATACATCATTACCAATAACTACCCTAATCAACATAAAACACTTTAATTTATTACTTTCATGCTATTCCTATCAATAAAGCCTTATATCAACCTTCTACTCCTAATGCAATTTTTATTCTTCTGAACATTGGCAATACTATGAGAACTCTCATTACAGTTACACTTTTTTTAATAATACATATGATGTTAATGCTAGTAGTAATGATGCTGATAGACAACCCAATGAGAATTAAAATAAAATTAATATCTATAAAAAATGGGGTTTTTATTAAAATAAAATTACTCGAATCTCAAACGAAATTAGAAAAAGTATGAGATAAAAATAGAATGAAGCTAAGGCAGAAGAAAAATGAAATGAGGATGAAAATAGGTGTTATATTTTGACTCGGGGAGTTAATCAATTCTGTTTTGATTGTTAATTAACTCTGATTGAATTGAATGTATGCAAATATTTTTTAATAAAAAAACTATCACCACAATAATATTTATGGAAATGGGAGTTAATAATAAAATGTTAAAGAGATCAAAGACGGAAGGATAACCATAGAATCAATATCAGAGACGTGAAATTTTGAACCTGTGAGTTACACAGACACACTCTGGCGTGAGTATGAACGGATAGTGGTAATATTGTGGCTAGTATCAAGGGTTGAAGGGGGCTCGGAGGGGGATAGACAACCGCATGCAATTGATAGGGTGCAAATGGGGTCGACCGCGCCTCTTCTAACTGTCGTATTACACGCGTGTCATATTTATTTAATATACTGTAGTTCTGCACCACTGAGAGTATTATATGCATTATTATTTCTACTTATAACTTTAGCCCACCCCACTGATTCTATTGTAAGCAGCAAGTGTTCTATTTAGATACCAGTTTGCTTACTAGGGTGAGTGCGATGTTCAAGTACTCTCAAAATTCTACTTTTTTTTCCTTTTTTTTAACAACGTTGCATTTCACGATAATTTCTCTGCGTACTACTGACACGACTTACTTGTTTTTTTTTTGTTATCAAAGTTGAGATAAGCCGCTAGATAACGTGATAAACACTCACCTGAAACAAAAAAAAAATATTTTTTTATTTTCTTTCTAACAATTAACTAGTAAACATGTAATATATAAATTATTACACTGAAAAAAATAGTTTAGTATCTTTAACTAAATTTTTTAGCGGAGAAAATTTAGTTAAATGAACTAAAATTTAATTCATATGAAAAAAGCGAAGTAGTTATAAATATTACGATAAATTGACTCGCAAATATTATTGGTAAAATTGCCATAAAAAATTTATTTCCGCAAATTATTATTTAACTACTTATGACTTAAATTCATTGAATGAAAAAATTATTCATTTCAACAATATTTACAGTTAGATTAACTAAGAATATTACTTGGCTGTATTTAGTCTCAAATTTTAGTTGATCCAACTAATCTTTTTTTTCAGTGTACTATTTTACTTAAAAAAAATGCAGTACTATATTTAATTCACAGTAAATTTGATTCGAGTTGATGAAAAAAAGTAATAATAAAGCATCAAGTTGGTACATGTCATATTTTATCATCGTCGTTATGAAACTCTTCTCGTTTCACGTAAAAGAGCTGAATCTCTTTAGTGATACAGGACACATAACGTGATGAAGAGCAGAGGACCTATTACTCGATATAATAAAATTCACCCAAAAAGCCGGTTCTCTCGAGAGATGATGAGCCCTTATGAGTCTCACATTGGCGTAGAAGTTAAAATAACCACTACAATTATAAAATCAAACAAAAATTTTATTTTATCACTGTTTTTTTTTATTTCAATTAAAAACTGGTGACATTTTTCATAGAAATTGATAGCTTGCAGTTGAGATAAAGATGGAAATAAATAAAACGATAAGTGAAGTAAGAGATTGATTAGTGAGCACATGTATTATCATAATAGACTTTTCGCACGAGTTAAGTGTTTATGTTTGACAAGAGAAGTGTCAAAATCCGAGTAAGTAGGCATCCGAGTAAAGTCAGTATATTATTAATAAATTAAGAGTATAAGAAAGAGTCAAGCGGGGTTCTTTGATCTTCTGGTAATCAGCCGACTGTATTTACAGACGGAGTTTAAAAAATTATTAAACTCTTAGATATAAAACGGTGAAAAAAAAAGTGACAAGATAATTTAGTTGATAATCAACTTATCAGTTTATTCAAATGAAACTTAATTATATTATTTGCATATTTTTAATTCAATTAAGCCATTACAAAACATGAATTTTTTATACTGAGATAATAAATTATTTTAATTATTTCTCTTTCTTATTATTATTTTTCAGCATGAAAGTTGTAGTCGCGACGCATAAATAGATCTGCTGTTCTCGATCGTTTTGTAAAAGCTTTTCGAATTTATTCTGCATGGCAGTCACGTTAGAATTCCAAGAACGAGAATACTTATGTTTGAGAATTAGAATGACTGTGGTCTAGAGAGTATATAAGTATAAGGAACCCAACAAGTATGGATGGAGTCTTGAAGGCAAGGGAATCCGATCGACGTGACCGGAGAATCGGTCGAGAGTCGAGGGCGAGTCGATTTGCTATTCATCGCGTCTGCGAGATGCACGATTATATACCAATGTCGACAGTACATAAGTTAAAACGCGTGTTTTAGCAGCATATATGTGTGTTTTTTATTCTTATGATAGATGATGAATACTTTGAGCGATGAATTTCCACTGCCCAATTATCGATGAGACCATGAAGCTCGCGAATCTCCGGTTGTTAGGGTAGTTAACGAGTTCGTGGCACGTGACAACACACGACTCCACGTCGTATCGTATATGAAATCATTGTAACATGTTGGTATCAGAGACTCCAGACAGTTGAGAACCACTTGAACGTCCGGTGATGGGGACCACGCGGGTCCTTACTTAGAGGTTCTCCAACAACATCGGGACCATGACGGTGGTGAGACAGAGATGACGACGTCGCAGACGACGATAGAATGAGAAAAGAAGAGGGGACAAGAAGCCAACAGGATCGTATACCATTCCATCAGCACCCTAGACCTTTTCAATTTTAAAGGGAAACATTTTGACCAAACTCTAATCCACTTTTCCCAAATGTCTCTCCAACTCACTCAACCTCAACAAAATCGATGCAAGAAAAAATCGATTATTTATTCCCAACATTTGCTGATTTTTATCTTCCCTTAAATTGGGCCAATAGGTTCGAGTTTTTTGTTCAATGTGAAATTTAAGTCTTTTTAATTCTAAGAATGAAGCCGGACTTATTCTAACAAAGGGACAAAGAATTCAACCAACCTGTCATGTCTATTCAATCATTGCCCCCAAGATCAATTGCACGATAATTAAACGTAGAAAAATTAATCAGAGCTAACATGAGGATGTGAATCGTACGCACGATCCTGTATTGAGAATGGTGAAAGAGTCTAATAGATCATGTTGTACTGAGTGAGAGGAGTAAAGGCTTCGTCAGTAACGAGGATCGGCAGCGCCGACACCCACTGACAAACGCGCTGCCGTGTATCCCTTTCTTGTTGGACTCCTCTACTGTTTCTCACTCGATGCGCCAGACAATGTTGCCGGGTTGTGCCATTAAATACATCAGGGGCGTAATACATTTTTAAATTTAAAATATCATTCATTTTTTTCTTCATCAAATGAAGAGTGTTGGTGACACATAAATTAACTGCATTGAATAAACATTTGGTGATAAAAACCGATAAAGAAAAATAGGTGAATGACAAAAGAAATATAAACTCACTGGGAATGAAGCAACGGTGTATATGTGTATGCGAAAGACTGTGTGACAAACAAGAGTACCGAGGGGATAAGTTGATGTGTATAATAATCAAATCAACGGACTTCCGGGTGGGCAGTGACTCTACATTGAATAAGATATATCCCACCAAATGAGGAAAAAACTTGTTCGTTTCTCTTTTCCACATTAGATGTGATGTTGCATGAATTCAATCGCAATAACAGAGTCTCGTTTGCGTAGGCGTTTCTCTCTCTTTCATATGAACGACGCATTTTTATCAGGACACCGATAGCCGTTTGATAAATAAATCCAAGGTTTATTTGGACTTTTGTATCGCTATATTGTATATCACGATAAGCAGCAACAGTTTCATGTTTGAGTGATCCTCTCCTCTGCCTATGATGAGCCAAGTCAACATTTATTGAATCTAATATTTCAATAAACACTTTCTGTGACTATGATCGCGTGACTTTTAGCACTACTCAGTAAAGAATAAAAGCTTGTAATTTGGAGCAAGGCCAAATTCGCAAAGATTCTTCCCACGCTGCAATATATTATCATTAGAGTAACATCCTTGGAGCTTATTGGATTGAGTGTAGGATACGCCAAAGGGCGAAATAGCAGGGGTTGTAATTGGCCAATCGATTGCCAGAACATTCCGCGGTCCTTAACGGAGAAAGAGCTAGAGTTCTCCCTCCTCAAGTGGTCGAGGGTTCGACTTTTCGCTCAATGGTCCAAAAAGCAACCGAGGGTGGAATCCATACTGATATTTCTTATACAAAAGAGAACCTCCCACTTATGGATATATTAGAAAATATAATCCAAGTGGAAAAGAAAGAGCTACTGGATCACGGATAAATGCTTACACGCCCAAGTCGATTGATAATTCAACGATTATCGTTGTCAGCAAGCAATAAGACTAAGATAACAGTTGAAAATTTCAATGAACTCAAATCAAATCAGTTGGGGGATAGGGGAATAAGTTTATCATTTTTATTTGGTAGTTTATCTGACTAGTCATTCTGGAGAAAAATTTTTCACAATCACTGTTAATGTAACGTCACTCATTTCATTTCAAAACGCTTTGAGTGCATTGAAATAAAACACTTTCAAATTTAAAATGATGCAGTAATCTATATTATTTATTCATACCAAATAGGTATAATAATTATCAACATAGTGATTGGATGATAATTTGCATTTTTTAACCAATGAGAAATAAGTCACTCACTTTTCGATATCTATGGATTTCTGACTAACTTCATATGTCCATCTAAATTAATGTATGATTTTGATTAGATAAACGTAATTTATTAAAAACACTTTTTTAAATGTATTTATATGGGAACAATCTGAGTTAATCATTCAATTTGACATTAATTATATAAAATTTAGACTAGAAAAAATGGTCATACTTTTTAAATATGATTCTTGTAGCATTCTTTCAAAAACTAGTACTTATTTTTTTACTAAGGAATATTTGAAATAACTACTAAAATGAATTATATTGATAATGAGATAAGTTTAGCCAAATAAACAATACTTATTTCGTTTAAATTAAAAAAAATTTTCAATTGTTGAATTTATTTAAATATTATTAATAATTAATTATTCACTGGGATTAATTAATTATTGTTTCTATTACTATTAATTATTACTGTTGTCGTATTAATTATTATATTATTGTTGTCGAGGTTATACAAGGGTTAATCTAAGAGTTACGGTATTGTTCTTCCAACTAAAAATTTTTTATACTGTTAATCATTTGCAAAATGACAAGATTACTGTATGTTTTTATGATCGATGGAAGAGAGTAATGTAAACAAGGAAATAAATTGAGTAAAGAAGAAGATGTGAATTATGCGACAATTTATTTATTTTTGTTAGTTATCAAGGTTTATTTTGTGGTCAAGTCAAGTTTGAAATTCGATACAGCGGTGCTCATCGTATCTCATATCGAAAGAACGTAATGTTAATCGAAGAGACACGTTCTTTCATTTTCGCCTGGTTCGTTCTTGAAAATACAATATTTATGTTGATGCCAGGCGTCTGACGCGGGTATTTAAGTTGTGTAAATCCAATAAAAACGCCAAACCTGCAATAAATAACCTCATGGTTCGTTTTGCGAGGGGATAAGGTAGAGAAGAAGAAGACGACGACGACGAAGAGGAGGAAGTGAAAAGAAAAAGAAGAAGAAGAAGACGAAGGAAGGTGAAGAGAAGGTCTGGGTTATATTATACCTGGCAAGCTGGAGGGGCCTTCGAGGCCTTCGTCTTCTGAACGAGATGAGAAAGCCATGACTGAGGTGGGTGGGACGTCGCGGGGGTGACCAAAGGACCTATTTGAACGTGCTGGAGTAAAGGAGGGCCAAGAGAAAAAAGGAGTTTTGACCCTGCGTAACGGGACCCTTTCCTCGCTTCTTTCGCGTCCATAACACCAATCGGTCTACTCAAATGATAGTGTTCAACGCTCTTCTCGAAAGCCATCATTCCAACCTATATATGGAAACAAGACACCTCAGTCAAAATATCGATGAAAATTTCTTAAACCCCTCAACCATGCGATTATGCAATCAGTCATTTTTGTCAGAAGGAAAAATATTCAGAGGACCAAGTTTCTGATGTTCTGATTACAGAAGATCATGAGGGACATTACAAGGTCATTGCGGTTGTTGAGATTCCAAAGGGAAAGCAGAGTCTCCATAATCTGCTTGACGTCTCTCCAAGATGATTAATCATTTTTATAATTATTTTTGTGCATTAATTTCCGTTGTTTTTATTTTTTTATCTTCTTCTTTCCTTTCCTTTTCATTTGGGTACGTCAGTATGTCCTATCTTTAAATACAATTGATGTTGGTTTATTGAAGAATTTTTTTTTTTCAGTGTTGCTGCAACTTTGTTATAATGAAGAATGCAACGAGGTCGGGGTCTTGATGTTAGGTGACTTAGCTCTCTCAAGAGAACAATCGTCTGCAATTTTCACTAGGCGCGAGCTAACCGAGCCCTAGATATTAGCATCGGGTGAGGCGAGGCGTGGCGTGCAAAATGCAATTACGCGAAAGCGTACCCGATAAGTTTTGTCTCCATGTCATTCTTCATCAGACTGAACAAATCATTTATTAATCTACACTATCTATTTTATTAGCCTTTTAATATTATATCTACTGTTAACAGTTATCGTGGAATATATTTATATCCTGGATTTTATTTCAACTTCGTCATCAAATTAAATTCTATTACTTTCTAATTTAAAAGATGTTTTTAAATTTATTTTCTATGCTTTAATTATGATTGATATTTGAAAAAAAAAAAAAATCCTAATTAATTATCAATAACAATAAACCCTTTTTATTTCCTATAAGCCTCACAGAATGTTTACAAAATATTAATTTTTTATCTAATGTCGGTAGGTGCTAATTATAACCTATAAATATTATTTCAATATCATTAATTTTTATAAAAACTCCTTGATAGGATATAAAACTCTTCTAATTTTTTCCATTTTTCTTTATTCTAGGCCATTATGATGGATGCACAACGAGACATAAATACTGTTTTAATTTGGTGTAGGAAGGTAAAGGAAATCGCATGTATAACCTCAAAAAAACTAAAAATGGACAACATTTGGAAAAACAAACGTAGATGACACAAAGAGAAGTTAACTGCTTTATTTTTATTGGTCAAATTTGACGCCATATTGTGTCATTTTTATTTTTAAGTAAGACGAAATAAAAATAAAATTAAGAAGTAATTGTATACAACAACTACTAAAAATTAAATTTTAATTAATGTAATGATACAAATTGATAGAATGTTACTACCGCGTAGAATTTATTATAATATCTTTTCGCATTTCATAAACTATTTAATCTATTTATGTTATCAATTTTATTCATTCTTAAACACTGTTTGAACCATTAGTTCTTATCACTGAACAAGTAAAATAAAATACAATAATAAAAATAAAACTAGATAAATAAAATCAATCGGTTCTGAAGGCGTTGGCGAGTCTGTTTTATCAACTAAGTAAATTCTTGAATTTTTTTTATTTCCATAAATTTCTCTGGTTCTTACATTTTTACTGAGCACCAATACATGGCCTTGAATTTTATTCTTTTTCATGCAAATGAGAAATCGTTCAATTCTTTTTCTCTCTTTAGGGGTTTTTAAGAAAGAGTTATGGTCAGTCGCTTTCACTAGTGAACATACGAGGCTTCAATTTAAGCATCGATTGAAACTGACAACATCCCCTCGATATGTATCATAAATGTCGACGATTAATCTTACAAGACAAAGAAACAGAACAAGAGCCACTACTTATAGACTTTAAATACTTCAATATAAAAGTAAAAAAAAAAAAATTAAAACAAGTCTGATTGCATGGAAGAAGAAGCTTCCGGTAAACTTGTAGAAGCATTTCACACATTTTGGAGCAATTACGTAGCATTAATGGGAATGACTCTACACAACATTCTCCAGTGTCTTGTCGTCTGGATGTATATGTGGCAGAAAGTGCACTGGGATCGACATACGAGAAGCTACCAAAGTTACAAGAGGATAAAAGGATGCTCTTGGTGTATATGCCTGAGGCTTTTACGACCAAGCGACGGCCAAGTTGAGTACACGAGGAGCACACGCATTATCTAAATGCGCGACACTCTCGTTGCTATCCATCGTCCCTCTTGTTATATTCCCCCTTCACTTTTTCTTCTTCTTATTCTGTTTTTTCTTATTCACTATCTATATGCTCTTTTCTCGCTGTCGTTGGCTCTACACGCAGACAAATCATGTTTACGTGAAGAAGAAAAGAAAAAAAAATTATTTGTGAGATCCATAAGATGAACTGCAGCTTGAGTGCAGCACTTCTAAAAGATACCCAACGGCCGTCAAATGGATCATTTTGAACTCTTTTTCACTTTATATTTCCAACTTTTGCTATTTCTAAATATCCTCTAACTCTCATTTTATTTCAATAAATAATTTTTCTATTTAATGATAAAAAGAAGAAACTAATGTTAATATATTTCATTTTTCAAGTAGATAAAAATTAGGATGATAAAGCCTCAATTCAACCTTCTAATCCTGATACTATTTTTATCTTTAAATAATTTTACTTTTCCTTGGTAACTCTAGCAAATTGAGTGTTTGATGAATACAAAGAGGTTTACTTGGTAGCTAATCGATTTGATGGTCCACCGGATGTCTAGTTGAACTAATCCCGAGTCCAATCGATGTGTTGGCAAGTTAAAATGAACGACAACACGTGGAAGAGTGTGACTCGTAGAGAAATGTGTACTTATCAGCAAGTGTCGAATAATTAAACGTATCAATTTACATAAAATTTGAGTAATACATGTCAAGTAAAGACAATGCACACTAGACACCATTCTTTTCATCATCAAAATCAATCCTGTCATTTTTAATAAACTTTACCTTTCAAAGTATCCCCATTTGTTACATTATTTTACAATACTCTAGTGATGATAACAGCAGTAATTGTAATCATAACTATGCTAAATAGCGGATATAGTTTCCTTCCTAAAGCTATTTCTGCTTGCACCCGATGAGCGAAGTGAGCTCAAGTTAAAGGGAATGCGAAAATTACGACCTTCTTCTTCTCTTCTTCTCATCTCTCCTTCTTTTACTCAGATGGAAGAGTCGGGCAAACTCGAGGCGTAACGAATCATCAGCGCATCCGGCGTATTCAAGCAACGATCGCTCGTAAATCGACGACTATAATACACTACAGTTTTCATAATTCGCCATCGTTGTTTTCAATCAAATTATTCTCCTCACGACTCTACACTCTTTCTGGATCTTAAGTAGACTTGAAAAAAGGATTGATAAAAAAATAATCGTTAAAAATTGATCAATTGGCCGACATTAAAATAAAATAAATATAGATGTGAATATTGCGAAATAGGCATGGAGGAAAAAAAAATAATTATAAAATAGAAGAGCTGAAATGAAGATGAAAAAATAATAGAGTGTCGTGTAGGGGCATGCAAATAACAAGGGGCGCCGAATGTTTTCAAGCTGGCTAGTAAACCAAGGGAACGAGCGTGTTTCACCGATGGTTAGCGTCAAATATTTGGTGCGTGCGCGAGGCATGGCAACGTTGCGCACTGCACGCCCCGCGGATGAACGAGAATGAATAAACGGTCCAAGAGGAGAGACCGAGAAGAGTAGAGAGACTGAAAAGCACGGGGACGCAGACTCGCGGCTTCTATCCTCGTTGGTGGTACACACCACGCGCGATACCGTCACGCAAACTAATTGAGTAGTTGCTTTACCCACAACATCACTGAAATTATTTTATGCTATAGCAACTGACACCTTAAGTAATGAAAGAGCTTTTTTGACATTTTTTTTTCGCTACAAAAATTCTACAGCCTATTTTAGAAATGAAATTCAACGAATAGTCCAGTCTTAGTGCAATTAAAAATAGGGTTAATTAACTTATTATAGGATTGCGAATGCGCGTAATTTAAATCAATGATTTGTGTGCATTTAAGTCGATTGATTGGTGAATTCTAATCTCGATAATAATCCAATATCCAAAAAAATGCCTAAAAATTAATTTTTCAATAGTGCTAAAAATTCTTTCACTCGGAATCTATTGTTCTAACAATGGTAAATTTTTGCAACAATTTTGCCCAAATACTCTTTTCACTAACTTTTACAAGAATTCTTTGTCAGAAAATTTTTAGCATCATTGAACAATTATTCTTCAGTAAGATAGAGCCTAAAATTATGGCTGCTGGACTATAAACCCACATGTTAATCCTCCATTGGAGGTTAGTATGATGAACAATGATGTTTGAGATCCAATATCTCGAAAATTAAGTCGAAATTTAAAAAAATTAAGTGACCGATATTTTCTTTAGACTTTAAAGAATAAATTAGTTCCTATGAATTATATTCGAATTTTACGTTACTGAAAAGATATAGAAAAAAATGTGCGGTTACAAACAAACCAAAATGTATTTTTTGGAAAAAACTCTTTTTAGAACCATCACATTTTTTTTACATCGAAAATTCTCTATTTTAAATGGTGTAATAAGATTTGCGATTAAAATTGCACGATAGTCTGGTTATTTATATATTTACCACATGCTTTATTGATTGGAATATTTTTTGTCCATAAATAAATAATCCCTATAAAAAGATCACTTTTGACGGGACATTAAATTAAAAATAAATTTCTGAATAAATGAGTAAACATTTTAGCTGAGTAAATACGGGATAATTGATAGCTATTTTGATACATGTAAAGTTTATAATACTTGGATGAAGGGTTAAAATAATAAAATAAAGTATGTCGGAAATGCAAAAGATTGATAGTGCAATTTTCGGTGGATCCTGTACACATTTATGATGCCTGGTGTGCAACGATTTAGGTGACAGCTGCTTGGTGTCATTGACAAAAGTATCTTGGTTCGTGAGCCACAGTAGAGACTTTTATTTCAATAAAAATGACTCATATATCAGACACAGTAGTGCAAAATGACCGAAGAAAAAATAAAATATGTATGAAAGTAAAATGTAAATAAATTACTAAGAGACACAAAGACATACCTTCAAGGCACACACTATACGTTTCAACAAATTGCAAGTCTCTGGATACCGTTAAAGGAGCGAAAGCAGCAAAAATTCAATTCAGTATCTTGTTTTAAGCATTTATATTTCTCTACACTTATGTGTGTCCACGCAAATAGATTTCATGCCAGTGACACTTCTACACCAAAAAATTAACGACAAGGTGCGGTGACCGATTAAATTACTCGTTATACCTAAATCAATGATCATAAAAAGACCAACAAGGAAGGCACACACATACACACTTGAATGTTCGAGACTAAAAAAATATTCAAATAATACATAAAAAATAAATTTTACGAAACAGGTGTTATAGAGAGCTGATTAAAAAAAATTCTTTTTAAGTATTTTTTGGATAATAACAATTTAAATTCCAACGCAACGATTCACCATATAAATATTTCTCCAGTTTTCTCGTTATCACACGTGTACGTGTCAATTAATTGATCGTTAATATAAAATTGAAAAGAAAAAAATATAGTCATAATAAAGTAGGTTAATTAAAATAAATATGGGTCTTGGCCCTGACGACCAACTTCTCATTTATTGAAGTCCGTAATTTTGTCATCTTTTAATTTTTTTGTTTATAAAAATTTTTTATTGTTATAAATAATATACAATTATTTAATCACATTAAGTTATTTATAACAATATTTATTGACATTGAGGTCGGTTGTTAGCAATCATTTAATAAACAGAGTCTATTTAAAATGTCAAAAATCATCTAAAATGTTTTTAAATGTCTTAAAACGTAAAGATATAACAAAATTACGAATTTGAATAATTGGTCTCGTAAAAAGAAGTTCCTAATGGGAAGTTAATAAAGGATGGGAATAAAATAGAACGAAAGAAAGCAAAGAGATGTTAGTTTAATTGTGGGAAAACTAAAAATGGTTGTAGGTGTGGTTACTGTCTAGACGCACCCGAAAAAGGTTTTAGAATGACTTCCTACGTAATTGTGGAGTGATTCCTACAATAATTATGTCGTTTTAAACGTAAGAAGAGTTTATGAGAGCAATTCAGAGGTAACTTAGCTCTAAGAGTCTTTCTCCAAGTGGTAGGAGTTGAAGAGAATAAATTTGTGAAAAAGGAAAATTTTCAAGTATTATACAAAACTGTTGACTAATTTTTTTCTAATTATTTTTAAATTACAAAAATATGAAAAAATGGAAGAAAATAATAAAAATGTACAAGTGATGATTATTTGACTCTATTATGGTTAGTTTTTTAATGAAAAAAGAGAATTGTGTAAATACAAGTACTCTAAATAAGGCATTAGTCACATGTGATAATGATTAAATGACTGGGACCTGTTCACTAACTGGTGTTATAAACAATGTACGTGTAAAGTACTGCCCACTCGTTCTTTTGAACCGCCTTGTGTTTAAAGTTGGAAGTGCAAACGAGCGCAATCACTGAGGATGGATATCGCTCGTAAAGTATCTCCGTCAAGCCTGTCTGATATGCCTCAGGCTTCGTGGATTCGTGGGTTTACCACGTGTTCTATCAGCTCAAAAAAATATTTTTTAAATATGTTTATAAATACCAGTGATAAATTTTTTGTTTGCACATATTTTTACATACTTGCATCATACGTCTTTGTTGTTACTTGTTAAAAATTTGACAAGTAAATAACTTCAACTGTCCCACTGCTAGTTATTGTCACATATTTTCAAAACTCATTTAGAGATAAAACCATTTTTAAAGAGACGAAAAAGAAAAACAGTAAAATAGGAATGAAAATAAAAATTAACACTCGAGTATAAAAGTGTGAAAAGATTTTTCCGTTGAATTAGTAGCAAACAAATCAGGTGAGGAAGGAAGCCACGATTGTTAGATGGTATTATTCAAGGGTGGTGTTACGTGAAAAATGAAGCGCGAAGCCATTGGTCCGTGTATCAAAGAGACGACTGTTACGAGAGAACCGCGAAGTCCACCACAAAGAGTCAACAGTATCTCTCTTTTACTCTTGTCCAAGTTGAAGTGGACATTACATTGAGTTTGTTGAAATGATTTTCACCAGACTTGAGTTGACGAGTCTTTTCGTTTTAACAATGATAGTAATTAGTACAGAGTTTTGATTGTATCCCTCTGTTAGAGTCTAACTTTTCAGAATAATTATTCACCTACTTGTTGTAATTATTAAAAGTTATTTGCAGTGAATAAATGGCGGAATTGTTTCAAAAATAAAGTTTTAATAAATATAATTGTCTGCTCGCAACAGGCAGGTGCAAATTTTCATGATTCTACTACCGCAGATGTTTTTTTCAAACTAAATTTCAAGATCTCCTGTCATTAACTTTTGCTTCACAAATGTCTAAAAGAAAAGTAACTTCTCTTTTCGAGATCTTCAAATAGTTGAAAAAATTATGTGTATTTATTAACACAAATAATAACTATGTTGATTTCTATCAGACATTGTGATCACTTTAGAACTTTACTTCATGTTCTTTTTAACTGTTACAATTTACAATTATTAGTAGCAAAAAAAAAAAAATCTAATGTCTAATCTAATGTCATTTGTATTTAAATATTTATTTGATTTTATTTATTTTATTATTATCAATATTAACTACTTATATAATTATTTATTATTATATTAAAATATATTAATAAACAAAATTAAAATAATTAATAATGATTGAAATATGAATAAACACTTGAATAAATACCAACTGGAATATTTTTAAACTAAACTGGTGAAAGCAAATAAAATTACCCAAACTCTACTATAATTAATTCATTACACAAAGAAAAGGTTCTATAACCCATATGTTGATTTCATTCTTTTTTTTCAGCAACTTGTCATTAAAATGATTAGCATGTATAATAATATGCAAAATGTAACAAATTCATTAACAATAAATTGCTAAAATACGACATTTGGGGTGATAGAGAAGGTGCGTGTACCACGCAAAGTTTTCATGACCCTCAGCAAGTTCCTTCGTATACTAGGAACCCCTGAAAGTCTATCGTTAAATTCACCCCTTTGTTAATTAACAGTTGGACTTGCATAGTCGTGGCTCGTCATCAACTTTGTCGTCATGTCACGCTCCGCGGCGTCTTCAGGTTCTTTCTCAACAAAACCCCTTAAACACTTTCAGAAAAAGTGTACAGAATACGCGACGAGAGCTCAATTACAGTCAGCTATGTAACTGTGGATTCTTCTTCTTTTTTCACCATCGGACGGAGTATCGGCGCGCAAGGAACTCCCGGACGATGCCACGCTGGAATGAAACCGATCGGCATAGGGCTTTATCGATCGCGGGAAATCTTCGTTAGTTCGTTTGCCTCCAAGACCAATCCCGTAAACGGTAACAGATGCAGCTGAGAGCTAAGTCGAACGACTAAACTAAGGAAATAAGACAAATATAAATGAAAAAAAGCTACGAGTTAACGTAAAATGGAGTCTTATAAATATTAATCTGTCTTCTAAAATGGGAAAAGGGTGAAGAAGAAATGACCCACGTGCTGTACATACGTCCGGTTTTATAAGAATTTTTTTCGTCAAACTTTTTTGCCTCCTTGTCCTCCTGAGAAACATCCAATTTCGTCCAGGGCTAACATTAGAAAGTTTATGAGCCATGAGGACGCTTAAGACTGCTGTAAATTAAAATGCAAACTACGTAACACCCGGGATAGTTAGAAAAAATCCTTTTTTTTCTCTTCCTTTCTCTCTTTTGCGTCCGGAAATTTTAAGTGTACGATCATTATTATCAGTATCTTTTTGGTGTGTCAAATTGACGGTAAATAAACTCGCAGCGAAACAAATCTGATGAATTTATGTACATGAATTTTATTGGTCGGGTGTGGCTAACATGACGTCATACATTTTTTGCCACATATTCTCCATAATAGCTCCGCTTACCAGCTATTACATTTAGAGACACGCCTCTCTCATCGCCCACAACTGCTCCTTATTTCATTTGAAGGGAAATTAATTTTTTATCTTTAAATGTTTTCATTCGAATGAACACACTGTCGAGTTCCATAATCTTGGAATCTATTTATCTGATGGACGATACCACACACACACACACACACACACACACACACACACACACACACACACACACACACACACACACACACACACACACACACACACACACACTAATAAAAGAAATTTATTACTGTTAGAAAACAATTTTTTAATTGTTAATAAATATTTTATAATAGTAAAGTCTAGGCTTATTCACTCTTTATAACCTAACTTTTTGTCTTCTGCACATCTTTTATTAATCGAAATATGCATAAACTAAATCTTAACCTCATTTTAAGGTTATGTTATTTTACATCAATACAATATTTTTTACCAATTAAGAAGCTTCTTTTATCAGTGCACGCCATTGGACCCTTCAGACATTCAATTTACATGTCGTAAAACATTTTAAGAGTATGATCGTTTTAATGTAAATTATTTTTCCTAAAAATAATTAAAATAATGTATTGCTGAATTTTTTTAATGGCCTTTTATCTGATTAAAATTACACGCAAGTTGTTTTATTTTTGTTGAATTATATATAAATAGATGTACAGATACCAATGAAAAAGACCCGTCAGATTCGATTTTTGAATGAAATAGAGAACGTAAATGCTAATTCACTCCCACGAATTACGTGTCCTCAACATCAAAAAGCTTCGTGTTCGGTTGTGTTGAAGCTAAGATGCCACAACTTTTGTGTCTGTTACTTTTTTTTTTTCCTTCAATTCTCATCATATCCACATACTCAAATAGGTCCTCAGATACCTGGCCTGTTTTGATCAGTTGAGGTACATATAAAACGGAAACGATAGTCTCCTCACCATCATTCAAAAATGATGATGAGAAAAGAAAAAATATGTATGAGAATAAGTATACATATTTCTTGGAATTCTTATCATCGTGTGAAAAAATTTTACTTTACGAAATATTTTTTATTGAATAAATAGAAAAATTATCACAAAAGAAGTTGAAGTAGGATGAATGTATAAAAAGAATTCTTAATGAGATATTTTCGATTTTATTTTTGTAAGAGAAAAGTAAATTATTTGGTATTAGTGGTGAGTGTAAAAATGTATTCATTGGAACGAAGATCTTTGGAAGACAGTTAAAGGCTCTGAAAATTGAGTTATTGAATACAAGACAGTGAAAAAGAAAGAAATAAAAGGTAAGGAAATTTTTTCTCTTGATGGCAAAATTTTTAAATCCACATAATAATTATTTATTGAAAAATAATTATGCCACCCAATTATTTTTAAATACAAATTTCTAGAATCACTTGTAAATAATAAATTTTACAAAGTAAATTATCGTTCTTCGAAAAGGAATTTTTTCTGTGAAAGAATAATTGTTTTTTTGATATTATAAACATGTTTGCCATTAAACATTATCTATTTTCGATGCTAAACAGTGCTCTTGAACATTTATTCTGGCTCATTAATCCTCGAGGATTGCAAACATTCTGCTTTTTCGATTAATTCTTGGGTGTCAGATAAAAATGGTCAGTGGTCTAGAGCAAATCCTACCTAAGACCTCTTCACGCATGATGACACGTTTTCTTGCCCACACAACCGAGTTCCCTTCATCTCTCACGACCGAATCTTTTGTGAAATTTTCATTCACTTACAAAAGTCATTAATAAGAAATATGAAATAAGAAAAAAAGTAAGGAGAAGATAAATTGTAATTAAATAATAATCTGATTGTAATCAAACTGAAACATCAGAAGAAGACATTTAAGCGTGAAATTGTCACCGATAACCTGCACTGACGAACAGGTCCGGGATTGTAAGAACAAGACTGTGAATCGCGCGAGACACATCACAGATAATGAGACGAGTAAACGAGATTCTTAGGACAGTAGCATGTTGATAGAATAAAAACATACAACTTAAGACAACCGTAAACGGCTCGTTGCTTAGATGTTGAAGTTTACTGAGTATTTAGTGAAAAGATCTCAAGTAAAAGTAACATTTGTAGGAAAAAAGATTGATGTGAAAAAGAAAAAGATGACATTTTAAAGGAGCATGTTGAACCGTAAATCGTCTCGTGACCATTTGAAAATTTATGCAGATCATTATCCTTCTAACCGGAAAATCCGGTGATTATTTAGGGGAAAAAAGACATTCCATAAGAATTACGTGGCTACAAAAATTGCGGTCCAATCCTTGTGGCCTGCAGATGAATGAACAATTCATAAAATTATCATAAAACCATGTATATTAATAATTTGAAAGAAAAATATCATCTATTGTATCAAATTTTTGAATAGAAACGAAAACATGTTCTTGAAAATAATAAAAATACTGGACAATGATTATGGAGATACGAAGAAAAAAAATTAATTTTTTAATGGAATATTTATCTGTTGGTAACAAATTATTATTTCTGGGTGAGGTTGATTTCATTCTTTTTTTTTCTTTTCTATGAAATGGAATAAACTAGAACTCCAATATGTTCATGACCTACGTGGGTGGATACAGGTGACCTAGGAGTAGCTCGCGAAATACAGAGAATGAATTCTCCCACGCATTAAAGAGCTGGTTGGCTCATTGAGGAACAATTAGCGGTATATCTCGAGAGTGTAGAAATGCCAAGCGGGAAATAGACGTCGTAGACATCTTAGTAGAGGTTTTAACAACCCACACACAGTAGTCGTTCACAATAGGGACAATGCCGTTTCTTCCGTCGTGCTATACTGAACACATGCAACACAAAGAGATGACAGACTTTGTACAATCAATGAGAATGGTCAGTTGGTATGAGTTTTAAATTTCGTTTCTTCAATTGACAAAAAAAATTTCAACTTTAAAATCATTTTTTTTTTTCGTTTCCAATTCTACCATGATTATTTCCAGATTTGATTAATTTTTATTTCAAATAACAGACTTGGGGTTAAAAATTGTTGGATACAATCAAATTCACGTTAACGTACATGAACTCAAATGCATGCTTGTTTACATTTTTTTTGTCATATTGTCTTAAGTCTACACGATTATGAATTATCTGAGGATGTTTTAAAAAATAATTGACTTATTACTTCTTGACAAAAAAAATGTAGAATGAATCAGGTTTTAAGTTTGACAGAGATTGTTTTTCTGTACTGTAAGAGAGGCATTTTCAGAGATTACAATGAATTTCTTGCCTAGACCAACCAGCATAAATTTATGTGTGATGACCATCTTGTGTCACAGCCATGTGCATAGTGCAATGAGTTTAAAAGATAATTTTCTTCGCTCTCTAAAAATGAAACTGTGAAAGCCATAAAATGGACTGCAAAATCAGTAAATATTCATTGATTTAACAGTGTAAGTTAAATTCAGTGTAGATTAATTTTGTGTAACTCATGAGAGTTAGTTACATTTTGTACAAACACCTAAGTATGTCTAATAAACTAAATCTTTCTATTCATCGTCAAATATTATTTTCAATAAAGTTGTTCTTTTTAACATCTACTAGCCTCTGTCTTTTATTATTAAATCTAACAGAAATAATAAAAATCTGTTTTTTATTTCGAGGAAGAAACGTACGAATATTGATTTTAAAAAAAGGCATTGGCCGGAGATATTTGATATTCTATTAACGAAAAGAAATACGCGACTGGGGAGACCAATCATTTAACGTAAAATGCATTTTCTTATTTTACTTGGTAAAACTGCAACAGGTTTTTACGATATCATTCGATACCCCTGAAGCCAATAACGGAAACGATAAAATAATTTAGCAGGATAGAAATATAGCTTAACATAATATAAAATTAAAAAAAGAAACAGGACGATAGAAGGAGATAGAGAGAAGAAAAAAAAATGTGAGGATGAAGATAAAAGTGATTTTTCGTACAGACACACTTGACACATGTGTGGGGCACTCAAAAGCGTAGGTAGGTTCTTGTCGAGACACGCTCGTTGTCGGAAATAACGACATAATGACACGGTAGGAGATGAGAGTGCCCGGAGTAGGTAAATCCAATATGTAAAGAAAGAAGAGTAAAGAGAAGGTAAGAAACGGCCAGTTGAATGTCACATCACAACGTCAGTTTTTCTTTGACTTTTTCCACTTCTCCTTTTCTTCTGTGTGTGAATCTTTTCATCGATAATAGAGAAATCGAAAATTTTTAGTGAATAAGTCCACATCTTTTTAAAGGATTCACAGAAAATATGATCACCCCTCAGTAATAAATTACTCCAATTGACGAGAAAATAAAATTCACAATAGTGAGTTTAATAAAAAAATAAAACGAATGATCGAAAGAAAATTTCTGGAAATCAAATCTATTTTTCAATAAATGATTTCTGAAAGTGTAAATAATGATACCAAGAAGTCTATAATAGAAATCAAAATTTGGAAGTTTACATACTTTCTTTGATGTATTTTTTTTTATTTCACTACTTCTATCATGCTCTCTTTAACGTTAAAATCGGCTCAATTTTAGTGAGTATTTAGCCCTGCTATGCTTCACCGCAGCTAAATTACCTGCCTTTTCAGAGCCACACTGCCACACCAACGTTGACCACCTCGTGCGCGCACACGCGAATCAATTTCGTGCCAAGCGCGACCGTCCGAGAGTATTCAGTGTGTACACTCTTCTACGCACGTTGTTTCAAACTCCACCTCTTCTCTTTCACTCGTTGCCACGCGAATCTACCGGAAAATCTCATTGATCATGCTAGTAGTCTAGAGACCTCTTGATTTTATGGTTTTGTGGCACTTTATCGCATCAATTTCATTTCTCTAAATTCACTTTTAACTATAGGTATATATAAACTTCTCGCCTGTTGAGATATACAATGGGATTATATATCAACAACTATCCTAAATAAAAAATGTTTTCCCAAAAATCACCTTTCAAGTACAAGAATTTAGTTGGATAAAATATGAGACAACTTGATGCGCGGGAAATTGAATTATCTTTTTTTCTCTTGAAAGAGTAATAACATAATATTTTTTTAATTTTATTTTTAAAGGAAAAAAAAACTTACCATTGAGACAGGAATAGGTCCACCGGCTCCATTGGGATACGGATACGGCGAGACGAGGTAGCCCATGTTGAAAGAAGAGGTATGCGGCGTTGGATCCACCTTTCCTGCTCAAACAAATAAGAAAACTTGATGTTTATCATGCGATTATATGTTGTGCTTTAACATGCACAGAGCAAAAGAGACTCTAACCACAAATGACAGGAAAAAAAAAATTTTTTTCACACAGAAAATCATTATTTTTTAACAAGATTCATATTAAAAAAAAAATCATTTTGTTTCAAGTCTCTGATATTAACTTTTTAACTGCACGAAAAAAATTTTCTAACAACATACACATTGAAAAAACAGTTTTATTACTATCGGGAAACGTTTCATCACTGTAATAATATTCGTTTTAACTTATGGATTAAACTAAAGTTTCGTTACCGTAATGAAATGTTTAGTTACCACAGAGGAAAAAAATTTTTGTGTAGAGGGCGTATATTAATAGTGATAACGGAGTTGACAGGTGCCATAACCTCAATGGTATCACCTCAAAAAATTTATTCAACTGTTTAGTTAATGTACATATTACAAATCACAAATAATTGAACCTTTTATTACTAGAATAAGGCATAATTCTTATAGATTTATTGATAATAGTGTTTAATAATGATAATAAAAAGTACTAAATTCTTGATATAAATACATTCATTCACGACGCAATTAAAGCCTGATAGCAAAACTATAGTTTTAACGATACAAGGTTCTATAGTTTGTGTATAACAATCTAACATTAAACACTCTCAAGGCGTTTTATTTTAACACGCTTTCAATTTACAGTATACTTTCTAGAATAAAACAATATTTTACGATAGTAATAAAACTGTTTTGTTATTGTGTGTTATTAAATTATATTTTCCCTGAGCTAAACGTCATATATTTGATGCAAATTCACTTCAATTACCCTTTGAAGAAAATCCCATTTTTCATAATTGGTGAAATCTTTTGTTCGACAATGTTTTGACACCATAATACACAGTTCAAAGTATCATAAATTTAGTGAAAGGTAAAAGCGATATTTTTTGTTAAACAAAAAGTGTACATAGCAATAATTAAATGTTAATGTTGGTTTGCAATTGTTAACCTGTTTTTAGTTTAATTTATAATATGATTCTCTTCTGTAACAATGGAATAAAACAAAGTCAATAGAGACTCGTAAAAGTGTCAAAGAAAACGTTGAATGACTGTATACCGCAATTTATATAACAAAGGACGATTAAATCGTCGGCGTACGCGCGATGTCTATAAATATACGCACTGAGAAAGCGCGCGGCAGCCGACGTGTGTCAAACACAAAACAACTAGACATTCTTGAAAAGCCACGCTAAGCCATTTACACAAATGAAATCAAAGACAGTCTGATCACACTTTGTTTTTAATCGTTACATCGATAATTCTAACTCGATAGCTCGATAAAAGTACTGTTAGTGAGTCAATGTACTGATATTTAAATATTGGACCGTCGATCATTAAAAGGCAAAGTCGTTAAACTTCTGGCTTACGCAATTATTGATCTATTTTATTTAATTCTCGACTATTAGAACTATTTTATTATGATTAATTTTATTTTCCAGATACTGTCAATAATTATTCTATTATGTGTAATTTTTTCTGTCAATTATCAATTATCGATAACAAAATTATTCCAACTAATTTACTTCACTGTTATTCCTTTGAACGTCAAAAGAAAAAAAATAAATGAAGAATTCAACTGGCAGTGATGAAATAATTTATGAACTTTAACATTAAAATTAATGTTCAATATCACGAATAATTATGTTTAAAACAAATAATGAGAGAATAAATTTATTGAAATGTAAAATAATATATAAAGTCAATTAGAACTGTCACTCCTTGTGAGTGTACAATAAAAAAAAATTTATTAATGATATTCATTCAAGAAATGTCGATCAACCGGATACTCCAAGCTATTCAGTGTACAAACATGTTCTGAAATACTAGCGATTAATCAACTAAAAATATTTCGACCCTCTCTTCTCTCCCTGCTTCCCTCTAGAAATGAATTAAAAGAGAAAATGAAGCTAAGTAAAAAATCTGAAGAAATCCCTAGTCAAAATAAATCTTTGACACTACTCAGGACTAAAGAGTATAAAGAACTAAGAGAATCTTTATCGAGACAAAAAATCAACGTGCTCAATCATCATCATGGTTATCGAAATATTTAGAATCCCACGCCATTGGTTCTTCATCTAATAATAAAAAAAAAATGATGCTGCATTCAACAGCAGAACAAACATAATGTGATTTGAATTTTGGTAATTATGATGCTGTTCATTACTCTAGGATGATAAAAAATGATTGAACACCATTCTTGGGTCGTAAAATAATATTTACATTTAACTGTATGAATTTTCATAGCTAAATTGAAGTGGGAAATTGGTCAAATAGTTGATGGTTATTGTAGTTGGTCTCTTTGTTTGATAATTATAAATTAATTTTATACGATAATGATATGTACACAGATAGAAGAGATTTATTACTCTTAAAAAATATTTTATAATATTAGAAAAGCCTTGGTTATGAACACATTAGTAGTTTTATAATAAATAAATCCCATTTTATCGTAAAAAAATATTTCTTAACAGTTAACAATATTTTTCAACAATGAATAAACCAGTGATCGTAACGCCGCTTACCCTTATATCAACCAGAACTCTCACATTCAACAATTCACATTTTACAACCTAACTTTTTGTTTTATGCGTATTTTTTATTATAACCGAAATATGCATAAACAAAATCCTAACTTTATTTTAAGGTTATGTCATTTTAAATTAGGAAAACCATATAATCCACAATAAAATATGAATTGTATTGGTTACATTATATTTCTTAATAGTTGAGAAGATTATTAACTGTTGAGAAATATTTTTTTCACTATAACGAGGTTATGTTTTGATAGTAAAGCTATGATTTTTTAACTGTTACAAAATATTAGTTAACAGTTAGAAAGCTTCCTTTATCATTACAAATATCTTATATTAGTGTAGGAATGAGTGAAAATTCATAACGAGAATAGATGATGGCGAGGTTGGTATGCCTGCTAATATAATACCAAGCACGACAACAACGACAACGTTTGCGCGGTTATCTCAGCGCACATGTGCGCCACACGCCTCGCACATTTGAGTTTATTACCGGCCAAGTATCAGGCACTCTTTTTACCCCCCCGCTCATCTTCCGTCACTCCTTCTCGTCATTGGACGGAATTCCCCTCGTATAACTCTTGCCAACCAAGTAAAGAAACACAAGTCTGTCAAACTCAAAGTTTAAAACTTTCGCTCTCTCTTGTGATATTCTTGTTTGTTTACTGTTCGAGTTAATAAGTCAGAAAGTAAGTTGAGAAACTAATAATGATATAGATTTTTTTCTTTCATAGGATGTCACAGATTTTGGATAATGCCTTAAGGAGGAAAAAAAAATGAATTAAAAAATAAAAAAAGATACGCAAGTGTTCTCGTTTATGCCATCATAAGGCAAGCTTGTGTGTACTGGCTTGTTGTCGACTGGTAAATTACTATAATTGTGAAGTTCCGGCGATTTTTAGATTAGCTCTGGTCCATCAACAGTATAACCTGGCCTACCGACCTGCCGACACTAGAAAACGCCCGGTGGTTCTCAAATCTCAACCTTTGGACCAATCTTTCTTTCTTTATTGGAGTAGGATTTTAACAAGACTAAGTCAATTTTTTCTAGAAAAGTATTTATGGAAAAATAATGTGAGACCCGGAGAAAAAGAAAATATGAATTTATCAAAAAGCATTTTAGTACATTGAGAAAAAAATTTCACCATACTGATAATTCTATTCAAAACAATCGACTACAATAAAAATTTATTCTTTTTATAAATTATTTTAAATAACCATCATAAGTGAATGTATAAAAATACTACCATGTCAATTCCAAATGAATAATTAAAAAGTTTTATTTTATTAGTTAAAAAAAAAAATTACTCGTTTACAATAATTGTTTTTTTTAATGTGTGAAAAGTAGAAAATATTTGAAAGTATTAATATCACTTGTAAGGTGGATTTAAAATCCAACTAATTACTTGGATGATTCACTGGATAATAAATGTTGATGCATATCCACTAACAAGTAAATAGTGCTTAGTTGGATTGTCTCGGGATGAATGATAAATTTGTTCTGCTATTCATCATGAATCTTTCAACATTTGACAAACCGCCAAGGGGATTTTACCTACCTTTTTACAGAGATACGATGAAAACATCCTCCGTTTTTGGTAGAAACATAGTTTGTCGGCGATTTCTCGGTAAATCTTAGCGGGGAATTTACGAAAAATGCCGTGACTAAAGGTAATACTGCACTTGTTGCACAAAGGTTGGGTTAAAAGGAGGCCCCCAATGTCTAACGAATTCCAACCTCCTGTTATTTTTCTTTTGATTTTCTTTTTTGGAAAATATAAAGAAGAGAAACATTATTCGTGAAGAGAAAAAGACCCCCCGTGCTCCAACTCAAAACCGGATGCGAACACGCATATTTCTATTGACACGACGCAAAAATCTCGCCGGTCACTCGCCTCCTTTTTTTTCTCTTCATTTTACTTTACATTAGCAACGTTTGCTTGTATATATACACATAATCTTAGAATCTGTGCGGTCTCTCAGTAAATGCGGGGGTGCTTTAATCCTTGACCTTTTTCTTCAATACATGCATTCTTACCCGCTTGAGAAAACTACCGTAGCGTATTGTGAACAAGAACGATCCAATTGGTTTGTTTTCAACAATTTTCGGCTTGTTATGAATACATAAACACTTATAAAGAATGATAAAAATAACTTTCCATTCATTAAAATCAGTAATTTTGTCGTCTTTTAATTTTTTTTGGTTTAGGACGAATTGAAATTATTATAAATAATATATATATATAATTATTAAGAGCAACGTCGAGTCATCAACAATCATATTGTATTGATATCGAAAACCCAAAACATCGGACATACGTACAAATATATGAACTGACAATCATTCATTTTTAAGCCTAATTTGAAAAAGCGACTCCATTACAATAATTTATTAATGAAAAGTTGATAAATTACTACTCTGATTGTAATAGAGAGAACAAGTTAGTCAACTAATTAGAAATTTGTACAAAAAAAGAATGATGGAATAAATCAACTATTGAATGGAAGACAATTGAAGTTACAGTATAACTTATAGCATAAAAAACTGAAAGAAATGTCAAAAGGCGCAGTCGACAAATAAATTCCTGCCAAGCCCCCTGGGATAAGAGTATTTTTCCCAGTTTTCATAGAAAAACAAAATTATGATTTCTTAATTAAAAATAAATGAAATCGATTACTTATCGTAATGAGTAAAATTTTTAATTACTTTGAAGGAAGAATTGCAATGTAATTGAAGTAAGGAAAGAATTCTTTCAAGTTAGATCGAAAAAGAAATAAAACTCGGACGTGCTCAGTTGCAGGTTGGGTATATAGTAGAGGCTGTAGCTCGTCTCGTCTTGTAACAAGAGACGGTGCGGACAATGGGTGGCTCAACCAAGTAAAGACTCCTGGTCTCTGCGCAACCAAGAACTGTAGACTTCTTCTCTTCAGAGTAAAGTATAGAAAAAAATTAAAATAAAACTAAAAACCACTTACATCCAGAATTCACGATCACCCGGCACGAATCTCTGGTTCGGGATTTCCAACGAAACGTGCTCATTCGTTCTGGTCAACGTACTTTTCTCTTGAGTATACTTAAAGTGAATTTTACGAGCGATTTGTCGTGGTTTCCAGACACGACGAATGAGTTTAAAGAGCATACACCAAAATTCACCAAATAAAAAATATTCATTAATACATACATACGTACATAACTGTTTAAGGTTGTTTGGCCACTGACAGGCTCACAGTTGACAACTCTTTTTTTTTAATTCATCTAAAAGATCATATTTAAATAATTTTTAAAAAAAAGAGAGATTTCTTTACTACATTGTTTAAGAGAAATAATTACTTGTAGTAATTGCTGTTAATTCAAAGTAATATGATTTCTTTAAAATTTGTTTGTTTGTTTAATTTAAAATTATATAGACATACTGTGTTGAAAATTGCTTGATAAATTAAAAAAAAAAATCGTTATTATTTCGACTACCAATATGTCGACGCCAAACTACCTTTATTTTACGTGCACAGAAAAACAAAGTAAAGGAAAAAAAACAGTTGCAACAATTTTTTTAAAAGATAGTAAAGCATAAAGATAAGTAAATTGTGCAGATAACAACAAGCATGACACGGGAAATACGAGAAAGGATCGTGTTCAAGTCATGTTTCGTACAACTGATGACAATATTTGTTTTATTTTATATAATTGTAAAATGAATGTACGGCGTATCTTCTAGACGTCTAGAGATAATTATAAGTTATTCAAAGAGTTGAAAGAATAGATACTGTTTATAAATTCATTTAAACTTTAACGTATAATTCATATGAAGGTAAATTATACTAATGTTTGTAAATAACAATAATAAATAAAAAAAATCCTTGATTAAATAAACATATTAGCAATTTTTATAACTGTATTATTTTATAATGAATATCCTTCTAGCAAATGATGGAAATAAAATTCCTGAATGAATATATTAATTATTTTTTTACACTCTAGTTAATATACTAATATTAAAGGACCGATAATGATTAAATTGTAGCGTTAAATGGGGAGAAAAAAGGAGGAAAAAATGACGAGTGTTTAGTCGAGAATCGCGATAATTTCTAGGAAGAAATAAACGAAGCGAGGAATTTCTCGTGCAAGCTTGCGCACGTGTGGATGATATTTCGGTCCAACGACCTTCTTTCTCTCACTCCTTTCAACCGGAAAAGAGTATCCGAAATGCCGTACATCCGTTTTTGAATTGTCTACATTGAACAACATAAATAATCTACAAACATAACTAAATAAAAAATTAACTATCTAAAAATACAATTGCAATAAAGAAGAATTAAAAAAAAAATCTCTTTGCATTGAATAAAGATAAAAATAAATTACTAAAGGCTTCCTTGTTTACAGAGCAATCGCGGGAGCGTGTGCCTAAGGCATTATTCACTGATGAAATTTATTTAAAAATGCAGGGGAGTTTGAGAGAATTTTAAAGTAAAAAAAAAAACTTAGAGGGCGTCTCTGAAACCAAGTGGTGGTAATGCGAAACCCAAAACGGCAACGCTGCAAGGCCACGAGGTGTTGGACCGCGAGTTCGTGGCCTCAGGGATGCCTGAAACTTACTATAAAGTACAGCCACTAGTAGTTGACAGTTTGAGATAAATATTTCAACTTTTATCTTATTTAATTCGATTTTATGTTCACTTGTAATTTCCTTCAATCCTCTATTTATCATAACGAAAAAAAAAATTTACTTTTCCTTTTATCAATTAAATCTTATTTAAGGAGGTAATTACACGACTGATAGTACAGTATATTCCAGTTAATATGCTTCAAAAATTGAAGTTGGTTGTATATTAATAGTAAATTAATATTTCTCGAGATATTTAATTGTTTATATGAAAAGTACCGGTATTTTTTAAACAATTGATTGCATTTCATCAACAAATAAAATTTTTGAAGTTTTTTTTTTTTAGTTTGAAGCTACATTTATGCTAAGTGTATCAAAAAATTTGGTATTAATTAAATGGCATTATTTTTCAAGATAAAAAATGAAACATTTATTATGACAAATTCCATGGATTTAGTGTTTAACCTAACTTTTAGCCTAAATTAACGATCATTTTGAAAAAGTTTATAGATTAATTTTTAGCTTAAGTCAACAAGCTCTTTAATGAAACATTCTTATTTTCTTTAATGACTTTTCTTCACCAATTAGCGTAGAGGTTATTCAATCTATTAGCATATACTTATATTCATGCCGTTTGAAAGTAAGAAAATACTTCTATGTCAAGTCATGATGTCCATAAGTCTATAAGAAAACTTTTTAGGAAAAAGATAAAACGAAAGGTGTAACCCACTGCACTCGCCCACTCTTTTCTCATATTTATCCTCCAACGTACCGCAATACTGCATTCTTAAGACGTCGACAAGCCAACCGGTCCTCAGAGGCGCTGAGAACATCGCGAGAAGCGAGAAGTTTGACACCCGTGGACAATCCGGTGCGACGGCTTGTGTGAACTTTTGCAAGGATAACAGGACGATAAAGAGCCAAATCAGAAAGAGAAAGAGAGATACTTAAACATTGGAAATAAAAAGATTTTTTTTCTCCAATAAAAGAAGCTGAAAAATTTATATTTTATTATCATACATAAAAAATAAACTTGAAGAAAAACAAATATCTAAAGGAGGGACTAATTTTAAAAATAACTTTTGCTTCTAATCATTTTTATATATCAACGTCTTATGTGCTTGCGTTGAAATCGATTGTGATACCTTATACGGTTGAGCTTACGAAGATGAAGGAGATGATGTTTCCGAGGATGTCTATCACGTAGATTATGCAAAATAGAATAACCTATTAATAGCATGGAAAAAATAATTTTTTAACAATTATTTTCAATAAATAAATAAAAATAAAAAGATTGCCGTTATTTAGTTAAGAAACTTCATTACCTGAACTAATAGGCCAGCTAGTTTCATTCATCTCATTATCAAGATATTGATTATTTATTTATAAACATATACTTGAAAATTTATTTAGAAGATTGATTATTATTCCGTGACATAGCTCTAGGTTGCAAATGTTTTTTTTTTTCAAGTTCAGTCTTTTTCATGCCTCTTAAGAGAATCGACGTAACAAGCGAAGAAAAATGGCAACTTGTACTTTGACGAGACTATATCCGGACGCACACGAGACTTGAAAGCAAGTGTTGGATCTTGTCAGCTACGCCCATATAAATCCTCAGTTACCTAGTCCCGCTTTATACACGAGATACAATTATTTACAGGAATCGGGTGGAGCTTCCTTATTTAGTCCTAGTTAACTTGGTTTATACACACAATTGATAGTATTTTTTTAATCTTTTTCTCACCATTTTTTTTATCAATAAAAACTTATCTCTATAAAAACCACGACATCCTCTGTAGAAAAATGTATCATTTAATCATGTTTTTCTTTTATCTTAAAAAAAAAATTGAAGAAAAAACAATATTATATAATCCTCTAGGTTGTTATATAAAAAATGATGCTGTATTATAGTAAAATATTAACCTTTTTTTTTTTTTTTTTTAAAAAAGACCATTAGAAACGGATGTTGTTAGAAGGAAAAATATTGAAGAGGGTCAAAGTGAAAATTCCTGTTTAAATTTCGATGATTTTTTATTTACTTAACGATGATGTTGCACGTATATGAAATGAGCGAAAGTGGGATAGAAATGACCTGAAAAAAAACTTTAAAGAAAATTACTCTGGCACGCATTTCGTGTTCGAGATGAGATAGATAAGTTGATGGGACTGGATCGAATTAGTAGATTCCATTTTGGATAACGAAAGTATCTACATTATGTCCAGAAAATTGATGAGTCTAAAATGTAGGAAAAATTGCATGAATTGTTGAAATTTTGAAGACAATATTTAAAAACTTGACAGAAAAGTTTGAAAACATGAAATTGTTTTAAATAAAGATCTTTAGGGTGATATTTAATTTTCTGTAACTCATTCTACTTGAAGTTTACCATTTTGTAAATACACATGATGATAATAGAAAGAAGGCTAAAGATTTTTGCAAATATATAATCGTTAATGATGATCATCATATTTCAAGCATACCATGATGAAAAAAAAATTTAATTCTCCAATAAACGTATTACACTTAGCTAAAGAAATTATTCATTAACAAAAATTGTTTATCTTCGAATTATAATTATTTTTACTTTGTCATTGTTTATTAACAAAGTTTTGTAATTGTTTTTTGTTTGTTTACGAAGTAATAGTAACTCAGAAAATGTGCGAAGAATAAAACAGACACACGAAAAATTTTCAAGCTCAACTGAATACAAATTTTTGCTGCTGCTAATTTTGTTCTTTTTTTTCCCTCATTTCCTTCCATCCTTTTCGCCTTCTTCACATGCTCAACTCCCTACTCTACCATATATTCTTTTATAATCATAATCATCCTCCCATTCTCGTATCCCAGTACACACGATTGTAATTATCAACGCCCCTCAATCGGTAACTTTTTTCTCATCTCAATAAATTTTTCAAGATGATGATTTTCTTTTTTTTCAACTCTGCCCAAATTTTAATAATAGCTCTGTCATGTTGTAATAAATGTAAGAGGTAATAAATTTTTGAATAATCATTATCGCAATGCAAGAGCAAGAACATATATGACAGCATTTTTATGAACACAAAATAACAACAGGCTTATCGATAGTACTTGAAACAAGCGGATATGAATCACGCGTGAATATGCGAGCAATTGAAAGGGGTCAGTGACATTGTAAACACATTACCGATTGTTTTTTTTTAATTCTTTTTTTATTCGAAAAAAATATTGTCAATTCAAACATTTAATTAGTCACAGACATTCCTACTGTATTTATAAATAAAATATTTTATTTATATTATCTATCACTATTAAATGATTGTATAATTAAAAAATACTTTTTAACAGCTTAATTTGTGTTTAAATATAATATTATCCAAGTTTGTAAAGAATAAATATCATCATGAATAAATATTGACATGAATTTCTTTCGAATGAGTATCTATGATACTTTTAGTTACAGCAATCTTAAATAGATAGATACTAATTAGGTTAAATAAAATGTACTTGTTAATTTATCAGTGATTAAAAGATTATGAAAGATGTAATGCTATAAATGAATTGTATTATATAAAATAGTTGAGAAAAATTTTATCTGTTCCCTTTACTTCTTTCTTTCATGACATTGCGTGACGACGTGAATTAAATGACCCCACGTGTCGAGCACGTGTTGTCGTGGGTCAGGGACCTGGTTTCCTGTCAATTCTTAATTTTAATATAACTACATTTTTCTCATATTTTTCGTCTCTAGATTGGTATCTTCAATTTTTAATACTAAATTATCAAAGAAATATTTTTTAATAAACACTTTCGTATTAGGTGTGGCATCAGATTATTTTTTTACTGTAAACAAGTAATATGTTTTTATAGATTCAGTTCTAATGGTTATTTAAAATAATTTACTAAAATAAAACATTTTTATTGTGCTCGATTATTTTGAATATAATTATCAGAATGTTGGTTGATTCTAGTGTTTCATTGAATCTTTTTTTTTTAAGATCCATGGTGTCTCATATGAGAATAAAAAAGGTAGAAAGTAGAAAAGTATTTGAAAATGAGTCAATGTAGCTACGAAGCAGATAGGGTTGACAATAATTATTAGATGAAGAAAAAATGAAACTTTGAGGCGACAGGTTTGTAACAAGACAAATGAGTGTTTCGAAACTCTACTATTAGAATTCATCTGATGTCACTTGTATATAAATCTTTATTTGTTGTATTTATTTTATTATTATCAATACTAAATTTTGTCCATAGATTGAACGAGCATTTTTTTGTATATCGAAAATATTTTTCTCAGTGTATGCATCACTTGATGATCATAATAACAAATAAGTCCAGCATAAAAAATTAAAGTAAAAAGAAAAATATAAATCCAGTGAAGCGAACATCCAGATCAGGTGGATTCTCTCGCGTCCTAAGAAAAGATAATCCAGCTTCACTTTTCACCATTTTATTTCTTCATCTTTTTTTTTTTTTCATTGAGTAAAACGTAGAGGTTTTGAAGTTCTAGGAAAAGCGTTTTATGAGGAAATTTGTTTATAAAGGAAGGTGCAACTCCAGAGAATAGAGGGGAAGCTTCGAAGGAGTCTGATAGAAGAGAAGATGAATTCTAAAGAGCAAGAGGAAAAAGAAGGGAAAAGAAAACCCTCGGGACGAGATGCAGGAATATAGCAATGAATAAGGGAACTAGAGATTTCTCTTTCTCTCTTATACACACATCCACACACGTATACACACACTTTGAATGCAAGAAGTGCACCAGGTAAGCTCGTTAGCGAGCAGGTAGAGGCTGTGTCAGGGTAGATGCATGCTGACTGTAGTTTCTCTCTTATATATACGTTTGTTTATGTACCGGGTGTCTTGGTGGTCCACCGCTAACATTTATACATACACCAGCCCTATTTTAACATTTTCTCTATACCGTCATTTACAACCTTTTCTATTCCAACAAAGTATATAATGCTAAAGCTTTTTTCCTCGATTTTACACTGTTTTCCCTTACCTGTATCTATCTATTCATCACTATTGAAATATTTCTCGTGTTTAACTCGATACTTTTTATGACACAAACACAACCGAGTTATTTTAAAAAAACTTTTAAGCTTTTGTTATGTCAATTTCTGACAACTTTTTCATTCAGTTAATTTTTAATCCTTTTAATATAATTGATTTTAATTATTAATTAGAATAAATTTAATTAAACATTCAAATCATCATATTCTAATAACTTTTATTGGAAATTTTTCTTCATGTACCAATTTCAATCTCCAATGCATTCATCATGTGCATCAAAGACATTGTGATAAAATCATAATACCCGAGTGTTTCACAGTTTTCATACCAGCCCAATAATTAAAAAAAAATAAAATAGAGTTTGTTGTCATTGGACAGAAACCTGTAGATAGAAGAAAGCTTTTAAACCGGCAGGTTTTTCCCAAGCCCAAATGACCGTTGCAACCTTGAATAAATGACTGAGAGGAATTTTTTAAACAAAAATAAACATTAAGATGAGAGAGATTTTTGGAGGGTTAAGGTGAGTAGTGAAAGATAAAGAGAAAATATCGGGGCAATGTTGATCACCCGGTAGGCAGTTCGAAGCGTAAGAAATGGGTGGGTTAGAGTGCGAGGACATTGGAGAAATGGAGTGAGGAAGAGAGGAGATGAAAAGAGAGGAGAAATGGTACGAGGGGCGCGACCAAGTGAGACACAACAGGCGTCAAGAGGCCTACAGTAGGGGGTCGAAGAGTAAGCGGGGCTAAAGAAGGAGACGAAGAAGAGGAACAACGTAAAGAATAAGAGAACTTGCTCTCGGGTGCCATGTGCATTGGTGAGTAGTTACTGTGAGGCACTACGAGGGTTCGAAAGAAAGGTATTCGGGCAAGTTCAGGGTGATGCAGCGAGTCTCGTTCGCCTCGTTTCGTTTCTTCACTTCTTTCCCCTCATCACCTTCTCTCCATCGTCGTTGTCTTCTTCTTCTTCTGAAGCATTCACGATCGGCGTTGCCGCTGTAGCTTTCGTCTCGTTTCGTTTCTCTACACATTGCTCGCGGCGATCTAAGCGGCCGCCTACACGCGAACTCGTCAATTACTTCGCACAACGAGATATCATTGGCCCTCGTTGGTCTTTTTTACGTCATGTAGATGATGCTGTGGAAAAGGGAAGATCCACCAACATGGGACCCCGAATTATGTAGTCTCTGGTGTATACTACTCGGGAGAATTTTTTTTTTTTTTTTTTTTCAAACCCCCCTAAGCAACAAGAATATTTCAACTTTCCTTCATGTCTTCGCTTTGCATTTCCTGCTATTATCGTCGCCCATTGCCATTAGTTTAAATTAGTACAGGCGCCGCACGCGATCTTGAATTCCGAATTATATATTTTTTTACATTTGACTTGAATAACAAAAATAAATACGTCTTTTTCTATAATTTTTGGCCAATTTTCGAATTTGTTTTTATGAATACAAATACCAACAACATGTTGAAATCAATGGGAATTATGTGGCAACTTGGAGAAAAAAAATTCACTCCTTTTTATTTTATTTCTTCAACGAAAGATTAGGATAAAAAAAATTTTTCAACGTTTTTAGAATAGTAAAAATGACGAATAATACAATTATTTAAATTATTACTTTGTAAAGAAAAAAAATAAGGAAATCTATTAAAACTATCTAACCTAAAAATCAAAATGAAGTGTGATATTTTTTGTGTTCCAATTTAGTGCATGAAGAATAAATATAACCGTGAATTTGATTTTATGTTTGTTTTTTTTTTTTTTTTCAAGTAGAAATACGGGGAATATAAATGAACGTTTATCATGGAAGTTTCAAATGTCTCATTTCGGCGAACAACTTTAGACCACCGTTACTACTCGGCCATTCCAATCACCGGATTATTAACCACTTGAGTGGTCGTTGCTTGTTCCACTCCCTCAGCTTCTGATTTTACATGTGTTGAGTTATACATATGTACTACATAGCTAAACCTTCATCTGTATACTAGAAGCTTCTACTGCCACACAACATGTATGTTTATAACTCTAGCTTTTCTTCGCATCGATAAAAGACTATTCAACCGAACCTCAACTATTTTTATTTGAATCCTTTATAATGAAATACTGCCAGATCATCTTTATATCACATTCTTTAGTAATTAGACAGTCAACGTGTGCTGATAAGACTCTAAAGTGTCGATAAAAATGTGAAAAATTACATCAAGAGAATTTTGGAGTAATTTTAATTTTAAAATTAATTATTTTTTATGTACATAATTGACGATTCACAGGTATCTTTACACGTTTTAAATATTAATGTTTAAATACCACGATAGCTAAATAAAACATTGAAAAATGTCAAGAATTTACAAGCCAATTCATTGAGACTAAAGAATTACTTTTTGGCGCGGTTGAAGTAAAATAAATTCGCGTGTCGTGGGAATCCATAAATCTTGGACAGTAGTCTTTTGGCAACAAAGTGACAACGCAGCCAACGAATGCCAGTGCAATTTGTCAGTGACGTGAGAGAGACGGTGAAAGATACTAAAGAAGATAGAAAATGACATCACATAAAGATTGCACACATAGGATCGCGTATAATTTCATTGTATGCATTACTAACGACTCTGCAATGATAATTTACTTCTTAGACGTACCGCGAAATAGGATTATGTCTATTATAAATCCTTCCACGAATTTATTTTTCTTTTGTTTCTTTAATCGTAATAAAACACAATTAGTTTGAGTATGCTAAATATACTAGGACTTTTCATTTACAGATTTTTTAAAGCTTTTATAGAGAATAAACTCATCAGTTTTGATTTTAATAACATCATTGACATTTCACTACTGTACATTTCTCTAAATTACTCCAAAAGTATCATATATTTTGTCTAGAGAACAAGTGTCAAAGAATCAAAACAATAATAAAACTTACCGAAAACAGAAGAGAGATCAGACCTCGTCGAGGTCTTACCCGAAGAAGAATAGGCTCCAGTGCTGAGAGATCCCTTTTCCTGTAACACAACACACACATGATGCTCCTAATAACACATTAAATCCAAAAGATGATAAACTTAGTTGATTGGATAAAATAAATTGATGATCGATGGAGTTAATAAACATTTTATCAGTGAATTATTTCGCACCTCAGACTCAGTGAGGTCGATGAGTGAGCTTTTTTCCTCGGTGAGGTTTTCAGAGGACCTCTCCTCATCTTTGCCCTCATCCTTGAAAACCTTGACCTCGTCCTCGCTGCCGAGATCATCGCCTTCGCCGCTGCTGCTCACGTGCCGCATTATTATTTCGCGCGCCGATCGTCCGACGGGACTGATCGGGCGTCAACGCGCGTCTGTTGGCAGGTTGCTTAAACGTTCTTGGTTCTTTTTCGATGCACGTTCGTTGTCGATCTCACAATTGTATTTATTGACCGATCAAAACATCCGTTTATACCATAAAAACACTCTTACTCTGCTTGACAATAGCCGTAGAAAAATCATAGAGTAGTCAATAATAAAACTTGGAGTAGTTATAAAAGACAATAGTGACGAAAAATGATTGATAAATAATAAAGAAATATAGAAAGTATGAGAAAAAAGAGTCGATAGAAAATAAGCCTTAATTCCACGAATTACTTAATCTTCAACTGATCGTGAAAGACACTCCGATAAATATAAAAAAAAAAATGATCGCATCACCACAGTCATTTAAACACTATCATGGGTGTATTTGACACCAACGCACAACGATATCACTTTTTTTTTCTCTCTACTGTGCGTACAGAGAGCAAACTAAAATATCCAAAGCACAATACTGTAGAAACGTGTGCGTGTCAACACAATATTATACACGCATATGAGCCGTAAACACTTGAGTATTGTTGTTCTTTCTACACATACATATGTATGTATATAACCTTAAAAGGTATATATTTTTACCCGGCGTGAGTTTCCACGAATCTCACAGACTCAGTGAAAGCCGGGTGAACACGCGCGCACTTTGTATACGCGCAATGGTGGCCACGACACGAGCACGGATTGACACAACACTCGAAGGTCAAATAATGAGACACTAGAGTGACGCTGGTGCACGCGGCAAAGCGCCATCGTGCTCTTCTTTTATAATTATTCTATATTCGCTAACAATATCTTTTAAATAGTTTAACTATCTTTTATTTTATTTTCAATTCTTTCGAGAAATTATTTTATTCTCTGTTCTCTAATTTGTAGTTTGAAAGAAAAAAAATAATACAACCGAGCTGCGTTTACCGAGTCGCCGACACGTTCGACTCGAACCGCTCTACCTGGATGCTCGGTGCTGACTGTCGGCTGGATTGCTCGGGCGGGCGGCTCTCCCACGCGTGGACCAATCACGATGCCGGATTCGTCCGGACGGCTTCCCTTCGAAGGCTTCCCTCCCACAGCCCCCCGCAAGCAACGAGGACCAGTGATGGCAGCATTGGAGAGTCCAGGCGGTATACGAATACTCACGAAGACTTCCGACATTGGTCGAATGCCAGACGCGGTATATATAAATATAATACAAGCCTGTATAGAGTAACACACTACAGTTGCGCTCTGACGTTAGACTCGCGCGACCAAGCTCTACGTACAATCAACGACCACCCTGTGATGCACGTGAATGCCACAGAGACGTAAAGGACGATGACACGCGACCGACTACTCGTTTATATTATGAGTGGGAGAGACGATGTTTCTTAACGCTGGATCGCTTCTACAAGATGCGACACACGTCAATGATCTTGTTGATTTTAATCATTAATGCCATTTCATTAATTTAATATTAAGTATTACCAGATGTTCAATTCAAATCAACTACCAATGTGTAACTATCAAAATAATTCATTTTATTTTTTCAAGAAAATTTCATGGATTGAGAATGATTTAAATTTGTATAGGTTATTGAGACATTTTTAAAAATAAATATCCTCTAGGACTTGAAAGTGAAATCAATGATCGACCTAACTACGAATAGTGTAGAGAGAGCCCATCTGTCCACTGAAATGGAGTAATTTGATTATAGGTGATATTAACGCCGTCCACTCACTAGCTCCCAATTTTCGTATTTGATTAACATCACTCCGGACCTCTATGAGGGTTCATTTACAATGCAAAAATCCTAGCATTAATCTTATCGAAGATATTACGAATTTATGGAATTTCTTCAGGTATTTGTTGATACATTTTTAATTAATTGGAATATATCAATCATTCTGACACATCAAAATGTCCAGAGCTAATATGATGCTTATGAATATCATCAAGCATTTTTTTTTTTTTTTTCAATAAAATTATTTACTTTAACATATTTATACTTTGCTGAATATTTTATGTGAAATTTCAATTATTTTTTGATTTTATTGATCTTACTATCATTTTATTAAAGATAAAGGTGGAAGAATTACTTACTTGAATTTAATCAAATACTTTATTGATGAAGGCAATAAAGAAATGTATTTAATGACAACAATTATTTTTTCCAGTAATTACATAAATACTCGTGGAGAATTACAGTATTAGTCATCATAAAGCAGAGTAATTGTTTAGATAGTAGCCTGGAGTACTCATAAAGTAGATTGATAAAGGAGGATGATGGAGTTCACCCTGCAGGTACTACGAATTGCGATTTAGATCTAAATTTAAGAGGTACAAGTGTTTTGAATGAGCACGCAATTCAGTTGTTAATTACTTTGACAGTATGTTACTTTTGTTGAAAATATTATTAATCATAACTAATAAATAAATCAAATACCTTTATGAACTAATTGAATCATATATTTAATTTCCTAATGAATGTGGTTCACTCAATTAAATCGTAGTTTTTAGGTTAATAAAAAATTTTTTGATCGAATTAGTAATCAACATATTCAAATTGTAAATTTCATTTTAACTGCACTCTAACGGATCGTTGAAGCAATAGAATTTTGTCGGTAAAGTAAAAAAAATTATTATTATCTAAAAATAATATTCAGTTTTTTTTTATATAACAATGAAATGAAACAATTATGACTAGCTTTTAATTTTTTATAATAATTAATAATCAATAATATTAATGACTTAAAAAAATCATTAAATGTGTTTAAAATGTCATGTTTACAGTCGGTAACAATCAACTCACAGTTATCTACCATAGGTAATATCATTTTTTTTAAAGAATTAAATTTTTTTAAATAACTTATAATTTTATATAACTTAATTTTTTTACAGGAAAAAATTTTTATAAAATTTTTTCATCATCAATAGTATATGTTGATATCTTAGATTAATGCTTTTATTGACATTAAATAATTCTTTCGTCTGATTTTGAATTTTTGTAACAAAGTTTTAAAGATCAAGTATAAAAGTTCTTGTATGTTATCAAAGCAATGACTATTAATATTGATGCCATATAATATTTAATTGTCATTAAATAGGAAAAGTTTCATGATATTCGAATTACTGTCATTTAGACTTGTTCCAGTTAGTAATCATGTCTTTCTCATTTTTTCATCATCATTATGACGATTCTCGACAAGAACTCTCGAGTATTTGTGAAAACTGGTCGTTGTCGTAGAACAAAACCAGGAATCTTAACACGAATACTACGATTGAGCAGATGAATGCAAAAAGTCTGAAAGGAAATAAAGAGCGTCCGGATGTACGTCATTAACACGAGAAAAGAACTGACTAAAGAGAATGAATGTCAAAAAAGACGATGTAATTCTGCATAATTTTAAATAGATCCCCTCATGCCAAAAAAATTGTATCAGTTTTAATAGAGTAAAGAACATTTTTATACTAACCTCAAGTGAGTGCTGATGTCAGTTGTCATTAATTTTGAATTAATTATGTTCAAGACTACAACATTTGAGTTTCCACAAAAAAAATCAAACTTTGATTTTCATCAGAAATTAATAATAGTAATAAATAATAATAATACTAATAATAATAACTTTGATTTATTCATTATTGTTACTATTGTTTTGAATTATTATTATTATTAATTGTTAGTGGTTGTATTAATTATTGTATAATTGTTTGTTACAGAAATGTCACTTAAAACTACAAAGGGTTAATCTTCTTTTTTTAATTTTCCCGTGTTCCTGAAAGTAACAAAAGACAAATTAATCAATATACAGAAAGATAGTGTGTCTACTCAATAAAAAATATTAATTTTATTCCAAAGGGCCCTGAGTCTATTTTCCAACACAGTTTAGAGTGATTGAAATACCTTAAAAGCAATAAATTTAATATTTTTTTTATATTATTGATTTTAGTTTTGCTGTTAAAGCAAACCTGGGCTTTCTTCCGGCTTACCTCAGTAAGACCACCGTTATGAATCAAACGTGGTTCAGAATTGATGTCTAGTCTGCATATTCATCTATACATATTCTTTTAACCTATTGCTTTACGAGCACCATAAATTTTTTAATTCTTATTTTCTTCTCTCTTTCAAAAGAAATAACAAACTTTGACTCAACATATTTTCAAGTGTCTGCATAATTACGCGGATTAATGTGTACATATGTATTGTGATAAGCCGAATAGTATTTAAAGATTATAAAAAATGTTTAAATCGTCAGATAGAAAGAATTACATCATCTACACAATATACTATAGTCAGTCCAACACGTTCACACGCTCAATCAACTGTAGATAATACTGCGTTACCTTAGCGCAGATGGCCAGTTCGCGTTTGACCACGCTACCAGGAACTTCTAATATAAGTTCTTTCATAAAATTTGTTTTTAATCGTACATAAAATACCTTAGCTCGTTTGATCAACATGCCTGACTGTCCCAAGTGTAATAAACCTGTTTATTTTGGTAAGATAGATATTTTTTCCCTTTTTTATCATTTCATTTACTTACTAACTCAATTACTAATTACCATCAACAAGACTTTGCATACTTTTAACAGAAAAATTTTCATTACTCATTCTAATAAAAGATACATTGATTAGTTGACATTTATCAATTACTATATTTAGCAATAAATCTAAAAAAAAAATTGGAAAAAAAATAAAATTGATTTATGAAGTTTGAATGAAGTTGAAAAGGAATCAGTTGCATTTTTAAGTTAACTTGATTGACAATCTCATGAATAATTAATGATCTATACTTTTTTGCATTAATAATATTTAAATATGACTTTTATAACTATTTTTAATGGCAAAGAATTCGTTCAAGTGCTATCAAATACTTTTTTTTTCATTATTATTAAATAAAAGTATCAATGATCTCATTTGCTTGACCTCGAAAAAAATGATCACCTTGACAAATATTATGTCATTCCAATGGCTTTGTTTTTTTCTCGTGCTTGTCAATATATTCTATTTTTCAATCATCCGTAATCTATTACCCATTTATTGATTATTCAATTATAAAAAGAACTTTTGTCATCAGATAATCCATAAAATTATTAAAAAATAATTAATGATGAAAAAAATAGGCTATGATTTTTATAAATAGTAATACTAGGTTAATTATCATTTAAGTTACGAAGATAGTGTTATCTATATTAGATACATATTAATAATACATTTGAAATTTTTTATACCACTAAAACACTACTAGAAAAATTGTCAATAATTTTATAAGTGAACAAAAAAATATTGCAATTATACAAAAATGGCAACAAGTGGTTTAAGTTAGCAAAAATATATTTTTCTTTACTTTGTGAAATTTAATAGCCTGAGAGTTAATAACCGACAACTCTATGATGTGTACAAAGAGACTATAAATTTTTTTTTCAAATTTTTTCCATAGCCTTTAGCCTTTAGAAAAAAAATTCTATATTGAATATAGTCAAAGCTTTATATTCAGACTGAATTTAACGCTGCTGTTATAGTGTTTGCAATAGTTTTATCAATACAAACATGGAGGCTTCTGTATCTATGGTACTGAATAAAATTCCATTGCAAATAAGACATAGAAAAAAAATATATATACAGGGTGATCTAAAATTATTATCACAAGGAAAACATGGAGAAACTAGAGAGAATTTGGAACAGATTGGCGTTTGCAAATTTTGTAAATTCGCAAAAATGGCGGAGTTATTAAATAATATAAACGACCAATCAGATAACGGACATAACAGGACAGATCGATTGGTTTACACATGTAATTATAAGAAAAAAGAGGTGATTATGAATACGTAAGAAAAAGTTAAAATAAATTAGTAAAAGAACGAAAAAAATCGAAAATTTTTTGACTCATTTAGATTCTCTTTCATCTCTCTTTTATCTACTTACTCATACACTCTTCTCTCTTTTATCTATTTACTTATTAAATTTTCTTGTTGATTGTTGAAGATCTCCTAAAATATTTTTCGTGTTTTCCTTGTGATAATAATTTTAGATCACCCTGTATATAACTAGACGAATATGATAAAAGCTTGAATACAATGAATATGGAGCTACAGTAAGTTTTGTTCTCTCTGGGGTTTTCTTATGACAATTTATAAAAGAACTATATTGCAATAGCATCAGAATCATGAATTCGGTGGGTGGGTATCACTGAAGAGAAGAAAAAAACATAAAAGATGTTGTGAAAATGCGGGGATGCACATCAGCTGCATAACGACAAAGTATCCGGCCACGAGGACAACAACAAAGAGGGCGACGTTCCGGACCCTTACGGTAGGTAATAATGAGAAGAACAGAGATGAAACAGGTTTGGCTGAAGAATAGCAGAGTAGAAGAGTCGAAGGTTCGAAAGACGAATGAGAAAGATTATACGAGAGAAACCCAAAGAAAAATAAACAAAAAATGAGAAAAAAAATCGTAATAAAGATAAAAAAAAAAAACAGAAAATATAAAATGGAAGCTAGAATGAAATATTTCAACGGAGAGAACGTAGATATGGGAAAGTAGTTGGTACAAACGAAAAGAAAGAAAAATGAACAAGAGAAAGGATTTCTGTAGTCTCTGTATATGCATCGCGTAGCCACCGATTGTTTAACGCCGAGCGCAACGATGCGTACAAGGTACAGTCTGCCAGTTCTCTGATGCGCGGAAATGCCGACGATCCTGTATGCATTCTCTTTTCTTCACGCTTGTTACTACTGCTGCTGTTTTATAATTAGGAGTTAATTAACTAATGGCCCTTAGTGCCGTCCCTCTAAGTTCCTTCTTTAAAACCCTCAGCTCTTTTATCATTTTGGTTGATCATTTTATACGTTGCTAAACCTATCATGTATTATTATCCAATCAATTACAGCGATAATTTTACAAAGAAAATGCCTAATTTATTAAGCTTGTAGTAATCTCAAGTCACCTCAAATTGTTCTTGACAAATTATAAGCTATTCGTTTTTATCACTTAAAAATTGTTTGGACATATACAAAAAAGTGGTCCGCTGATTATAAGTACACCTACCATGACACTTTAGAGTTCTATGAGTGTATATTTATTTCCTTCTTTTTTTGGCTATTATAAACTGATTATATCAATAATATTTGTATTTACACTTTAAAATATAAATTAGGCTTTTAATTAAGATCTGAATTGAGGCAAAACGTCGATTTTTGATCACGTAATCTGCCAATAACTTTTGCTAGACATTTAAAGTGTTTACAATGTTAAACATCATAAGCAAACTATAGTAATTTTACTTTGGTGTTTTATTATTAAACACTTCAAACATTTTATTACTAAACACTTGAATTATCCTGGATTTGCAGTGTAATCGATGGTAATTATTTTCAATTGAATATTTCTCAATAAACTAAAAGCTACTAATAATTATGATTATTGAAAGGAGAAATCATTTTAATTATTGAGTTGTCACTAGAGATGAAGTACCTATAAAAGGATATACTACTTTAATACCACTAGGAGTAAAAATGAACAAAAAAATTTGCTACACCCACGAACAATGAGTGTTGAAATAATATTCACGACGTAAACAAGGAAGCCAGGACATATAGCATCCAATTCATAAATGCAAAGACTCTTGGGTTTTGTTTCTTTATTCATCCTCACACGATGAATAATTGCTCTCGGAGTACGTCTCTAAGGACCATCTATTGACATTTATAATTAAGAAATTGCTAATGGACCTGTGCATTCATAGTATTTAGTATTGTTGACAAGACCAAGTTGCTTCACATATAGTATCTATATGATTATCTAAAGAATTTTTGCAATATTTATCTACTTTACTCTCGTGTTCATCTCTTATGTATTTATACAAATTTCTCAACACAATGACTTCATTTCTAGAATTTTCACAATCAACATTACTCAGCATTAATTGATCTGTTTGATAATGCCTTATTATCATAATTATGATTAATTATTTTGATTAAAATAATTTGTATAAAACAACGCTCACCAAAATTCAATAATTACTTTACGTACATTTAAATAAATCGTTTTAGTTAAATGATTTTATTAATTGTTTGCCAATAACATTGCACTTAATTTTATCAATGAAATGTTTTAATTGTAGCTGAGCGAAAAACATCCCTCGGCAAAGATTGGCACAGTTCATGTTTACGTTGTGAAAAATGCAACAAGACTCTGACACCTGGTAGTCATTCTGAACATGAAGGCAAACCTTACTGTAATCATCCTTGTTATTCAGCACTATTTGGACCTGGAGGTAAAGTTTTAATTAATTCTTCCCATCATTTACATCCCGAGTAGCAATAAAATATGGTCCTGGTATTATTTATTTGTCTGGGCCTGAATTTATTTTCTTAGGAGTGTCATTATTACCTCATTACAACCCTCTAACTACCCTATTAGTCCTAGACTGGTATTCATTACATAAATAAATGGTAGAAGGCCCAGATCCTATTTCCTTTTCCAGGTCAGAATTTATTCCCCCATAGGTATCATTCCAGGTAAGGTGTCCCTTTAAACATTTAAAATAGGGCCAGATTTAAAATGCTACTGGGGATTAACTTATGTATTATTATTATTATTATTTATTACTCATATTAACTTTGTAATGTTATGTTTTTTTCAGGATTCGGACGAGGAGGTGCTGAAAGTTATGTTTATAAGAAATAATTTATTTTTACGGACATTTAAAAATTGCTCACTCTAATTTACGCACTTCAAAATTATCATTATTAAAAACAGAATCTATACTATTCATGCACGCTTATTGATAATAAGTTGTATTGAGAAATGAATAATTTTTTCTAAGCTTAATTATGAAATTAAATAAATAAATATATTTTTTTGATTTGTCAAAGGCTATTGATTATTTAAATTCACTGCATTGTCGTAAAAGGGTATTTTTCAGCATGCGAAGTCTTTTTTATCGACAGTGTATAATTCTTGAAATATTTACCATTTGAGTTACTCACCGATAGAGAATATAGATGCCTACGTTTGTACATACAAAGAATACTGTCTTACCTAGAAGCCCAGAAGTGGCTTTTTCGTGGCGCTAGGAACTTTTAGTTGATACTCTGGCCACAAGGTGCCTGTAGTGTACACCCGGGTCCATTAATGCCTGGGGTGTTACCTTTTGAGCTCAGCTTATACCCTCCGAGTAATTACCGACTGCGGGAGGAATTTTTAGGAATTTTTTTGTGTAGAGAGTTTCCAGTCTATAATTTTTCAAGTCTATGCTATATCGAAAAACACCATAAAAATATTCATTATGACTTAAATGAGATGTTTAAAGACGTTAAATAATTTTTTTTATAATCAAAAAAGTAGTAAGAATTTTTACAATCAAGATTGATCAACAAAAAGTATTTCTAAAATAAATAATTAACTATTCATATCCCATGCTTAGAATCCACTATGGCCGATAGAACACTACACAGACGAAAATTAATCATTCATTTTGGAAGGACTTTTTGTTGATAAATCTTAATCGCAAAAATCCTTGCTACTTCCTTGATTATAACAAAAATTATTTAACGTCCTCAAACATCATATTTAGGTCATAATAAATATTTTTGTGGTTTTTTTCAATAGAGCACAGACTTAAAAAATTATAGAATGGAAACTCTCTACACAAAAAATTTCCCTCCGCAGTCGGTTATTACTCGGAGGGTATAAGCTGAGCTCAAAAGGTAAAACCCCAGGCATTAATGGACCCGGGTGTACTAGGATTGAGTTCCTTTCAATTTAAAATTCTCAGTGAACAAGCTCTTTAATTTCCAAAAATTATATTAATTAGATAAAAACTTGACATGTTCATAAACTACAAATATTTAATTGAGTGGAATATACTATTTCAATGAAAGAAGGTTTAAAATATTAATAAATCAATTCTTATAAATCTCATATTTATTTAAAAAGGATTTACAATGTTGTGTTTATTTTTCGTAATCATCAACAGCGAGACTCGGCAAGAGCGGCGCATGGAATATGAATATCACACGGAAAAAAATAAATTAAATATAATAAAAAAGACCATTTTATTTGTATTTTATGGATAAGAAATGCATAATGTGATATTTTAAACCAAAAAATTAAAGAATAATTATTCCATGTGAAATATTAATAAATTTCAATAATGTATATTGGATTCTTTCAGCCTAAAATCTCATATTCTATTATTTTATTTTACATTGTTCTTCAGTAAATATATCTTTCTTTGATGAATTCAAAATAAAAGTACTGTAGCTCAATTGTATTTTTTTTTGTAAAGAGTTCTTTGGCAAAACTTATTACACATAGATTATTGTTACAATTAATAAATTAATTAATTAATATAGGCTTTAAATATTGTAATGACAATAATACGAATTGTGATGATTATTAATAAAATAACAATATAAAAAAATGCAAAGTAATCAAATACAATTGTACACATAATTGTATTGAACTTTGGATAAAATTACCTAATCGGTGCGTGAGAGAAATGTGTATATTAAAAATTAATTATTAATTAATTATCGTCCATCACACAATATCTGAGACTCTGTCACTAGTAACAGTCCTTCACCAAAACAATTTTTATTATCAATTAAATAAAAAACAAACATTTCAACTAAGTAAAAATTAATTCATTTTCAGCCTCAACTATATAAAAATTATACTTTCATACTATCATTCTTATTTTTTTTTTACAATACTCCTTTTCTTCTTTCGCTCTTACCTATTTCTACGCCGCGGCATTCAGCACATCATCGAAACACTACAATAATATATATTAAATTTTACAGATCATTTAGAATTAATTAGTGTCTACAAATTTTCTTATCTTACAATAAAAGATATAAAATAATTGCATCCGAAGATACATACTAAAAAATAAAACAAAAACTTAAATGATGAAAATTTGTATCAAATCATCATCAATTGGTCGATCAATTCTATTCTTGATTAATTTGGAAATATATATTTATTTATTTTAAAAGTATTTTGGTGAAATTTTCTAAATTCAATTTAATGAACAAAACATATTAAAATATATGTGCAGTGCAGTATAAAGAGAGATATCGACTAGTGATAAATGTACGCAGGCATTCAAACATGTCTCCAAAAATGTCTATCTATTTGACTGACGTGTAGAAAAAGGAGTGAAGAAAAATTATACTTTTCCATACTCATTGCCTATTAGATACAAAGTCATCAAATACGAAATTAATGAATCTAGTGTAAATAAAAAAAATTTTACAAATAATTGTTTTCATTTAAAATAATTAAATTGAACAAAAAACAATAAATAAGAATTTGTTCTGATTAAAAATTTCCAAGATTCTTTTTTTTCTTTTGATTGACTTAGAATTCTGGAATTGATTTACTTTGTAATTACAATAATTTTTCTATCATTTGACACAACTAAGATCTCACACGTCTTACATGATTTTAATCTTATACATGAATTTAATTCAAAATTATTTGCATTCAACTATTATTCCATTTCATAATTACCACACTATACTCTCTCATAATTATTTATAATTTTTATCTATACATATACGATTGTTCAATTACACTTATTTACAATTTATTTATGAGCTATAAACTATTAAGTCAATTAAAAGTCGCTATCAACGACTGTCTCATGCCGAACGCGAAAACTCATATCATTTTTTATTTTGCGTGGTCTTTGGTTTTTCTACAAAAAATATATATATTTATATTTTAATATTCTTAAATTGTATATTTAACTTGATACTCGATTCATAAGTCGTTTTAAATCTCAATAAAGTCCAGCAAGTTGCCTTGATCAAACTTTACCACGATTATCTTTTATAAAATTGTCAAATAAAAGACGAGAATGTCAAATATACCATTAAAGGAAATTTATCTTTTTACAATATTTTTTTTACAGTCAACTCATTCCACAAGTTTACACCCACGCGATCGGTCTCAGGAGTACGCAAGTATTATGAGGAATTACATGTCTTGTATGGAAAATGTTATAAACGTTCTCCTGAGGCGTGTCTATGCGTTCAGTAAATGAAGACTCGTCCGAAGGCTGATTGCGATAGCGTCATGTGGAAAATTATGCTAATCGAGGGATTATAAATTAAACTACCTACAGCTGAGTGCTAGAGAATTGCGGTAACGATCGTCCGCATGTGACGAGACACGATATAATGTCTAGATGTTAGCGATAAAGTCGTTTTCGTCATCGTGCCCCTCAACAAGAGATCAGTACTTAATTTCAATTGGTTTCTTCTCATGATATGGCGTTCGTTTTTCATCATTTTTTGTAAGTCTTCAAGTAGATAAGATTGTTGATGAACGAACATTGCAGTTGGCTGCAAATTAAGCCAAATATAGGTCCGTTGCGGTTGAAGTGTGATCAGGCTTCGTGCATGCGCTTCCAGTTGGTGATGCAGCACTTGCTCCACTGCTGGCTCTTGTTGCTGCCAAAGGAGAACGACTTGCTACATCTGCGCTGCTATCCGGACCTCCGTTGCATCCACCCTGCTGCGAGTTGTGGGAAGACGCCAGCGTATCCCCATTACAATAGTAATATGTTGAATCTGGTAAAAAAATTATTTTTTATTAATAAAAAATATTCTATTCTTTTTTTTAGATTTATTTATCTTATTATTACTAGTGCCTGTGCTAATTTTACATGGAATAAATATTCTCGCAGAAATAATTATGAATCATACGGAAATTATTAATGAATAAATATTTTTTCTACTCAAGTATAAAATGATTTTGATTGCATTGAGAAAAAAATTCTCTGTGACCAAGTAATCTTTTTTTTTAACTTATAACATCAGAATTTTAAATAGTAACAATGAAAGATTTTTTCAGAATTGACATGATAACATTTTGATAGATTCACTTTTGATGATTTATTAACCCATCACAGTATAAGGTTTATTATAGTACTTATTATGATTTTTATGTAATATACATTTTTATTGTCCTCAATTATTTTGAATAAAATTAACTGAGTATTGTGTTATTCTAATGTTTTATTTAATAGATATTTTTTTTTTAATCAAAATGTTAAATTGAATAAAATATTTTATCGTGAATATTTCAAACTCTTTTTATTAATTAAATAAACATTTTTTTTGTATAGCAAAATATTTTTCTCAGTGCAGTAATTATGAATCATACTAAATTTATCAGTGAATAAATATTCTTCCTAGTACAAAATGATTTTATCTGCTTTACTGAATCACAACCATTTCTGTGTAATCAATTTAATCCATTTGTTTTTATCCCTGATCTAGTCGGCTATCATACTCACTGTTTACTTACTGAGCAACCCGCTTGTCGCTGCTCCGTAACCATATCCGCTATAAGGTGCACTCGAGTATTGAGAATAAGCCGCACTGTATGCATAATCTCCACCACCTAGATCAATAAAACATCACACAATTAAATATCCACTTTCAATACATCATACATTTAAAAAATTCATCAATATTATAATAATCTTAGTTATTTTTTAATAAACTTGAGATCAGTTATTAAATTAAATCATCAATGAAGAATCATTCTTAACTGTTACTCATGAAATTATGAATAAAAGAAAGAAAAAAAAATAATGATTGTATTGCATCGTAAATTTTCAAGCTCTAATTATCATCATCAGTAGCAATACTAGTGGAAACAGTATCATCATCATCATCATCATCATTATCATCATCATTACCATTACAACATTTAATCACTAACACATGATTCTCTAATGCATCCATAACTTTGAGCTTACTTACACTATTTTCATTCACAATAGTACATTGTATTCAAAATAAAATTAAATGATAAATAAAAAAATAAAAAAAACAAAACGCACCTGTGCCATAATGTCCAAAACTAGGCAGCATAGTAGAATAAGGTGGAATAGTGGATGCTACTTGGGCTTGAGAGACAGGAGACTGTAAAACTGTCAATCCTTGATCGCCTCCAGTCGTATTGGGACCAGTGGGGGTGGCATTTCCCTCATTGTGAAGCGACACTGGAGGACTATGCTCACCCCCGCCTGTCCCTACATTCACATACGATACGGCAACGGCACTGCTCTCTGTTTTACATGCACAATACAACATTCACATCAAGCACTATTTAGCACACTTATAAATAAAAATTAATCAAAAATAATCAAAATAATAATAACATTTAAGCTGATACTTGTTTGCATTTAATTGTGATTAAAGAAGAAATTAAATGAATTCATTAATGTTTATAAAATGTTTTAATGCATGGATTAATTAAAAACCAAGCTTTTTTTTTTGTTTATATTAATTTGAGGTGGCGAAACTCACCGGTGGTGTGATAAGGAGACATGTTAGCCCCGTCCAATGTTTGGCTCAGTTTTAGTTCTTGCATCGTCAATGGCGCCAATGGTGTCAAAGTACCACCTGCCATATTAACAAGCCCCGATGGTTTTTGTTTTAATTTATTATTTCGTTATTTTGTTTTATTAATAGGATTTTTAATGAATAAAAGTTGAAAAAAAAGCTGTGAAAATGATGTAAAGAATTGAGAGCATAAAGGGTAAAGTAAATAGAAATTGTTACAAAGAAAAAAATCATTACTTTTGAGATTAAAGTTAAAAAAGTTTGTCGATTTCTTGGCGACACAGTTTGAATTTCATGAGATGTTCTGCCACTTACACGGCTCGATTCTTTCGTACGTTTACTCAACGGTAACCTGGCGCGACGGGTATTGAGTAAATGGACATTGCCAAAAAAAATATACCAATGACTGTTGTATATTGAAATAAATACTATTCATTAATAATGATGAGCTTTACTCACCTTAAACCACCTTCAATTTTTTTCGTCCAACTGTGCATTTTTTATTGGTTCTCTTTATGTAAAAAATATTTATAAGTGTTTAAAAAAATGATATATGCATCAGAAAACAAAAATTGGTTATATAAATCAATCAGACACCTCAGAATTCACTAAGAAATAATTTATTCTTCAATTCTTATTGCATTTATACAATCAATCTTTGTTTTTTTGATATGTATACTATTTTTTTCAACATTTATAAATATTTTTTAAATAAAGAGGACCAATAAAAAATGCACAGTTGGACGAAAAAAATTTGAGGTGGTTTGAGGTGAGTAAAGCCCAGGCTTAATTACACGTTGAAAAAAATAAATGAGATTATTTATCAAGCAAATGATTCTTTATGAATTTTCGAGAAAGTAATAAAAAGTCTACTATGAGTATAATAATTCAAAGTGAAAATCGTTATATAAATAATGCCTTAACAGTGGCCAATTAAATTTAATTAATGATAGCCTTTTTCTTTGATTAATCTCGTAATGATTTTTTTCATTAACTGAAAATAATGAGAAAAATAGATCAATGGTGGAATAAAATGAATAAAAAGTTGAAGTAGAAAATAAAAAACATAAATATGTAAATAAAAAATGATGGTGAAAAAATAGAAAGTATATCTTGAAGAAGATAAAATAAAAGAAAGTGGGGGAAAAAAGAACCACAACCACCTAGACAACTTACGCCACCTCTTTGGCTCATGCATTATTAAACCAGTGTATTTAACTGATATGGGTATGCAAAGCAAGAACTAAGCAATAATAATCCTGGCAAAAGAGTCTGACAAAGTCAAAGTAGTCTAGTCTAGATTTTAGAATCTAAAGAGAAGAGATTGAGAAGTGGAGAGAAAAAAAAAGGTAAATTAAGAAAAGATGAAAACGCGGGAAAATAAAAAGTGAAGGAAAAAATGGGAAAATTGCTCACCTATGGTTCCCCCTATGGGCGGAGTGTAAAGGTGCGGAGTCTGCGCTTGCGTCATAGTACTGATGGTACCTAGAGAGTCATATAGCTCCGCTGAGGTGGCAATAGCATTTCCGGGGAATCCACCGTGTTCGTAGTAACCAGTGGTATTTCCACCACCTCCTGCACCCCCGCCACTTGGATTATTACCCGTCGTCCCACCGTTGCCGGTACCAGCAGCACCACCGAGCTCGTTCAGAAGCTTGTTGTGCTCGTCCTTGATGTTCCATTTACTCGACCATAGCTGAAACCCAATTTCCATTTAGTTTTGTACATATAACTTAGTTAAAACACTACTAAATATCAATAGAAACTAATAAACTCTTTTATTTTTCAAAAAAAAAATATTTAAAAATACTTACATTAGAATATAGTTGATCACCATTGTAATTGCTACGTTGCCTCTTCAAGTCTTCATCAGCATGATCACTCAGATCACGATTGTCATCTGAAACATTGAGAGTTGATTTCAATTAAATGGCCCAATTAATTTTACGAGACACTTTAATCTACGATCACTTGAAATGGTAAAGGATCACATGGGAGTTGAATATTTGACGAGGAGGGGAATGAAAAGTTGACAAAGTTTTGTATGGAATTGGAAGATATAGAGAAACAATTTCGATTTTATTATCTTTGTACCATTCTAGTAGTTTAGCACAAAAACAGACACGTGGAATGTATGTGAAGGTTTGTAGAGTATCAAAGAGACGAGTGAGAAAGAAGCTTTAGGAGGGTTTGTCTGAATGTACGAGGTATCCCAAATAATTAAATGACCATCGTGGGGGGATGAGAAGGAGACGTGGTGAGATAGGAGAGGGTGCTAGTATATAGGGCTCGTTAAAGCTCCCTGTCAAGTTGTGATTGTCCGGGCCGGTCGACGGACTCTAGCTATTCGCATTTGAGGCCAACTCTATGGGGTTGTTTTACCCGAGCTATAAAATCCCGCGTCGGACTCGTTACGCGCTCAACCCTTACACTCGATTGCTTGGATTTTACGATTAAATCGATCGCATTAATCGTCAGTCCAATTCACCTTCGACAGAATTATTATTGTTTTTATTTTTACAATCACCGATGCCGGGAAACATTTTTGCGGTGAAACGATAACTATCTGGAGTCAATCAACTGTTTTGCTGTTAGCTGAGCATTGAATAAAAATTGACTTACAATCAATGGTAATTATATATATTATAGTTCCTTCATCGCCCTTCCTCTACTTGCAATTACAATTTTTTATTTTTAATTAAAGCAACTGAAGCTTCAGAAGAGGCTTAGATTGGCATAACATTATTGGATAAAGAAATCGAGTGTACGAAAAAATGAATAACTAATTAAATAAATATTTATTTGTGTAGCAAAAATTTTTTTCTTGGTATGTAATGACTTCAAATCAATGATTATTAAATTTTATGATTGATGCTTGACATGAAGATCAATCATGAGATGATTTTTCTCTGATGCATGGAGACACTCAGAGGTAGAAAAAATAATAAGACGAAAAATAAATATGCAAAGTCATGGAACAATCGAGTGTAGGCGAATGATTTTGAACGAGTTTGCATGTCTAGGGGTGAGAATTATAGAGGTGGAAGAAGGTCATCGTATTTCAAAAAAAGAGCAGTAAATCGAATAATTCGATTGATAGCCAAAAAGGTCCACTTCCCTTATTTCTTTTTCTCTTCATCTCCGCCGTTATTCGAAAGCAATTGAGTCAATGTTAAGCAATACAATACACGGGTAATAATGGACTTTGGGGTGAATCTGGATCCCCTTGGATACCTCAAGTGTATATACATAGGGTGTGCGTGCGTTTGGGGGGATGAGATCTGCATGGGGTGTGTATAAGAGCGCAGATGTAACACGACAACAAACAGCCCTCGAATCGCCACAATTTTTATTTTTTTTTTTATTCCCCAATATTTTTGCGACCTTTTAGAGATTTAAAACAACCTTTTTTTCTGTCTGTCGAATTAAAATCAAACTAAAAATTTTTGCTACCACAGGATCTTTGGAAAAAGAGAACAAAAAAAGTTGGCGAAGTGAAATCTTTTTATTCAGTAAAACCAAGATTAGAAAGCGTAAAGATTATTTCTTCATTCGTTGAGTGAGTGAAAGAAATCTGTCGTATTTAATTAATAAAAATTTTTCAATAATTTCAGGAGAGTACCAGAGGAATAATTAATCGATTTAAATATCAAAGAGTAATCTTTTATGACAATATAAATTGCGAAAGAAGAAGGAAGAAAAAAAAAGGAATAATTTCAGCGAAGGGGGATTAGAGAAAATGGAGACAGGAAAAGGTAAGCTAATGCATCGTTACTAGTCTCTACCAAGCTGTGGTCTGTGAAGTTTATAATCTAATGCATGCCTACACCCTCAACCACATAGGAAGGGAGAATTGAGTGCTTTCACCGCGTACCAGACAGCTCGGAAACTGCGCGACCACTTCTCACACGCCGCTCATAATCGAATTATATCAAATTACCAATGTACATTTTGCTTCTCATGCAACTTTGTTCACATATCAGTCGATTGATATCCTAACCTGTAATCCGAGATTAGCGCCAAAAATTTATTCTCCAGACTCTATTTCAGTATTACGATAATTACATCAAAATAATAATCAGTTGGGTATCATAAAAATTTTTATCTCCTTTTTTTTTGTTTTCATAACGAGTTATTACATTATTGACCTCGAGTATTATTTATTAAAAGTCGTATCGCTTCGTAAGGAGTCACGTGTCGAGAATATTTTGGGCTGCGGTTATTCATGCAATGACAGTGGAATGAATGGTGGCACGTGTTGGCTAATGCTTGAATGATAATTCATGCAAAATATAAATTTGTGTCACTAATGTTAGTCTTCAGTATCACGTTGGTTTATTTATTAAGTTGGCTGTCTAATAATTGAAAAAAAATGTTAATTTGTAATAATATTTTGCTACAATAGAATTAAAAACCTGACACATCAATTTGAATATTATTACATATTAGAAATAATATATACCAAAATTTATGAAACAAGTTTATTGGCAACGATACTAGTCCACCTATCGGGTAGGTTTTTTAATGTCATTGAATTCAAGAAACTACAAATTACTTTAATAACTAATAATTGAATTCTGTGCATTAATGATTATTCAGTAATTGATATTTTTATTATCTAAATTATCAATTACAGAATTAACGGATGATTTTGCCCCAATAATACTACCACAAAAAATATTAAGACCTCTGTTTTGACTTAAACACGACATGCTACTTTGCTAGACTTGAAAAAGTTGGACAAATATTCTAGCCAACCTAATATCAATGATAAATGTTAAATAGTTAAAATAGGAAGGATGATTTAAAAGGAATTTTCGTAGTAACTTACCATCATCAAGACGCTTCCGTTTAATGCTATTGCCATTAGGATCTTGATGGTGAGCAGGAATACCAAGAATTCCACTGATACTGTAGGCATTAGGAGCAGTAGAAGCTGCAGGATGGCCGGGTGCAGTAGCCGGTGCATGTGCTATCACCGAGACCGAGCCACCTGAACCTGGTTGACCTTGTTGACCTTGCTGTTGTGCTTGTTGTTGCTGGTGTGCATGCTTCGCCTTTTCAGCCGCTTTATTTCTTACAATCCTGTAAATCAAGAGGTCTAGGTAATTATCCATGTCTATGAGATGATAAATAGTCTGTTTTATCATAACTTTATGAAAGCATCATTAATTAAAATTACTTGGGTCGCTTAACACAAGATAGTCACGATTATTGTTAATCCGCACAGTGTCGAGTTGATGACTCAGCTAGAATCAATGCTGCTAAGACCTTTTTTGCTAAAGTCATTTTAGTTTATTTCCAAGTGGTGTTCAATATTAAAACATTACATTTAACTGATAATTATTTATCCAATGATTCTTGGAGTTGATGAAATTTTTTAGTGAATTAGTTGATTGATGACAGAGTGAAATATTGATTCGTCAGCAGAATATTTATTGAGGGTTTTTTTGGTGATTTTCATGTGGTCAGTCCCTGGTGGAAAAGTAGGGTTCTTGTAATGTTGAGACATTAAAGTCGTGGGTGTGTTTGCGGGCTAGGTAATCGCGAGAACTGGGGGTCGACAGCAACGACGATCAATCAGATGACACCTGTTGCGAGAGAGCTACGCTTTTCTCTCTCCCTCTTTCCACCTTCGCCAATTCGCAGCAATTAACTATGATCCTTATCAAGACACGCCTCTAGGGGACTTATAGAAACTTTAAAAAGGCCTGTAACAACTTTATATTTACTTCAAGAGTCAAGATTTATCATGATTTATTCGAGAAAAATAACTAAAAATTCATAATTAATTGATCTTTGCTATTTTAGCATTTATAAAAATGTTTATAATTTTTATTTGATGTATATATTCACATTTTCACTTTTCAATATCATAAGCTCTGAATTTATTGAAAGGTCGACGACATGTTTATGTTATTTAATATCGCTCTAGAATTAATTATAACGTCGTACAGATATTGATACACAAGGCGATAACTAGTTTCAGGTTGCACCTGTGACATAAGCCTTCAAACTGGAAATAATCATACTTGAGCTAGATAACATTTGCGCAAGCGTATATTCAGAAGTATTATTTATCTATATCATATGATCCAGATGGTGTATATAAGTATTCAAGAGTTGATCAAACACATAAAATACATTAAATATCAGTATAATAACAATTTATTTTAACTATTCACCAAGGTAAAATAAATCCTAGGTAAAGACTTTTAAGTTTTATGAAAAAATAGAGAAATGTTTCTCATGACAGCTCTCGATTATACCCTAATGACTTACTCTCGACTTAACTACATCATGAATGAAAGTCATTTTTAGATAGATTGACAAATTATTCCAGCAGAAAGAATCTATTATTAATAAAATATACATTGAGAAAAAATTGTTTTAATCATTATTATTAATTTTTTACTGTAATAAACAATGTAGAATAATCATTAACAATAATCATTTGCTTTAAATTTAAGTAAATTTAATAAATTTCTAACTAGCAAATAGGACCTAGGGTCATTTAGTACACAATGATCAAATAAATTATATATTAAATAAAAATTTTTTTTCTCAATGCATGACTGATTGAAAGACTTGGAGTATTGCTAAATTTCTTGGTTATCGAAACCTACCAGGAAATATAGGAATATTTTTTCCTTCTTCAATGATAAAACATGAATTCTACCAGAGGAAGGATAATACGTACAAGCGAATGGAATCGTGCGCACGAGCATTAAACTGGGGGCTGCAAGTTGAAACGAAGGTTTGTTTTATAGGTAGAGAAAATTCCCATAGTTTTGAGTAGAACAATAGTGTCGTCAAGTGAGAGACGTGATGTTGAAGATAGAAAAGTGTACAGAAGTGTTTCTAAAGTGGTAGGAGGAAAGATCTAGCAGTAGGGCTTTGCTCTACCACAAACTTTAATGTTGGCATTACTTTTATGCTCAACTTTATGCCAAGGATCCCATCAAATATATGACCCACGTTCTAGCTTCCCGGGGGTCGATCTCTTTCTCTCTCCCCTCAACTAAATTATTGCGAATAAAACTTTATACTCAAATTACCTCTACGCTAACTTTATCGCATTTCGTCTGGGCATTTGCCTATATTTGTTTGCTCACGCGCAAGTAGCTCAATTTTGCTGTATATCCGACGGAAGCACATTAATGGATCATTGATAATATTATTACCAGCAATAAAACTCTAGAAATAATTATCAACTGTTTTAATAGTCCAACAAAGTGCTGATGAAAAAAATTCACCACTAAATGATTGATAAAATTTTTCATCTAATTACGAAAAGTAATAATTCCTAATGGAGATTTATCCACTCATCCATTTGCGGTGGCAAAGGTTAAACGCTTGGTCGGAGGTGTTAATACAGACATTAAAGTTATTACACCTATTGTATATTCAGTCTCAAGAGCCCCAGAAGTGCCTAGTAGAAAGGGATAATGCGAGAGAAAGCATTGGATTGTCGAGGATTCAAGAGGATTTAGGAGTTACAGACAGATGCTTCAGCATGTCCGCGTAACTTGGCGGCGGAACGACTCTAAGGACCAGATTTCTCACTCTCCATCTATCCTCTCTCTTTCCCTCTTTGAACTGGAACAAGCGTAGATATACAATACGGGACTCGCTTCTTGGCTATTGTGCAGCATGCCGCACAATAGCTGGAAAAGGTGTACTGTGATATTCCACCACCTTCATGATGAGGAAGAGAGATGAAAGATGGTAATGTATCCTCTAACGCGGTGTGCTAAGCTTCTTCGAGGACAATGGGTACCACCATTTGAGAGCCAAGATTTACTGTTTCGACTTCAACATAGTCATTATTTGGTATAAAAATATATTTATTTATTTTTCTTTACTCTAGAATCATCATAGATAAATTTGAAGTTTTTTTTTTACTTTTTAGTAGAGAGTTATTGTAACGGGTTCGATTTTGCGAATTCTAAATTTTGACACATCTTTATGTTTCAAAGAATGCTAACCATGGTAGGAAAAAATAACCAACATATTCGTAATTAGCGAATCTATAAAAATTGCTAAAGTTATCTCGTCTACCTTTCTTTAAAAAAATTTGCAAACATCTCTTATGACTGGCCTATGAACTAACTGGGAAGCTAGCTATCTAACCTATTGGATTGCACCTAGACCAGATTTTTTAGATAAAAAAATCTGTTAGATACAGATATGTTACTGTGATGAATTATTGATGGTGATTGAATGAAATTTATGTAGCGAAAAATGATAGAAAAATAAATAAAGAGATGTTGAGTGTAGTTTAAATGAGAATATTATTAAGTTTTAAAGAGAATGTGTATTGTCAAGGGAAGCAGCTGCTTGATATCCACAACTATATTAACTCATAGAAGTGACTGGCGAGTCCATAACGTCAACGTACGATACTCATGGTATGTTTGTTTGCGATGTGTGCACGGTCCAGTACAAAAGATGTGCTCCCAACAATGCGCCGGAGAGTCAACAGTCACGATGCGACTCCTAAGCACAATGTAACACACGATTTATAATCTATATACTATACACGTATGATCACTTTCATATATAAACTGGAGACCCTATTCGAAGTGTTGGGGACTGAGTATATAGATAGAGTGGTGGGTAGAAAAAGGGCCCCTTGACTATTATTATGTTCATAGAGTTTATTCGTATTGTGTCTAGGTTGACCTGGAATTTTTACATGAACAGTACGAGTTTATATACACGATTCGAAATTCCCTGACATTAAATGACAATGTGGAAAAGTCATAACGAAGGATTTATATGATGGAGAATTGAGAGGAGAGTGAGGGAAATGAGGTCCTGACCATGCGTATCTAACGATTTTTCATGATATGTCCACGACAAACGCATTCGCAAACGTCATTATTTTATTCGCGTGTATGCGGTGAAGCAAAATCGGACGTGGTCCGGGGTGAGTTGTGGTGGCTGACGCCGTCATTTTGCCGCCACGGCCAATAGCGTTATATCATCCACAGGCTGGCGTAACTCGACGGGGTGAAATCAAACTAGCATCCCTCTTACTCACTTTTACCCCCCCCGAGGAAGATACGCCGTGAATTTTCCCATCCTCTCCAGTGGATGCTAGAAGAGAATGAGAAACATACCAAGTGAGGGAAGTTGGTCCAAGGGATGAACACACTTCTGAGAGTTCTCCGTTGGGTCCCGTGAATTTCACAGCGTCAGGGACAAAGGGACGAGTATTATACGACATAGTGTAAGTGAGGAAGAGAGAAAGAGCGAGTGAATGCGAGGGTAGTCGACCATCCGGTTTCATCGCGGTTCCGTCTGTCCTCTGACGTTTCCACGGCAACCCGGCAGAGTATTTCGAGACCCAGGGGTTTGTCGTATAAACCCAACACACAAAACCGTCGAGGACAAACATGGAGGATAACTGGGTAGAGGGTTGCAGAAGAGGAACTCGGCAGTAATTGTAACTTCATTTTAAGCTAATTTTAGCTAGAGGGGTATGATGAAACGCGGTAATAATTGTATTATCTAGACAAAGGATGGTTATGGATACGCGTTGCTACCAACCGACATTGGTGGCATCGTCGTCTTCGTCAACATTTCCACCCCCGCTTCATCCCCGAGGGTGCCGTCGAATACGAGAGGAGGGATCACTGGCAAATATGGCTGCTTTAACCAACACTCGGGACACCATATTGTCTCGACGTGTGTTCTGTGATATGGGTGCAGTCATACATCACAATTATTGTCTACCCATCCAAACGTTCTCATACATTTCATCAAAATTCATTTACATCCTTTTATTCTTCCTTTCCATTCAGTCCTCTCTTCAACCCTTCTAAATTGTCTCCAGTATTGACTAGAGTCATTTTTTATCATATTTTTTTCCTCATCAATATACCTGAAGAAGGAGCCACCATTGTCATTTAGCTCATCCCATCCTGACGAATGATGACCGACTATTGGATAGGAATAGCAAATATAATCCATCGCTTGGGTAAAGCAAGTTATTTATGGGGATGTAATTTAATAACCAGCAAGATGAACGGGGGAGATAACTCGAGGATATGATCAAGCTAAAAGTAGCATGAAAGTAGCGACCTCTTTGCTTTCTATTGGCTAAGTTGTTCTTTCCATCAGAAACATATAGAAAACTTAACTCGTCTCTCGTTCAACTGCTGGGCCATATGGCTTCGTCGCCTGACGATTCTTAGGGTGAGAAATGATATGGAAGTAATGGAGAGTCACCCTTATTGTGCATTCGAAAGATTGACCCGTCCGATAGTAGTAAACCTTTACGAAATTCTCTGCTCCCGCGCTTTTTCTCTTTTCCCAACTCCACCCGATGACAGATTGATACAATTCCCGTGAGCAGGATTCCAAGCGACAGATTTTCTGCCAACTGTTACATATCTATGTATGATGATTGAGTTGAATTAAGTAAATAGGACTCAGGTTTTTTTAAATGTTAGGCTTTCAGAGCAGGTGACTGATGGAGATGAAAAATTCAAATGATCTGGAAGTTGAAGGAGGTTTTTTTTCTATCAACCACTGGTATATATTGACTTGAAGCTTATCCAGTAGGTCATAGGTCATGAAAGTGAGAGAAAGCACAGGAGTTGGTAAGCTGAGTAGAGGAAACGGAGGCTGGACCCGGCGTAAACCCCCTCGAGCAAAGCTAGAGCTCCTTATCGATCTGGCTCTGAGTTGAGACGCGAGGTTGGGTATATAGACTCTTTCTCTTGCTTTCCACCACGTATAACGTGTAAGATAGACCTCAGAGCGCCGCCTACTCGAGCGTGACTCCGCAGACGAAGCCGAGCCTATCAATATTTCCTCCCGAAATCCGCCGTGCTTCCTTGGACTCGTCCTACTTCCTCTATACATTCCCTTAGCTTCTACTCCATGCTTTTAGCTCTCTAACAATTTATTTTTTTCTTCTTTTTACTTACTCTCCTTTACCTCCTTCAAATCATCCCGAGACATGTTATTTATTTTTGAAATTTCCTCTTAAAAACGTCTTCTCACTCACTTGCAGACTTAGCTAAGCGAGTTCGGGAAACAATGAAAGCTTTCACGCTGTGGGTATACATTGGGAAGAAAAGCTTGCAGTGGTGTAGAAGAAAGAAAAAGTACTGTGGTTAGTTCGTGGACAGCATTGAACAGAGAAAAAGCACGGAACTGTTAACGTCCAATCTTTCCTTTTGACTTGTTTTTCCTACCAACTCTCTTTACTCTTTCAACAATTTTCTCTCATACACGGGATATATAGCTGTTATTTTTCGCCCAGCCACTCCATTATCTCAATTCTACTCTTCTCTTCTTCATTACTTTTTTATCCATGTCTCAACCAGGCTAGACAATAACTTATATCAACCTGGATCATTATTTTGCTGTCTATGATCCCTAGAAGAAGACTCTTCACTTGGATGAAAAACTTGGAAATCACAACATGATTTTCTTCAATGACAAATATTCGAGATTAAAGAAAGACATCAAGTAATAGACATTTAACGAGGAAAAAATATTTATACTATTTATTTTTTTGCTTTTGATGATAAATTAAAATTGATGATTTTATCAAGTGCAGAAATGGAAACAGAAATAATATTGATAAATAAAAATCGATAATAAAAGTTGATATTTTTTTGAATAAGATTTTTTTGGTTGAATGTGCACGTCGTAAGATGGTGAAAAAGTTAGACAGGTATCCAAGAAGATAGCTAAGTATCCAGAGGCCAAGTTTTTCCAGGCGATCTGCTTTCGCCTTAAGATCAATACCCACCATCTGGGGTATGGCTTCGGGGTGAGAGGAAAGCTGATGGAGATGGCGATGGAGGCGAAAAGGAATGAAGGTGGAGTTACTCAAGCAACAAGCCACCCTCTCTACAATCGCGAGTATCAAGGATTGCTTGAAGCAAAGTACGTGGTTGCATACACTCACTTGAACAGGACATAAAATAAAATACCACCTTTGATCGAACGTTAGTAATGATGAAACAAAATAACTATTTATCCAGTGCAAATTTTCTTCACACCCAATAAAGAAGATTGCTGGTGTTGATGATGATGATGGATAAGATTGAAATTCAAGGGTCTAGAGTATTTTATCTAACACCCTATTGCAAATGGTAGAAATTAAGGAAGTAGACATATGCTTTTTCTCGACATTCGACCAGGAGAGTGATTAGTTATCGCTCTGTTCCAAGATTCTAGACTGTTGGGAAGCTCTCAATCCGATTTCATTGACCTTTAGCAGGTTCCTTCGGGAATCCCCCGATTAATTCAAGTGTTTTTACATTGTAGGGATGAAGAGAGTGGTATACACTAAGCACAGAGGGTGTGAGACTCTCTTGGGAAAGCATTACGGTGTATCAGCACCACACAAACTGAACAACTTGTCCCCCGAGGGGATGAAGAGTACTAGCTAACAAAGATAGAAAGATTCATGTTTTTCATTGATCTATTCACATATGTTCTCCAGATTTAATCAGTCACTACTTAAAGGTTATCTACAACCTACTATCTCACTCCCTCGTGCCAACTTTCTACTGATCCCCATGGAGATAATGAAATCCACTATAATGCGTATCGAATTCACTACAAGTGGAATCCACTAACTGGATTTGTGGTTGCGGGCGTTAATGGATACTCACGCAAATTAGTTTTCCTCTTCTCTCGCTGTCTATCTTTCATGTTACATCAAAGAGTCTATCAGTGCTATCATAACCCAACTTCAAAGTAAGACTTACCGATTTATTGAAGACACTGATGGCACGTTGTCTTGAGAACAGATACCTTCAGCCAACAATCTATCTCTTATCTCCCATGCAAACATTGTTGGATTATCTCTCTTATAATTAGCAATAGCATCAACAACTGGAGGTGTTGCTACTTTAGGTTTGGATCCACCTATCACTCCTGCCTTGAAACTTCCCGTCTCATAATACCTGAAAGCAAGAAAATCATCAGATTTAATTGAAAAGCACATGGATTTCGCGGTGATACTTGAGGGAATGTTAGGGGTGGTCTTATTAGCTATACTTTACTCTGAGTTTGATAATGAATCTGGAGGTTAATCCAGACTTAGTCTAGACATGCTGAGAGACCCCCCGTCGTACGCTCGTTGATCCTATCTCCCGTCGGGCCACCCAGTCAACGAGACCTCTGTGTCTAATTAGTTAAATAATATCTTCGCTCGTGCTTAAATTCAATTACACAAACCCAGTAATAATGGTTTGGTTGTGGGTCGGCGTTTTGCCCTGATGAATGTCAGCCTTCATGCTAAAACGTTCATTAGCTCTCTTTCCCTCTCATGCTATTCTCATATCAGCTACACTATCAGTCACATTGCTTAACAACTCTTCCAAATATATTCCAATTATATTTATTGACCTGGACGATCAGTGGTTGGAAAAAAATCGATAAAATTACTCGGCTATCGGGGATGAAATTGAGCGAGAATGGAAATAGCTTGCTTGGTGGTAAACCTAGGATGATCGGGTGACTAGACGATTATTATCCGCGAACGAGGTACTGTCGTTTCATAAACTCTTATCTCCACAACAGCATATCTCCAGGATAACTATTACGATAATACTTGACTATAAAATAATGGTTTTTTTATTAACACATATCTATCATATTGATTATTATACTTGGTGTCATTAAAACCACTGTTATTACCTATTACACTCTAGCCTTTTGGAGCAGAGCATTTCGAAAAAGGGTGTAAAGCAGTTTTATTTTGAAATTAACGTGTGATACACTAGGGGGTAGAGAAGGGTGAAATCAATGTGACATTAATTTCCATTTAAATTGCCCAGCAAATCTGGTGAGTTTTATTCACCAGACGGAAATCAATGGTTTAAATAAAAAAATGTTATTCATGTTGTATTGCTGAATGTCTTGATCTTTTTTTATGTATACATGTGTTGGATTAGATGAGGAATTGGACTGGTATTCTGAAAATTGATGAATAATAAAGAATAAAAAAATGGTAGTTTTGGAATCTATTTATGAAACTTGCACTTCATGAACTCTTCTTAGAATCGCCCTGAAAGTAGACATCTTTAGTCGTATCTCAGCGACGTGTAACTGCGTAAACTGTACGTTAACGCCTCGTTGCGTGTCTTACCACTGACATGTGTACTACACTAAGGAAAAATATTTACTGTGAACAAGCAATATTTTTTTCAACTAATAAAATCAATATTTTTAATTATTTTTTTTGAAATTGACAATGTAGCATTTTTTTGGATTCACTCCTAATGATTACTTGGAATAGTTCATTGAAAGAATTGATCTTTTTTTTTAAAATCCATGATATCTCATACGAGAAAAAGAAAGGTAGAGAGTAGAAAAGTATTTGAAACTGAGTACATGTAACTACGAAGCAGTCAGGGTTGACAATAATTTAAAAAAGAAGAAAAAAACAAACTTTGAGGCCTGAGACTTGTAGATAGACGAATAAGTGTTTGCAGGCTCTGCTATTATAATCAGTTAGAATGAATCTAATGTTACTTGTATTTTAATATTTATTTCATTCTATTTATTTTATGCTTTTCAATTTTTTTCATTATTTTATTTTTATCAATATTAACTTATTATATTATTCATCTTATTATTATTATATTATATTATAATATATCAATAAAAACAATTATTAAAATAAACATTATGTTTTATAGTGAGAGGGTTTTTTTAATGTTTTACTAGTTTTTAAATTTCTCTAAAAAAGCAAGATATTTTTATTTATTAAAACGTCTGGTATTGATTGATGGTATCTTAGGTTCAAGTACCTATTTTTAAATCATTCTCTTCTCTCAATCCAACCCGATGAAAATTAATCGATAAATCAATAACAAAGTCATACATAAAGAACAGAGAGCTTGCATCTCTCGTTGGAGAAAATAGCCATCGATAATAGTGATCAACGACAAAACACGTTTCGATTCAATTAAAATTACAATAGCAGCTAACGGGTTGTTGAAATTTGTGTGTTACCTTGTGTCTTAATTGTTCAGGAAATATTTAAAAAAGCTACACCAAAATATCCACTTCAACTGTAGATTAAGGTTAGATATTTTTTTATAATTCAATTAAAATGAATGAATAAGCGAAAAAAAGGGATTTTTTTTTCACTCAGTGAATAAGTCAGAGATCAGTTTATTATACGACAAAATAACTGAACAGCGATGCGATAATAATCACAACATCAGGATGAGGATGAATGACATACTTGGGGTCCCATCAAAATGGCACGAGGCCACTGTGACTGCGATTGAGAGAAGAGTCAAGAAAAAGAAAGAGGAAAAGAGGGGTGGAAAAAACATGGAAACCGCATCGCATCGCCTCAGCTATCCCCAAGACCTTCCTTCCGGTCTCCAGTTGTCATCTTTCAAGCCGCGTCATCTTTTTTTTCCACTCACATATATATTAACAATAAACAAAAAAGATAATATTTTCATTAATTCAGTCAACCCTTTTACATTACTGCTTCTTTCATCCTCCTTTGTCTGCTTTTTATGATAATAAAGGTATGAAAAAATTAAAGCTACATGTTGCTGGATAAATTTAATATTTCCTACTGTAATGGATACACGGGTTAGCTGAGGAAGTAGAATATAAAATAATAGAAAACTCACCTTGACAGTATCTTGGATACACAGCCATGAGATACCCTGAGCTGTCTAGAAATGTCACACGGTCGGACGCCACTATGCGCGAGCTCTACAATCCTCTGCCTCACTACATCCGGCAGTGGTCTTCCGTTTACAAAGACACCACCAAGTTGATTTACTCCACCATGGCCTGAAAGAATAAATCAATAGTATTATAAGAACAAGTTGGTAACAATGAGTTTGATTCATCAATAAGATCAATTCCATCAAGATAATCAACTTAATATTGTGTATGATACTGGGTCCAAGATGACTAGAGTACATAAAGGATAATCACTTGATGATTGTAACACATTAAAAGTTGTCTAACCTGATAAAGTTAGCTTAATATCATAATGGAGGGTGTTCTGCTAGGACATATGTCCCCCCCAGTCTATGCTAGTGTACTAAATTCGATGATTTGTGCTTGTCCCTCAGTGACAATGACGGACAACAGAGTCACAGCCATAGGGTCTGGCTATGTCTGTTCTTAGTGTTCTTTTATGGTATTCAACAACTCAATCGAATTATCTCCATACAGTCTATACCTACCCTAACGTTTCTTTCATCCCTAAAAATAGTCTTCACTGCTTTTCTATTAACATAGTCCAACTGAACAATTTTATTATCAATCAGCGATCGTGCTAATAGAAAATATCTCTCAATATGACTATATGATAAGATAGAGAAAAACATGAACCACAAATCGATTAGTAATAAAAAATAAATCAAATGTGAACTGGAAGAAACTACTAGGGTGTTGAAGAATGATATAAATGTTTTTTCCAGGACTTTGGTGATGATCGAAAAGACAATGATGATGATCCAGTTGGTACTGGTGATCATTACCAGAAACGATCGTCGCTTCCGTTTGCTACAAATCAATTCTCGTCGTGTTTATCGTTGTATCCCCGTGGCGTTCCCGGTAGTCAAGGGGATAGTTGGATCTGCAGGGATTGTACGATTCTCTGGTAGTCTATATGTACATAAAGAGGATCAGGGAGTGAGTAAGAGAGAGAGTGAGTGAGTGAGTAAGAGAATGGTAACAGCATTGCAAGCACTTCGGTATACCCTACGCCGTCACGCCTGCTGACCACAACTATATACGAGGACCAAAGCTTCGGTCCAGTTTGGATTTTCCACCCCCTCAATGGCAATGCCACCACACACCGGTAGTGAAGCTGCATTACGACCCTTATTATTGCAATCACCTTCCTCTACTCTGCTACGACCTTTTTACCCGTTAACAGACCTCCACTAAACAAAGACACCAAACTATCACAAGTCCAATGATTCTGACCTTTGCAATAACATCTGATGTGCCTCTATCATTGGTAGAAAGTCTTTTTCAATCTTTTCAAATAAGAGAGATCGATTGTTACATCAAAAGAAATACACTCGGATCGTGAATAAGATGACCTGGCTGTGCATTGGACTGTACCAACTATTTCCGGCCTAATCTTCATCAGCTTTTCGTCGTTTATAATTCTATAACAGTCGTTATTCTCTTCACTGAACGAAAAAGTTCATGTATTTTTAAATCTCCTCTCTCTCTCTCTCTCTCTCTCTCTCTCTCTCTCTCTCTTCTTACAACTGTTATACTGAGAAGAATTCTTTTTAAAAAAAAGTCAAAGACCTTTGGCAAGATTTTGCCAAACCAGTGATAAAAGTCTTACTTTATGCAAAGAATGTGAAAACGATCGCCAAAAAGTTTGATCTAGATCCTTTTCTTATTTTATATTCCTTTCTTTTCAGATATTTGATATTTTCTTTACATTATTTCATTTCATATATTATTCTAGTTCCAAATCTATTCCTAAAACTACACATTGAATTCAAACTATAAATATTTCTCTACATCATAGTAAATAAATATCAAACAGCTCTAATATATTGGACAAAACCATGAGATTTTAATATGCTCACGTACTTTATAGCTATTGACAAAATGATTGTAATTAAATCATGATGATACTTTATCAAAGAAATAAATATGCTTAATTGTTTACTGGGGGAAGCTAGAGCAAGAGGGTCCAAAGAATATTGGAATTAAAAGGTGTAGGATGTTCAAGCAAATAAATGAATTCATATAACAAAAAAAATATTAATGACAGTCAATCACTTATGACTTGGACATTACATTAAAATCATCAAGATCAGTACAATAATTAAATCATATCATATGATATCTATTAACATCTAGACCTAGATAAATGATATTTAAAAAAATGTTTTGGAGTAGAATAATTTTTTTTTTTGCAAACAGAATAGAAATGGTATTAAATGATAGGATTAAATATAAGTAATAAAGGCTTACAAGTGTAATATTCCATCATATTTTGATTGTATCGATACGCAGTACTGAGATCCATCTCGATACCACCCTTCGGCCCGTCGGCCGTCGGTTGTGGAGATTCAGCTGTTCTATCTGCTGATTTATTCCAATCTAACAAACTATATAAACTTTTCAATGACGACTGCTTATTGAATGACTTTGGCTGCTGCTTGACAGCCTTTTCAGGCTTGAAAGTGTTTGCAGTCAAGCAGCATGAAGATGATCATCATTGTGTGTAACCACAGGTGGGCTTTTTGGTAGCTCTGTACAGCTTACATTATCAAATATCACACCTCTGAGACCTACATTTACATCTCACAGTGTCGAAATGATTATAATATTCCGACATATCACAATAAATATCTAATCACTTAAAAATTCATCACAATTCATGATTACTTGTTGAAATATTTTCAACAAATTCCAATTGATTTAAAAGTGTTTAGAGTTTAAATATTAATTTAGAATGATGATAATTGAACACAGTTCACTGTAAAATCACGTTTTAAAAGCACAATTTTCTAATCCTCAATTAATCTAGGAGTATCTGGTCTAGAGTGTTGGTTAACTGATCAATTTGTCCTGACGGTGATCGTGTAACTATCATCAACTGATAAAACTTTGATTAGAACACAATACAGATTGATCTGATAACAAGAATAGCCGGTGAGTATTTGCAAGAGCAGGAATCAGGACGGTGATAGTCGCGACGCGGAAGCATGGAGCGACTTTGGCGTCGGCACGTGACTTTCAGCAACTTTTCGCCCCGCTCATCGAACAGATTTCATCCCCACGTTTCAAGACCACGCCTCCTTAACCCTCTATCAGTATCCAGCATCCCATGCACTAGTGTTGCCTTTGGTTGAATCGACATCACGTGATCATCACCAAGGGGCGTCGACGTTACATTGTCGCTATAGCAACCATTAGAGCGTCGCGCGGGATAACGTCGTTATTGGCATCGTCGTGGAAGTAGTAAAGGTTGCGAAATAAACGCTAGCCAGCTGGTCTACCGCCAACAGTCCTACGCGAAATCACGCGAAGCCGCGAGCTTTGCCGGTTATTCATGAAGCAGGGATCGTCAGTGAAACCAAGAGGGATGAGAGATAAAAGATGGAGAGAATAAAAAATGTTTCCAGCTTCTTTTTTTTTCTATCACACTTGATGATATGTAAAGTCTTTCACTAGTTGATTTATCAGTAAAAACTATTGATGATGAAGATGACAAATAGGTACATGGAGACTGTTAATTCACTTTCAGACAATGTTCAACTAGTCAACAGAAATTAATTGTCGTGCGCAGTTTAGCCATGCACGGAGAGGAGCACCGAGCCCTGACGCACCTAATTACGATACTGATTACAAGCTTGGTGATATTATGACCAAGTTGAGACCAAAGGTACAGAGTTTCAGTGTCAAGTGGGGAGGATAATTCTCCAGCAAGTACAGAGGGAAAAATAGTAGAAGAAAAGTATCATTGGCCCCCGGAAGATGCGGTCAAGGCGCGTTGGTGGGACTGCTGACAGCTCGCGAATCTCACAAGGGCCAGTTTACATTACTCCTCCAGTTCTCTCTACTTATATTCTTTCTTGCTTTAGAGTTCTTTTTGCCTTCACTCTGCTGTAGTGTAATGATATTAGATACCTAAGTGGATGGTGGATGAGAGGAAAGAGTTATTATGCAACCGGTCTATCAAGGTATCCAAATGTCCGGATGCTGTGGTGACCGAATCGTATCCTGATGATGATTTTTTCAAAAGACATTTTCTCACATTCTGCTTTAAAAGTATCCCTGGTATTCTTTAGGATTGTGGGAGTGATTTGATATGATGTTATTTGATATTTTTACCTTTCAATTCATCATAAATAAATCACCAATACCTCTTTTCATCATCTCATGTAGTTTATTCTGTTGGAAATGATAATCATAATATGATGCTGAATATGATAGAAAAAAAGATGAATTCTGAGTTGACATAAATGTGTGGCTTAATCTCCAGAGGATCTTGTGAGATTACACTTTGGCATATCATTTGCGTAAACGAACGAGCCACTAGGTTCGCGTTGACGGGCAATATGTCCTGACATGATTGCAGTGCCATACTTGGTGTGGGACGCATCGACCCTACTCGCTTAGCATATGCGGAGGTTGAAGACAGAGATAGGCCTGGTGTATAATGGGATATACATAAGAGTGAGTAAGAGCTAGAGAGTGAGTGCAGATATACAGAGCAGATGCAGATGAGGTCGCTTCAACCGCGAGTGAAGCTCTCGGCGCATCGATCACAGGGTGGCTACATCAAGCTTCGTGGCTATCTAATCAGTGCTCTCGACCTATCCACTGGCTATCCTTCCTAATCCTGCTGCGGCATTAATCTCATTTGTCATAGGACGGAAGATCGAAGAGTTCATGAGTTCAAGAGGACGGATGCTAAATTGAACCGGGACATTGGGACTTATGCTATTCATCAAAATAATCAATGTTTTCTTCAGTAAAAACCATTCAGTTCTATTCATGACACATTATGTGGCACAATAACTGATGTTAATAAACGATTATATTTATGTCGATATGTTTTCTAAACTTGTTAAAGCTTTAAAAAATTGGTAATTAATCTAGATTAATTTATTTTATTATTTATTTATATTTCATTTAATATTAATTATTTTTTTATCAATATATTATAATATAATAAGTTAATATTGTTAATAATAAAATAATTAAAAAAATATTAAATGTACTTAAAATAAATAAAGTAAAAGAAATATTTGAATAAAAGTTACATTAGATTAATTCTAACTGATCCTAATAGCAGAGCCTGAAAACACTTATTTCTCTTTCTACAAGCCTATCACCTAAAATAATAAGGAAGTAGTAGATAATCAGCTCTACCCATGGTAATATTTCTTTACTCCAATTTTTTGATTAATTAATTACTAAAAAAAATGTCAGATGATTAATTACATTGTTGATAGAATAGGACTTGATATAAGAGACAGAAAAAAAGCAGAGTCAATGAATTGTTTTGAGCAAAAATGCAAGGAATAAATTAAAAAACGATTAAGTTAACTGCTAAGAAGGACTTCCAGGTTATATTAAGACTGCAATAGAGTGAGAGAGTCCGTCGGAACACAATTATCTCAGTTCGCTAATGTTCGTCGTAGTTCGAGTGGGGCCACTGCCGTCGGAAGATTTAGCCGGCGACATTATTCGAGACGTCGTAGACTGAACGAAGAGAGGTGGAAAAGAAGAAGAAGAAGTAGTAGTAGTACATATATAGTAGCGATAACTTACGAGATTTGATGTAAATAGCGCACTTACTTATTCGCCACTGCGGCAAGTTAAAAATACCAAGAGGGGATGACTTTTTTGCGTAATGAAAGCAATCAATTCAAGTCTTTTTCCCTGACTCTTACCCCTCTTCTTAACGCGAGTACTACCCCCTCAACTCCAAACGTCGAGATACTTTACCCTCTATCCTTTTGCTCACTCACTTCATTTTATACCGATACCTCAACTTTGCATTTATTTTCCAACTTTTATCCTCATTCTTTCTACTGAATTTTATCCAACATTTTCCATTATTCTTTAACTATTGGAAAGTAAAATTACAGAAGGTTTTTTACTTTCCTCAATCAGACTAGATTGAGAGACTGTTGCTCCAGAATAAATACTGTATTTGTTAAAAAATAATTAAATCATTTATTATTCTCGAGTATTTTAAGTAAACAATTAATTATCAAGCAAACAATCAAATTAAGATGGAGAGTTTTGATGTTGAGGTGTTTATTAAATTGTAAACTGAAAGAGGTTGTTGATAATGCTGGAGGTGAATAGCAGAAAGGGTGAGTTTTGTTCTCTGGAAAAGTACTCAAGTATCGTTAATCTTCAGCTCACGGACGAGAAGAGATACTCTTTCTTGAGCGAACAAACTACTTGGACACATCAACTTGATACAAAAATAAATAGTAAAGACTCGACGATAGATCTCTACAACAGCAGCAATGTTTTCCCTTGTAAATTAGTGCAACGAGACTGAGTCAAGACTTTTGCCAAGTGAGAGAGTATCCTTTTCCTTTATATACTCAAGTAACTAAGTTCAAGTAGCCTCTTGGGATAGTCTTCTTGCCAAAAACAAAAGCCAGAGTCGTGAAGATAAAGCTTGGGGGATATCAAAATGGTTTCCTCTTTTGTGAAAATTAAATACACTCTCTCATTGCGGTCTCTAGGTAATGTCTATACAAGAGAATTCACTTGACAATGATGACGACTATAAGAGAAACTTTGTCGGAATACCGTGTAAGCTCTCCAGGGAAATGTTAAATGTCAAACACACAAGTTTCACTATAGAAGTCTCCCCTGAGGATTAAAAAGCCACAGCATCATTATATTAGTATTTCTCGTCTATTATTTCTTCATTTCTCTTCACATTCCCTTTTTTAAGAATTTTTATGCTCCAAATAATACATTGGAGAATCAGATTTTATTTTCTTTGTACACTTGTTCATAATATGCTTTCAGAAAGTTTGATGTAAACACCGAAAATCCAAGTGTGTTATTAAACGTGTAAAAACTGTTTACAAACATTCATACATGTAATGTGTTTGAAAATCACACACTTGGGTTTGCAGTGAAGTTAAAACTATCTGTTACATTTTTATTGTTTCTATCTAGGAGATTATAATTCATTAGCAGAAGTAGTATTCAAATAGAATAAATATTGTAGCACATAAAGAACAAGCAATCTGAGGGAATAATAAGTTCATTGATGAATAGAAAGCTGTGGTAATAGCATGAAGGGTTAGAGAGTGACTTTTTTCAAGGGGATACATTTGAGTGGTTTGTCGTTAGTGGGTGGAATATCTAGTTCTCATGTTGAGTGTTACAAAGGAGGAAATAGATGGAAAAGAGTAGTCACGAAAGTTTGAGAAGAAAAAGAACAAGTAAAGAAGGGTACACCGGATCTGGGACAGCCACGTGCTGCCTCGTGCCATTGATCCCTTCATGATCTATGAACCCTCTCACTACTTCGCATATATATGGAAATTATTGCTACATCGTCGAAAAATACTCTTTTTAATGCCATTCACTCTCATCTTTGTCAAAGATTCACATTTTTTGAAAGCTTCCAATCATTTTTTAACTTTCAATCAGTCAGGCAACTCTAGTTGTGGGGTAAGATGGGATCTGTAACAAAATTGATGATACGAGGCCGTCAGAAGTTTTTAGTGCCACAGATATTTTGGTCGAAGGTGTGTTTGTTGCGATTTTGTAATTTTTTTTTTTAATTTTATATGGTTTTATCTCATTTTGCTTTATATTTATATCTAAGTAGAGATGATGATGAAATTAATTTTTCATCGTTGGGAATTGCGAGAAAAATTAATGACAATTTTTTCTATGAAGGATTATGAAAAAAAATATGAAAGTAGAAGATTGAGTCTGGTGTTTCAAGGAGGTGGTGATGTCTTGAATAAGGGGTAGTCGCGTTAGCTTCTCTGGGGGTTTAACCGTGGGGGTGGTGCATATTTCACGGTTGGTGGTCCCATCTCTGGGAGACAATCTGAACCAGTGCGGATACATCATCGCGTGACGCCATCGTAATAACCTTCGCCAACAGCTATGCTTCTTTCAAAACCTTTTTATTTATTCATCTCACCTCTGCAAACTACCACCATCTCTTGGGCTTTCTCTAGTTTTTTTTTTTTCTAAATACGTTATCGTCAAGTTCCTTGAACTATTAAAGTCAAAGAAGCAACATTGTTTGATGTTATAACCCCAAGTCTTGACCCGAAAATCCTTGCTATAACAAATCTTTTCACACAGACACATGCATTCATCTAGCGTGGATGCAAAATAAAAAACAATCTAACTTATGTCAAAGTGTGAAAAGACAAGTGTCTAGTTGCTCTTGAAGCTGCAGTTATAATAATCCTTGGTGTTGCAGAAAGACTTGTCGTCGGTTTTCAAGTAAAAAGACACAAAGAAATACAAGAGATAGAAGGAAGGAAAGAAGAAGCTGCGAGGGTGAAAGAGTAACAACGCATACGGTGTGTGTTACCACCGGTGGCACTTGGAAGAGGCTATTTGTCGGATGACAAACGAGCGTCGCGCAACGTGGGTGGCTTCAGCGGTCGCGGGAAATGGTGAGCAACGCCGCGTGTCGCCGTTCGCGTTTCGTATCGTTTCGTTTTGCCAGCGGGAAACAAAGTACTTTCTCCAAATCAATCTACACTTATTTCTCTTCCTTATCTAATACGAAAAACTACCGAAAAAAATTTCATCAACTTATTTATCACAAAGTGATGCTGATCATCATCATCCAACACTCTCTTATGTTGATTTATTCTTGATGTCTTTGTTGTCCATTTAAGTCTGTGATGATACGGGTGGTGTAGGATATATCTTGTGGGCAAAATACCTATACTAAGGAACCGTTCCTCATATGTAGGTTACTACATAAGTGTTGAATAAAATCAAACACCTTTTGATACAACTCAATTTTATTATATAAGCAAAAAGAAACTTTTATGAATCATTGATCGATTTGTAGAAATTGAATTGTTAGTTTAATAATCAAAAGAGGTATCATACCGGTAATCTTTTTATCTTATACATAAGGAATATATATTTAGTATCATTAATATTCAATTAGAATATAGGAATCAAGAAAAAAAAATTTACAGTGAGATTGCAGCTAGATTGCCACTGGGAAATTAGAAAATGTAACAAGCAAGTTTTTAACACGAAGAATAAATAAATTTCGAATACCAAAGTCTTACTATGTGACTTCCTCTATAAATGCTCGAATTATACATGAATATTATTAATGACCTCTGATAAAAAAACAGCGCTGTAATAATAAAGTCAAGAGCCCCGGAAATTCGTACTTGTTGTAGCGTGGACAGCTAGCATCGTAGATCAGGGCAAGTATCATAGCTCAGGCCTCATTGCAGTGGATATTTCGCTTTGAATATAGCACAAATATGTTGGTGTGTGTTGTGCTTGCATATATATACGAACCGAGAGGCACATAATGTCTAATGGGGGTGATTGTGCTCGCGCTCCGTGACGGATCAATCTGCCACCCTCTTTGGCCGCCCTGCGTCCACCCTCGCTACCACCAACTACCAAATTCGAGTACCGAATACGCGTGGATAACGCGACTATTCGTCATACCCTGAGACACAAATTTAGATGCTAGGCTAAGCTTTATTTCCCTCTACTCAAGACACCCTCAATTCACGTCTAATCCTCGTCATCATCACCATATCATATTTTACATGGAAATCCTGATGATGATTAACCATGACTCTTGGAACTATTGTTTCATCAGTGAAAAAATTCTTCCCTAGGTAATTACATGCTTTAGATTTTTGTTGATGTAATAGTTGATAACATTTGCTAATTTTTTTTCAATGCATGGAAACATTATTACAAATTATAGTGCTTTTAAATGACTCCAAGGAATATAAGTGTAAATGGGTTAGGTTAGATAAGTTGATGATGATTTTTGTTTTCAATAGATGGAAATATAAAATGAGTTGAATGACGAAATGATTGATCAACTTGATTGATAAGTCTTGCTACTGTCTAATTTATCCAATGTTCAGTGATGACTTGTTATCGATCAACAAAAGTAGGAGGTGTTTTTACCAAGAGAGAAATCCTTGGCTAACACCGGCCTAGTGAACAGATGGCGTAGAATGTGATTGTCTTGACTAAACCAACAGTCAGATAATTATCGGCAATCATTTTGATTGTTATTTAAATTTAAATAATCATTATGTCGTTGTATAAGTTAGATAAAAAATCTGGAATTTAAAACGATCCTTGAAACTAGAAAATTTAATTTACTATAGTGTTAAAATATGAAAACAGAAGCAAATCGAGTGAGTCATGAGGTTCGTGACGACTGTAGAGCGGAAGACGATAACATCCTTCAAGATATAAACCGTCACAAGGTGTTCAAGGACTAGAAAATATGACGTTTTAATTTCCCAAGAATTTTAATGACTTAAATAACTTAAAATAATGACAATGCAACTATTAGATACTTTGAAAACTTCAATTTGCTTTATTTTGTTATTTTAATATGATCGATTGGTGGTGGCAAACGATTGTTCTTTCGAAGTAATACCGCAAAAGTATTACAAGTGAGGGAGATGATTTTGAGAGAGATTCGAGCCGCCAAATCCGGTCAAGTGCTGCGGTCTCACTATAACAATAATAATTGACGTTCGGTTGTGTCCTGACTAAAGGATATAAATGCGTGTGTAAAGGAGAAAGAGACTACCAAACAGGTATATTATATATCTATCAAGTAAGCAGTTAAGAAGTGGCTGCTACTTTTGCTCTGATCAGAGACGTGACGTGTTACGAGTTTTAACCGCAACGACGCACTCGTAACCACAGAAAACCCTTTATACTCTTTACTCATTCTCTCCTTACTTCTTATCCATAAGCTGTAATTATTATTATGATATACCAAATCAAATCAATCTTACATCGAACATTTGAATTTGTTTAATTTTCTTATATACTTAGAAACGATGAAAAACTTTCCTATAATTATGTATGTTGGGGATTTTATGTATTTATTTATTTTTATTTAATTTTAATTATCGTGTAATGTCAGAAATTATTGAAAAGACATCCAGAAGATCACTCTTTTTTAGTCTACACTTAATGCGATAGCCCTAAAAAACTTATTTTCAATCATTTTTTCAGACAATATAAGTAATGTTGGTTTATATAATGAATTTCCATATAATAATACACCATTTAAACAATATTTTCTTAAATTTTTGTTTTAAAATATTAATAAATAAACCATTGGCAGCAGATCTCTGCAGATACCTCGCAAAAATAGTACATTTTGTACCAAGGGAGTAATAAACAGTATTTCTTTCGCGTAAAAAATTTTAGGAGATGAAATCTCGCGGATAGAAGTACTATATGTTTATTCCCATGGTGTGAATACATTTTTTTGTCATATTGTTATGGAAATTTCGATGTTATTTTCAGTTTTGCCTCATGGAGAAGGACAACATGCGAATGGGCATGCGTACCAATTTTGTCATTCTATGCAAGAAAGAAATGTCGGGTTTCACTGCTTCTGAACGGTGAGTAAAATCGAAGTTTACATCACGTTTTCAACTTCTAAGTGCGCCTGTAATTTTCTTTTTGTTTGAAATTAAGTATATTTACATCAAAGGCTTCTGACATCTTTTTATATTTCTTTATCTATTACAATTCGTCTAATTTATAAAGCACTATCAAATGCAATCTTTATTAATGTTAATTGATTAATAATAAATTTTTAAATCTATTTCTTAATTTTACATTTAAAATAAAGAACGGATGGTGAGATGACATGAAAATGGTAAAAATCCAATTTTTTGACTAACTTTTCAATGATACTAGTGAGATAATTTTTTTTTTCTGGTATATTTTTTTTTCTCGCACGATAAAAAAAAACTACGTAGTTCTGACACTTAATTCTCTGTAGAATCGGTAGGATGACTCACGATGGTATTGTTCGACCGGACGAGAAGATACAACACAAATCGTTTCCTGCCCCGTTCCCTTCAACCTCCGCCTTCGCATTTACTCAGATACAACCGTCGATTGGCAAACCCGGGCGACTTTGTAGCGCATCTCACGCTCGAGTGCGTGCCCCCGTAACTCCTGGATGTCTGGATGCAAACAATCAAATCCAATGCGTACTTCTTTAGACACTTATATCGCCTTTGAATTTGTGATTTTTTTTGTTCAAAATATTCTTTTTTTTCAATCACACAATGAATGAAATATCATTTTTAAAATTGTTGCTAAATGATTAAAAAAATAATTCACTGATGGAAGATAAATAATTATATGATTGCAATGTTCATGACTTTCAATTTCCATCATTTTTCTTGTCATTAGAGCTATGTACATACATACATCATGTCAGATATTTTATACACAATTATTAATATGTATTAATCAATTAAATTATTTAAATAATTCCTTTTAATTTGAAATCAATAACTCTTCTTTGTTAGCCTCCTTGTTAACATTAGACCAAAAGTTATCATCTTCATTTTTTTTTTCTTTATCTCACTCTCACAATTAATGTGTTATGCTACTGGTGTACTCGATCTGCAAGTTTGTGTTAAGATAAAAATAAATCAATGATTTAATTTCCAGCTTGGCATTCCTCCAAGTATATTCCACAATTTTATTATTTTTTTTGTTATTAAAACTCTGCCATTTGAATTGTTAATTATTTAATTTTTAAAATTAATTACGCAGATTAGTAATACCTGATTTATTCACTGAAATAGCAAAAAAAAAAAAATTGCATACAAAATTACTTATAGATACTTTGAATAAGATAGACAAAAAAAGAAGTAAATTAGAACGTGTCTAATTTAGTGTCGATTTTCTCTCGATCTCGATTCCTCGTTTAAATGTCTCAATCTGCTACGCTTGTCTTTATAAATTTATTTCGAAACACCGAAGGTCAGTAGAAATCAATAAGTACACAGTATAATGAAATAATAATAATAAAACCATTTAATTTTATAGATTAAAAAAACAAAAAAAGTTAATTTAAAATAATTAATTATTTAAATATACCGTAATTCAATACTTCCTGAAAGCATACATTTTCGTGGCGATAATTTGGAGGCAGTGATTATGAGATAAGATCTCAAGCAAGTGGCGATCTGTGAACGGAAATTCTCACGTTGCAGTGAACTCAACATGACGAAGAAGCAGAAAATTTCCAAAAAATAATTGAACAAAATAATTGGTTGTAATGATATAATGTATGATAACAAAACTAAGAGTTTGGAATAGAGTTAAAAATGAAGTGCATACATGAAGAAACTAGGGCCCCCCACGAACAAGTTGATACTTTCTTTCTCTTTCTCGATCTCCCCGTGTGGTCCATGAAAGCCTGCGGCGACCTCATCCCTTCCTATTCTCTGCGTATTTTGCCTCACCGCCCCTTTGCAGTAAACCTTTTACCTCTCGCTCTTTCTGCTTGCTTCTATCTCGATATCTCGATCATCATCCCTCTGTCCTCCTTTTTTCTTACTCTCTCGCTCATCCGCACGACGTGCATAAATCTCTCGCTTGCATTTATACTTAATGCTGCCAATATCCTGCTCAATACTCGACCACTCCACCCCCGACTTTATTAGCAGTCTCACGCGGCTTTAAAACCAAAGAGGAGCAGGCAAAAAGCATCATATAAGTAACAGCCATCACCTAGTCACCTATCGCGAGATATCCCGCGGTGAATTTATTACAGGCGCCTTTTGCTCTAGGTCAGTCCCCTATTCTCTGAGCACGAGTTTCAGAATATCTCGTCAGGTGTGTCCGGGAAGGTCGTTGACTCATCCAAAACTATTTTCGCCGTTTTTTCATCTACTACTTAATACATTATTGATCATTAACACATAAGTTAAATCGTTGATACACATATTCTAACATTATTTTTTTACTTGCATGATAAAGTTATAAAGTTGTCAAAAAAAAAATCTTCATTTTGACCTTGTGAAATGACTAATTATTAATTTAGTCATTTTAGTCATTAAAATATTAATAATTTCGATATTCAGTAATTGTTTTTTTTTGCACTGCTAATCCAAGTGCTTAGAAACTAAACACTCTAAGTGTTTTATTACTAAATACTTGAATTTTTTTGGATTTTCAAAATAGATAATTAATTGATAATTTTGCCCAATAATACTACAAGAAAAAAATTAATACCGAACTCTGTATAGTAGTCAAACCTCAAAATTACACACCAGTGTCGACCGAATAAATACATACTCTAAAAGAGCTTATTGCTATCTATACAAACGTCAGAGCCGTTTTTCTGTCAATCTCCGCGTGATCCCTGTAATTTCCTGTCTAGAAAACCGCGCCGTTGCTTTAATGCTCCATTGTCTCAGTCCCTTACTCGCCCTCTCTTCCCCACCAAACTCTCGGTCACTACTTACATTACTCCCACTATTTTTAACGCAGCTCAGGGACTCTCATTCGACTCCTGGTGTTTATTTTTTTTTATTTATTTCTTACGCGAATTTTTATTTACTCTTTCTCCTCTCTCTTATCCCAGGCCATCGTCAGGATTAAGGAGGATTAATTGAAATGGAAACGGAAACGAGACATGTTTGGAGAACAAGAGCAAGATAGGGATAAAATGTCAGTGGTGTTACATCGAGGTATACAGTGATGGTGACGTTTGCTGACTATTGTGATGCGCAAAGATCGGTCACACGATAGACCTGGTCAAGGACGAGCCGCGAGTCGAGTTCCCAAGCACGCAATACTACATTATTCGCACTCATACATTTAGCTATTTTAACGTTTACATTATTATATAAATAGATACTGCGAAAAATTTATGCTGATAAATTGAATAATTTATGTATTGTGGATTGTTACGTTTATGACCATTGTTTTGATGATGAATTTCATTTTAATTGATACAAAACCCAGCTAATGAAATTCTTTTTATTACAAATTAATCCCTCAGCAGTAACTAATTTTCTGATATTGGTTGCTGCTGAGAGATTAATTTAATCAAGAGCACTAATTGATGCTTTATTTATTTAATAATCTTTTTGACTTTTAGAAATGAAAGAAAAGCAAAGCAAAATGGTCAGGTTCTTGGCAAATAATATATTCTTTTTTATGGCTACCAATTGGGCGACTTTCACTTTCACTTCTTCGTTGAAAACGTCGCTGTAAATAAGAATAAATTTTTTTATATAATCAAGTAGGATGAAAACGATTAAATTCTCGTCAAGTCATGCATTCATTCAATGTCTGCAGACGAGTGCACATGTCAAACATAGGGTTTGATAAGAAGCTTCATAATAAAAATAACATCTGTGTATATAAAATTTAAAAAAAAAAAAAACAAAAAAATAGTGCAAACTTGATTTGAAATCAGTGATAAGATTATTCAAGAAGATTAATTGCTTGTTTATCATCAAATTTCTGCTGAATTAAATGTAAATAATCTGACATTATTTTTATTCTTGGTGAAACATACTACGTGTTGTATAACTAGTAGCGTAACTCCTTGATTAAAGGTTTTATAGTAATAATGGTTGGAAAAGGAGATTCTGACAATGGTAATTATTTCATGTACAAGTACAGCTGAATAGTTTGCTTATTCTTGATTATATGATTATCCTTTCTTCCAGTGTCACCTGTGAATATTGATTTGCATTACAAAAATATTGCATCAAGTAAAGAGTCGATTGATCCAATATCATCAGTGTTGTCAATTGAAGATCTGCCGGAGTGGTATGATGATAAACTATTCGAAAAGTAAGTACCTCTTAAAATATTATGACCTTTATTCCTGATTAATTCATGAATGGAATCAACTTTTTGTTTCAGAGGCCAACAATATGTACGTCGAAACATGTTTTCGATAACAACAGCTCAATTCATGGGACTTCTGAGTGTCTTCACACTTCCAGCCACTCTAGATGTAAGCATAGAAGGCCATTTTTCTAATATTCATCAACGATAATCAATTATTGATATTGCAGATCTTATTATTCACCAAGCAAAGTAGTAGTCCATGTGCAGCCTTCAAAAGATACTTACAAACCATGATACACGTTCATACTCTGCACTTGGAAAATATAAAAAATCCTGACTCAAAGTATGTTCAAACTAATTGATTGTCTTCAAGTGCTAGTAAAAAACTGGTTATAATGATTAATGTGATGTTATTAATAGATGGTGGAAATCTTTAAACACAATAAGATGGAAGCATGCAACAGTGAGCAAAAAGTCTGGTGAAAAAGGTGTTGGTCAAATTCCACAGCATGACATGGTGCTAACCCAGTTTGGATTCATTGGCTATGTATTACTGAACTCAAAGCAACTAGGATTCTCTGATGATCCTGAGCTTCTTGAAGGTTTCATTCATCTGTGGAGAGTTGTTGGATACTTACTTGGGATTCCTAACAAGTAAATAGCTAGATAAATGAGTTAGCAGATTTTTTTTTATCCTAATTACTATGTTTTGTAGATTAAATCTCTGTCGCAAAAATGTTCCTGAAACGACAGAGTTATGCAAAAGAGTATTAACCAATTCGTTGGTTGATTACATTAAAAAAATGCCAGAAGAATGTAAGACCATGACAAAAGCAGTCGTTGATGGTTTCTGGTATATTGATGTTGGTGTTGATTATGATACTACCATGAGACTTTGGTATGATTTGCATGGTTTGAAATGTTAGTTGAAAATAAACTCTCTAGTAATTAAATATTTATAATATTTAATTAAACTAATAAATAAAAAACTCATATAATAATATTTTTACAGATGAAAAAGTAATGAATTGGTCTAGTCAAATGAATTATTCAATAAGAAAATCAATTTTTTATTTACTTGGTAAGTTTATGACTGTCATAATAATTAGTCTGAAAGTCGTAAAGATATATAAAATAATGACTGTAATTATTTATTGAAAGGTGTTCCATACATCCAACATTTAGTGAGATATTTAGTCAATTGCAGTGTAAAAATAACTCTGTGGTCTGGTGAATATTTTCCAATACTCGCATGGATCAAGTGGGGCTATCAAAAAGCAACAATAAAGTTATATCCTATTCCATTAAAGAAGAAATCATCATGAATGATGCCAACAGTTGCACAGTAGTTTAACAATCCAACAATGTTTGTTACTTATTTTTTAAAGAACTATTTTTAAACAATAAATACACGATACATATTTACAGATGATGATATTTCTGTTGATGAACATAATGATCATCTCAATTGTCCAATTGACTGTGGCTTGAAGGCCGAGACGGAAGTGTACGTAATAGGACGGAATCGCGGACGATAAATCGCCAGCTCTTGTTGGTGAATGAGTGTATGTTGATATTTTCCAGTAGATGCAATATATGACAGAATATAAATGACCGGGTGTCTTTGGAAAGCTGACTCGAGGCAATCAGAGAGGCGTGAGCGATATTTCGTGATGTTGGTGCTAGATGGTATGTCTCTGTAGACTCTTACGGTGACACTCTCTTAAGCTTAGTAGAAGGACCTGTTCCACGATATATACTGCACTACTCGTGCCGTCACCTCCCCTCAATGCAATTAGATGCATCGCTGGAGAGGTGGCAGCAGCACGCGCGCCTTCGCCACTTTATCTCGTTTATTCTCCAAGCATGCATGTGCATGTCGTGTTGGCTAAACTTTTACTACACACTTTCCCCTATATAACGCATGACCTTGTTTGACCTCTGCCATCACCAACAACCGCCCCCGCAATCTATTGCTCCCTCCGGCATTGGCCCATTGATTCCTTTCAATTCGTGACCCGCTATTCGTGATCGTACCTGCGTGTTTCATTCGATTATACATTTTTTACTTCAACAGATGGATAAAACGTGACAACTATATTTTATCTTCTTTTTTTTTTTTATTTTACTTCTTAACTTCCCATTAGGAAGTTATTGTAATGGGGTCGATTTTTTAAATTCATCATTTTAGCGTATCATTAAGTTTTAAAGCATTTGAAAGTATATTAAAAGATTTTAAAATAGACGTCTGACTACACGTGTAAATTTACGTATGTATGTTGACTTGACTAAGTAAAGATGTGTAAATTAAATAAGTGAATTTTGTTTGTCTTATTTCTCAATAATCAACTGTAGATGTTGAAAAAAAAAACAACAATGAAGGTATCCCTTTTGTTTGATGAAATTCTATAATACTCCAGAATTGTCTTGCGAAAATAATGCGCGTGCGCAGCCGGGGAATCATTACGAAACTTAGATGTCAAGCGATAACGCTCGCGATATTTTAATGTATGATTCTTAACGAGGTAATGACTATTGTATTTTTTTTTTTTTTAATTTTATTTTCCTTTCAAAAAATACCAAGGATTTTCTCCATGAATGTGCAATTTTTTTATCCTAAATCAAGTGAACCAAGTCCAATTATTTTTCATTTTTCAGGCAACAAATTTAATAATGAAAACAATGTAAAAACCTTGAATTACATAGGATAAAAATATATTTGAAAAATCACTTTCGATAGTTGTTTTTGTGGAGTGAAGTAAAGAAGTGTTTTTAAGCCACGAGGTGGTTTAAAACAATAGGGGCCGCGGGAGTAAAGATAAGGACGATCCCACGACGTCATCTTGCTTGTTTTCGCATATTTCTAAAAAAGAATTGTGTATTATTTTACCAAGACTTTGAAAGAGAATGTGATTTCGTTATTGCTTTTACTTGTAACACACGTGTCAGATATATTAATATTAATTTACTCCAAAAAGAAGGAAAAAAAAATAAAAAGTTTTAATAAATTAAAAATAGAATAATTTTTTTCATCAATAAATATCTAGATATTGCGTAGGCATAATTTTTTTGATGTCTTGACGGTATTATAACACTTAACAACTGATTAATATTTCATGGAAAAAACGAGTTTTAAACTCGTAATAGCACTTTCAAATCGATTGATTAGTATTTATCAGTAAAGTAAATTTATCTGTTCCAAAAAATATTAATACATAACATTAAGTTCATAATTACTTTATTATCAGTCATATAAACTACTTGAGGGATTTTTTATCATGTCGTTTACAGTGTTTGATAGCTAGGAAACATTAAACAAATGCAGCAGCCACGCCAGTGGTTTACGCAGTTCCAACCAGGCAGAACGTAACCATCACCTACCTACCATGTTCTGTACTAACAAGGTGCCGTTGAGGTACTTTACCAAGCGCTTTACGTCGTCATAGAACCGTGTCGGATCAGAAGCATCTCGTAGCTATAATCTTTGCATTAGAAACATATCATCGTGTCTGTTTATCTCCTACCATTTCTTTTCATCCAGAAACCGTCTAGCAATAATTACTTGACTACTTCTCAAATTTCCACTACACCGTATTGCCAATATTAATTCTCAATAACAGTTTAATTTATCTCTACATTTTCTGCGGTATTTCAATCTATTTTTCATTTTATTTATGCATAAAGTATTGATACATTTATTCAATAGTTGCTTTAGAGGTTAAAAAGAGGTCTAGGTGCAACCCAGAAGGTCCACACGACGAATTTAACTATTAAAGATTTTTTTATTATATTTTATTTTGTAAACCATTTGTTTCCATTTCAGAGGACTTTTCCTTCCTATAAAATCTTTCCTATCCTTTCAAATAAACTTTTCATTATTTACTATCTATTCTTGTTCCATTATTTTACAATATGATGAAATGGAAGCTAAATTATGTTATATTGTCGTGATCAATGAAGACTTCTTATTAAACGAAAAAAGAGAAATAAAAACAATGACATCTTCTCTACTGTGGAGTGAGTCTTTATTTTATCTGAGAGACTCTTGAAAGTTGCCTCGTGTTCGCAGTAAAACCAGCGATTTCCGACTCGATAGGCAACACAATAAATAATGCGTTCGACGGTGAATCGCCAACTGTACTAAGGCTTAGTCTTAACTGTCTACTTCTGAGATTCATTGCTACAATTTATTGTTTGAGCTGTAAAACTATACGCGAGATTATACTCGAGTAAAAATAATTCTTCATTCATTTGAAATTATACTCAGGTGTGAATCGACTTAGTCAATTGTTTAAGTTGGTATATATTATATTTAATATTTAACCTTGCTACTTTTCACTTGAAAAATCATTAAATTTTTTTTCTTCGTTATTTGTCCATTTACTGAATGACTTTGAAATAACTGGTAGTACACGTGAAACGACACCCAAGTTCACTGTCCAATAAGAGAGAGGGAGACTTGAAGTAATAATAATTTGAAAAATTTTATGGTGACCATCAGAAGCAGGACGTTGCTAAAGTTTTGATTTTGTTCAGCCGCCTTAGCCCAAAGGTGGGACTATTAAAGTTTTCTTATCCTTGCGGCACATGAATAGAAGTTTGCTCGAAGGTATGATGGGTTTCAGTGTGTACTTACTGAAATTACTGGGGCTCAAGGCGAGAGCAAAAGATCTGGAGAGAAACGAGTATTGACTCTTTCTGCCGACAGATTCCAGCAATGTCCGCCAGGCTCACTATTACTTTAGCTGTGTAAGTCGCTTCCGAGAAAGACTGTCCTTAGGACCTAAGAACCCTCGTAGCTTCTTATCTTGTCCTTACATTGCGCTCTATACTCTTCGTATCTTTACTACTGCTCGTTTCGCGTGAATTCATCTAAATTGATCCAATCTCACCATAAACACGTGTCATGATACACCATTCTTGTCGATCAAATTACTTTAATGCAATTTTATTATCAACATAAGAAAAAAAGAAATGTGTCAATATTTTTCAGAAACCTTTTTTCGTTCAATTATGTGTGAAATACAGATACAGCTCTTGCTAGTGTAGAATTAGTATTACATTGAAACAACTTTATGTTGTTGAGTCTTCAAGGTTACATGAAATAAAGGATAATTTTTTTTTTCGTGTACTGACCATTTTTCAGAGGAAATGCGCAATAAATCTATGCTAGTTTACTGTTTAATTATACTTAATCATATAGTTAAATTAAAACATCTATTTTTTCTTGGTTGATTAGCCTGCAAACATATTTACTGCTTTATGTATGTTTCCTTGAGTGTACGTAGATAAGAGATATTTGTTTTCATATTTTAATTACTCATGAAATCATTAATCACAGGTGAGAAGTAATAATGTATAACCTCATGAATGAACACAGATTAGATACAGAAATAAAAAACAGTACAGCATATAGAAACAAATGATTTAGAATAAGAGTGAGGGTGTTGAGAATATTTTATAAGAAATGTAATTGAGATTGATTTAAATCCGTGCGAACCAATGTGACATACTTATTATACCTGATCTTAAGAAATTCAAATTGCATACCGATCATTGGCACGCTAATGTATCGTCGATAAATGTAAATTATTGATGTAGGTTGAATAGGGAGTGAAAAAAATCATCAAGGTGATGACTGATTTTCCGAGCATTCTCTATTATAATTATTGATAGAAAATAATTATTAATATAAAGTAAGTAAGTATCCTCGCCTCCGAATAACATTTTCTAGATCAACAATAAATTGTGAAAATATCAGATTTACAATCGTTGAAAGATAATTTATTCATATTTTTAGGTATTATTATGTAATATATAGAAAATTTCATTTTAGACTTGTTTTACTTCCAAAAAAAACAAGCTATAATTAATATTTTAGCCATTGTAAAAGATTTTTTGACAGTTAATAATCTCTTCTATCAATGTATCGACAGAAAATTCAATTTCGAAAAAAAAGGATTTGATGGAGTCTGTTGCCCTTAAATGGTAGAGGAAAATTTAGGTCGACATTTAGTTATTCTGGCAGGAAGGAAGTCTTATCGAAGCGAGAGTGGAACGTGAAGTAGTGCGACAGACAGCTCGTTACCAAGTATATATCTTGGGCTGACTTGTATGTTGATTCCAGACTCTGGGCCACTGAGGTACGTTTGTGTAAGTAGAAACAGACCACCAGTGGAAATAACCTAGCCTCTATAGCGTTCAGTTAAAGAATATCTACATACGTATTTTGCCCATACGACTACTGCGTTTGTGGACACGCTATTTCATTTCTGCCAGCAACATTTTTCCTGTGCTCGTGAAACCCCACTAATAACAGTCGTGCTACAGCTTATTTACATGTTACGCGGACTCTCTAGATTTTCCTACTTTTGCTTCTCCAGAGAGCAAAAAAAAAAAAAAAGAAATAGGACTTGAGGGGTCATGAATACTGCCCGTTATCCACATTTCACATTTATTCAAAAGTTTTTTTTAAAACTATCTTCATGTCTGTTGTTAGCTACCCAAAAAAAAGGAGTTTTAGGAGACAGTGTGTATGGAATAGTACATTATTGAGTTTGTGTCTCGATAAACCTAAGTATATATGTAGCAGATTGCAAAGCTAGTGGCCTCGCCAACTGGATTCTAGAACGGGAACGGATAGAGGAGCCGCATCCGCCTTTACGTAGGCGCGGCACCGCAAGACTTCGCGCCCCTTCAGCGGAAGAATAAGACTAATTCAACACCTGACTATATCTCTATATGTAAATAAAATTATTCCTCCTCTTATTCGTCATCAAACCTCTCTCAAACTATTTAGTTAAAGCTCAAGGTAATTATAATAATGACAACAATGATGGTGAAAAATTTTATTACACTACGCGAAAGGGATTTAATTATTATTTTAATAAGCGTAACACGAAGGACTTTCAAGCGAATCTTATCGCGAATCACGAAGTGTTTTGCAAGAAGGTTTGCCAGTAAGATTTATGGCACTCAAGCCCTTGATGGAACTATGGAAAAACGGACTCTGGTCGATACGAACCTTCGTGAGTGTTAATTGAATTTGATTATGTAATTATCCGCTTTCACCATCGCGTGTTTTACTGTTTCTCTCTCGGCGTTTGAATTCCTCGATCTCTGGTGGCCACGAGGTGGAGTCGAGAGTACAGTTCACGAGATCGAACCTCTCTACAGGCCGTTATGTGGTGCTCAGGCAGAAGGTACAGGAAGAATACGAGAGTCGAAAAATACTAAATTGTTGCTCGCAGGGCAACCCTGACCTAAGCTAACCAGTGGACCTCTATCGTCCTTCGACGTCCTTCTTTCTCTCTCTCTCTCTCTCTCTCTCTCTCTTGATTCTTTCTCCTTCAGGCCTGAGGTTCGTCGATGATCCTATGGCTCGCACCTGCGCCCTGTATCTTCGTAAAAACTTCCTACAAGTCATCCACCCCAGGATACTTGAGTTCAGGGAACAGCTGAGTACGGAACTCGCTTACTGTCATCAATGAAGACCCTAAGGCAAGTTTCGGTGATGTAAAAACCTTTCAAGTGCTTAATTATGATGTGAATCGACCAAGAAAAAAAATTGCTTCTTTCTTTTGATGTAAAAGGAATAATCTTGTCTAATAATACACTGAGAAAAAATTTTTGCTGGACAAAAAAATGTTAATTTAATCAATAAAAAGAATTTTAAATATTTACAATAAAACATTTTGGGATCAACTTTTCATTATTTTTTTTAAAAGAAACTTTGAAAATGTTTGTTTGTTGATTCATTAATCCCAAGGCAAAAGCTCATTGGCAAATGAATGAAACAAATGACAACAGTGAAAGACATATTAAAAATGATAACCGAGAAATAATAATTAATATGTTAGGTACGAGTGTAATTATCGCCATGACTAGAGATTGATATTATGATAGACGTTGTGAGCATATAGTCGGGTTTAATCAACATCAAGTGATAATAAATAGTCATACTTTGAGTCTTTAAAACTTCCATTTCGAAAAATATTTCATTGCAGCTATTCAACACTTTCATCTTATTAGTTGAAAAAAATATTACTTGTTCATAATAAATTTTTTTCCTAGTGTACTTTTAATAAAATGACAACATTTTTTATGAAGACATAAATTTCTTTGACATTCAAATGAAACACAACTAAATAGATTACAAAGATAAAAATGTCATTCCCGAGATTCCTGTACGATAAATAGAAACGTTTGTTCCCTTCAACAGGACGATGAAATAAATTCTATCCCCTGGATGGCGCCAATAGATCGGTCAATTGAATCAGTCTATAAAGATCGATAAAAGGTGTTGGGGACGGTGTAATAAGTCCCGTTTCTCGGTTCATAAAACGCCAATGTCTCGATCATTTAGTCACCATGGTAAATCTAACGATTTATCTAGCACGTTAACACATTAACATAAACGTTTATTTACTTGTATCTAACTATGTAATGTAATCGTTGAATATCAAAGCCTCATTGAGAAGTACTGAACGTGGTAAATAACGTAGATTCATTGTTCGCTCTACTGCTCTCAGACTTCTCAATCGTTTCAGTCTCATTTATGACTCATTCCAGTCTTATTTGTTTTTTCATTGTCTACTCAAACTGTTCATAAATCTTGAAAAATCAATTTCGCAAATCTCACCTGCCAATTTAAGTCAACATAATGAATAAAACTAATTAAAAAATATTCTAGTGATGGATAAAATTATATTTATGTCACCAATACAATCCATATTTGATAGAAGATAAAATGGTTTTCTTAATATAAAATGACATAACCTTAAAATAAGCTTAGGATTTAGTTTATGCATATTTCGATTAATAAAAAATTATGCATGGGCCAAAAAGTTAGGTTAGAAAGGGTGAATTGATATGAATATTCCTTTTAGATAAAATGAAATTTATTTATTATAAATCAACTAATGTGTTCGTAATCAAGGCTTTTTTACTATTATGAAATATTTATTAACAATTGAAAAATATTGATTTTAAAAATAAAAAATCAGTTTTTAACAATATTAAATCTCTTCTATCTGTATAAAAATGCAAGAATTTATTTTTTTGAAATAATAGAGTAATCAATAGTAGAATAAGTTTGAATAGCACGCAGAACTGCTTGTAATAAGTCCTTCAGGCATACACCTTAGAGGTTAAAATTTCTTAACAAAAGTCAAGTAAAACAAACAAGAAAAAAAGGTTAGTAAATGTAGACTTACTTTACGTTAGCAGTAGAAATTGAAGCGAGCGTGAGATCTTGCTCGATTCACAGTAATAATTCCCTCAGGACTTAATTTTCTGCGTGCAGTTATTCAAGATTACCTTAATAATAATTGTTGTTGTTTGTAGTGAATTTTATATGTTTAACTTGACAGTTTGTTAAAGATAAAGGATCGACCAATAAAATATCATTGATATTTCATCGCACATCAGTTTAACCAACCATATATCCATAGTCTTAGAAGAGCTGTTTATCGTTATTATACACTACCATTCGAGTAGATTATACGGGAGGTCGTAAAATGATTACCTCGTTGTTGGATCCTTGTCTTTTATATCCCTACACTCCTGGACACTCAAACGTTTACGCTTTCGCGATAGCTGATGAGTATCAACACAAACTATCCACCACACGATTTGGAGGCTGCGTTCAATCTTAGAGAGATGAATTTTGAGATAGAAAAGACATCCATCGTTTTCAGAAGATGATAGACTTATAAAGATTCTTGTCGATTTTGTTTATCACCCGGAAACTTGTTTTGTTTCATTACCTCTGGCTATGTTTTGTTTCCATTTTTTCACTCTTAAATTATCATTAAGTATTAATATCAGTTATGAAACTGGTGATAATACTCGTCAACTCACTCTCTCGATACAATAATTCCATTGTAAAACGTTCGCGTGGATTTAACGAATCATAACAAAATATCTCGCGTGCTTTATTCCTCTTTTTACTCCCTATCATTTTCTGTCTTTTATCTACTTTTGTTCTTCCACATCGCGACATCATTATTTCAAGTAAGATCATTTTATTAAACGATACTACTTGTTGCCGTTCCACTTCACATAATAAATGTAATACTTTTACATGTTAACTAATTGTTATTTATTTGCCAAGTAGATTTTTTTTTCTAATGCATTAACAATTTTTCATAACAGATGATGACGATAAGGATGGTATTTTTCTTTTTTTTATCAACTTCTTCTTAGGAATTTGTTTGTAATGGGGTAGATTTTTGAAACTTGTAATTTTGTTATAATTTTTTATTTTGATATGATAAAAAAACTAAAAGATAATAAAATTACTGATTTTAATGAATAGGAAGTTGGTCGTCAGAACATAGACACATTTTTTAATATTTTTTTCCCATCCTGTGAATGATTAAGCGTGGAACACGTGTCGCAGAAAACTTGGTGATTGGCATTTAGCCGGAAGTGTCTGCCCGGGAGGCCCAGGAGTCCGGGCAATTCTGTCATTCTCGGGGCCAAAAATCATTTGCAACGCGGCGTGACGACTTGTCATCGTGAAACCACAAACTTGGTTTATTGTACAGATCCGTGCGATTCTGGTAGCCCCGAATGGGCTCTTCCTTCTTTTCTCTGCGACCACCGGCGATTATCTACGTCCGGTCGAATGTTTTCTGAGCGGCTAAAATGACATTCTCAATCGTCAATTGACTATATAACGTAAATAAATTCTATTACAAAAGAATGTAATATTTAAACAATAGTTTGTTATATAATTACTTGTCTTTTTTTCCTATAAAATTTAATATGTCATAAATACCATCAATATCTTGATGTAAAATCCTGTCGCAAGCGGAAATCAAGATGACTCGTATTGTCGACTCAATCGTAATGACAATGGCAACATGGTAACGAGTTAGGAAATACATTGGACAGTTGTGCTGCAATCATTCCCTTCTCGTACACTCATGCCTATGCTTTCTACCTCATTAATGCATTCAAGATTCCATTTAGTCCGTAAAAATATTCTTGCAAATTAATTTTTATCGATCAACAGTCCATTTACCTAATCTAATTACATTTAATAATTTAATCAATTCAATCAAACCTTCCTACTCTTTTTAAAAGAGCTAATTATTTGAACTCGGTTTCAATATAGTGATTCTTATAATGATCGCGTGGGAGTGCGGTCAATAGCCTCAGGTGTCATGTTGTTAATGATTCTAACAATGACTGGCATTGTTAGGAATGTTAGTCTAGTGGAAAGTCGCTTTTGTCTACCTCAGTCGAAATATAGGTACTTGTTTAAGTTCTTTTAGATCATTTTTACCACTGTCCAAGTCTGTTTTAATACTTGAAATTTTTTCATCCGGTTTTAATCCTTTTTAAACCTTCAATATTATTTCTCTAATATTTTTTAATAATTAATGGGTACTTGAAGCCATGGATTTTTTAAAAAAAATTGTAACACATAATCGAAGACACATCAACAATACAAACAGCAACAAGATCATACACAATTCAGACCTTAAAATCTCTAGTAAGACCTTTTGATCTTCTATAAATAATAATCAGATAATTTCAAAGACTTCAAAATCAGGACTCTAAAATATTAAAAGAATACCTGACCTAACCCTTTAGCTTTAGACAAGACATTGAATGAAAAAGTGTAAAATGATTAATTTCCATGTTAAATATAAAATTAAAGAGACACATAATCTATATCTCATGGCTCCTATGACTGGTCTATAAATCTAGTAAATCTTACAACGATATAGGCTTGTTTTATCGAGCAACAAACAGGTTACTAATGTGCCACGCTCCAATCAGAGCTCGCGTGACGCTTCGGGTGAACCGAACGGATTCTTTTGCAGCTGAGCGGCATATTCCGCTCTCTTTTATCCTCTCTCATATCCTTCGACATATACCTATACCCAGATCTCTATAAAACTAACATGTTCACGCGTCTAAATAACATGAGAGTGAACACACACGAAAAGAGAGAAGGGAGATATCGTAACTCGCAACAAGTTACCCCTGTCGTAATTTATTTAAGCAACGACGGGCGTTGTCTCTCCTCATGTGTGTGCCTTCCTCTTGTGCACACTTCCTGTTTATCATCCCAACCCGGTCGCTATTAATTGTCACGATAAATTGCACCGATGTGCATCTCTGTCGTGGAATTAATCGGTAGGAGCCAAGTAGATGTACACCAGAGTGAGAAAGTCTGTAACAGAGATGCTAGAGTTTACAGTAAATCGTGTTAGAAGATGCTAAATACTTTTTAGTCGCTTTGATACCTCAGGCTACAAAGTCTTGCTTACCAAGAAGAAAAAGATGAAGACGCAAGACACGCGCACGCGACGCTAGAGAAATCCATATTAATGGAAGGAAAAAGGGATCGTTGCGGTGAGAGTGATAAATCTATAGTCTCCAACGTACTATGCAGACTATAAATTAACCGCAATTAATCTTAAACACCATGTATGCTTCTATAGATGACGATTTCATTCCAGAGAAAATCGAGATTAAATTCTTATTTATTATCATTTCTTTTTTTTTCGCAAGTTTATCTTGGAGTAAAAAATCCATAAATTATTTTCATTACAAATAACTATTTAGAAAATACTAATTTATTGACACTAGAAGACATCAAGTATTTATGCATTTATTTCTTTAATCAATTCTTTATATAATAATGAATTTAATCGTTCGTATATTGAAAAAAAGGTAACTAATAAATCACTTTCTTTGATTATCCTTTTTTCTGCACTAAGAGTAATTTATTAGCATAAAACCATTTAAATGAACGTTAAAAGCGTATTGTAATTATTGTTATTTCGATTTTTATTCCTGAATGAAATTTAATTAAATTACTTGAAGAATAATGATTTTTTTAATGATTATTTTTATCGTGTTAATTTGTTGTTAGGAAAGGATTAGTAATAAATTTAAATTTATCAATTTCCGCATTGAAATCTAATATATGCATAACTTTCATTTATCTACAAGTTACACATTTTCCAAGTCGTTCAAAGTCATTTTGCTGGTTGCATTTGGTCCTGAGGCAATTTCGTAGGCGGTTTAGAGTATAGAAGTCGGTGTTTAGATATCCAGGAAAAGGCGCAGCATATTATCCTCTCATGAAGGATACTCATAGGTAATATAAGTGAAATAACAATGTTCTACTGATTTCCGATCGAAAGTTAAATTCAACCCGCCCCCGTTAAAAGTTGCACATTACTCCCGAACAATTGATAAGATCTTTAATTGTTTGGAGATCGTAATAGAAATAATCGAACGACAATGCTTACTTGTACATTGATTATTTCTTTTTATCTCAAGTACTTTCGAGCTAGAAATCGTACTCGATATACATAAGAGGCAAAAGGTCAGACTACTACTGCGACTCTCTTGTACTAAAAACCATTACTACTTTCATTTTATTAACAACAGTTTGAGTTTGATTTTATTCATTATTTTAAGTGATTCTCTAGAGTCAGACATGACATAAACCTTCTAATATGATTTTAAATGTCCCAAAACGTAAGAGTATAATAAAATTACGAATTTTGATATGATAAAAAAACGAATTTTAAATATCGATCCCACAACAAGAACTTTTTGATGGGAAGTTAAAAAAAAAAATTATTGATTCATTTAATTATGAAAATAATTCAATTACTTATCATGGAATGATGAAGTTAAAAATGAAAGCAATATTTTAAAAAAGCTCCTGTAAGTCGATGGGAATCCTTGATTCATCTTCACGAGCAGGATAAGGTCGTAGGCACGGTTGGCTTCCCGACAATACTCGTTTCATATTCGCTGAACTATGTAATGTAGGGAACAGAGATTAATAATTTGCAGTTTCCCACCCCAACATTATCAGGGCACGAGGCTGAGCGCGAGCTGAAGAGAAAGAGAGAGATAAGGATTACGATGATCCTGGCTGGTGTATTCTGCAGCAGCCGCGGCTGCAGGGTCGACCGGTCACGATGGCTCAGGTAATGATAGCCTGCCCTCGGCCTCATAATCAGTCCCCCATCTTAATTTATGTTTGCTCCTGCCCGTCTGTCTACGTCCGTTCGTATTCGTCTGACTCTTCTTCATTCTTCATCTTACCGAGAGTCGAATCCAGCTCTTCTACTCTCGCTAATTTACCATAATTCTCATTCTAAATATTCTTATGTATCTCACGAGCTACAATAACTCTTGCAACCACTATTGTATTCTATGATAAATGTCTTTTATATTGCTTTTATTCGATGATTCAACTATAGACACCTTGCATTCTTCAAATTCCTAGACACCTCGTGACATTGGAGATGTATGAAATTTGATTTATTTCAAAAAGATTATGATGTGAGTTGTTATCTGATTTCATGTCATCTTTCTTTCCTTTCATGACTATCTAAAAACTTGCTGACATACGCACTTTCTTCCGGCATGTTGATGCTTATGAACTCTATCAAGGCGTTAGCAGGGCGAAGGTATAATCCATCGTTGGAATCTTCAGAAAGATTTCACTTGTCTTGGAGACTACTAGAGGACCATGTTGAATGATGATTGATGGGATAGTCTTGATGAAATAATTCTGATAATTCCTACCAACTCTTGCATACACTGATCACAATGCTCCAAAAAGTATCAACGACACTTGGAAAACGCCGGCACGCGTCTGCTCTTTACGAAGGAGAGTGATAATCTGCGAGTGTGCTGAGTGTTATAGAAGAAAACGCATTGGCTACCGCGTGCCTATTAATACAACGCTTGGATGCTCACGAACCAGTTTGCAATCAGTTCATGCGGAAAACTAGAGCAAAGATGAAATAATTTGACAAAAGTCTGGATCAATGAGAGAATCCAACTGCAGAATTCTCTGTGATGATGGTAATGACGACAACGATGATGATGATTATGATGATTTGTGTATAGACCTAATGATCCAGAGATCGGTCCAAACAAGGAAGAAGTCAGCACCTCGTCGCGGTGAGTTGATGGCGTCATGCTCTATCGCTTGTTAAATGAACCTCACATGTAGCTTTGTAATTACTTTAGTGTTTAACATATTGACTGATTATAATTACCACTTAAAAACGTCATTCATTATCTTTTAATGTTCTTTTCTTGTTGGACTTTTTTTTATAAAATCAATTATTTAAACTCACTCTATTATTATTGTGAAAATAATGCTCGTAAATATATGCTTGTGACAATTCATTAATAAGTAGAAAAAAAAATATGTAAATACTTCTTGAAGGGAATTGACATTTAGTCTAGTCATGACGAATTTGTCATGATACATGTTTTATTTTTTATCTTAAAAAGTAATGACATTAAATGAGTACCAAGTTTTTTGATACATTTGGTATAGATGTAATTTTCGATTAAAAAAAATCATTTAAAAAAGTTTATTTGTCGATGAAATGCAATAAATTGTTTAAAAAACAGTAGTACTTTTCATGTAAACAATTAGAAATCACGAGAACTATTAATAATCAACCAACTTCAACTTTTTGAAGCATATTGACTAGACTAATTATTGGATATTAATAAATACCAACCAATCATTAAGTTGAATTTATTGGTTAATATGACGAATAAATAGTCTTTCAATGAACCAATTCCAAAGACTTGAGTCATTCGTCAAAAGTATCTTAATGACAGTATAAAGCAGCTGATTATTTCCTGGGGGTCGTGCATAAAACGTCTCTAATTGGTGCGCAGCATATCGTTCGTGGACTATCGCGCCATAAGAGATCTCATTTGCTCTAGTATAGACTGAATCTGTTCCTTCTTCTTTTTTCTCTTTTTCTCTTGGCGAGTTTTCTTGATTGCGATCGTTGATAGATAATACGACGGCTCGTTTTATACGCGCTCAAGCTCTTATGCGCGGTATCAGCAGCTTGCGAGCGTCGTTTATACCGCTAGAATCGCAACGACTTTCTCTGCAGGACCGGTGGCCTGCGGCTTCTTATCTATCTACCATCTCGTATCAGCTCTACTACATTCTTTTTCATTAGCCGTCGAGCTACATTATGAGCTCTAAAAAAATCACCATTTGAATAAATTTCTAACTATTTTTCCAAACTTCAATTTTATGATTGAGGCCTTTAATTTCATTCCTAATTATCGACGGTCGATAATAATAGAAGAACATGTTGAGGTTATGTTTTTTTTTCAATCTATTCTCGAGCAATAATGTTTCAAAAAAAAAATTCTATTCAAACATCGTATTTTGCAGGCTAAGTGTAATTACGACGAGAGAGACATTCTAATTACGATGTAGTGAGTTACACACCACTGGGCAACGTCCGAGAGTGTCCACTACTCATGTCATCAGTGCTATGTTTTCGTTTTTATCGTCTTTCTTTGCTGCGCGTTTTTTTATGTCATTTGTTTTCTATCACTTTTTCTTTCTACCGTGTTTCTGTTACATTCACGCATCTCTTTAACGCAACAATCCGTTATTAAAGTCGATTTTCTAACGGTTACCACTACTTGACTTTATAAACTGTCAAGGACATAAGACATTTTTTAGTGATAACTTGATACATCTTGGTCTGATTTGAACGGAATCAAGACCGACATCTTGTTTCTTCCATGCTTAAACTCTCTCTGGAGAGTACATATTCAGACGCCATACGACGATTAGCAAATGTGACAAGCGTACACTCGTCGAGGCTTGTTCATTGGTTGGGACCCTACTCTTTGGTGTAGGCGTGTGATTGACGTTTCCCTCATACTAAATGTCTGCTGTCACAATTAATATTTTTTAATAATGTTATTAAAAATTTCTTTGTTGAAATATGAAAAATAAAATTTTATTCCAGTCGAGTTTTGAAAAAAAAAAAAAAAAAAATCTTACAAACATTCCAGACGATTTGGTTCCAATGATAGGTATGCAGAGTAATACCGTTGTGGACGAGAGAGAGCCACACCCTTGGTCAACCTAGATCGCACGGCATCACTCTACTGCAGACAAAACCATATGCACACGGAAGAGAAGTATAGTACCAGAGATAGGAGGATCTAACTGACGCGTCACGTACATCGTCACGCATCTCTCGTCCTTTCAAGAGTTCCGACATCAAACTAGTCCAAGTCCTATACTTAATCAATACGGTTTCTACTTCCCTTCATGATGAGGGCAAAGGCCTACGGAAGAAATACTTATCGCTAAGCTATCCGTTTATCTAGATTGCACTGGAGAAATTATACAAAAAAACCACCAACACACATCAAATGATTCTTCTGAAAAAGTCTAATTAAATATTCATTAATATTTTTTTCTCCCACTTAAATATTATTTATGACTCTGATAAAAGAGTTTTTTTCAAAAAAATTAATAACTTGATTGAGTAAAAATGGTACTAGATACATGGAAATGGTTAATTAAAATGAAGTTTATAAATAAGTACAGGATTTAGATTGATAGAAAATTGAATACAAGTAAAAATGTTGTAAAATAATGGAAAAAATCTAGATATTTTAAAGGAAAAAGTTTTTTAAAAATAACAGCACTGTGAGAAGTGTGTTATTTCAATGTACTTAAAGCGTTTTAAATAATGTTAATTAAATTGGTGATGTTATATTAAAACACATTTAATGCATTAAAATACGTACAGAATTCTTCTTCTGATGGACATGTTGGTATTAATAAAGCAAATTGTTAAAATTTGTCAACAAATAGATGGAGATGTACATTGATTTTAGAATGTATTAGCAATAGAAATAAATAAAAAGAATCAAGTTGACACGTTCGCTGATAATTCACGATCATCCAAGTCACACGCACTGTAATTTTAGCATGAGTCTAGAACAAATCGATATGAGTGCACATTTAACACAACGACAGAGTGTACAATCGACTTTATAATCTCAACAGCAAAGCATATCGAATCATGAGAATCTCGATCGCGTATCAAATTGCACTTCTTTCTTAAAGTTTATTATTCATTTTTTTAAGCTTCTCCAGCGACAACTTTCCGTTATTACGATTGGACACGTGGGTTAATGTAGACTTGGCATAACCAAGAGGATTATAATTCTCAATCGCGTATATTCTTCAACATCGTGCTGATTATTTAGCATAATACAAATCACCCAAGTCAGGCGTGGTCTCAATCGATGCCTACATGTACTTATTTACCTATCGTGTGGGACGTTATACAGTCCTAAAACGAATTGACAACGATAAAGTCCTGGTCAAGATAGCAAATAGGAACCTATTCCTTGACCACTTCTCCAACATGTTATTTCTAAAAGTATATTGTCTGCTTATTACATATCCACCAATGTTATGCAGATACAATACGTAAGAGATGAGGTATTAATAACTTGTAATAAACTTCAGCAAATAAAGTAGAAATACTAGCACGTGATCTTCTTAGCTGATTATACATCACACACCTGTTATGTCTTCTCTTCCAACCATCAACTTATATTATATTTTTTCCTGCTTCATTTTGTACCTTAACACCAAAATCTCAAGACTTCCTGAAAGTTATTCTGCATATAATTACACATGTGGCAAAGGTAGAAACGATGAATAACATTGGTGTTGCTATAAGTGGAGAAGTGAAGTGAGATAAATTGAAGCCTCGAGGGAATGTTGGGTCCAAAACTGCAGCAGTTGGAGCTTCAAGCTAAATGAAACTCTGACAGATTTCATCATGATCTGACGTAAACAATTTGCGAATGTAAATACCTGTTGAATATTGAGCATGATCCAGCTGAGCCTGAGGTGTGTCTCTCACACCTTCTTAACACATTTAACCCTTTCAACTCTGACAATCACCCATGGCCACTGGTATATAAATGTGTAATTTTTATTCAACAATACTTTTTTTCATTTCTATTCTTCTGCCACCTCTTGGCAGGTAATTCGGCATAAATTACCAACTCTTGCACTTGGAAGACATATAAACATAATAACGTAACCATCATCTAACATAGCTGCAAGTTCGTGGGAGTTACGACCACAATCCTTTTCACTTTCTGCTTTTGTTTGCTTTTATATGAGAAATGCAGACATTGCGGTCTAGTTCACATGGTTTGTATTAATCCTATCCTACTTTTAATGTCACTAGGTAATGAAAATAAAGTCAATATTAATAGCGATGTTGATCAAAACATCAACAGGCCTTAGTGGGTAATCTAGAAGATACTTAAGTCATCCAGTACAGTATGCAGTTAATTATTTCAAAGATATCATAACGGAATAATGAGATAAACAAGCTGGGAGTGGATCGTTTTACTTGATCAAACAGTCTACAATGCTCGTTAATAAACTACACTATCAGTTCTCCAACTTGTCCTTCCAATCATTTCATTTTTGTGTCTATTTTATTTGAGTTTTTTTTTTTTTTTCATTCAAGCAAAACGAGTATTCACCAAAGACATCAACATGATTGTAGCATTACCAATGTATTGCATTATACCGGTATACTTGGACGTTTAATAAACATTGTTCGGACTCGATGTCGATTGTGAGAGTCAAAGGGACATCAAAAGATCGTTACTCAACTTCCTCGCGTGCTCGTTGTCCTTTTCTTTCTCTCATTTTATACGCGAAAGCGATGACTAGATAGAAGATATGGCACTCGGGTGCACACGCAATTGTTGAGTACAAAGTACTAGACGAGTCTTTTGTGATGAAGCACAACATGAATTGCAATAAGATTCATTTGTAATCTCATTTTATATATAAGTTATATGCTTTGTTATAAATTATAAAATAATATAATAAAATAATTTGATGTAATTTCACTTACCATCCTGGTTCATACCATGACTTCCATCATCTGAAAAAGAAATAATTTTTTATCAACCTGATGCTATTAAGATATAATATTTTTTAATAAGACATTATGTGATACATAAAATATAAATGAGAGAAGGGGATGAGACTAGGGCGTGTTAGTTTATGACGACTGGTGCATGCCAGAGCTCTGGATGTGAACCTGTATGGCAACCTATTTGTACGTAGGACCTTGGTATCGCGGCATCTTGCAATGTTCCTTTATTTAACCCCATAAATAAAGACCTCTATCTTGCCCTAAGATGCTTTAGTATAAATATAAACAGAATATATTACTTAGTGAACACATTTTAACCATCAACTCACTTATAACTTGACAATTATTTTTCAATTTCAAATAAATAAATCGATTAAAAATTTATTTCTGTCTGAAAGAGTATTTTCTTAGCTTCATGATTGAAAAAAAAAAGATAACGATGAAATTACCAGAGTTCCAGTCATCTAGGGTCGGTGAACTAGCTAACTTACATCGATGTTCGATCTGAACGTGTTACGTATCTTATATATATATACTACATACAAAGATTATGGACTCAGGAATACCCATAGCCTCAATCCTTCCACCGTCCACGTTGTCTCGAAACTCTCGCGCATAGGCATTAATTACAAATTAATGCAACTTGGCAGACACGCTCGATCGGAGATAATCGTTGACTATTGCAAGGTGTATCGAGTCGACAATTATGTCTACAGTATTTGATTGTAACTGACTAAGTGACGTAAAAATTGAATATAAATATCACGAGATAATCTTTGTTTCTCAATAAAATAGATATCAATAAATATTTTTCCAAAGTAGTCATTGGATCATCAATTATTTACGAATGTAAAAAAAATTCATTCTATAAATTTTCGGTAAATGGATAAATAATAATAATTCATTATGAATTATTTATCAATCAACAATTTGTCTATTCATCTTTGTATATACAATTAGCAACAAGTTTTTTATACAGATAAAAATAATTAATTCCAATAGAATATTGTTCATTTGTAGAAATTCTAGTCTTAATGCAATTAAACATTGAAATGCTTTTATAGATGCATCCATATATGTAATTAATGCAACAAAAGCTTTATTGTAGGAAATAATAGTATGTGTATGTATGGTTGGAGATTAAAAAGATATATTCTATCATGGTTTCCTTTATAAAGGTAATGACTTGTTAAAAAATATATATTATTAATTTAAATAATACAAAACCAACTGAATGTGTGTGGCCTGTCAACAATTGGATTAACTTGTTACCAGCATTATTTAAAATCATGTAATTTAACGATCTCTTTGGACCCCACGTGGTGTTTTTCCTAATGTAACAGGGAATTTATAAGGAAGCTCGTGCGACTTGTGTTCCACCTTCCTCCTGTGCTAACGCGATTGTTTGAGCCTAACAAAGCTGTCTTTCACGCTTCTACCACTGTGGAAGTCTTTGTCTGGTATCTCTGGTAACTTTAACGTTTTGTAATCATCATCAGCATGTCAGTGATAGGATATTAAAGTCAGAATGATGATTGTTGATGAATGTACAAGCAGAAAAGCTTTCTCCAGTTTCTCGTGATTCGTTAATTGAACTAATACATTTCGATAATTGGACACGTTGTGTTTTAAATCGTGGGAGGTCTGAGGAGTTAATCCACTCATCTCTTATGTGTTACTCTGATTGACATCGTACACTAGGTTTTATTGCTGTTGATTGTCGCCTGAGGGGCAGTTACATAAATCACGTCTACACAGCTTTAAAGGAGCCGCAGGCGAACGACTTCTTTAGAAACCTGGCATTCATTTGGAAACAGACAAGAAGGAGATCAATTACCTCGTAACATACTCATCTCTTCATCCAAGACCATGATCGGGATATTTATCACTTGAGCTATTCTTTTTACATACTGCCTTTAAAAAAACATGATAACTTATGTGATAGGATGATGTAAAAATAACTTCAGAGCTCAGAAAACATGTATTTCATTAATCTTATTTTGAGAGCTACTTAGGAATTGATGATGATGATAATAATAACCGTAGTTAATTCTTCAGAATAAATCAATTGATCGTTTAATGAGTTTAATATGTCATTTTTTGCAATTATTTATCATCTAATGAATAATTTATTACAAACAATTGATCGGATTCGTAAGAAGAAACTTACGTTTTTTCTTAGTCTCCTCATGCATACCTCCAGATGAGGTGCCACTGTGATTGTGGTGCTGAAGTGTCAGTGAATCTTGGTGATGAGAGTGAATGGCAGCTAAGGCGCTGCCAGCTGGATCTCCAGGGTTGACGGGCACGCCGACCCCGAGGTGAAGTGCGCCGTGCTGCGTCGTATGCCCTGGTAACTCCATGCTGATCATAGCACACGAGTCCTCGTGTCCTACTCTTTGGATCGCTAACGACTTCTAGGCCACCAAGTGGCCAAGGACACTAATCGTCCTTTGGAATTAATTTGTCCTGTAAGTAAATATGGTTTTATTTAGTAATTTGTTATTTAAATAGAAAAAAAGTAAATAAAAATACAGAATTGGGACCCAAAGAGTGTGTTCAGACCCATTTTTAAACAAATTCAAAAAAAAAAAAAAAAAAGAATTGAAATATAATTAATTATAATTTAAAATGATAATTGGATTAAATAAATCAGATTGGATTGAGATTGAAAAATTTGGGCAGAGATTTTTAATGAACGACTTAATTCGTCATGGAAATAAAGTATTGTAAGCTGATGTAGCAACTAAAAGTTCTTTTACACATTTACACATACTCGTGGTAATCCCATAGGATAAAAATAACTACGGTGGTCCCAAGGTGAAATTGACTTTGCTACGCTTTTTATCTTCCAAGTGGATAATTTCTTCGTCCCTACTCTTGATGGAGTAGTAATGGGCTTTCTTGAGAGATCTTTTTTGCTTATTACGAGGACGCAGGACCGTTGTCGGTTCAAGACACAGTCCGAGCAAATGAATGAAAGGATGAATGAGGTATAATTTAAAAGTGGAAACAGAGCTACCGTTTACTCCGCTTACCGGAAATCAATTGACTCGATTTCAGTATTGAGACCAACATTTTATGGAATAACCAACATTATTTTGATCCAGTTTTCTCACTCATTTTTTGTCCCACACTACTTCTCTATTCTCATCTAACAGAAATCCAACCGCGGTCTACGTAAAAACGTTGACTCATGACTGAAGAATCTGTTTTTCTTCTGATGACAACGAGAAAAATTTTAGCATCCTGTGGTTAGAGACGGAGAGAGAATAAAAATTCGGTAAAACATGGAAAAAAATTTCCTGTTAAAAAAAAAGCTTTAATCTTCAATCTAACATCACTATACACTGGTAGTGTATAGGCTGTAAATTATTTATGAGCGTATAGAAAAACAAGTGAGATCAGAGTATCAGTGGAGAAAAGCAAAAAGTAAATTCTTGTTTATTTTATTATACTTATCATCAAGTTTTATTTGTTATTTATTGCATTTCATCTATTCCAATTCTTGATTTACCAACATAAAAAATTGTATTACTTACATTTTATACTCAACTATGCGGCGAAAAACTATTTACTCTATTTTTACAATTACTCAAAATATCCCAAGTCGGAATAAATGCATTTTTCAATATCTTTGAGTCCTGATTTTTAATTATTTAAAATGATCTAATTATCATTTATAAATATATCAAAAAGTTTAGTTTTATTAATAAATGTTTTTGTGTCTGCATAAATAATATGACCAAAATTAAAATATGTTGTTTGTATTTATTTAAGGCACTGAGTTGAAAAAAAAACATGAAAGAAAGTCAGAGACTTTAATATTAATATCAATTTTTGATATAACTGTTTTTAAAAAATCCATGACTTCAAGTACACATTGGTTCTTAAAAAATATCAGTGGAATAATATTGACGGTTAAAAAAGGATTACAACCGAAAGAAAAAATTTCAAGTATTAAAACAAACTTGGACAGAGGTAAAAATGATCTAAAATGACTTAAATCTACCAATAAATAATTCATTTTCAATTATTGTTTATAAAAATAATTAATTTATTATTTTTCCAATGCTTTTATTTAAAAACAATCGTAAAAAATTTTATTACTAATAAATTTTCAACTATAATGATTTATTTTTCGTGCAAAGTTACTGATTTCCAAGGGAGAATATATATATTCTTAGGTTACATATTACGACTCGAGCATAGGCTGATTAGGGAGTTTGGAAGCGTTATTCTTTGCTATTTGCTCCGTCTCGTAGATCAGCCACTGCTCAGTTAATGGAAGATGGAATGTAGCGAGTATACAGCGTAAACGTCGGTGAGATTGCGCGTTGGGTAAGAGCGAAAACGTTCAGGCCCCCTCCGGCTCGTAAGTTAAGTCTTGGACGGATAAGTTTAAGTGGGTGAGTAAGCGGAGTATAAGTGAATATAAAGGAGAAAGAAAGATAAAATGAACTTGAAGTAAGCGAAAACGAGCGAGTTGAACGACGTATAAAGACTTGCCCTCTATCCTCTCCATACTCTTTTTACTCCTTTTCTTCTCTTTTGCTTTTCTTAGTTCAAGCACACCCGCCTCGGATTCTCGTTCTCGGTCCTCCACCGTGGGAGTCCAAGTGGTCAAGACAACCCGTTTACAGACTATACGCATCGTTCAACAATTGTTTATGACCACTGAACGTTGGGTATTTTGCTAACTACCCCTGCAAACCCTATCAACACAGCTACTTCATGGGAAAATGCTATTGGAATTCTGAAAATCATTGAAAATATATTTTTCAAGGCCACCCAAGTGTAAACGATAGACAATTTACAAATTGTTACCAGTTTTACTCTCCCTTGTGGATCTATAAATTTTATTTTTACTCCTAAGTGACGTGCTTTTTTGTCAATACAATTGGAGAAAAAAAGGATTATTTTACTACAAATAATACCAGTATTAGTCGTAAACAAGATAACGTTTTAACTGGTTTCTTAATTATCAGATAAAAATTAATTTAATTATTCGTGATATGAAATTTCTACTTTCGAATAAAATTAGAATAGACACGATTCACCAGTAAATTAATTCATTTTTTTACTCTACTAGAATGGGTTATCTTAATTAAATAGAGAAAATGATTTTCCTATTTTCCATGAGTTGCTTTTTATTATATTTAGAAGAAAAATTTTTGCTACACAGAAAATGTGAATTTGATTAATAAAATGAATTTGAAAGGTTTGCAGTTAAATATTTTATTGAATTCCGTGATATGAGATTAATTCTTACTTTCTAAGACATAATGGATTTTAAAATTTAATAAAACATTAGAATAAACTAGCACTCAGATAATGATTTTAAAAATAATCGAGCACAATAAACAGTAGATTATTAACTAAGGGAGAAAAGTATGACATTTTGACCTAGGTGTAAAATTGCATTCCCAGCTGAAGACAAGGGAGGCAAACTCTCAGAAAAAAATATCTGACTTTCCTCCAATAGCCAATATACTATTTTTTATTATATCATCGTCTGAAATTAGAGTTCGTTATCTGTTTTGAGGTTAGAAGGATAAAGAATTCTGTTTGTATTGTATTAATTGGAATAAATATTACTTGTTCACAGCAAATTTTTATACTCAATGTAGCACAATTTAAAATAATTGGCAATAAAAAAAAAGCGACAAATTGAGAAATTAATGAATCATAGGTAAGAAATCAAACATGACAAAGCAAAGAATTGTTACGTAAATAGTAATAAGCTAAATGTGTACATAGAGTACTAGTTAAACTAGACAGATAGGAGCTACTGATGCTGGACATGCCTTCGCCCTCTCTTTCAACCTTGCTTTTGCCTGATTCCCTCCATCTCAACGTAATAGCACCACTCAAAGCTTAACAACGCGTGACAATGTGCATCGAGAAATTGCTAAAGCTACTGTATATATCCTTAGAATACCCAAGTATAAATGCAAGACAGAAGAGAGACTGTACGTTTGTTAAAATAAAAAAAATCTGACTTTCGTGAGAAGACTTTAGTCAATACATTATGTAACTCTTCGGTTCATAAACTAACGATCTTGCCAAGAATTCTTTGCAGTAAACTTCGGAAATATTTTCCCTTGCACTTGAGGAATTTTCAAGGATCACTAGCAGCATGTTTATTAATCAAAAATATCTTTCTCATGATCTTCAAAGTAAACATCAAACTTAAATAGTTGGTTAGCATTTGTTTTATGAAGACTCTTTTCCATGTACAACAATCCAATCGATTGCAAAATAATCTAGAAGATAATTTCCATGGAAAAAAGATGATTTTTATTATAAAACTAATGTGTGAAGTTTCATTTGAATAACATTTTTTTTCTCTCGAATGTGTGGAACATAAGGTTGATGTGAAATAAGTGTAAGACTCGTTTGGTAAGTAATATATAGTAAGAGAAAAATGTCTTATCTCTTTACTCATTAACCCCGATATCCATACTAGGTTTGCGAAGAATATTCATTCGTTGTAAGCATCGGTCGTCTGATTACGCTTGGCTCTTGGTACCTTACCAGTTGTCTGTATACATACATCTTGTATTACGCGCACACGATGGAGCATTAACCCCCTGGATGGTGGCTAGAGTATGCATATACATCGTATGTAACTAACGACGAGACCAGACCGGTAATCCAGCGCCACACTGTGTCTTATTAATGAAGAAAAATCACTTCAAGCTATTGGAGCATGGCAAAGAGACAAGAAAGATAAGAAAGCAAGATCTATAGTCATTTGATTTTTGTCAAGCAACACCAAGTAATATTTTTTTGAATGATTCATTTGTGTGATAAGCCACGAGACTTGATTAGACTTTTGGGTAGGAATGGTCATTGAAAGCATGATAATCAAAGTATTGATGATGATGGCGCTGATGGAGGTTTGTATTCAAGTGGTGTTGAGGACAACACCAAAAGAAAAAGAAACACCTGTAACTGTGGCACGTGCCATCAACTAATCCCTTCAAGAAGATGCCTCTTCTCTTGTCCTGCGACTGGTGAGAGTGGTCGGCAGGTATAACGGCTGCTCTCAAGAGGACTTTCTCTCCCCCTTGGCCTCTCGTCGCCGGCGATCGGCACGCGGGCAGCACCTGGACTCTCCCAGCTATTCATTCTTCCTCAGCTCTTATTTACATCCAACAAATCTACATAAATCCTTCGACTTCTAATTCAGCTATAAAAAACCTCTAAACGTTGCTTATATTTCTATTAAGTGACGCTTAATTGATTGATTAGAGAAAATACTAACTTGCTTTATACTATAATATAATCTTCAATATTTTTTTTTTCTTCTAGATGATTATACTCTGATCAAAGCTCTCCTCTATTATTACTGTTCTTAGTGAATGTGTTAGTGGATTTTAATAATCATAGTCGAGTTTTTATTCATAGAATAGTGATATTAGTCCAGTCAATATGCTTCGGAAATTTGGAGTTCGTTGAATAGTAATCAATTTAGCTGAGAGCCATTTTTTTTTACCCACGACAAACTTTGGTAAGCATGTGTTTTTTTTTGTTTATAAAAAAATCGCATTTATTTTATTAAATATCTTGAAAATAATGCATCGGAAATCGAGACATAATGCATATAATTTTAGAGATTTTTATGAGGAAAAAAATGAGACCAGTCTCAACTTTCTACGATTAATAGTTCTCGAGATATTTAATTGTTTATGTGAGAAGTATCACTGTTTTTTAAACAATTGATCGTAACTCATCAACAAATAAACTTTTTAAAGTTTTTTCTTTTTTAATGGGAAGTTACATCTATGCCAAATGTATCAAACAACTTGGTATTAATTAAATATCATTACTTTTTAAGATAAAAAATAGAAAAGGTGTTATGACAAGTTGATGAAAAATACTTGATGGCATCTAAAACAACCTAGACTTCTGGACAGTGTTGTCGGATACATAGTAATAGTTGTACAATTTCGCAATTTCATGGGAGTAAATGGTACTCTTGTATATCTGGGATACACAAGAGAAGAGAGGAGGGGTTTTATCAGAGGTAACTTGTATGCTTTTATCCGTAGTAACTGCAATGCGTGGACTTAGATCGAGGTAAAAGTTGGCACGTAGGTGTAGACTTGAACCACTCTAGCAAGAATTTACTCTTGTCTTGATCGGTATTATAATTTTAGATTATTATATTTTTAAAATTTTGTTTGTTATTGGCACATACATTTTTATCATATGCTACAGAAAAAAATAGCCAAGAAATTAATCAGTACGAATGCAGTGTACGAGAATGCAAGTGTAATTTCTAGATACTTGATCTTAGTATTACCGGAGACATTCAATTAATCGTTAGCGCATGGATGGAGAGACTTTCGTTTGCATGTCATTCCATTACTTATATAGATGAGAATATCGACGGTAGCTTGCCGGAAAGATGTTCATACACGATAAATTCGTAACGTAGCGAGCTGCCAACTTGGTAATTTATGGACTTGCCTTCGATACGCTTCGAATACCTTAAATACGAATTACAACTTGTCTTGAGCTTCAAAATAGACATGTAAAACTCTAAATTGCACGTATAACAAATACTTTAGTAATTTGATATTATTTTCCCAAGAGTCGTACCAAGATACCAGGTGATATCTATATGATAACGGTAAATAAATCAACTCTATGGACCAGAATTCATCATTGTACTCAGGCGGATAGCAACAATTGGTTCCGATCAGGTGGATAATCGTCTAGATTGTACGCATAACTGTATTAAATCCCTTCCTAAAGACAACTTTGATACTATAATGATGGCTTTGCCATCTCCACCTTTTTATTGAATTACTTTTTATGAATAAAGAGTCTTACTTGTCGTTCTATTTGTCATAGTTTAATTTATTCAACTTGTTTTTTGTTTCCAACAACCGGAACTTGCTCCATACCAAAACCAATCCACTAATTTCGTGTGATTATGATTAAAAATTCTAGTGATATCAATGCTATGTAAGCTGAATGAAACATTTATTCATTCCCAAGTCAAAAGTGATTGGTTACCTTTTATTTCCTATATCTTATTGAAAATATCAATCAAATGCAGTTTTTATTAAGGAATTTTCTATTCATTTTTTTTACGCTGAATATGGTGGTGTCATTGGAATACGTCATTATTTTTACACTCTGTATATTTGAACTCAAGTTCAAAAAACTCTTTTATCAATGATTTGTCATCTATGGAAAGCAACAACATTGATGACATAAATGCACTTCCGAGTATACTAAACTGGCGCCCATGATCCTCAAGAAGTTGCTGATCCAGTCCAACACTTCTCCAAGTGTCCGCCCACCCTTGTCTGCATGACATATTTCAATGAATAAACGACTTATATACATTTAAAGAACTAGGATACCTAGACCTGATAAGCCTCAAGCATCTTCCTTCGACACGATTCACTCATGGTTTCTTGCACTTTCACGATCTTCGCATCGCACGCACTTGGAATACAAATGGAAGAGTTTAATCGCTAACATTTCTCATTGATTGCCTTTGAGCCAAGACTATTTATAACTCAATACAACAACTACTGATCAATTTCTTATTCTGTGGTCGTGTGAAATTATAGCGTTAAAGAAATATGTTTGTAGTGAGATATGTGAGGTTCATTTTTTCTTTCTAATCTTTTATAAATCAAAAAAAAAAAAAAAAACAAAGAAGTCGATGAAAAAAATAATGAGAAAAAATGAAAATTATTACGCGGTGAAGAAACAAAACAGAAGAGAGAGAGAGATAGAGAGAAAGGACAAAAGGAAACTAAAAGAGACCGGCGTATACAATTGATTGGTCCTGGAATATCCTTTTCCCCTCGTCCTCTCAGTTCATGGGAAAGTCGTTGAGAATTTACTCTTTTTGTCGACCTCACCTCTTCCGATTCATTTCATCTTCTCGCTCATTCTGAACACCAGCTAACTTGACTCTGTCTCTCACACCGCTATTTACAACGTATTCGTTTGCAATCCTCCATTGAAGTAAGCCTGTCAATTGACTCTATGATTGAGTTTCACAAGCTATAAAATAAAATTTAAAATCATCTAAGACAAAGAAAAGATTCTCAGTCAAAGAAGACCTTGTTTTATAACGAAAAAACTATCAGTAGCCATGACCAATTGCTTTAGCCGACATTTCATTCATGAAGTATTCAATCAAAATGTAGCATACTTCAAGTTAAATAAAGGATGAAAAAAAGGACAATTGTCTTGATGTGGAATGACAGACAACCTAGGAAGACTTGGAAGAGTCATAAATTCAAGTGCCACATATTCGGGTGGTGCTTTCTGATAACCTTGGTAGGCCAAACTGATTACCAAGAGATAGCAGAGTGCGATCCTGATATAAGTACGTGACTTAGCGGCAACAACATGAAGAAGGGAACCCGCACAAGAACGTAACAAAGTGACCTTGGACGATGGCGGGTGGCACAGGAAGTCGACAAGGTTTTTATCGAGACTACTACTTGTCCAGAGCTCCCACAATATTCACTTTACCTCTTCAGATTTCCACTCATTCTTTACTTATAACTCAACTACACTGCTTCACAATATACATCAACTTTATTCATCCTAGATAACTATTTAACAAGTCTATAATCATTTCAAGTATAATCATTAGCAAGATGGATACTTTATTTAGTCCAGCTTGTGATTGAAAATATTCTTCAGTGTCAGCATTCAGAGCATGATAAAAGCTTACCAATCTCCAATAAAATCAAAATTTTTAATAGTCGCAATAAATTATTTCTTTTGGGAGTTAACATGGTAATATTCTTTCCATAGATTCAGTTCTAATGATTACTTAAAATAATAAAGAAATAATTTTTCTCATACCCTTGCTAAAAGTTAAAGTTTGCTCCCCGTTTTCAGGTTTTCTTGGGTGTTTATCACCCTCGCCTTTCGCTTAGGATGCACTCGGGTCAAAATGTCATACTTTGCTTCCTTGGTTAATAATTTCAGAAAGTAAGAATTCATCTGAAATCACTTGTATTCAAATTCAATAAAATATTTCATTGCGAATATTCCAATAAATACATTTGATTTTTAATTACCTGAAAGAATTGGTACTGGTAGTAAATTGTTTATAGCAAACAGTATTACTAAGAATTATTGTCAAGGACTAAATAAATAAGACTTGTGAGTCCTGTCTTTAAAAACTCTCACCATTGCGTCACTGGTCCCCCGCACCGGATGCTCCCAACGGACGTAAAAATTCCCTTTTTTTTCTACTCCTATCTCTTTCTCACTTAACTTTTGCTTTTTCATTCAGACGACTTCCGCTCGACAGATTGCCATGAGTAATTGAAAGAAAATTAGGTTATTTGACTTTTTCGTGTGTCATACTGGTATATTGTTCGAAGGTATTATATTATTTCAAGTGTATTCTAGGGGGAATGAGTTGGAAAAACTTTAATGATAAACTTCTCCTTCCACCACCGGATACATATTTAAAAGTTCAACGATAAGCATGAATTCATTTGTTTTGACGGTTAAATTTTTTTGTTCCTTCAAATTCCCACCATTTTCAATAAAAATAATATCGTCTATGTTTATTTATTTTTCTATGAATTATTTTCCCTTCGAAGGAATTAAATGAAAAATACTAGAATTTATGGATCCAATATAAAACTGAATTCCAAGCACTGAATCTTAGGAAACGAGGTGTTATTTTATCGTTCCCACCCTCCTGTTAACATAAAATTGAAAGCAAAGGGTAACATGAGAGAAAAAGGACAAGTAGTTGGTTCTGGTGGAATTGTATAAGAGCATAAAGTGACTTGTGGAGGTTGTAAGACATTTATAATGTTGTTGTGAGAACATATGTGGTATTCTTCTATCTCCTTTTTAAACAAACAAAAATTTATTTTCAACATAAAACACGACTGTTATATTTTTAATTGTTTTTTATAAAAAAAAAATTCTACACTCTACAATTTATCTTTTAGATCATTTTTGCCACTTTCGAAGTCTGTTTTAATATTTGAAATTTTTTCTTTCAGTTATAATCCTTTTTTAACCCTCAATATTTGAGGATAAGAACATGATTTATATATTGACACTACGATTCACTAGGAATTTTTTCCTCCTCCCATCAATGACTGTAACTGATTTAGACTTTTAAAATAAAATAAAATAATCAACTAAGCATTTATTAAAGTCATTAATGTGTCAGTATAAATAATATCCGAACAAAACTAATTAAACTTCTGTTTGCTATTTTCAGAGCGGTATAAAGAAAGATAGTTAAAGATGAACCAGGTGGTTTATGTAGACCCTTTAGTTGTAGCTCGAGGGAGAACACAATGCGTCGCAATTTCTCTTTTTCTTCAGCTATCTCTCTCTTTCTCTCTCTCTCTCTTGCTTTCTTCAACGAAAGATTCGATCTGATCTGATTGTAATCTTGGATAACCTGAGCTCGCAAATAATGATTGTTAAACAAGCCGCGTAGTAGTTAGGTCGTAGCGCAATGGTGCGTACCATGTGTGAAAGAACGTGTCCAACGGCACCTTGTTACGAGCGACTAAGCTGCAGTAAATTTGTGAATAACTTGCAATAAGCTAGAGACTAGTCATTCTGATGATTCATAACTTTCAAATATTCAACATCTAATAACCACCAATGCCACTTTTATCTTTATTTATTTTGTTTAGAAAAAATACCCAAGAAAGTGCAAAGAAATCGCGATAAATTAAATGTAGAATTGATTTTTTTAATCCACTTGATAAAATCAGTAAAAGTCTCGACTTAATCGTTGGACTTAACATTAAATTTGCAAGTCACGTTCTCTCTTGAACGTTTCAAATTCAATTGAGATGACTTATTGAGAAGCTTTTACCATCATTGAATGCACTTTTAACCAATTTCCCGTGATATTCTATTTTTTTTTTTTTTGCTAACGGAATGGTGAAATGGAGATAAAAAAATATGAAATAGAGTATATGTTTATAACGATAGACAAGAGAACATGTCTAGAGCTTGTTCACGTTGCAGATTTGAAAGATAGATCTCGACCCGCCCCATTGCATGCCACGCGATACTCAATTGACGCGTTCCTGATCATCTATAACGTTCAAGAGAGCTCACGTGCCTTCAAAGAGAGCAATGGACTATCTCGTCCTTTACCCTCAACTTACACCTGATACCCAACTTGTTATTTTGTCATCTACTCTTTGTCTCACTGGACTATTACACGCTATTCATTTTTATCCGTTGATATTTCCTGAAGTGACGTTGGCAATAAATGTTTAAATATCCGGTTAAATAGCACCTGTTGTTGATGGGGTTGGAGACCTGGTATTTTAACCGTATCAATATAACTTGTTGCTGCACTTCCTGCTTGGTAATATTCCAATTATCAAATTAGACTGTTGACATGTCGAGTGTGATATTTATTTGATAATGGAATGATTGAGATTTTGGGTCAATATTTATTTCTCTATCATCCAGCTTCATGTCAACATTTGCTTACAATTAACCAGGTAAATATAAAAGTTAGGTTTAAACATGTATCCTTTCTGGGAATAAATAGAAATAGAAGAGAATACAACAAGTGACAAAGCTGCTAAGTGCTGGATTGTGTACACACAAGGTCCTCTGGTATTGAGCACCTGATGCACACCAGTTAGTTGCACTCATCGCACACATCGTGCTCTGCCTTTTCTTTGCATACCTAACTCATTCACTACTATTCGTTCACTTTCCCACGGAATTTTGCTAAAAAAATTCTAAATATCTAAATGAATATTAGCTAACAATGAAAGCATTCCAATTATCATCTAATTGAATCAATTGGCAAGGGTAATTAATCAAAAATACTTGATAGTTGTTGATGATGGATTAAATGACTGATATCAATTCATTGGTGGCGTTGATAATTATTTATTTGCGAGGTAGAAGCTAGGATTCGAAGGGAATATACTGTAACAGATATATTGATGAAATCCAACATGAAAAGGTGTTTGATGTTTACTCAGTTAAATGAGCATCTATGACTCTTTTCTGATTGATACAGATGACTACATTTAACCAATATGTGCTGAATATCATCATGTAGTACTCACGAGACGTCAAGAGAAACAGGTTTAACATATTATACATATGCATATGTTTTAATGTGTATGAACACACTATGTTGTATTTTATCTTTGTGTTTGCTAAAGAAAAAGTGTGCCCACATGCATGCTGACCATTGATATCAAACGATCAGTGCAACAGGTGCACGAGATCGATCCTTAGCACTATTAGATAGCTGGAAAAATTCTTTAAATTCTTGGCGTAATTTTGTATCAAGAGAAATCTTTATTGATGACTTTATTTTATTTTTTGTTTCATAGAAATGACTTTTTTATTATAATAATCTTACGTTTATTTATAAACATTCAAGACAACGAAGAAAAGAATTGTTTTTATTTGCTAATGTGCTTTGGGAAAGATATTTACTGTGAACAAGTAATCTTTTTTTCAACTGATAAAATAAAAAAATTGACATGGTACTATTTTTATAGATTCAGTTCCGATGGTTACTTGAAATAATTCATTGGTAGAATATATTTTCATTGTGCTGGATTATTTTAAATAGAATTATTTATTCTAGTGTTTCATAGAGTTGATCATTTTTTTCCAAGATCCATGGTGTTTCAGAAAGTAAGAATTTTCTCAAAATTAATTTTTATTTTTTAATTAAGGCAACTGAAGCTTCAGAAGAGGCTTAGATTGGCATGACATGATTGGATAAAGAAATCAAATATACGAAAAATTGAGACAATATGAGAATAAGAAAGTATATGTATTGGTTTGAAGTAGTTAAGGTTGACAATAATTAGAAAAAGAAGAAAAAATGAAACTTTGAGGCTATAGGCTTTGAGAAAGAAAAATAAATGTTGACATACTCTGATTTTGGGATCAGCTAGAATTTTACTATTATCAATATTAACTCATTATATTATAATATATTAATAAACAAATAAAAATAATTGATAATAACTAAAATATCAATAAATGAATAAAATTGCTACCGAAATTTTGTTAAATTCTATAAAATATTGCAAATATTCGTAATTTTTTTTTGTAACCATTAAATGAATATTTTTTTGTGTAACTCATGGTCAGCAAGAATGAAGAATAAATGATGACGAGAATGCAAAATATCTGACCAAAGTACTGATACAAATTGATTCTTAACATTATGAATAAAAATTCAAATGTATTTACAATTGAGCATAAAGTAAATTAGAACTGGAGAACGCAAAGTTACAGTCGAGTTTGCGGACTTGGGTGGAGTATCTACACTTATTCGTTCGTAAGTAGAATAGATAGGTAGGATGCAATCGGGGCCAGGTGTGGCACGTTGAAGTCGAGAGCACAAGTCTCACTTCTATGCCTTCTACTAAGACTATCCTTGTCTCCTGAATGCACCAACACAACTGGACAAGCATGCGAGAGTGCAGTAGACTATAAATAGATTCGAGCTACTTGCACACGCAGAACTAAGGCTGAACGATATGAAGTGTACAGGGGGCCTAGTCTCTTTCTCTCTCAGTCTCTTCATTCCTCTCTTCGCTCTTTTCTACCTCAGTTAACTGTATAACCAGAAGAGCCACGCAATTAACCATCCGACAACTCGATACTTGTGTTAATAAACAAAACAAAATCACCCTGTAACTCTAATCATCATCAGCATCATCATTGACTTCTGACCAGGATCTTCCTTCGAAAATTCAATCATTCATCCTAAAACTAAAGCTAATCTTCACCAACTATTTCTTCTGGTTGGTCTAAAGATATGCCGTAAGCAACAGGAGGCAGACTACGTCCTGAAGCTGAGCGTCACGCGAGCCAGAATGACCCGTAAAGATACCAGAGTCCAAGCATGATAGGCCGATATATTCGCGCTATTATAATAGTCCTCGACGTATTTACCGTAAGTAAGGTGATTATCGTTACGCTGTCGTTGCGTTAAGTGTTGTCTACTCTATCTTTTTCTCCAATTTCTCTCGTATTTTTCATCCTCTGCTTCCCCCTCACATGGAAGAAGCAATATAGCAGTGAATAGTTTGAACTTAAGATAGGAGTTGGTGCATAGGAGCGAAGGAGGAAGCCCCCAAGGTGTGACCGTAGAGCTTTTTCATCGAACCGGTTTGTTTCTTCTTCGATGAGACGTTTTCTTGTTTGACTTCAGGGATAGTAAAGGCGGACGGATTGTTATAGAGTCTAAAGTACCGGTGAGTTTCTCGTCATTAGTCATGAACTTAAACCTCATCTAATCATTTAATGATCCATTTTTTTTTTTTTTTTTTTTAGGATTAAGAAATGATCCATTTTTTACCTAAAATGTTTTCTTATGATAAATCTAGTAATTATCAGTTATAATTAAGATTGAATGTCGGGAAAAAAATGAAAGGAGGTAAAATGCTTTCTTAACAATTTGCCACTTCCGGTCGGAACTCGTTCTACCAAGACGTCTGGTGATCGTTACGACGACACATTGGACACGTCTGGCAATAGCATCCCTTTCCTTTAGGCTTGTGTGTTGTGTATATACATCTAGATATGTTCGTGTAAATGTATCAGGAACCCTCCGAAATAAGCAACTTTTACCCCTAATAGTATAAGCCATCTGACATCGGACAACTGCTTTAAGACGTTGCAGTTGTCTCGAAAGGAGTGCTTGGAAACGTATCAGCAGATGCCCCTACACCCCAACTGCGATTAGGAATTATTTTTTTAAGGGTTGAAAAATTGTTCAATAATAAAGTCTAACAGCAGCAGACATTGTTGGAAGGAAATATATCCCAACTGTCTGATAAGTTTTTCAAGATGTTGGAAGATGTTCCAAGTCATTCAACGTTCCCGCCAAAACTCTTTTCGATGGATAAAAAAAAATGAACACATCTTGCCAGTGGGATAAGTGTTGGTGATAGAAATGTAAAAGAAACTCACTTAGAAAATGATGATTTAGGGTATGGATACCCTAGGATATTTGAAAAGGAAGCGTTGAAATCTCTTCAGTCTTAAACACTACACACTTTGGCACTCAAGAGTTAGTCACATTAATGCACTTGGTCTTCATCAAGCACTGGATGAAGATTGGATGATTGATACATACTGAGTGTCACAATGAATTTTAGAAAAACCAGGATAACGTGATGATGAATGTAAAATCCAATAAATGATTCAACACATCACATAAACAAGTGTCTTTTTGAAGCACAAAAGTAGTCAATAATAATTAGTTTGTCACCTGCACTCGCGTAGGCGGTAAAACGAAATTTTCGCGGTCCGTCGGATTCGGTCTCTTAGATTCGCACCAACTGATTGAGGTGGTCCGGTCGGGCGCACAGTCACAGTCCACGAAGCGTGTTCAGTCGTAAAGCTCAATGCTCTTAATTCAGTATGATGATCAAGAGCATGAGTGACTACTGATAGAGCGCACTACAGTCTCCAAGTGTTTTGGTCTAGAGTCTCACCAGCCTACCAGGTACGAAGTAGACGCGGGATAGAGACTCGTGGCGGAAATCTAGGCTGCATGAACCTCATGGAGCGTGCAGCAGGAGGCGTGCTGTCCCGGACTGGACTAGCTCGGGCCCCTCGCGCAGAGAGGGCCGGTCGCGCTTCACCTCCGCTTAGCTTAACCTCCCTCCTGCTCCTCGATACCCTTCACCACCTTTTCCTCCTTCGCCGCCGCCTACCTCCCCGCCAGGTGAACTGACACAGCTCCTTCTCACTCGCTCTCACTCTTCAATCCATCTCCAACTCCCTCTTTTCTTCATCACGAAGCTTCAACTTTATCCATCTCTTTTTTCCCCACTCACTCAGGACCCCCACAACAACAATAACAACAACGTCAACAGAAGGGGGAAATTTGAGAGTATGTTCTCCAACTAGCTACCTAAGAGTAGGGACAAGAAAATAATATCCCCACCATGCTTTTAGATATTTACATTATCAGAAAAAATACTTTTTTACTAACCCGCCTTAACTTTGTATATTTTTCCGTCTTCTTGCTTCTTCTTAGACAGAGAAAGAAGACTCTCGTGAAGAGTTCAACCCCCTAAATCCAACAGGTGCCTCCAACAACGTACCACCTTGAACCTAGCAGGTTCAATAGGTAGCTTGGTATTGACAGGCTCACAGTTGATAATTCTTTTGTTTTAATTAATCTGAAAGATCATATTTCTATGAGTTAATGTTTCTATCTTTATTCAATTTTACTGGAAGTGAATTGTAACACATAATCAAAGATATAGAAGATAAGAATAATAATTAATTGATTAAAACTTATTATCTCTCAAATACTCATTAAGATAACTTCCTTCCATGTTTTTTTATTCAACTCAGTACCTCAAATGAATGCAAAGAAAATATTTAATTTTGGTAATATTATTTATGCATACACAAAAACATTCATTAATAAAACAAGACTTTTTGATCTTTTGTAAATAATAATGAGGTTATTTTAAATACTTCAAAACCAGGATTGTAAAGTATTAAAAAATTACCATCAATGCATCACTTTTTTTTTCTTGATGAAGCAGAGTTGCTACCAAAGCTATCACTACCCAAGTGTGTTCCATTGACAGCCAAAGCAATCGCAGATGCACTTGATTCCGGAGTATAACAATAACGGAATCGCGGTGTCTGCACATATTACGACCCTGTCCGCGGAATGAATTGAACTTTAGTAATTGTTACACCCCGACAATTTATTAACTCAAGCATATAAATCAACGCCTGTATGTAAACGCGTGTAACCAATGTATGTAATCAAGTATGCGTATCCGAGCCGTGTGAAATGTTTTTCCCCTTTCAGACGAAAGCGATCCCCATGACGATTTTTAACCCCTGACAAACCACGTCCAATCGTCCACTAAACTCACCTACCCCATCTCATTTTAAATTTACATCTTTAATTTTTCCCACTGTTAATTGCCGAAAAATTCAGCTCTTTATTTATTATTTGGAGGGGTTCAAAAGTGATACGTATCAATCGGAATGCCAAAAAAGAAATAAAATTATAAATGGTAATTATTTATAAATATGGTGCTTTTTAAAAATTATTAATTATTCTTATCGTACATAAATTGTAATAAATTATCAATCCAACGGCTGTGCAACAGTTCAACGAATGTACAATTTTTTAAAATAAGCTCTTGCACGTTTATAAATATTCTGTTTTACGTAAATAGTTATGTTATGCACCCCTTACACTTTACCGGTCAACAGCCAGTCTGCAACAATTCTAATGCCCAAGTGTCTACGCCCCACATTCGCGATGCACTTGCCGTCGCACTCCAAACCAGCTGGGGCACCTGTTACGTCCAACGTAAGGTGCAACTTTAACATTATACCCTTATATCGACATCTTCTTTTCCCTTCTAATATTTATGTTGCTCGGAGATCATTGCCTCGGCCCTTAATGGGCCCTCAATGACGCCAACAATTTTGAAGTACATTGAGATGTTATTTCAACTGTTTTCATTATGACATTAGCTAATAAGTATTTCTTTAATTAAGGAACAGAATCAATTATTTTTTTAAATAATAGAATTAATGATTATTTCAATATATCTTAAAAACAATTTATTATAAACAAGTGATATTTTTTGTTCAATTACCAAAACTGAAATTTAAAAAATTAATCACAATAAAATTCTAAAAGATTATTTGTAATAATAATTTATCAGACAATAAAAAAGAATCTTTCAATAAAAGAACGAATCCTAGAGTGTTATTGTAATGCACTAAAGGCGTGCAGTAAACTTCAAATTATTCAAATATAACAGCATTAAACACTTTTAGAATTTTTCACTTATTATACGCTCCATTTATTTATCAACTCCATAAATAAAAAGCTACAAAAGATTAAATGAATTTCGAGCCTTTAAATTAATTATTCGATGGGCATTCGATGAATGAATACTAATACTACAGCAGGTGTAATAATAAAGGTGATTAATCATGTGAAAAATTGATAGAGAAGCAATTAAAAAGCACCTGGATCGTATATGCAAAGTCAATAAATGCTGAGAAAACGCCAAAAAAAAATACCAAATATTGTAAACGTATAAAAAAAAAATAGAGATACGTTAGTTAAATACCTTTAAGACGTCTGTTAGACAGTTAATGGACTATCGAGACTGGCAACGAGCGCGGGAAACACATGTTAGAATCAGCTGGTGCTCGAATTCACCCCGAAAAGTGACTTCTAACCGTTAAACGCCCTTCACCCTTGGCAAAGCACATGGTTCTTAAGTGCGCGCCATTCTCCAGGGGTATTCCTCGAGAAAGAGAAACAAGACACGCACACAACTCATTTCGACCGCATTCTTATTAATGGCATACATTATTATTGCGGGCGCGAGCACGTACCAAGGTAGGGTTCCCTTGAGCTACACTTTTTCTTCCCTTTGCCATCGGTAACGGCCGCGTCAACGGTTCCGGGCACCTGACGCTATAACAAGTCTAATGTCAGACCCTCAACGAGTTGACTTTTAACAAGATCTACTCTCATTACCGTATCTCACGTACCCTGTTTCTGAATAATTAATTCCTATCGCCATCACAATAACTCGGCAATTACATTTTCATGTTAATGCACACTTTAATCATCATAAAGACTTGATCTTTCAATTTATTACGCTCTTATTCTTGTCTTCGTATATATTAACATCCACTATTATTCTTTTTCCACACTGATAGAAGGATTTCTTTGAATATAACATAATTAATTAGCGGCTAATAAATATGTTATTTGAAAAAAAAAATCAAACAAATGTTTATTAACAGTTAAGAAATTTTTAATTAGAGCTGGAAAAAATTTTAATAAATATATTCATTCCTATCAAATAAATTCTTCTATCAGTGCACGTTGACATGAGTCTTTAGGCCATTTCTTTGAACACATTGATTAATGCCTGGCAGCAATAAAATCTCCTTGCGCGTGGCACTGTCGTGTGGATGTTGAAATATACTAGGGTATAATCTTCTTAGCAAACAAACTGATCCATCAAGCTAATCTGTGTCTTAAGGTATCAATTATTGACTCCAAAATTCATTTAATGATTTTAAAATAATTTTATATGCAAAGATGTTTTTAATTAAATTGAAAAAAAAATTCTAAACCTTTTTTTTTAAGTAAGTAGATCATGCCAACATCCTAAGAATAAATGAAAGATCGAGAAAGAACCGGTGCAGTCATCAGCAGGTGCTACTAAAGATCTTGACTACTTTTTCAAACATTCAGATGTAATAGATTATTTTTTTTCAATTTCTCCTCATTTTTTCTAGACTTCAAAGTGTCTGAACTCCCACCTGCTTCTTGTATAGTTTTAGATAATTAATTTATATATTTTTCAATCTCAAACGTTAGTCTTTTGTATTAAGTCGATAACAGATTTATGTATTGCTTCTTCTTTTTTTTAGAGATAATGATACAATAAGTTTTGCAGAGTAATTAAATATTGTATATCATTGTGATCATGATACTTTTATTATGAAGCTTCAATAATATATAATTCTATCAGCAACAGTATTCGTTCCAAAGTCTTCGGAGTAATGAGAAAATAACACGAAATTACACAGCAGAAGTTACCGTGCAGGCGGCTTTGCTCTTGATTTTTAACGCTACCGGAAAATTTAGTGTAGAGTCTAGACCTTTATTCTTCCTTTTCTAAGTACTAATTATTTACAAAAATCAATCCAAATCTTTGGGGAAAAAACCACAACGATTTGAAAGGATGATGATGGTGAAAATGAGTTAATATGTGTAAAGATTACCAACATTACTCATTTCTCAAATAAAAATAATTTCAAAGTATTTTTTAAAATGGATTTGGGTGCACTTAGTGTTATATTAGGTGCATCTATTTTTATATTTTTTGCTTTGTTTCAATTTTATGAAAATCTTATCTATTTATATTTTATATATTATTTAAAATACCTGATTCTCTCATGTCATTATTTTTTTTAAAATTATTAATAATAAATTAAAATTATTAGAAATAATATGCAATTGCTTTTTACTCAATTTATTTGCGATAAAAAAAATATCAAATTTATTTAATCTACTTCCAGATCTTTTTCATTGTATTATTTTTTTGAATAAAATTTGTTTCGAGTTGATATTTTTTTGGCTGTTGAGATGTCGAAAGCAAAAAAAACCGGTTATACGTATGTATGAATTTACGTACGTACAGCCAGTTATTTTTAAATCTTCGAATATACTCCAAAACCCCATTACAATAACTCTCTGATGGAAATCTAATGGATAATTTAATTATATAAAATTGATGAATAAATGAAAATAAAAAATTATTTAAAAATAAATCTTTGATGGATAAATTATTTTCCCTAAATTGTTTAAATTACCACAATAAAAAAGGGTAATAATTATTGATGATTTAAAAATCAGTGAATTAACCATTTAACCGATTAATTTCTTTTACCTTTACCGTCTGAATAGCAAAAAACCGCAGAAGCCTCAAGTCTTTCATGTAGGTCGGATCAAGATATCAAATGATAAATTTATTTCTGCTATCAAAAGGGCAATTTGAATATAAAAGATGTTGAATAGAAGTGAAAAATATATAAGTATAGACAATAATATGACGATGATATTAAATGTAAATTAAAAGGTAAAAGAAGAAGAGAATGAAGAAACCCCGGAGGGAGGTAGGGGGCGAGAAGAGCGGACACAACCGCGGGTGATTACGTCGCCTGTCGGCGCGGAACTGTCTCCTCCTACCCGCGGCGCCCACTAGCTTCTCATTGGCCAGGAAACCTAAGCCCTCTCTTTCGTTTCTGCCTCACAATTTACCTCTAACTTTGCCTCTCTCCTCTCCTGATCTCTCTCTCTCTTGCCCTCGTCTTCTTACTAAGTTTACTTCTCGAACCCTCACTCCCTTCTGCTCCCTCTTCGCCCAACTCTTTTTCCCGCTGCTCATTGGTCACTTCCTGCGACCCGATCTTTTCCGTTTTCGATTTGAATCTCTAAGAAGTTTAGTACTTTTTCTTTGATTTAATATTTCCCCCTCCCCCTTATTTTTTTTCGTCTTTATATAATCAATAATCACCATGATCCAAGCCAATTTCACAATACCCGCGAAAATATCAGTCCAACGACCTTTTTTTAAAAAAGAAATCTCTCTTTATTACACAATCATGACGATGACTTTTTTCTCTAGATTTTTTTTATCAATTATTTATTATTATTTTATAGACACTCCAACATTTGTTTTGTGCAATTACTCATACATAATTGAAAAAAAAAAAAAAAAGCAAAGAATGATTTTTTTAATAATAATTAGCAGTAAAGTTCTCCGTCAAAAGTTATTAAAGAAGATATTAGCTTAAACAGTAATAATCATTTACTTCAATACGATTGACTAGACAGAAGAAGTATTTGACTTCTAAGTAAAGAAATGATCGATTTACAGAAAAAGAGTTGACGAGAGTGGCACAGAAATGACTCTCCCACGATCATCGAAGATGGACAAGTATTGAAAAGTGAAGAATCAAGTTGTAAAAGATGGTGAGAACGATGGCTTGAAGAATTTATTTGTGCGAAACGCTAAACAGAGAGAATTAGTATAAGAAAATAGCTTTAGGCTGCTCAGAAACTCCTGAGAAATTTAATTATCAACAGCTCTAATTCTTTACTTTACTCTACACTTCAAATCGTATTGTTTTATTTTAATGTACTTAAGGTGTTTTAATAGGACCTCATCTTTTATTTTTTCTTTGTTTATAACGGATTGCAGTTGTTATAAACAATTGTTTGATGATCAAAAAGGAAAAAAAACCGGTCATACATACGTACATACAAATATATACACACAACCGTCAGAAAGTTTGGAAGCATCTTTTAAAATCTAAATATTTATAAAATAAAAAGGAAAACACATTCAATGTTACAAATGAATCAAAATTTTCTGATGGTGGTGTACGTATGTATAAACAGCCATATTTAAATCTTTTAATATGTTTTAGAATTTCTGAAAACGTAAAGATATGACAAAATTACGAATGGACCCCATTACAATAACTTTCTAATGGAAACTTAAAAATCATTTTCAACTTTACATTTATATTAGAGAGTGATTTGAATTCGAAAAAAAGATGAATAAGAAAAATAAATTGAAATGTTATCGAAAGCTACTGCTGAATGTTTGATCGAATACACATTTTACATTTCAAATTATTCTTACATGATTACTGTACATTAAAGCCGCAGCTTCTGGCAGTTCACCACAATAATAATATTTCCCTTTTGCAAGTGTTATCTTAACATTCACCAGGTGTATATTATTGTGTATTATTGACATGGAGTTCCCAAGTGTGAAAGAGAAAAGATGAACGAGAAGTTTGCGGTTTAGATAATCGACAATCATCGATCGACTTCCATCTGACTACGAGTGTAGATTAAATTGGGCCAGACATAATACTGACTGAGAGAATTGAACCACTATACCACCGGAAATGCGTTGGTGCAGTAGCCCATAGGTATTCAACTCTGCCCATATACTCATACCTTCATCTATCTATTTCTCGCCAAACCGGATTTCAACATTAGCACCTAGTTAATGTCGACATTACTACATCTGACAAATTACCTATTATTTTATAACAAACATTTTATCATAACAATCCCCTTTTTTTATGTCTACTTTTCCTACTATTATTGGTAGCTATTGAATTTTTCTTTAATTGAAGCCACTGGTGAATTTATCATATCATTGTTGAAAGTTTAAATAAATCAGTGGAGTAATTGAAAAATTTGTGTGTGCTTAATTTGATTATTGAATGGAATAATGTTATTTATAAACTAATATCAATTACTTTAAATTATTATTATAAATAAAGAGAAAGTCCACGTGCTCGTAATTGTACTTACAGATCAGCAAGCTTGGTGAATCAGAGCTGAACTATCGGACTGCATCAACTGCACGGTTACTACTGTTCTGATGTTTTAAGAGTTCACTAAAAGTTACCATCAGAAATCTGAAAAAGAAAAATGGTTAAAGCATTTCAATAATAATTATTATACCACGAGCAACAATCATCTTGATAATTTCTATCCATACAAGTAGTAAATGAGTAGAAAAAAAGTTTTAATTTCTACTTGAGATACAGTTTATATACGAGCAAAAAATATTTACTATGAACAAGTAAGATTGTTTCAAATTAATTGATATGATAATTAAAAAAAAAATTAATTCACTGAACAAATATATTCTTATTGTACTCGATTATTTTAAATAGAATTATCAGAGTGTTGGCTTATTCTAGTGTTTCATTGAATTAATCATTTTTTTCAAGATCTATGGTGTCTTAGGAAGTAAGAATTTTTTCAGAATTAATTTTTTGTTTTTAATTAAAGCAACTGAAGCTTCAGAAGAGGCTTAGATTGGCATGACATTATTGAATAAAAATATTTAAAGAATATTTTATTGTAAACATTTTTTTTCTATGAAAAATGAGATTTTTCATTAAATAATATAACTTTTGCTAAAGCTAAACCATCTCATCACATAATTTGTGTGAGTCTAGACTAGTCAAACGGGTGTATCACGATTGTTGAGAAGTAAGAAGTAAAACTATTGTTTCTTACAGTGTCCACACAAGACAATACACCCTTTTTAACATAACAAAAAAATTTTCAAGCTTTGTTTAAGATACATTATGATACTCTACAATGCCCTTGGATCTATTTTAAATGCTTTCTGGCTGGATTGCGATACAAAAAAATTTATTCACCTTTTTTTTAATCTACTTTTATTATTATTTATTTAATCTACTCAGTATGCTAAGGATCGTGAAATTAATCTTCCGGTTTCTCTTTCATCCACTGACCGTGACTATTAATACACCTGTCGAAATGTCGACTTGTCGATATTTTCTCTCTACAACAAATCAAAAATACAATAATTGATTTTTTTTCTTCAAGAAATCCAACACAGCAGAAAGATTGCGAGAATCTTTATGACACAAGCTTAAAAGAAATCATTAGAACTGATTTATGTTTATTTAATTCCATTTTAAACTATCAACTTTTTAGTATTTCTATCCATAAACGATGGATTTCTAGACAAAAGAAGTCATTCTAAAAATTTAGGCAAAAAGAAATTAGTAATTTCACGGATTTGTGCCTTAAAAAAGGATTTGATATATACAGTCATTAAATTTAACCAGTTTGGTCAGAACCACCCAGTAATCGTGACAAATTTCAGGTTCCTGCCTTCAAAATGGTTGTAAGCGAATTTTTAAGAAATGTAACTAATTCTTTTCCAATACATATTTGGATAAATCAATTAAGTGTAGACATAAATTTTATTTTAATTGAAAAGTATCTTGTTGAGGATGTCTCAAAATGTAATGACATGACGAAATTACGAATTTTAAAAATCGACCCCACAACAATAACTTTAATTAGAAGTTGAAAAGTATTGGAAATAGTATTTAATTGTTTCTTTCTTTTCACTTCACATAACAAAAAAAAAGTACCCAGTCTCTTTTCTAATATTATCAATCAATAAAATAAATAATTTCACTACGTATGACACTCAGATACGCTAGTTAATTAGTTAATATTCTTTACAAACTACAAATGGAACAATGAAATTGAACTTCCCAAGAATAAGCTTGACTGGACAAAATATATTTTTGCAAAGAAAAGTAAAAATATTGATCATGACATGAACATTGAGACGTAACCTGGAGATTATAAGAGCACAACCGGCAGTTTTACAAAGCAAATCAGTGCAGTATCAATGCTGTCAATCTAGCTATGAGGATTAATGCTCCAAGCAATGAAAGGTATTCATGACAGTATTGCTTCGAGCCTGAAGCCTTTATCATAATCATTGTGTCTCTTAATTTTTTTTATTATTAAACCTTACAGCAAGTGAATAGATTTCATGTACGTCCTTCGTCACTCTTAAATATTAATAATAATTGTCTGACAGCTGAAAAAAAAATGAAAAACTCATCATATTCTTTAGCCACATCCCTCGTGATGTAATGACCAAGGGAAAATACTTGTAAGAGTAGGGCTAGACTATCACCAAGTCCAGGAGAAATGCATAGAGTATAAGTAACAGGATGTAGAAATAATACACATTTGTCTTTCTATGATTATAGCGGTATAAACCTTTGCTATGTGCAATGCATGCCGGAAGACTGTTAGGACTCCTGCTTTCCTGCATGAATGAAATGTTATTTACAACTGCAAGTACCTACATTTTCATTCATACTACATCGACATTCGTACACGCCTTGGAGCCAAGAAATGTCCAAGAGTTATTCGTCGACTAAAGTCCAATGTGCCAACAATATGTTGGTAGGAATATACATACATGTTGGAGACTTTCAGCATTGGATTTAAATTATATATAAGATATAAATAAACTTATAATATTTTGTAAAACTCTAAAGCCTATAAACTCATTGGGCAACATGTTATTATTTATTAAGGTTAAAGAAGAAGTAAACGAATAATGTTAGCTAACTTTTATCAACGACATCAACAACAATGTTACCAACTTGGAACCAATCATTCAAATGAAGCAAGAAAATTAATTCACCTATCAAGGAAAGTCTATAATTGGCTAAGGGAGGAAATATTTATATAAAAGCATGTATATAAATGTAAGCAGGAAAGGGGTAAAATCGGTGAACAGGAACCACGGCTGGATGCTCTCCCTCAGTGTACATCGACTCACGCACTTTTACTGAGGTACATTGAGGGCCGTAATCCTGTACAGTAGAGAAACGGACGACCTGTTGCTCGACATCAAAGATCCCTTTTTGACATGAACAATGTTACCAAACCGGAACCCAATTCATTCTAATCTGACTCTCATCTTTAAATCATTACCGTTTCAACTCGTTGACGAAAGTTATTTATTTTATTATTTTCACTCATTATACTTTTTAAATTATATCTTTTTTCGATAAAATAGTCTTTCTAATGACATCTTTTGCTTTACTTTCTCTACTCTTCCATCAAATCATCAATCATCATTCTTATTAACTATATAATCAGAGCTATTTTACATAACATCCCTACTTGTTTCGAATAAATACCTATAAAGTCAGTCTTGCTGTACGCAAAATCACAGTTTATCAATCCACAACCATGAAGAATATCTTGATCTTGACCATTCTATTGGTAGTAAGTGTCTTTAATGCTTATGGACAACATCCTGCTGTTTCTAGTGTTAATTTTATCATCACCAAGTCATCACTTGATAAAACAGGTAAATAGAATCAATGATAAAAATTGTCTACTTACAGATTGATAATTTCTCTCATTTTTAGCTAATGATATTGCAATAGACAATGCGTTGAAGAAGATTTCCAATGGAGAATTCAGCAAAGATGACAACTATTTGATTGGCTTGATCAAAAAAGGAGTTAGAGATGCAGTTCTGGCATCAGGAGAGTACACCAATCCGAAGGCTTTCTTCCAAGCTGGAACAAGAAAAGCACAAATTTTAGTATCAGAAGTAACAGCAGCTTACACTAGAGCTATTTTTAAAGCCAAGTCAGCGATAGAAGCTAGAAAGATCCTATCAAAATATCAGGAAACTATCAAAATGATTGTTGACTTCACAAAAGAAGGCAAATTCGGATTATGATGATTATTCAAAAATCTTATTATCATAATACAGTTAAGTACAGCTAAAATTAACATCAAGGAAATGATGAAATATTATTTATGTTAACTAAATGACGGTTTTAATGACAGACAGGATATTCAAAATATGATTTAAATCAAAAATAGAATAAAGTTGATGGAAAATAATTTGAATGATGAAATTAAATAAATGAACAATGCTTTGAAAATGACTGAATAACAAAGATTAAATTAGATTGAAAAAAAAAAATGTTTATAAGACAAATTAACACTAGGAGGTTATTCTTGATGACGTATTAGTGAGGTAGACGATCTATTGTACGAGAATGGGGCTCATAATCTCGCGATGTAGGATCTCCAACCCAGAGTGACCGGAACTGCGCCTATGCCCTCAGCGGAAGTACCGCTGCCACATGTAGTAATATAAATTATAATGCCCTTACGGTTTTTTTATTCTATAAATTTGCATTTCAAACACCGGAATGGTATTGTTGTCAAAATTGCCAAATTCAATTTTCATGGAAATAAGATGCCATCTGTCGACATTAGATCTTAGTTAACTTTTGTCATATCTACATGTCATATTCATTAATATTTATTTCCTTTGTTTACACTCTTTATAGTGTTACGTTTCAATTTGGTACAGGAGGTTACAGGGAATCGCATGTAAAATCTAAAAAAAAATTTTTGAAATTGGACACTATTTATCTAATGTAGTGTACACTTTGGTTTATTTGTTTTTTGACTCAATTTATTTCAAACGATAAGAAAAAATAAAGAAAAAGTGCTGAAGAAAAATTGCAACTACTGCAATAGTGACTAGATACATTCCATAACCGGACAATGCTGCATTGTTCCGACAACTTCAAACGATGAGGTACCAAACTCTATAGTTCAGAGTCTTTAAGTTGAATCATTATTGAAATACACCAAGCTAAAAGAATTCTAATAAATTTTCTTTCAAACACAAGAGATAATTTAAAATTATGTTTAAAAAATTAGAAGTTAATAAATCTTTTTACAATTCTTTTTTTTATGAGAAATATTTCACATTTCTCAGGGAAATTATAAATTCTAGTCTCGTATAAAAATGGTACTTTGGCCCGTGGTTAACCGTGCTGATATAGTGATAAACTTTGTATCTTAAAAGTTGAGAAAAAAATATACGAGGTGGACTGAGGTAGGTTTAAACATATTAACAGACGCAGAAGCCCAACTGTATGCCACTGAGTGTTCTAAATTTACTTTAATGATAAATAACTCGTTGACAAACTGCAACAACGTATGACATCCCGTAAGACTTTATCGTTATAAGAAATCGGTCGATCCTTTTTCAAAAAGAAAAAATTCTTTTTCATTAATTCATTTCACGTAAAACAGAATGGTGACATCCTTAAAAATAGGTTGCCGTAAAATTAATTTACAAAAATATTTATTGGAGCTGAAAATTTGTACGGGTATTTGTACGTACAGATAGGCATTCATTTTTAGGCCTTTTAAAATGCACTCAAATGTTTTAGAATGTAAAGATATGACGAAATTACGAATTTCAAAAATCGATCTTATTACGATAACTTGTTAAAATAAATTAAAAATATTAAATAAATGATTATTCTTGATGGAAGTATGTAGGAGGAAAAAAAAGCAATGTAGCTGTGAAAAATCAAATTTTTCGAAGCATAACAAAAATAATCTATCATCTAAATGAGTAAATATGTCCTAAGAATGTAACTTTCCGTGCAATTTTCTTCCATTTTTCTTCTAGATGTATCTTTTAATATTTTTTTCCTGTTATCCATTTCGTGAGTGAATCCGCGTGCGATAGTATATCGCAGTATGATCACCTCTCGCGGTTGCTTCTTTTTATTTTATTATCATTATTTTTTTTAAATAACTGTAATGAGCGCAATTATCGTGTGCGCGGGCAAGCAGAGTGTGACGAATTGTTGTTACATTACATGGCATGGAAGGCTGATAGAGGCACAGGATAGGTAGCGCGTGGCAATACACCCCCGCACCTTCCCTTCAATACTCGGCCACACAAGTGTCTTATATTCCCCTCTATATACATCATGGCCCCTTCTTATTCTCTCGGACTTGCTTTACTTTCTTATTCATTTGCTATACGATATAACGCTCCTTACGCATGCTGAACGCTCCCCCGGATGGCTCCCTCAGAAGGAACTCCGGGTCAGAGACTTCAAGCATATTCGCCTGCTATGCCACGCAGAAACCGATGTATGCAAACTTGGCTCGTGCCTAGATACCATTGGCGTCCCAATCATCACGCTCAGCTTTTTTCTTCACTTTTTTCCTCACTTCAAGATACATCTCTTCAAGTTTTCATTTTTTAGTCATTAACAACACACACAATAGACCTTGAATATTAAATAGTTATTTTCAGATTTTTCTGCTTATTATCTACTTAATTGTAATATTGTTTTGGTTATTGTTGTTTGTTCTTGTTGATGAATTATGTTGAAATATTTTATTTCTACTTGTCTTTAAAATAATTTTTATAATTAATTTTTTTTTCATTGCATCACATTCGAGATAGTCAGTTGAAATTCGGCAGTTATTTAAACAAAGTACTATTGAAAATAGTAAAACAATTGAATAATAAAAAATTCAATATTTTACGATAAAAAAAAGTTTGTTTACATAATTTAATAGAAACGTATGAATGATTTACGCGTAATATAAAGTATTAATTAATGTTATTCAATTTATATACAATAAGTGATGTAAATATGATCTGACTAAGTTTCAAGAACCTTCTACAATAAAGTACCTACAAAACTACTCATAAGTTTTTTAGCAAAGTTCTATAAATTACTTCGATTGGCCATCTACCTTGGACTTACCCTAGGTGTTTAACGTGACACTATTTTTTATCGGACTACCTTAATGCTCCAAAATATCCTTTTCATTGAAACTGAATTTTCTAAAACGTCTAACTTTTTTTTTTTTTAGAAAATTCGAGAAATCTGTTTTTTTAATGAAATTCATAGGATTTCTAATCAATAGAATATTGTTTAAAGTTTAAGTGATAATAGTGTTAATTATAAATTGAAATAAAGCAGTACTATTTTGAAATGTATAAGGTTGAATGGTCACAGAGAAGAGAGAATCATTGATTGGAAATGGATGAAGCGAAGAGTAAAATTATTTGAAGCAGGTGTACAGAAGATATGAGTTGGAGTCTGAAAGAGGCCTAATCTCCAAAACCTCAAGTCCCGTGAACTGATGGCGGTTAAATCTTTTGCGGCAAAGATTTTTCGTGGCTTTATTTGGAGGGCACGGTCGGCGCCGATGTGTTAATAATGAGAAACGTGGCGTGGAGCTTGGAGTCGAGTGAAGTAGCCTCGCTTATGGTCCGGTGGTGCTCGAGGAGCATAACGACTCGCGGAGCATAACGCCACGAGCCATCATATCCTCCTTCCAGAAAGCCTCGCGCACGAGCTCGCTAAAATCCTTCTTGTCTTTTTCTTACATATTTTCCCCCCACAATCTCTGTCTCTCCTAGCGTGCCATATTCCCTTCTTTTCCATCACATAAAAACCTCATGCACATCCCGTTCACTTGAACTGCCATCATCATCATGACGTTCATATTATCCTCCCGCACTATCTGCTACACTACTTCCGCGAACTAGATCGCTGTCGAGATATTAGGAGCGCGCGTCTACCATTGCAGCAAGTGGTCATTGTCCACTCGACGCAGGAAGTCACCTCCGGAGGCAGGAGATTTCGGACAGATAATTATAGTGAAACTCCCGGCCGTTGCCATTGTGTCAAGGGTTCCCGAGGTGTAGCACGATAATTGCAGTACCTAACTGCTATACAAAATGACAGGAAAATCATCCTCAGTCTCTCCTTTCTCTTTTAAATATTTTTTTCAAAAAATACATATTCATCGCATTTATATTGAAATCTTTATATTTACACTCGACGATTTGTCGGTAGTTCTAGAAACGGTTTTTCATTCGTTTTGAATTGTCATCAAAACTGTCTCTACATTATTTTCATTCATTTATCATGAAAATTTATTTTACCATCTATATTTATTTCTCAAGTCATCTTACGTAATTATCAAAGTATACTGAAAAAATAATTTACTGTGAACAAGTCATATTTTATTCAACTAATAAAATCAAAATTTTGAATAATCGCATTGAAATATTTTTTTGAAATTGACATGATAAAAGTAACGTATACTATCTCGTAAAAAAGACTAAAATCTGTCTACATGCGCAGGTAGGATACATCACTTTTCGTGTCACTTTTATTTAAACTTAGGTGATAATTATCAAAATCTTGAGCCGAATATCAAAATTTTTTTGCAGTATAAAGCTAATATTTTCTTCTAAATTAAATATCAAACCATTGTTATTATTTATTCATTCAAGATTTATAGTACGAGTTAATTGAAAGTACTTTGTTAAACTAAAAGTCTAAAGAATGTTTAAGTAGTCTACAATGTTAATGATAGAAATCGTTCTGAATTATGTTAGAAGAAATTTTTTTTAACGAGTTTACTGTATTATTTATTTAAAATAATGTTAATTACTGTTTTTATTTTCAACGACTTATCAGATAGAATGAAAATTATATTTTATTAAACATTTTATTCGTTTGAAAATTGAGGAGGGAAGTAAATTAGAAAGAGAAGAATCGTCAGGGCGGCACCTGACCGGAAAGCGTTACAGTCCACGACTTTAGCCTTGTTCTACCTATCCTTCTTCATCTTCGTCTTCATACTCTTCACTCTTTACTTTTAACCTCTGGAATTTCCTCCAACATCCTAGGGGTTGTTTCCAACTTCCACTCTGCATAATAGCAACAATAACAACTCCTTAAGCTAAAAGTGCTATAGTTGCAGTGTAAAATTAATCATTCATACCCAGAAAAATAGTAAATCATAAATTTGACAAACTTGAAAGGGTTTTAAAGAGGTCAAGAATCGCGACAAAGGTAAAATATGAGGATTTATAATAGCAGGATGTTACAGCTCGTGTCCGGCACACAAGCATCTGGTTTTATAAATGAAAGTGTCTTCATTCATAGATACATATTTCCATACAATTGAAACTATTGGTTCGTATCTTATGATATCGCTATTATGTGCGGTCCCTAGATATTACATATGTACATAGCACCATTATATACAAATTTTACACATAATGCTGGATCACTGCTGCTTTTATAACAACTCTTTAGATTATAATGATAGTTTAATCATAAATAAAAAATATCATTTAACTTCCATTATACATTTTTTTGAAGTTAAAACTCCTCTAGGCACATTAATGGTATATCTATAGATATGAGATTGAACTGTTTTGAATGAAACATTAGGTTTAACGGTGTCCAATGATTGAAAATATATAAAACAACAATCGATGCAGTTTTTACACGATATTTACACAAATTCCAATAAAATTTAATAATTAAAAAAGCATTATTTCTTATAGATGACTTGGTTAAAAAAAGGATAATAATTTAAAGGATATGATTACCCTTGAAAATGACTTATGGAAAGATTCATTAGAGTAAAAGAAGATTGATTTATTAACTAAAGTTTTATTTAATTTTTTTTTCCTTAAGTTATTTGTAGGAATCGATTGTTACTAAGTATTCAAAGGATGCCCGAGTACACAGGAAATCTCGGACGCACCCACCGAAACACCCCGCCTTCGTCGGACTCAATTTAATGTTCCGTTTCCTCTCTAATGATAAGGGGCAACAATTTTTATAGAACTTGTGCTCATCACAATCACATTTTATGTTGTTCATAATATATTTTTACTATTCTTTTTTTTTCATTTTATTTCATCAACTTTTATGATAACTTTATCTAATAGACGTAACTCTATGTTAAAAGATACTTTATAATTTAAAATGCAAAAGCAAAATATAGAAATAGGAGAATGTGGTATAAAAAAATATATATAATAAAAATGTGGATACAATGAAGATGAAATAAAATGAAAATTAAATAAAACATAGAACTGCATATTCATTTTTCCGGAAAGTATTCCGCATGTTTGCGCATGTATCTACATATGTATGAGCTACCCTTTCGTTCCTACACTGTTGAAGAATAGAAACAAATAAATTTCAAAGTTAACTGAATTATCTTGATTTTTTGCATTCAAATCATCTTTACAACTTCATTTTCTTTTAAATAATAATGCATTTTTTTCATAGTTAAAACATTATTAACAAAAAAAAAAATTACTAAAGTTTTGTTTTATGTATTCAAACTAATAAAATAAAAATTTTGAATTATTTTGTTGAAATTGACATGGTAGCATTTTTATAGATTCAGTTTTATTTGAAATAATTTACTAAAAGAATACATTTTTATTGGGGTCAATTATTTTGGATATAATTATCTGAGTATTGGTTTATTCTAAAGTAGGTAAGCGTTTGGAAACTGATATTGGGATCAGCTAGAATTTATCTAACATCACTTGTATTTAAATATTTATTTTATTTCATTCACTTTATCCTTTATATTTTTTTTATTATTTTATTATTATTAATATTAACTTGTATTATTATATATCAATAAAAAAATATAAAAATAATCAATAATAAATGAAATATAAATAAATAGTTAAATAAACAATATTTAACTGAATTTAAAAGATACATTTAATGATGTTTTCAATCAACTAAAATAATATTCTTTCATTTTTAAAAGTACTATACTTTCTAACAGCAAAAATTTTAATGAAGTATTAATTATTTTTTTTTATTGGAGTAAATTTCACAATTGTGAAATAAAATAAAGGGAAAAAATAATAGGTAATAAATAACAATAAAAGAAGAAAAAATGTTTGAATAATATTCATCAAAATAAATGAAAAGAGAAACTAATTAATTTAAAAAAAACTTTTTTATCGCTTAATAAATTATTTTAATGACAAGTGACAGACATGTTACGCTGCGTCACGAGACGAAAATGAAGAAGAAGAGAATTCTAGTGTAATCTAGGTCCGTGAATCGCGAAAGGTATATAGAAAAGCAACGCACTTGCGCATTAAAGAGCAATTAGCCGCGGCTCGCGAGCACGCTGATGCCCGGAAGCGATAGAACACACCGCGCGTGCCATCCTTACTCGACTCACTTGCCTTACTTAGACCGACACTATCCTATGAGTCCAACTGGTACCGCCAAGGAGTTTATTCCTTAGGAGTATCCGCCGCGGAACAAAACGCAAGGTGAATGCGATAAAGTAAAAAAAAGATAGAAAGAGCAAAAAAAAAGAGACGAAGATATCGCGGTTCCTCTTTCATATTATATTAATGGTAGCCACAACCGCGGTCTGCCTTATTCCTACTTACACTCACTCAATTACCTTCTCGGATAATCATTATCGCAGAAAATGCATCGGCGGGGCTCATTGCCCCAATGCTTAATTAACTGCTCGCCAAGAGACGGTAATTGGTATATGTGCAACAGCCTGTACGGTCAATCGTGCAATAGTAAAGATCACCTGAATTAATAAGTCGAATATTAATACGTATATGTACAGTGAAGGTAATCATTCAAACATGTTATAAAATATTTTTTAATTTCTTTCAACAGGTTAAAAGCATCATTAACATTATTTTATTGGAAATAATAACTCATTAGTTTGCAACGAATTAAATAAAAATAAATAGTTTCAAAGATGGATTTGTGCCCCGACAACAAACTTCCCATTTATTGAAATTTGTAATTTTGGCATCTTTTAGTTTTTTTTTTTTTTGTTTATAACAAATCGAAATTCCAAATTTTTTTTCATCATATTACTTTTTAAATGAAATTTGTCTGGAATTGATATCTTCAGTGGTTCTTGAGATATCGAAAACAAAAAAAAAAAAAAAACGGACATATGTACGTACATCCATACATATACTACCGTTAATAATTTTGGAAACACCTTTTGAAATTTAAATATTCGTAAAATAAAAAGAAAAATTTCAATATTAAATATTTCAGGTGATTCCAAACTTTCTGATGATGGTTTACGTACGTACAAATGTCAATATTTAAGCCTTCTAAGATTTCTTTAAATGCTTTAAAACATGAAGATATAACAAAATTACGAATTTTTAAAAAGCGACACCACGACAATAGCTTTCTAATAAGAATCTCAAAATAACAAAGTCAATTGTTAAGAAACATTACTGAAAGTTATCCAAATATTCTATCCATAAAAGATGGTTTAAAAGAACAGATGATCATTCTAGAGCATCACACTTGTATTGTTTGGAAGTATTGAAGAGCTAACCAGTCATCATCCACCAATATGCAACATTTAAACCTACATAAAACTGAAATAAAAAAGGGAAAATATTGAACATGATGAAATAAAACTAAAACGAATAGAGACTTGGTCTAAATTTGAAACTCTAGAATACTTTGAATACGAAAAAGGCAATCTTTTTGGAATTTACAAATATCGTAGAGTGGAAAACGATCAGGAGCACACGAGACTTGTGAATCATTCAGCGGAAGAGATAAAAGGACGTTACTTAGGATGCCATAAAATAAAATGGAAGCGGCTCCACTTTATAGTGATCGATTTGTGGTGATTTTATAACTTCACCTGTCTATGCTTCCTCGTGCCAAAGTACTCTGGTTCAAACGAGCCGCGATATTTTATATCTTCAAACATAAATTCAAGCCTAGATTTTACATATCACATGAAAGGATTTTAACAGTTGGAGAACGAGTTATCCATTTTATTTTTTAACAAAAAAACTCGTTTTCTTTACATTTTACGCGTTGTATTGCTTACGAAAAATATTTTAAAATCCCTTTTGTTCTTTAAATGAGTAAGAATAAAATTATTTTTATCTAAAAATATTTTCCAGTATATTTTTAACCTTTCAAAAACTAAACTTAGTCTAATAAATATATTAAAATTAAACTTATAACTTAAAAACTATTAAATATATATATATTGTTGTCAATTAAAACTTATGAACTATTGAAGTTTCCAACGAATGACAACACTTGATAGCAGTAAATCAGTTTAATTATTAAAACGTTCGACAGTATTTGTTGCACAGCCTTGGAAGTATTTCGATGAATGTCGTCGAATTGATTAAAAATCCTCTAAATTATTATGCTGATCATTAAGTACTTTAGCTTATATTTATATTGTTGTCATGTAATAAAAAAAATTAAAAAATGATATCATGATTACTCATCTAGATGAGGCACTTTAACTCAGCATCTTCATCAACGTTATTGGAAGCACTTACTTCAGCTGTAAGAGCTAATACTTCTTCACATACACGTTTGTAGACCCAAGCATCACCTTTCAATCGTTTTCTTCTAATTCCTACCATTGGTTTATTATTAGAAATTCCGTCCAGCAGACAAACTTCTAATTGAAAAGAGCAAGCTTTTCGTGAAGAATAAGGTTTTGTACTTTCTTTGATATTTTCACTGTCGACAGATTCAGTTTCTCCTTGTAAAATAAATCTAAAATCGTAATAAACATTAGAAAAAGGAAGAATAAATTTTTTTTTACAACTTCTACCATTCTTAGGAAGATGTAAATTACCCTTTCTGTCGACAAATTATGCCTTTACGTTGTAGAGCGCGTCTAAGCTGTAATAAAACTTGCTTTGGACATTCGCTTGAGGTTGATGAAACATTAATCAAACCCTAGAATATTGAAATCAATTAAAATAAAATTATAAATATAAAAACAAAAATATTTAAAAAGCTTTTGAATCATACTTTTCCACTTAAAATAGCCGGTTGATCTTGCTGCTCATCATTTTTTAGTTTTCTTTTAGGAGTTAGAACATTCCGAACACGATTTATACCACGTTCAAGACCCATTATTACCTTTCGAGCACTGCCAGGTGTTGAAGTTTGAACACCTCTAAAAAAAAAAAATCATCGTAATATTCTATAACGATATTTTAATCATTGCAAAAAGTAAATTTGCTTGTTTAAATTTGTTTGCATTGATAATAAAAAATAAGTAGTATTGTTACTTCGACTGTTTTTCCGTAGGAGTAACCGGTGTAGAATCAGGTTTATGCATCTCAGCAAGTTTTTTCAACGGCACTGTAACAGAACAAATGAATTTTAAAACCATCAATGTTTTTTTTTTAACATTGAATAATGAAGAAAAAAAAAAGTTTTAACATCAGTAAAGCTTAATTTCTAAACATTTCGCTGAACTAATTATCAAGTGCGTGTATTTCTACTGTGGCATGCAGTATTTTTACGTCAAAGTTTTTTAACTAGGTACATTACAACTTCATCTAATTAGGAGTAAACCGTAATGAAAGTAACTGTAACTTTAATTACTTCAGGTATTATCTAGATAACTCACCAGGCGAAGATACATCGTCTTCTTTATTGCGCATTCTTTTACGCCCTGTGGGTGGTGGATTCATTGTACTTGTCGACTGAACTGGTGCTAGACCAAAAATTAGTCATTGATAAATTCAATGATCAACCCTCACTTTAAATATATTCATTATATTTGCTAGTTTATTCTTACTTGTATCTGGTGTTGGAGGCAAAATATTATAAGTTTGCTGATCTATTTTCGGCTTAATTAGTAAATTTTGTCTTGGTGATTTATTCAGCTGAGTTATGATTGTGTGAACTTCATTTGTGTTCTGCGAAGTTTTATCCTTCTCCTATATGTATGTAATTATTATTTATTTAGTACTTCCCTCGATAATTCAATTAATCTACACTAGTTAAGAATACAATTATTACCGCTTGTGATGATAGAGAGCTTTTTGATGCCGGAAATATTCTCAATGATAATCCTTTTCGTTTTCGGTCTAATAATAAAAGATAAGTTGCTGTCCTGTAGTCTGATCTCATACTTTTAAGTAAACTATTCCATAAATTATCAACTGTTTCGTCACAAATAGCTGCCATTGTTCTTAAAACATCATCATTCCTTTCAATCTGAAATGCCATAAAATTATTAAATATAAAATAATTTAATTTCATCAAGAAAAATAAAGAAAGAAATGTTATCATTCACTCACATTATTTTTTTTACTGAAGACAACAGGGTTGAGGTAAGTAGCTGTAATCCAAGGATGATTACAAAGCTCATCTATTGTAATCCTTTTCTTTGGATCAGTTTGTAACATTGCACGAATTAAACTTTTACTACTACTGGATAGCCAACAAGGTTCATCATATTTTCCACTCTGAAAAATCATTATTCGTTATCAAAATAAAAAATTTCATTATAAATTGTAAGTAGGCTATTCCATAAGTATTGCAATAGATAGAATCTAAGTGTATAATAATCTTCCAATAATTACAAGTTCATGCATGACTGTGTGATGATTCTTCTATTAGTAAGCTTTGGAAAATAAATTGAAAAAAGTGTTTCTACAATACTTATGGAACAGGTTACGTATTAAACTATTAGAATAATTACCAAAATTTTTTTATATAAATTATCGATTCCTTCATCATCAAAAGGTAAAAATCCACATAGTAATGCATACAATAATACACCCATACTCCAAATATCCACTTCAGAGCCTGTTGAAATAAATAACTATTTTAGTATAATTGTTTTTAAACATATAAGTTAGCAAGTTTAATGTCTTATTAATAATTACCCAAATATTTTTTCCCTAATATAAGTTCTGGTGCTGCATAAGTAGGAGAACCACAAGACGTATATAAATGAGACTGCATTCCACCTAATGGTTTGGCGCATAATCCAAAATCAATCAACTTTAAATTTTGATCTCTATCGAGCAGAACATTTTCCTGTTAAGCATAATATTTACATGAATTAACTTTGAAGAAAATAATATTCAATAATTGCTCTCTTAAATTAACTTACAGGTTTCAAATCTCGATGAGCGTAGCCCAAACTGTGGAGATATGCCACAGCTGAAACGATTTGTCTAAAAAATTTTCGTGATTCTTCTTCAGTAAGTCTATTTTTCTCCACTGAAAAATGAAATATTTTTTTCCAGATCATCTTCATAGAATAATTGAAAGTAATTAAAATGTATTAGCAAGTGTCGAAACCGTGTTACCTATATGATCAAAGAGTTCTCCTCCCGAACAATACTCCATTACCATGAAGTAATGAGTTTCAGTTTCAATGGTTTGATACAATCTACATATGTGTTGATGTAAAAGCGTCTTCAAGGCTTCAATTTCTAGTTTAACTCTGGGAAGATCTTCCTACAAACAACAGAAAAGCAAATATTGTTAAGTTACTAACTTTTAAAACTTTAGTATATATTTATTTCTTAAGAATATTAAATTATAATTTTTGAACTATAATTAAAACTAATAAACTTACACCCAAAGCTGATTTTTCCATGATTTTAATTGCTACCTTTTCTCCGGTAGCAGTATGAGTTCCCAGCTTGACTTTGGCAAACCCTCCACAGCCAACAGTCTTTTCGAGTTCGTATAAACCTCTAAGTGCTGCATATCGGCCCATTTTATCATTTAATGAAATAAATTACTTAATAGAATGTAACATAAATACTTGATTTATTTGTTTATCATCACTATGAACGAAGAATATTTTTTTAAAGCTCTCAAGAGAAACTTTTTTTAACGTAAACAGTTGTATGACCAATCAAGAGACGCCATTACACATAATGCGACTGAGTGGGGTTGAATTGGCGGTTCGAAAATATTTGAAACTATAGGTGGCGTGGTACTCGACAGTAGCACCAAACCGGCCGAAAGGTAAACTAAACGGCTGTCGGTACAGAAAAGTCGTCGGTATTATAGAGCACAATAACCATCACATACATCCATACTACTGTGTTGTTTATTCGACGATAGTTAGCTTGATAAAATAACGTCTTTTCATCATTTAATATCATTTAAAAGTTTTATTATAGTAAATAGGCTAATTGACAGTGTATTCATACCTGTGACTGAGCTTGAATGTACTTTTTTTATTAAGAAAATCAATTATCGCTAGCACCATGCCTAATACTCTTCTTGATGTTGATGACAATATCTTAAAGAATTCACTTCGTTTACCTGGAATTTCCAAAGAAGATGAAGAACTGGATAATATTTTCAAATCTTTAGAACACTTGAATGTGCCCTCAGTAACTTTCAGACCTGTACCAGGAATCTGTATCAAAATCAAAACTGATACTGGTGAAAAAATATTTATCAACCTTTGTCATACGAACATGGGTATTCCACCTCCAGAAGACATTTCTGATGAACGTTTTTTTGTCCTTCTAAATGAAAGTAATCCTTCTTGGGTAATTCCAATGAGTATTGGGAACGAAAGATATGAAAAGAGTAACGATGGTACATCATGTTTAACGTATGATGTAGCAATCAACTCAGACTTTTTTAAAAAAATCATGAGCCAAAAACACTTTTTAAAATTTGTTATTCTAACTGTAATCTCAGCCATCGAATCTAAATTTAATAAAAATTTAGATTCCAACAACTACGTTGTTTTGAAGAACAAAAAAGTTGCTGGAACTCTTCAGGACCACAGAGTTGAAAAACGAGAGGTTCGAAAACCTGTGATGCCTAAACCATTAATTGAAGAAGTAACTAGCACCAAGAAACCTACAATGCCTGAAAATCCGTCATCAGAAAAAAATTCATCTGAAACCGTTAATGAATCTGAATACATTATATTAAGGAAACCAAAAGAAGGGGATCCCGAAAAGTTAATTGGCTATTTCAAATTAACCAATCAAACTCTTAAAGATGATGTCGAGGCTCATGTTAGTAGTGATAGAATAGTTGTAGCTGTATCCAAATTTCATTATGGTGTTGATGTTTTTGTGCCTTTTAAAATCCAACAGAATCAAGTTACAGCATCTCTAGATGAGAATTTAAAAGTAAATAAAAGATAAAATAATTTCAATTATTTTTTCTTTTATTGTAAATGATAAATTATTAATAATCATTAATATTTTTCAGGTACTAAGATTGGATATGCCAGTGATTCTATAAAATAAAGCAGTAACTATTTTTATTTACTTTTATCTTTCATTCGTTATTTTTACACAATTATTTATTGCTTTCTTTTCTATAAAATATTAGTATCAAGTTTATTGTTTAATTAATATTGTATTTGGTTTAACTTTTTATCTATCAAGCTTGATGAAGCTTTAAAGCGTATTATTTTTCAACTTAAATTAATGTATTAAAATAAGGATCATTGTTAACAGTAATAAAATTAGTTAAATAAAGTGTATATTTTACACTTCTGTATAAAAAGCAGGCCTTTCTAATCCAATTACGTAAAACAAACGTGGTAAAAAATATATTGCATAGATACCGAACATAAAACTAAATATAAACTTATAGAGTAAATCAACAAGAGTTTTATTCTTATTTTCTAAAGAGTTTTCACTTTTCTTGAGTTCTGTAGCATCAATTCCCAGTATGGCACACATTATTTTATAAATAAAATATTTGTAAATGTATTTATTGGGAATTATGCAACAAAATCCAATAAGTGTTCTCAAAATCATTTGTAAAAACATTGCTAACGTTGGCCATGTTATATCATACGGTGGTAAAGATAATGGACGCAACATCAATCCAGTCTTATTGTTAAGCCATGTGCCAAAGTTAATTCCTGAAACTACAGAGACTACCATTGTCGTATCGCTCCTGTAATAGATCAATTATGTATTTAATTAGTGATGACTCAGAACAAACATCATATCATCAGATGAGAACGTAAACCTGCTAAACACCATGATAGATAAATTTACAAGCTATAAATTTACAAGAAGAGCGAAAATCGTTCTTAAAAAATAGAAATTAGTTTTAAGAAAGGATTTTAATACAATTGGTATATTAATTTAATCTTTATAATATAAAATGAAAGAAGAATCAGTCAATTTAGTCAATTAAAAATAGATTTAGCAAGGTCACACTCTATGCCGACGATTTGGTAATAATTGTTTGTTAATTAATAACCAAGTTTCATTAATTACCTTGTAGATGTCCATCTATCGCTACATGGGTAGTATACAATTAGGATAATACTTAAACAGATTAAAATAAATAGAGCCCAAAAATTATTAGTAAGATAATAGTCTAGAATATTAGCTAATGGTACCAATGGTATCATTAAAATTATCGCCAAAAGTAATCCAGCGATAACATCTAGTACTGTGTGCATTCCTAGATAAAGTCGACTGATGCATATCAATGAACACCTGTTACAAAAAAGTTGATTAACCAGTGAGAAATACAAAAAACATGATTACCAATAAATATTCTGATTAGTATTAAAATAGCTATATCGTACCATATCAGAACGATCATAATTCCGAAAGCAATTGGATAGTTATATCTACTCATAGTAAAAATTAACATACTAAATGGGATGGCGACACTAATGCATGCATGTGTTGATGGCATGCCGTACTCTTCGGACCATTTTTTTTGAAGTCTGACTGCCGGAGGGCATTCAGGTCTAGGCCAGCATATAATGTCTTTTAAAATTTGACCTAGAAACGTTGAAGATTATTTTTATATGCAACAATAAATTTTATTTTCATAAATAAAGATGTAAAACATACCAATCGTCATGATTATTGACCAAACTAAAACAACTTTTCGTCCTACAACAGCGTCAATGTTCCAAAAAACGAATGGAATAAAAGTAGTGTAAAATTTTTCATCACCAAGTTCTGAGCTGAACAAAAATAAGTAATACCAAAAGTAGTTCCTCACTAATGGTTTTAATTCTTTGGTATCAGTTAAAAAAGTATCAACATCATTAGTTGAACTTGAATTTTGTTCTGGTTCTGATAAGCTACGTATTTTTGAATGACGATTAAGAACATTTTTTGATACATAACCATTTAGTTCAGATTCATGTAGCTCTACTGATCCACATCCATTTTGCTGTCTGATACAGTCTAATTTTTTTCTCGTTTCTTTTAGATGTAATCTTTCATACTCTCGTACATCAATACCAAAAAACTCTTGAATGTTTGCCACCAAGTGAGGATCTCTCAAATAATTTATAGTTTGAATCAACATTTTCTTTTCAATATTACATTTAATTCGAATTGCAGTTAATTTTCATTGTAATATTTCATTTTCTGTAACATATAAATCTGTAATGTAATAAAAAAATAAGATGTGTACCTTTGCATGACATTTATGTGTTGTGCATAATGAAATATGATTTCAGCTTACTTAAAAAGTATTTTTAAAAAGAAGGACAACTCATAATATCTGAAAAAAAATATAATTTCGATTAGTTACTATATTAGTTATCGAGAATAAATTAACTGTTAGAAATGTGTACTTTTTTATGTTAAGAACTTTGAATTCTAGATAAGCTTAGATGTTTTGACGTAATATTCCACTGAGTTAAAATCAAAATATGCACTATCGAACCACATGTACACAGTCCATCTTACACTGCAGATTGAAGCTTTATACTGCGCGCTATGCAATTTTTTACCGCTTCGATCAAAGTAAAAAACTGAAAATGTGTGGGTAGTGTCATTGCTCCAATTCCGTCCTTCTGAAATTTATAAACGTAAAAGTAGTGGAACTGAAATGTTTTCATTCCTTCTGATAAAAAACGACTCATCTGATACTCTTTTCAATGTGATACTAATTTATCGACTGATGATATATTTTTGCCATAAAATTATTATTTTTATGATTTGAAATTGGAAATTTCTAAATAAAATAATATTTCTAAAAAAATGGTTATCAAACTAAATCGATTAATATTCAATGAACTTCAAATTTTTTGAAGCATATTGACTAGACTAAATATCGCTAAATTAGGTAGGTTTGCCAACCACCACAGATTTATTTATTTTCATTCGTGTACTTACCCTCGTATTTTACATAACTCTAAATTTTTATAAATAATTCAAATATCGGACAGTACAATAAATACAAAATATACCAATTGTTTTTGGAAATTTCTATTACGCACATTTTATTTGTTATTGCTATTTGAAATAATAATAATCAAAATATGTCATCAAAGTAAAACATTAAATATTAAATTAATAAAATGAATACATATTTTTGTTAGATTAAATACAATTAAAGCGTATTATTGTCTATAACTATAATGATACAATACAAAAATGTGAGTATATAATGTAAAAATTATATGATTTGATTGCTGACTTCTATACTTATCAATGATGATTATTAAATTATATTTCATCCATTAGAATTATTCAATCGTAACTACTTAAGTAACTTTATAAAAATTATCTGATTTCAAAACATTTCTTTGAATATTTGCAGGTATAAAGCAGAACCTCAGACTAGGCACGTGTCCATAGGCCACCCACATTGAACAAGGCTTTCATATTCTTTCATGGATCAAAGAATCATATCAATACAGATCTACGTGATTTTTGATGGTTCATATAAACTTCAAAACCTGCATTACAATCAAAAATTTCTGCTTATTCGTTGAAATATCCATTGTACAAGTAACTCCAACAACGTTTCTTGTGTTAAATCCAATAATTCACACGTTTTAATTGACACTTTAATTGATATTTATAATAAAAACACTTGAAAAATGGCACCGACGTAATAATGCACATTCATCTACCACAATTACAATAATCTACGCACTCATTAAAAGGTATTGTCTTTGCAACAATTCTTATCAATTCATTTGGCACTTTATTTTTACTAAAAATTTAATGCCTTCTCAATTAAATTTAAGTTATTTACTTACTAATAATATTTCAATTTTTTAAGTAATATTTAACTGCGATGTCTATGATTGAAATTCATGTGGTTCGGATAGTTTGCTATTTCATTGAATTTATCTTTTTTTCTTGGACACCTTCCCTGTCGTTTTATGTATTCACCAAATTCACATAAAGGAACAGCACATTCTTCATTTTGAATACACCTAGAACAGAACACAAAATTAATTAGTAATTTTATGCTGTATTCAGAGAAAGGAATTGAATAAAATTGTCCTGCAACATAGAATTTTTTACAAAGTGGCAAGGTAAATTTTAGTATCCCGCAGGGTAAATTTCACTTTTTATGAGCAATTTTTTATTCAATCCCTTTCTCCATGTAGCTTACAGTAGTTTTCAGTTTTAACTTCCTATTAGTAAGTTATTGTAATGAAATCGATTCTTGAAATTCGTAATTTTGTCATATCTTGAGACTTGAGACATTTAAAAGCATATTGAAAGACTTAAATATGAATGTATTTACGTACGTACAAATGTTAAAAAACTAAAAGATGACAAAATTATAGATTTCATTAAATGGAAAATTCATTGCCTAGATCTATTTTAATTTTATTGTCCGATACTTACAATCGATCTCTTAGAGAAAAATATCCTTTCCCTCTGCGTGCACGAATACAATTTTGATTTTCTTCGTAGCAATTACACTGGCATTCACCATCAAGAGTAATTCGTGGCGTGAAGTCAGATGGACATCGGCATCTAAAGTAATAATACCAACGTTAATAGGTACACAAGAACAACTAAATGTTAATTTCATTAAAGTCATTAAGTAATTTATCAACAACAACTAGAGAATTTATTTAAGAAATATTTTTACATTGCAGATAACTTACGGCTTCTTTTGTGGTGGCCTTCTTATATTCTGTGGAGGCATTGCTGATTGATGTTGTTGTCTACTAGGATAAGACCTGAACTCAGTCTCCTGCACTGATGATGCTCTGCTATCGCTCGTTATTCCGTACTCGCTTTTCTCTCTACACTCACATTCTGTATGATTGTAAAACGACAGCTTCTCTACTACATTTCCACCTTCAATGCTTGTAGTCTATAACAGGTAGAGTAGACATCATTTAAAATTTTTTATTACAAGAGATTAACTATTTAATAGATGTAGAAAGTCTAGAAGACCTTTTTGTTGAATATCTATCATTTATTTTATAAACAATAGTAATAAATAGATGACAAGCTTTGTCATTTTCATATAAAATAATACTTAATAAATTTATTTTTTCATTTCAGAAAATAATTTTCTTTTAAATCAATTTTTCTATACGATTATGAATAGCTGCACGACAATAGACAGATAGGAATTGTTGGTAAACATACTGCTGTCATGTTTTCTTGACTCTTATTTATATCATTTATGATAATAATCTTCAACCAGGGTGCGGTGAAAATGCAGGTGACTCATAGTTGTATCATTAATATTGTAACTGTCATCGAGAGCTTTGCTTTCAGTATGTTAAAGCTGAAATAATCTCTCGGTGGACAGAGTTGCAAATAGGAATCGTTGCATAAAAGTTATATAATCATAATACGAACTTAAAATATTATTTAGAAAGAAATTAAGAAACAGTTGCAAATGGTAATGCTTGCGTTTTTACTTGAAACTTAAAAGTGATCATTTTAACCTCTTTAAATGTCAGAACTCATTTGCATTTTCAGGTATCTTTTGCTTGAGGGCTTCCATTCGTTGGCGAAATGATCGACGACAGTGGATGTCAAAGCTGATGTACATACATTCGCTTTGCATTAACATCTGCCTCACCTTAATGCCCCAAGCAAGAAAATAAAAATCGAAAAATTGTTTGCCATGGTTTGTTGGAAATTCCAAATGTAATTCTAGGTCTATATTGTTTGATAAAAATGATTTAGCTTATTGGATAGCTTGGAAATTTTGGTAAGATATTGCTTGAAGACTTAACTGCTCATTAAGATGCATGAATGCGTGTTTTACAACTTGAAAATCGGTGAAAGCATGCTGCTATTCATGAGAGATGATTGGTAGCTTTGCGATATAAACAATGCCTTGGTCACTGTCTTGTTTTTGGTCTTCAACAGAATATTTTTAACTCAACTCAGTAATCACGGAAGACTACCGAGCACTTGAATTTATCACTAGAGGGCAAAAATAATCAGACTGCAACTTGCTCAGAATAATGATGATAAACAGCGACGTCATGAAGGACGATAGACTAAACAGATATCAGTAACACAGACGGACAGATTTAATATCACATTACTTTGGTATATTCATATATCAATTAACTGATGAAGCTGTAAGTTCAAGGAACTTTTGCTAACTCATTGTAGCAATAATCCAATAAATTTTGTCGGCTATCTACATCTTGAAAGCTTATTCGCTTCTCAAGGCTATTTTTTAACACTCCAATGCTGTGATTTATTTCACTTTGTAGGAAGTTTAAAGTTTACCAAGAGAAAAATGTCTGAAGCAAAAAGAAAGGTCTACTGACTAGTAATTTGCTCGTCAAATTCATTTTAATTTGTTCAATCAAAAAATATTGAATCCATAAATGAACACGCGATAAACATTATTCCAGCAATTTATAGTCTTCAAGACATCTTTATATTGAGTGATTAATATGATTGTGCTCTAATCCTCAGGGGGCATATAATGTCGATGATAGTACCTGAGGTAGCTACTTTAAGTACTATAATTTATAAAGAACTGATAAATCGATGCATAAATCAATGTCCCTAAATACTAGGTCACATCAATGCTCAAACAAACTCTATACTTGAATGTATATGAGATGAAAACACGTTCTTACAACTCACTGCAGTAGATCAGATCTCTATTTCTCAGATGAAATTTACATACTATACGTTCAAGTTTCACACCCATGACAATTTATCAGACTTGAAAGCATGCGCGTTCTTTGATAACAAGTTTGTTACACTGATCCTCTTTGCTCAATGTAATGATGGTGATTGCTGATATATATTGTTCATTCCTTTTTTTTTTCATTATATAAATCATTTTATTGGAGGTTGCTAAATGTGTTAAATGACTTTGATGACCTCTGAATATTTAATTAAACTTCTGATATGTCTTTCTCCCTACCCACGCGTACCCACGCAAACTGATTGTTGATTAGGAAGATACATTACCTGTTTCCTCGTGAATGGAATTCCCAACTACTTTCACAGTAATTTTTTCCTTTTTTTTTTTTTTTTTTTAATATTATACTGCATTTGAATAAAGTTAGCATGTCTTTACGTGACTTAAGATAATAATAATCTAAAAAAAAAAAAAAAAAAATAGCTATCAGTTTTTTTCTCTCATTCCATCTATGAATGTAATAAACATGCAAACTTTTTAATTAATTCCTCGAGTTGATTTGGAGATTAATCAGCAGGCTGATGAATTTTGAGTACTTTTTGATATCATTGAGGTGAAAATGACAGCTGATAGAGTAGTAATAATTATGATAATCTACCCCTTAGATTTCTCTGGACTCTCTCTTCCTGACTTCATGTAATGCCAGGTTCGTCTACGAGTAGTCTATCGGTTAATAGAGGCCATCGATCTTCTCCCACTGCAGAATAACCGGTCATCCACGGAATTCACGAAGAATTTTCTGCTGCCCACTAAGAGGTGGACAGTTCTATCTAACTTATAGTCAAAGAGCGGTTTGCTTTTGCTATCAAACAACAAGTTCATGACGATACAAATGTTCCCAGCCAATCTCTTTTATAAAGTTTCCCAGATCTCTTCCGTGATCACGCATCTCTATTTTCCAACTCTTGAATTCGAATACCATTGCGTTGTTTATTTCTCAGTTGTTTGTTTTCTGTCCACGAAGAATGTAAAACCAGTTCTCATGTAATTGAGATATGGTTAATACTTAAATGCTATTTCTTCTCCAATGATTATTTGTGGTGAATTGAGTCTAGCCATTGGATAATGGCAAAGTGAGCATGTCACTTATTTTTCTGTAAAACTTAGAGGACAGCTTAGACTAATCATCCATTCAATTGCTAAAAAAATTCCTTAGTCATTCTTTCAAGTTGGAAAGAGAAAATACTTTTATGTGAATTGAGGAATGTCTTGAGTTTCGAAATTTTATGTTCTTTGCATTCGTTAATGATAAGCATTTCTTTTTTGATTGAATAACAAGTTGAACTAGAAGCTTGATTCATCATTAGCTGATCATTATAAAATAACAAAAACTTGATGTTGTAAATAAATGGTTGACAAAATTTCCAGACCTCCGGCGAAGTATGTTAGTTGTAATTACCATTCTCAACTATAAGTAATTAGTTGCTTGATATTACTGAATTTATAGCATCATTTGTCCAGTTACCTCAACGGTATATTCTTTAACATCCGGTAGAACAAGTTTCACACAACATTAATAAATAAAAAAAAAACCGATAATTTCATTGCAAGCTTATTATCCAATCAACACATTTTCATTTAATGTTCCACTTTAATCTCAACATTATTAAGATAAATGTATTTTTATTTATAAATGTCCTTGAAAAGACAATGAAAGTATTGTAAACACTTCACTGGGAAGCTCATTGTCCTGTTTGTCCCTCAAGGCTTACAATTTTTCTCCAGTCTTTTCAGATTCCTTTGAAGATTCTAGACAATCAAGAAAATTTATTCACGATACTAAAACTATCGTTCGGATTATAGAGTAAAGAAATAATCTAAAGAATGCTCAAGGTGATATACTAAATCTTTCTACAAACCTAAAAGCCACGAGGATATTTTGTAACTGATTCTGAAGCAAGCTTTTATATATTTGTTGGCCAACTGGGCGTGTAATTACACTACATAAAACAGAAGCTGTGGGTCCATCTTGTTACAGTGTAAATAGTTGATATGAAAAAGAAAAATGATATACAACGTATATCAAAAGTTATCCATCATCATTATTATGAATTACACGAAATATTGTTGGAGTGTTTAACCTAAAAAATAATAGCTACTCCAAAAAGCTTTATTACTTGAAATAATATTAGCCCAGTTATTTTTTAGTAATAAGCGGATATTATTCATGAGGAACCAAAGGGGGACGGTTCACATAACCTCACGTATGTATACGCTGTCATTATCGCCTACGCACACTAACTGTACGCACAATTGAAATCTGGCGTCGAGGCATTTGTGCGCTGTCTACACTAACAATGAGCCACGTCTTGGTTCTTTTGGCCCACGCCTTGGGCCGCCCATACAGTGGTATAGGGGTTCTTCCTGTGACTTTAGAATTAACTTCCTGAGTAGCTTTTTATTTTTTATTGTTATGATACCAAACAATTCACCTATCGGATGTCTGGGTTTCTCTTATTTTCGTTTCATTTATTTTCATTCACTTATAGCAGAGTCTAGACTCTTGGCAAACTACCTTGTGAAAACTAATTGCTTACCAGATTTACTTTCTCGATCTTGGAATAGTTATTAGACTTTGAGGACATGTTGACAAGTGAATGAAAGTTCAGGTATTTTAAATGCTTTGTATTATAGAAAATTTTCTAAAAATCTTCCTGAAAGGAATAATAGTCTTTTTTGGTTCATATTATTTGCTTTGAAATGTTACAGAGTAGAGCTGACAATACGTGGATTGAATGAAATTATATGAAAGAAATGAATAAAGGTCATTAAGCATTTCTTAAGGAAAATAATCAAGCTGAATCAACATCCTTGAAACATACCATGAGTGTTTTCTAGTGAAGGTTAGTTGGGGTTATTACCCGATTGGCCCCCCGAGAGATGTATCGCTGCAACTTGCTAGTTCAAGACATGCAATTATGGATGAATTATATAGAATATTTTATTTTTCGCACTTTCAGATGCTCAAATATAAACTGGGAACAAAATTAACTGTTAATAAAATCAAAATCTTGAACAGTCGCAATGGAATATTCTTTTGGAATTGGCAAGGAAACATTTTTATAGATTCAGTTTTGATGGTTATTTAAAATAAGTTATTGAAAAGATACATTCTTATTTTACTCGATTTTTTTGAATAGAATTATCTGAGTGTTGGTTTATTCTAGTGTTTCATTGAGTTGATTATTTTTTTGAGATCCATGGTGTCTCAGAAAGTAAGAATTCTCTAAGAATTAATTTTTTTTTTTTTTTTAATTAAAACAACTGAAGCTTCAGAAGAGGCTTAGATTATCATAACATTATTGGATAAAGAAACCGAGTTATGTTAAATTCAATAAAATATATTATTGTGACTATTTTTAATTCCTTTGATGAATTAGCAGAAATTTTTGTCTCAGTGTACTAAACTACATTTGATTTAAAATCTTGAAATACAGTAAAGTTTTGCGTGATTCACGATTAGTAATAATGTTTTCACATTAATTCCAGATATAGTGTCTCGAAAAATAGGATCTTTAACTCGAGACCACGTGCGCGTTTTCACACAAGTGGGAATATAAATATATCTCGTTAGAAGCTTATGCAAATATTCCTGTGGTGCAGTTCAGTTGTCGCTAGCTCAGATTACGAAACATTCTAATAGAAGATGAAATGCATTTTTGAGTCATCAAGAAATCAACAACACTTTCAACTAAAAACAAGAGGAAATTTCAAGAAACCAGTGTAAGAAAAATATTACAATAATCAGTGATAATTTACTAGAGTTATCGAATAAAAATGGATAATTATTCGTGTTGACTTGCTTACACTCTCAACATCTGTGGTTGATGAATCATTTAATTTATTATCACTATCTTAAACCAATAATGCCATTTTCATTAGACAATTGTTGATAATAAAATGATACTCGATACGACATTTGTATATTAACTTTCTGGATGTTACTAGACACAGTAAACGACTGGCTTTAGACAAAGTAAAAATAGAAGTAGTGCTCAGAGTGCGAACGACCCGTATTCTTGCAGAATTAGCTTTTCAGTATACTTGGTCAGTCGTACAATTTGATTAGATTCTTATCATGAATAGAAGAAGAATTTTCGTTAGCATAATTATAATGGGCTCACTCCTTACTTTATGTTAATCAACTCAGAAACGCCCATTTTTTTCTATCCTTTTATTGTATACTAAAATTAAGTATTCATGTAAATAATCTAAATCGCGATCGTTACTCCAATCTTGAATTACGTGTAATCATGTACTCACAAAACGACATAATCGTTTTCGTGATTGATTTATAAATGATATTAAAATTATGACAAGACTCCAGGTTGTGAATACTAATGGCTCGTAATTTTCACCAGGTACTTGGGTGTTTTGTTCATCATAGTGTCGTAGACCTCCTATCTCTGCACATGTCTATGCATCAGCTACATCTAATGCACACGAGATCTTATCTAGCAAGATGGGAATAGATAAATGAATTTGAATATCGAGCAAACGTACTAAGATGAAGCAAAGCTATTGATTTAAATTAACAACAGAATTATTGAAACTGTAGTTAACTATTTCTCAATTAGTTCAGAAAATAGATCCTTGTGAAACCCTGTACCTGTCTTCTATCAACCTGACATTCATCGTTGAGATTTATATTAATTTAGACAGTTGAAATTTGGCCAGGACTTATTCAAAAGCTAACTTTTTTTGACAGAATGTTCTGTAAACTGAAATGCCTGACCGCTTGACTACTCTTTTCTCATGCATCGACGAAAATAGAATCATGTCTAGGGTCTTCATTCCCTCGTCTTCGTGGTGTTAACGTTCGTAAACGTCTGGAATGCACATTATTTTGCTGTTGGAAAGAAGAAGAGTTTGAGAACAATGGCAAAATCACATCGTCCCTTTACACATTCTCTGAGGGGGATTTCATCCCGCCGGTCAAATGCATAATTTCTTGGCAGTCATTTCGCAACTGTTGCAGCTGTTAGGCTTTCGTTAAAACCTTCCAATTTTTCTCATCTTTGTTATCTTCTTCGTCTTACTCATCTTCCTCGGTCTGTATCATCAGACGCATGTCAAGATCACTTGACTTTGCTCGATTAGTCTTTACGGATATCCTCGGCAGTGGTGCAATTCCTTTGATCATTTTATGGTGGAATGAAAAAATATTTTTAGGTATTTTAACTTTCAGTTAGAGATATGAATTTATGAAGTATAAGATAAGTGAACTTAACACGTTGACATTCGAGTCAAACAAATGCTAGGATCTCGAGAGAAATGATGAGGTAATTCTCCGTTGGAGATACTTGACATGTTAGAAATCTTTATAAATAATCTAACTAAGGGTTGGAAGAAGAGCTTTTTCTATTAGAATACAATTTTATGTATTTCTTTGCGATAACTAATGGTTCATATTGGCCATAAATTTGACACAGAGATAAATAAAAAATTCTATGACTTGAAAGAGTTTCAAAATATTCTCCTTTTGTATCAAATTATAAGTATTCAAGCTTTCAAAGTGATGATAACAGAAATTAATTTATTTATTAAATCACATGATAACTCTAAAATCTTTTTTTATTTAATAGTCACCAGTTCTATGAATACGATTTAGTCACACGTGGGTCTTCAGCAATTTTAATGAGTATTAATTCATTTGAATGTTTGTTTAGAATTTTAGAGAGTAATTGAAGAGCATGTAGAAGCATCATAAATCATCATATTTTGGTACCACGGAAGCTTAGTGTCTCCATTGTATTTATAAAAGCAATGTTTATGAGCATTTGCTTAGAAATTTGCATCTGTAATTGTCACATGGCTTTATGTGACATTTTCCTGTGTGGTTACCTTACTAAAGAGTTGACTTAGCGCCAAGATGTTGGAACATAGCATCAATAGAAAGGATAATATATTCCCAACAGAAATGTAGAAAAAAAGATGCATTGAATGAATTTTAAAATTCCACAGACTGAACCCAATGTCTAGAATAATTAAAAAATTTCTAGAAATGTTTGAGATCGAATCTTTCTGAGTAGAGACCAAAGTGTAGGCGGAATTCAATCAATTAATTCTCAGTGTCGACTTACGAATCGATCGTTAACGCTAACTGTAGGATATACGGCTTCAACAGGTCAGGATATAGTAGTCCATTGTAATTCTCTGGGACGAAAAGTTGTCTGTTAGCAACAGGCGGGTACGTATAATTGGCAATCGTAAATCGAACGTTGTCCTTTACTCTTTTCCGCATACACATACGTTCGATTCAACATCAATCTTGATACGTAATTGATAAATTCACACTGGTAAATGTATTGCACTTTGACATTAAAACATATTGCTATCAATGATGTATAAATTTCAATAATAAATCCGCTTTGTTGGTATGTACTAAATCTTCTCGTTCATTTCGTGACTTGAGTTGCGCTCTATTAACCATCGTACTTAGAGAGTGAGGCCTAATTAATTCATTATGTCAACGTATCTGGTCTGATTGATGACGAGATTATTGATAATAACTATTAGTGAATGTGCTAGACATACAGAACACACTTTTAATCCATCCATGGATTCTTAACATTTTTCACACTCAAGTGTTGGTTTAGCTAATTAGCAAAGAATTCTATTTGAATGATGTTGGACAAATAAATTGAATAACACTTGTAAATACTGTGTAATAGAATCGTAACTCATTCAAAATAGTTAAGTAATACTCCTTCAATAAAATCCATTGAAACAAATTATTTCTTTCAGCAGTAAATAAATTGAATAATTTTTATGTAATTGCTGATTAATTTTTTCACTTTCAGTATACATTGGAATTATTTAATTATTCTAAATTATTCAATAACTTTCAACATATTGATAGTTTTATAGATACTTTTTTCTTTCTTTCTTCTAATTATAGATGTCAATGTGTTTAATAAAATGATTTTAATGCTCATTCGATGTTTTTTATCCACCATAAATTCTTGAAGAAAAAGTAGAATAATTGTCATTATGATTGATGCAATTGCACGATCATAGAATTTAATGAGCTTGTGGATTTATTTAAGATTTTTATATGATTCAATTTACTGTGTGATTACTACAGAAATATCATTAAATAAAAATACTTGAATAAAATGTTGGATCATTTCATAAATGATGATTCATATGCGTTAAATGTGCCAATCATTTAGGATGGGAATTAGATACGCGTGATATTTTGAAATTAATTGGTGAAAGGGAAATTAAATCAAGGATTAGTTCCAATTGATGATTATTCAAATCACTATTGAAACGTGTTGACATTTATCCATTAGTGCAAAAAAAAATATTCAACCATCCAAATGATTGTCTGTAAGTAATGCTTCTTCTATTTTTCATTATCAGCAATATGAACCCAGTCAAGTGAAAATGCAATAAAATATATATCAGTTGGAGGCAATCATCCGCACCGTTGAACCAATAGATAGAATTTATCGGATACTCGAGATCCCAGAAATGCCTTCCGCAATCTCTAGGGGATCTGAAAGACTGCCGATCAAATGGAACGCTTGATGGTTGTACTTCACGCATGAACAGTATCTTTATTTGCTCATCAAAGAGGCATTACACTATGTATGAATAAGTATTTATCCATAGTAGAATGTATTAATGATGTGTGGATGTGCTTTGCACATCTGAAATAACCTGGGTGGTAACTTTCTGATGGACAAATTAGACCCATATGAGGCAGGATATATTAATTCGCAGACTTTCGTGACCAGACACGCCCTCCAATTATCGTAGCAATTTCAATCTGACGTGCAGACAGCAACCAAGACTCGAGTGTCATGTTTTTTTTTTTTAACAAATTAGTTTACGCTTGATATTTTATAATTGTACTACCAGAAATCTAATAAAAGATAAGTGCCTGAAAAAATTTGTTTGTACAGCTAGAGTTTCAGTGGTTTATGTCATAGTTTGTGATAGTGATTTATCACTGATAAATTATAATCATTATCACGAAATTATTTTTCAATAAAATACGTAAATATACTCACATAAAAATAAAGTTCAACTTTATGTGATTTTTTAGGGACACATGTGAGAGCTTCTGATCTACAGCAACCAGTGTCATCAGAGCATCTGTGAAGAATTGCACAGTGTGGAATGTAAGTTGTCGACGGACTTGGATAGACATCTCTAACAGGAATAACTCTCGCACGTGGCCACTGACAGCTACCTTCTCGTGATACCTTCATTGCATGTAGCCTGGCTTCTCGTATTTCAGCTAAAATCAGAATTAAAGTTATGCAGCTATCTGATTAGAGTTCCATTCACAAGATGTGCATGAGAAAAAGAGAAAGGTAAATGTTTATGAAGACATAAAAAAAAGTATAAATCAAGAGGATAAAATGAAAGGATGGTAGGAAGGGTGTGACGAATTGTTTAGACATATGAATGAAGCCATTTCTATAAAGCGTAGTAGCACTGTAACACGTGGGCTATACTATACACAAATGATTGATTCATGGTAAAAGTTCATGAGGTCAATGATTATTGCAACAATCTTCAAGTGTTCTCTGAAATTGCAGTTATTAAATTACATGCTCATATTTAATGAAGTAACTATCACAACAAATTAGTTCTTGTATCTTTTATTTTCATCGTTAATTTCATTCTAGGTGTCAATCATTATAAAGATTAACCAAGTTAGATAAGCTAAATAGAAATGATATAATCACAGTTACTTTCATATGAATGCAAGTATGCTTGGATGAAGTGGAAGAAAAAAAAAAATATGATAGCAAGTTAGATATTATCTATTGTTAATAGTTGACCGATGACATGGTATTTATATATTGTATTCTGCAACATTCTATGGGAAATGTAAATTCAAATTAACTTACATTTTTCATTTTTATTGTTGTATACTTGACTTCTGCTCTCCTTGGTTTGAACTTTGTGAGAATTGTGAATTGATTGTAGCTCATTGTGGCTTGGAGTCGTAGAACTGAATAAACGTGAGTCTCGGCGATCGTAATTCTGTTGGACGGTAATGACAGGTCTTGATGAAGTCGTTGTCATTTTAGATACCACTGGAGATGGAGTCATTGGAGTAAATGCATCGTTTTCAGCTGTCTCTTTTTCTTCTGTATTGTCCTAAATACAAGTAAGAGATGTTCATTACATGGAATAATTTTTTTTGATTGTTTACTTTTATTTTAACCTTTGTGTAGGCATGTAGAGTATTTCATGACCCCAGGCGATTTATTTCGAAAAGGATGCATGCCAAAAGTAGTGTCTCGTTTACATTACATATATAAAAAGGAAATTTTTAAATATTTTTCTCTAAGGGTGAGTTTGACACATTTGATTGCGTTGTAAATTTTTAGCGGTTGGCAAGCTTACTAAATTACAATCAAACGTAACGAAAATTGCCCTAATAAATGTAGATATCACCAGATGGCATGATAATGTTTTTTCTCAACTTCGCAGGGTTTGTCGACATGCTCTGCATCTTGGCATAAAGTAAAGAGACTTGTTCTAAAGTGTTTCGAGTGCTATCGCGTTTATAATCAAAAATGTTTGTGTGGTTGTGGCTTTTGATTCCTTATTTTTACTACGGAATACACACAATTTAATCGGCATCAGGACTATATTAATTGGAAATTATTTAAAAGGATAATAATTAAGGTAAGTCAGCTAAAATTCAGCAGTTGATCAAATGAAGTTATTATTAGAAATAGTAAAAAAAATGGCGTTGCAAAAAATTAAATGTTTTATATGACAAAAAAAGTTTGTTTACGGAATTTAACCTAATAGAAACGTTTGGATGATTGATGCGCGGTAGAAACTATTAATTAATTTTATTAAATTTCTCTACAATAAGTGATATAAATATGATTTTTGACTAAATTTTACATGAAAAATAGAAATGACAGCTGTAAATTAATTTCGTATCTCTGAAAAACGGAACATAAAAAGGTTTTACAATTGATCTATTATTACACAGATAAAATTGAAGGGTAATTTTTGCTAGTTAATTTACAGTAACATTTACTAATAAAAAAAAAATTAAATAACTAGATTTATTACTACTTTTTTGGAAATTTTTTCAACTAGAATTACACTAATAAAAAACTAATAATAAAAAGCATAGTATTTTTTTTGCTAGTAGATTTAACTATAAACTGACTAGTAAAAATTACTATAAAATCTTATTCTGGTACTTATTATTTTTGATTATAAATGTTTGATAAACTGAACACAAAAATTTCGTAAATTTTGTTGTTGATAAAAAAAAGATAAATCCTTTGAATAAGGCAATAAAATCTAGTTGTTTAACGTAATCCTACTTTACATTGGACCACCTTAACCAGGATTTTACAACAAATTTATTTTTCTGAAAAAAATAAGAGGAACAGATCAAGTTAATCTTCCATTTGCACAAGATACATCCGTGCAGACATCTGCAGTCTTTGATTTTGTGCCGACTCTAATAGAAACAATCCTGGAGGCTCATAACTAAACCGGTCGAGCGCGTGCACATCAGTCGATGCAACTTGTTTGATACCTTATAGTTACAACCAAGCCTTGAGGGCAACTGCTTACACTTGACATTAATTATCTTTGCAAGTGTCACATTTCACATTGCGATCTATTGAAATAAGTTTCGAGAGATTTGATTCTAAGCTTTTAAGGACCACTTCAACCAGAGTTGATCTCTTGAGTGTAAAGCTTTTTTTTTCAACTGATTAAAGAATACCAGATGCCCCAGACAAGTGTCAGTACACAGATATGACTCACTCTTTACTTTCATTCTCTACGCCTTCGTTGAACTTTTCTGGATAATTAGCCTCTAGAGAATAAATCACTCCAGTTACATTTGTTCACTTAGTTTATTCACGGAATTTACTCGGCAGACATAAAGCTCTGGTATGATGATACAAAAACTCAACTACAAATTAGTTTCAGACGGTTCAGCATCAAAATCAAGTAAGAACAATGTGGCGAAACGTAAGACAGAAAAAACTTTACTCGCCCTTAACTGCTGTGAGTTTAAGAAGGCGGTTGAAGATCAAGAGGCATTAGTGCTGGAAAGAGAAATCACCTCCTGTTATTAAACTCTTTTCTTTCCCTCACAGGGATGGACCACCCAAATTTGTACTCCACACATCAATTTAGTCCACATAAAATCTATCATCTTTTTCTTCTCATTTTCTCATTATTAACACATTCATGTCTTTACAACAAACTGCCCTTAAATCAGTGCTCAATTAGCACAGATATTTTATCTTAACAAATCCTCATCTTCTCGAGTAAAAATAATCAATTTTTTGACGGACCCAAAAATATTTTCTAAGCCCAAAAGAGGCCCAATTCAAGCCCAGAGATATTTTTGAAACTGAAAAAAAAACATTATTATAGAAACTTATCGTTGAATTACTTGTCATTGTCGAATATGATTTTAAAAATGGGTCTATAAAATATTTTTGAGCATGAATTGGGCCTCTTCTGAATTGAGGACTGTATTGAGCCTGTTTTAGACTCTAAAAATATTTTTAAGTTAAGGTTGGACTTCAATCGGTCCTGCATTGGGCCTTTTTTCCATTATAGGTGTGTTTTAAGCCTATTTAGTTTTACTCGGGTTATTTTTTGAATTTTTATATAAAAAATTAACTCAAGTATGAATGATTAACTTCATTATTTTTTACAATTGACGAAAAAAAATTATTTACAATTGACTGGTTGATAATGTGATGAAAAAGGGTGAAAGATCTGTTAAATTAATATTCGTGCATCAGATAAGTGCATAAAAGCAGACAATAAAGTGGAGGGAACATCTTGAGGCGTACCGATTGCATCCCGGATAGTCTCCCTAGTGATGGCCCACCCACTGTGTAGTTCTCGATTCTAGATACTCGCTCAAGTATACTAAACAGAACGAAAAGTGCATTCAATGCATTAACACTAACGTGAATATCCTTACCGTTACATGTATATCTTTCTGGGAGCAAAATTTACAAGTTCACTCACTTGTGATGTATTTAACATCAACTTTGAATCATTAAATAAATATTACCGAGCTAAGTAAATATTATTGAGTTAATTACTAACCATTTATGAGCTTCAAGCATTGACAATTTATGTTAGATATTTATCTTTTTCGTCTTATGATAACAGAGATACGTTATTTAACTCAACAAAGTCACTTTTTTTGCTCCAGATTATAGTTCAGTATTAATATTATTTTTTGGAGTATTATTGAACAAAGTTATTAATTAAATCTGTAATGAATCATTGAGAAAATAAGAATATTAATTACTGGATAAATATTAATATACATAATTCGGTAATCAATTACTGTATTAATTTTTTTTATAATTTTGGAAATAAAGTTATAACAAATTACTTAATTTAATGATATATCAATAAATTAAGTAATTTGCAATTTTTTTTATCTAATTATAAATTAACAAAGTGATTTTGAACTTTATGAACCAAATTAAAAATTACTCCTTTAATTGATAATATCTTTTTTGAAATTAATCAATTCATTAAAGAACCATTGCTCCAAATATGGTTAACATTAATTAAATAAAATATTTCACGAAATGAATAAAGCTCTAAAATCACATCAAGTAGAAGAAGAAAAAAAATATAATCCTATTTTTGGAGTTTTATGATAAAAAAAATTTTTTTTAATATTAAAGATAAGTAAAGATCACTTTTTGATAATACTCTTTGAAGATTTAAAAAAGAAATGCAAGAATTATAATGACTTCGTGTGTAGTCGTACTATAAAATTAACGCTATTTCGAGAAGGAGAATGTGGTTGGTGCTGCCAGGCTGTCTGCCACTAACGATGACGCTGAAGACGACCATGAAGAGATGGCACACCATGGTGACCATAACTAATAACGATTCGCATTGGCACTCAGACTGGGTTTATTGCCGCTTCTCGGAAGCAACATGTTATATGCACTAGTACTCATCAAAATGCAAAACTGTCGAACCAATAGTCGTAATCGTGAATGTAACAGAATGCGATTATTCAGCAGTCCCGCGGCCTTAATATTGAAAGACAGTAAAAGAGATGGATTGCCGTTTTTTTTAAAATTCTTTTCCATTTTTCATGCTTTACACTAATCTTAGCTTTGTAAAAGCTTATACTTCTTGATGCATACCATCACGCATGAATGTATACAATGGAAGAATTAATCAGAAACGTATTTTTATCATACACTGAATCACCAATATTGAGCAGGATTCGTGTTGAATATTTTTTTAGTCTTTGAATTGAGTCATGAAACCTAAAGTATTACTTGAATTAATTAAAATAAAATGGGTCTGGACACACTTTGTACCCTAACGACGAACTTCCCATTGAAATCCGTAATTGTGCAATTTTTGAGTTTATTTGTTTATAACGAATTAAAATTGTTATAAACAATATTTTATCGATATCTAGCAAATATGATCATAGTAATGATTATTTAATAAATTAAAACCGTTTTTAATTGTTCATAACAAATTGAATTTTTTTATAAACAATATATAATTGTTGAGAGTTATGTGAAGTCATTGACAACCACATTGTATTGATACTGACCTCAGTTTTCAACAATATTAATCATTCAATGAGTAGAATTTATTTCAAATGTCTTTTTACTTAACTTATTTTACAGTCTTTTTGTTATAAAAAAATGGCTGAACTAAATTTGTTTAAACTCTTTTCCAACTCTTCTTCATTGTATTATTTTTAAAATGAAATTGGTCTAGAATCGATATCTTTAGTGGCTCTCGAGATATATCAAAAACGAAAAAAAATCGGATATATTAATGTATGTACGTACAGAGATTTATTTTGAAATTTTCTTACATTCTTTTGAATGTCTCAAAACGTAAAAAAATGACAAAATCACGAATTTTAAAAATTGACTCTATTATAAATAACTTTTTAATAAATATTATAATTGAAACTAGAGTTCTCAAGTTTGGTCTCCGAGTGAATGAAGCAGTTTTCATTTTTCTAAAGAATTTGTGACCCGGGCTGATAATAATTTACCGAAAATCTTATCTAACATAGAAAAATCAAAGTTTCAATGGTTTATCAGTCTAAGAAAAATAATTGCGTCATTATTTAACTGTTATACTCGTAGGTACTTATTGAAGAGTCGAGTTTTTAGAGAAATATCTGGTCATTAATATTATGTACTGTGCAATATGATGGAATCTTCCTATACTGCGTCTCATTGAATCAGGTCATCTGTAGAAAATTAACGAATGTTGATAGTCATTAATAATGAAAAGGTGCAGCGATACTATGACATCATCTGTTATTTACGCCTTGAAAAACACTTGAAGCTTGAGAGACACTCCTTAGAAAGTTCTTGGGGTAAATAGGAGGGATAAACAAACGCAGGAAAATTTTCTTTATTCTACTATCTTTCATTTTACACACGGGTCGAAAGTACATGTGTTATCCAACATTGTGTTATTCATCGCTAGTATTGATATGTACTCCAACTCATTGTCAAAGAATTGCATATGCTCTCGACGTATACACTACTGTCAGCAATTTTTAAAAATAGTTTCTAAAGCTTAAATTATTGCTTTTACTCTTACAAATGTCGATTACTTTTTTCGCACGTTTATGAGCAATAATCGTAAAGTTGCTTGAATTATTGACGTGAGACCAACAGAAATTTGTATTTATAACTGTGTGAATAATTGGAAATGTAAAAGTCGTTTTCATTGAAAATGTAACTGTTACGTCTCCGTAATAAAGTGGTCTCTTTTCTGAATCAAGATACAATCGCCTTCTACTTGCATGATTATTTTAGATGGAAAATAGAAAAGGTATTTAATGCTGGCAAATCACAATAATGCAAAAAATGAAGAAGAGAGTTGTTCCTTTTTATTATAAATAATTTTTATTACTCTTTACTCATTTTATTTAAATAGAAAAATGTCTTACAAGAGTCGAAAAAATAGGTAGCAGAAAGTTGAAGCTACATTCAGTAGGCTAGCAAATGACTTTTTAAATAGTACTTTTAATAGATGAAAAAAGACTCCTACAACTTGATGCTTTGACATAAAAAGACCCACTTAAAACACTGCATAAACATTCCCATGAAATGTGTAAGTTGGCCACAAATTGACCCGCATGAGCCAAACTTCCTGAATCATATAATTATGTCTATGTTCTAGCAGATGTTGGATGTAATATAGAAAATGTTAAATAGCAACAACTTGTTTATGAACATCATAAATGTGCATGTTTTTTCATAATAGATATTATTTAGAGAATTAATTTGTAAATAATGAGAATTCAAACGCATTGAAGAATCATATTAATGGGATAAAAAATTACTATTTGTATGATGATGATGATGATCATGTCAGTCTTGGCGCCTCTAGAAGACCTACACGTTTATCAAATGAACTCTTTTGCTCATCATTGAAGAAGGAAATATTTACGTTTGTATGTGATTGTTGAAAAAAATATAAATATGTTGACGAAGATGATTATCATGAAGTGTTGAGATTTTTAAAACAAACTAATTGCATGTCTAGTTGACACATTGTTATAAAAGTGAGGGCGTTTAAGCAATAATCGTTCTGTCTTTGTATTCCTTCTTCTTTTAGCATTTTGTTTTACATCTCAAACATCCCAAGAAGTTATGAATGATGCATGAACTTATGTGCCCACACATTTTACACGCTTGTTGGTATCATAACTGGACGTTGAAAATGCCAATGTAACGATCATTTTCTGCAATTCGCAAAAAAAATTTTAACTTGCATACACTGAGAAAAAAATTCATGGTAAACAAGTAAAATATTTTTTTAATTAATGAAATCGAAATTTCGAGTGGTCACAATAGAATATTTTTATAGATTTTGATGATCACTTGAAATATATTGGCCATGAATGAAAATTTCATCACTTGAATGGTTGCTACCCTTGCCTTCGACTTTACACCCGGGTCAAAATGTCATACTTTTCTCCCTTAGTTAATAACTCTAGTAGCCAGTCCTGACATCAGACTTACGTCCGTCTGCTTCCTTTATGAGTCAGATTGCCATTAATTCTAACGTTAAATTTGCTGACGAAAATCTTACGTCTGTCTGTTTCAGAAAAACAGCAGATACATACGTAAATCTGCCGTCAGTCTGACGCTGATTTGGCTACTAAGGTAATCTTCTATTTTCAAGCAAAATCCCATTAAATTCAATAAAATATTTTATTGCGAATATTCCAAATTCTTTTTATTGATTAAATTAACATTTTTTTGTATAATAAAATGTTTTTCTCCAATATACTAAACGTTTTATGACAATTAAAAGTTTTTACTCATCATTTAAATTCTGTTCAATACTTAGTTGACATCATTACTTGGCAAACTATAAAATAGAACGAATTGTATTCTCAGCCAACTAGAATAAGTTAGTCAGAAAGATTTTACTTGATCTTGGGAGTCTTACTGAGAGTATATGAATATGACTCCCAGAGATTAATTTAAATGAATGTAGTATTAACATTCATCCAGTTAATGGATATTTATGAGATTTGAATGTATAAGATGTAATTGAGGCTGGCAATAATCATGGTATTCTTAATAGAAACAGTTTTTAAAAATATTTTATAAATTTTTTCGAGTTCCTTTCAGTATTACACATATGTAGAGATAAGGATGAAATTCATTTATCTTCATCTTGTTGTTTAATAAATTTACTTACTGAAAATTATCACAAATTCTTTGAAGAGACGATAATGAAATCAATTAGACCGAGGAAGGGGTCGAGATATTTAACCATGCGGAGAAATAATTATATTAATCATTAATATACACATGGCATTTACGTAAAATCTATATAACCGGTTATTTTATATCGATTGACAGCGATTTACGCTCATAATTATTAGTTGTTACCGTCTTATCTATTACCTGTCAAATAAAACAACTTGAGTTTTATGTTTTTGGACTTTTTTTGAGAGTTAATTATTAAAGCTCTAATGAAATGAGTTGATAATAGTATCACAAATGAATGATTTCCTATTTTTATGTTGTCAAATACCATGAATAATTAGAAAATTTAATTTTTTTATCATCCAATATGCTAATCTATAACTCACTTTTTTTATACATTTAATTATAATTATTATTTTATTGGAGTATTTTTAATTAATTCTTTTTAACCTGAATAACTTGAAGAAAGTTTTATGATGAAGTTTTTTTTTATCATTATTCAATATTTGCACAGCATAAATAAAAATTATTGGCACTATGTTTCAAGTGATTGTTATCAATATTGCTGTTAATAAATAATAAATAATCTTTAAATTCACCTATCATACATTTTTTCATATCGCAAACTAGTGATTAGAATATCGATCAGGATTCAAATAGAGATATCTTTAGTTTATATTGATGTTGCCGGCTGAACTTAAGAGACTGGAATTATACAAAGTAAAACAGCTGATTATGTTGAATAGTCTATTACCTAATAGAAATAAGTATGTACTCAGATAGACAGGAATGATATCATATGATGATGAAATGATATTCCTTCAAATTTTTGTAAATACATTTAGGTATAGTTATTGAATTTTAGGAATGCTTAAACATATTTACAGTTTCTGGCATCAATATTTAGTCTTACATTGCACTTTTCGGAAAGTACTTTTATCGCCCTACATTCTTTATTTTTTGAATACAGTCCTTATAGTCGGCCCATGGACTATGAAGGGGTATTAAAATTTTTTCTTTGTAAATATATCAGTTATGCAATTATTTATGAAGAACTTTTGACAAATTTTTTATAGGAAAAATCATAAAATGTTCAAAGAATAGCCATCAAATTATTTTATAAATTACATTTCAAAGATAAATTTAATAGAAAATATTTTTTACGCATTTCAGAAAATACCTGACGTAATCATCTATAGAATAGTTACAATGTCACGTTTATATTTTTCAATATATGAATAAAAAATAAATATCTCCAACAAAAAAAACCTTAAAATTTCAAATTTATTCACCGTCATTTACAGGACAGTTAATGAAATAGATTTCTACGAAATATTTGAACTTAGCAGTAGGTCTAATCTTGGAAATGAATGCTTAGTCATGCTTTTCAAATCTATCAGAACCATGAAGACCAGATTAATTAATCCTGATCCTTTTAATTTTTTTTTTCTAATAAAATACTTTGTATCTTTCATTTTATCATATTTTCTTATAACTCAATAACATACACAGATGATTAAACTCAACTATTTCTCGCAATTACGTTAAACTCTACTCTCAATACATGCACGTTCATCCTCAGGATATATAATAACTTTATACGTGTTGCACTAACTTTCTTTGCAATGCTAAGGTATTATTATTTATCCAACAGCTCAATACATCGTATGGGAGCTGCAATTGATGCAATCATACAATATTTTTTTGCAAAAAAAAAAATCCCCAACAAACTAGCTATCTGTCTAATAAGCTTAAGTAAACAAAAATTAATAGAAAGTTATTAATATTACTAAATATTATATTTAAAAATTTACTGTATAATTCAGTAAATTTTATAAGTGTAGATTTTTTAAAACTGAGAGACGTACTGCGTCTGCGAAAGAATCATTGAAAAATAAATCGGCGCACTTTTATTTTTGATCACTTTTTTCTCTAGGTTATTGCGGATATTTTTACGTTGGAAAAATTAAAAATTGCCCATTATACAAAAAATATGCCCACAAATAGAGCAAAGCCCCCTACATTGACCGGACTATTGAATTAATATCAAAGAATTATTTTAACAACTGAGTTAAGTAGTGAATCATCTATTTATACAGAAATAAAAATAAAATAAATGATCAATAATATAAATCACTGATCTTTCATAATTGTTTTGACCCTAGATGTGTACCGATACAAAGACTTGTAGACATTATTTATGAATAAAACTTATTAAAGATAATTTGGCTGTCACAATATTTCAACAGTAAGAACAATTATTTAATAGGTTTTTAATCGAAGAATCACCGAGAATAAAAAACCTTTACATGTCAAGATGGAAATAAATTAATTCAATGATATTGTTTTAGTTTGAATAAGAGATTTCCTTGAATAAAAAAAAAAGAATACTGATTTTTAATTGAAACAATTATCTCATTATCGATGACTTAATATTAAATTATACAAACTGTCAATCACATTTATATGTTAACTACTATTTTGCAAGTGATTAATTCAAGGTTGATTCAAAAACTGTTATAAGTTTGTTGCTATATCAGCAACAGTATTTATGTTAAGAACATCTGGTGCAATTTTGCTTTGCCGGTACATCTTTATTCAAGAGAATGTAAAAAAGTGCAAAATAAAGGAAGAATTTTTTTGCAAAACATTTAATGAGTCGGACCCTTTGATGATAGAATTAAAATAAGACATCTATCAGAAAGTGAATCAGACAGAGAAGATGGTTAAATAAAAAATTGAAAAAATGATTGAAGTACTAAAAGTGTAAAGTATTACTTTTTATGTATTTGGTACATCCACTTTACGTGTCAAGAGTACATTTTACGATTTAAAAAGCATATATCTTTTTGGGCATTCAATTTGTAGATGTGTTAGGATACTGAATGGTCGCGAAATTCGAACATTCTTGTGGTTGTTCAGGATCAACTGGAAGTAATGACTGGTTTTTGAGTTACTTTAAGACATCAATTTTCAATAAAATATAATAATTTAACGACCTCAGGTGAGTTATTTACGTTTAAAAATTACCATTGATGAAATATTTTCAATTTTATGTCTACTAAATATTGTTCAAACTCCAATTAAATATTTAATGATTAAAATTCTTGATAATTCGGAGCATGAAAGAATTTTATTTTAAAATAATTGTTTGAACAAGTCTTTTTTTTTTTACTTTGCTTTGATTATGTGACCTCTAAAGATGATTTTAGACCGGATACAGTATGGAAGATGGCGAGTATTTCTCTCATAAAATCCTGTCTTAGAGTGGGTAACTCGAGAGGTGTCTTACCTTCACAGACAAGACGTTTTTCGCTCTTTTAATTCGCTTACCGCAATATACACTACGATATCTTTGTGATAACGTTTGTATTTACTGCTTTAAAGTTTGTATATATAAAGAAAAAAAAAATACAACATAGTGAAATTTCTTTTTTGAGAAAAAACAAATTTCCTGCTGCAAATAAAAAATAATAGATAATTTTTTCACGGTAGTTATCCTCCGAGAGCTCGTTTGAAAATTCATTTTGCTCCTTTGATTAACAATCTACGATTTATTAATTTTTCGTTCAATAACTCATCATCAGAATTGTATGAAATTTCACTGAAGCATCAATCACATATTTATTTATTTTCTAATTTTTGTTTAAACGTAATCATAAATTCTGGTTTGTAATAATTATTGAAAAGCTATAACGAGTTACCTTCTACCATTAGATTGCATGGTAAAATGGCCATTTTTAATTGCAAATATCTTAATATCTAAATGTCAGATCTTTTTTTGTTCATTTTCTGTTATTCTATAAAAATGATGCGATTTACAAAAATTTGTACTGCTCAAATGGAAGGATATTTGATAAAAATATAAATAAGTTAGAAAACCTACCCCAATCGTCACGTCAGATTGAATGTCTACACGTCTGTCTTCACTGTAATCCTCATCTTCTTGCTCCATATTCTTGATCTTAGCTCGAGGCTCTAAAATCTTAGAATTTAATTTCTTCTGTTCAATCTTGCGGTTGTCTAGATTAAAAATTGATGTCTTTTGACTTGGAGCTATTAAATATTTAATATTATTTGTAGGTTCTTTTTTAGTTATTGTTCGATTGAATCCACTACTAGGTCGTGTGAAATTTTTAGTTGTGTTTTTAGGCTCGTACTTGAGATTACCATATGTGTCTCGTTGGAGATACTTTTCAATCTCAATGTTTCTGTAATCACGTTTGACACTTGGCGGTTTTGGTGTCTTGGGGTCATTGGAGGTTAATCTCTTAATGATATTATCATAAGTTCTCGAAGAAGAAGAAGATGTTTCATCATTAAAAAAATCATTATCGATTTTATCTGAATCATCCTCGTCTTCAGCTGATTCAGCTTCCCTCCAGATACTATCCTCCTCATCATCAGCACTCACTTCCGAGATATTAAACTTTTTACTTTTGTTCCTGGATCCGTCTTCCAATTTAACATTTTTTTCAGCTTCATCAACACTGTCATAATCATAGTCATCATCTGGATACCACCTTTTAGCTTCTCTCTGATAATTCATTTTCCTTCGATGATCTAGATCAGCTTTTCGAGCTCTCCATTCTCTCCTGGACTCAATCCAATCACGATGAGAGAAGTAATAATCAGTTTTTCTATGAATTGGATAACTTCTCCACCTTGAGGAGTCTTCATCATCTAAATAATGCCATCGTGGTGGCCTCTCGTAATCATCATAGTCTTCAGTGTCATCTTGAACATCATCAGGATCTATGTCGTGATTCCTCGAGGTGTAGTCATCTTTGTAAGACCAAGGGCGTGTTCTATGACCTCTCATGTTAAATCCAAATCGCCTTCGACGTTCTGCATCTTCAACATGCCGGAAGTTGACTTCATGCCTCATGTTTGCATGATATCTTCCACGATACGGTGCTTCTAATCTTGGTTGATAATGTCTTGGACGGTAGTAGTCTTCTTCATCGTCCTCTTCATCATCTTCTTTCATGTCATCGTCAACCTCTAATCTATGAGACTCGTGGTTTCTTCTTGCGGTCAATGATGACACTTCATGACGATGTCTATGTCGATGTCTTGGACTATCATCACCATGATATCTTGCTTCTGTTAACACCAACGATCCAACAATCGTCAGCAAAGTTATAATCGCCAATCTTCGAGTGCTATTCATTGTGACTTTAAACGTTTTTTTTTTAACGCCCAATCGAGCTAATTATTACACTCTGATTACATTATTACAGATTTTAAGTTTTTCAACACCAGTTTACTTTTGTCACTGCTTTTTTTTTTTATTTCAAACCTTTAGTCATTTAATTATGTTTATCCATTTAATTATCTAATATTTTAATAATTTATTATTTCACCACAATAAATAATATTATATTCATTTATTACCACTGATTGTCACCACTGAAAATACACTGGTATGAAAAATTTATTGATATATACAATTGAACACTTTTCCACCTTTTTTGTTATCAAAGTTACACATCCACTGATAAAGGCTAATTTTGATCCAGAAAAATGATTTTTTATAATTAAATAAATATGTATCGAATTATCATTGAGTTAAAAAAATATTTTTTCATGTGTAATTAAATTGTAAGTTGAAATTTTACAGTTGAGGACTGTTAAATGAACGTTGATGAACGCGTGTTCCGGCGCGTTTTTTTTTTGTAGAAAGTAAAATTGGATAAACCATCCAATCAATCGCGGACTGAATGTCGCGGGCGACTGAGTCTGCGTCGACTTACAGACTTGGAGAACGCAAAACGTAAGGCGCATGCGTGCAACCAACATCCCCGCTACCAAAGACTAGTGTTAAGAACTTGATGCATCTTTTTTAATAATTTTTATCTTTGGATTTTTGCCAAAATTTTGCTTCATATTATCTGTCCAATTGACGTTTTACAAAATACGTAATTGATTTTTTATGAGAAAGACAGAATAACTTATGTAGACAATGATCCACATAAAATTGCATTGAAGAATTTATGATTAAAAGAAAAAAAAAAGAAATGAAAGTAAATTGATATGTTTAAACAAAAAGCGACATTGGCAAATTGTTGAGGATCATTATTTCATTATTAGCATAAGCTTTTTCGTCTCTTCCTTTCCAGTCGTCCATTCACTATGTTCTGCCATTCAGAAATTCCACCAACGTCTGAACGTGCGTCGCGAAATATCCCAAAAGATACGATCAGTCTCTCTGGTTAGCCGTTTGAAAACTGGTTTGCGCGCACAGTTGTGTCGCGCGCTTTTTATCGTTCTCATGTGCCTCCGGCATACGCGCACATGCGGTAAATAAACAAGTGTCCCGCGTGATGTCCATTTCGATTTTTCTTAGGTATCACATTAGCTGAATTTTTTTATGTCTTGGAACTGGCCACTCTTTAGAATGCGAATTTCATCTTTTCTATGTAACCTCCGAAATTTGTCATCTTATAATGTTTTTATTTATAACAAATTACTATTATTATAGACAATTGTTTAATTATATATACAATATAAAATTGTTTATTTATATGAACTTATTTATAACAATATTTTATTGATATTTATCTTAAGTAGAATCTATTTCAAGTGTCTCTTTTACTCAATTTATTTTCCAGTCTTTTCGTTATAAAAAAAATGACTAAATCAAATTTGACCCTTCCGGATCTTCTTCATTGCATAATTTTGCGAATGAAATTATTCTGAAATCGATATCTTTAATGGTTCCCGAGATATATCAAAAACAAAACAAACCGGACATACGTACGTACAAATTTTTCTACGTGCAGACATACATTTTTAAATCTTTTAATAAGCATTCAAATGTCTCAAAACGTAAAGATATGACGAATTTCAAAAATCGACCCCATTAAAATTACCTTCTAATGGGAGGTTAATAGTTAAGCACAATATTTTCTTGAAGAATTATTTTAAGTAACCATCAAAATTAAATTTTAAAAAATGTTACCATGTTAATTCCAATAAAATATTCCATTGCGACTATTAAAAATTTTGATTTTATTATTTGAAAAAATTTTTACTCATTCTCAGTAAATATTTTTTCTCAGTGTACTGTCAACAATTATCATATGAAACATCTTTAAACATCATTTCCTTTCTTTATTTAATCATTATTTTTCCCCTTGTTTTTACAAAAAAACGACGATATCTCGTCAAAAATTTATTTATCCAGCTCTTGTATATTTATTGATGAGATCAACTTTTTATTGAAGCAGCATCCACTCATTTCTAATATGTATCAGATAGGAATATGATAAAAGTGACATACTGTACTCAATTTGTTCATCAAACAAATTATTAATAGTATTCTCGGATCTCATCTGCTTAACCTCGACCAGCCAGAAATGTCGAAGGTCACTGTCTGAATATTCTCGTTTATTTGTCTTTTTTACACTTAATCCTATACTTATAAATCAAATAAAAAAAAACAAAAAAAGATTATCAAAAAAAAGAAACATGACATAAATAACTAAAGTGTGAATTCTGTAATTTTTCCACCAATAATTTCTAGAGAAAGAGAGAGAGTCAAAATTACATATGATACTATCAAGAATAATTCGCTGAATTCTACGAAATATCTTGCGAGATCAAACTCTTGTATCTACTAAGTCTGTTATATGTCGACTATTAAGAGATCAGTGAATCATCGCTGACAATCATTTAATTACCTAAAAAGAAAGTAGATACTCAAGATTCGTTGTAAATTTTAATAATATACTATTCCAAAAATTAATTATTCATTACAAATATTCAAATTGTTTTTATTCATCAATTTTTTTTTTTTGATTGACTATTTATTTTATAAATACCATAAAAATTTACAATGGAAAATTTCATAATTTTTCATAGTATTTACGTAATCAAGTATTTATTCTATTTGTACAAGTAACAAGTTTTATAATGAAAATATTTATTATCAATTGTCTCTAATATTTGGTTCAGTTTTATTTTGTTTAATATACAATGAGAGATTTAATCATTAAAAAAAAGATGTTAAGTAAATGCATTGATATTTATATTATAAACCTAAGAAAAAAAAATTCCCTCAAACTTTTTAAATTATAAGATTGAATAAAAATGATTTTCTCTCACTGTAAAAATTAAGTATTTTGATAATTATGTCTAAATAAAGTTAATACTTTTCAATTAGAAATTTCATAATGCAAAAGTATATGCGAATAGCTAATATAAGAATAAAAGACATTTATAATGTGTATTAAGCTTACAAAGCAGTCATAAGAGTGATCAAATTAAATTTATGGCTAAATTCATATTCTTAGAATGTTGATTAAGTGACATCAATAATCGTGTGACTTCTTATCATAATCAGTATAGTCTACGATTTGAAAATAAATTATTTAATATGACAAACTTAGTTAATTTAATTTTGAATATATTAATCAATATTTTAATAACTTAGAATAATTTTGTTAAAAAAATGTTCACCAAGACTGCACATGTCATCATTAAAAATCCAGAAGTTTTTGCATTAGCTGCAGAAATATCTAGTTTCTTGAGTAAATCACTTGGTACATCAATGTATACTTTATCGACACCAATTGTTTTAATGAATGTTGATAATTTTTTAGCATCAACACTGTCATTAGCATGTGACCAGATTGTCAAAGTTGACTTCTGAGCAGAAGTATTTTTTAATAAGTTCTCCCAAAGGTGTATGTCATTGTTGATGATCATGCCTGCTCTCACTGGATAAGTTATCGTTTGCGATACATTAACGACTGTGTTCATCATCTCCTCAATCTGTTCTTTGGTGTAATTTCCATCAGAAATATTCATGCTTGGTCCATACCTAAAAAATCATATTTTATATAATAAATTCTATTTTTTTTTTTATGAATCATTCATGCTATTAACCAACTTCATTATAAAATTTATTTCTATCTAATCATTGAATGGAAATACAACCAGAAGACATTTTTACTTACCTTGTGGTCCAACCAATTGATAAAGTACTTTCAGAAAAGTTCTTGGAGGCTTTGGAAAGAAATTCTTGAGCATTGACCGGTACAGTTGTTGCATTAACTGGACCACGAAGAATATCTGCATTCAACCACACTGGGAATGTCAACTGCAATAAAAAAACTTCATCTTTTGAAGCAAGATAAATTTTCCAATATCCTCAAAAGCATGGTCACTGAATACAATAAACTCTTTAACTTTTTCTACTTCAATGCAACAATAAAGTTACAGTTATCTAATAAAAATACTATGAGGAAATAAATTTGAATAAAATATATCTTACGTTCATGCGATATTTTTCTAGGATTGGTATACTAGAGTTGAAAGCTTCAATAGTTTTGAAATCTAATTTGATTCCTTTTTTACCATCTTGGATCGTTGTCATCAAAAATTCTTCAAGTGTTAGGTCACTAGAATCTGTAGGTGGATGAGCCATTATTGGCACTGTTGCATTAGGGTTTGAATTGGCATGTCCCAAAACTACATCAGCTTCAATCATCATGATTGACGCTTGAAAAATAATAAAATGTTTGTTAGTCAACAAAGTTAATTCCAAAATGAATATATCATTCTCAATAATTGAAATTCTGTTTCATTTGACCATATCTCAATCCAATAAACAAAGCTTATGGTGTAAGCAAAATTCTTGAGTACAATCAGCAATATTAAATAGCATAAGAATCTTGATGTAACAGAATTTTAATTACATTATTAAACCAATCTTTTTATTTGATTATTCAATTATAAATTCCCAGTAGTTCTAAAACTTTTTTGCTTAAAATTTAGTTGTGATAAAGATTATTTTAAAAGTACTTACCATCATTCAGCGTTTTGTTGAGTAATTCCTTACTGTTAACAGCATGCTCCCAGGTTACTTTGGTAAGATTTCCTTTAATTGTATCCTTAAAGAAATCTTTCGTATCTGGAGATACTGCTGCCATAATGGTTTCTGAAAAAAAAACAATTATTGCTATAATAATTTGTTATTATTTGATAAGCACAATGATTGATATTTTTTATCATTAAACAACTAGTGGATTTTTTTTTGTTTCATGATAAAGTAATGCTAAAAATTATTTTCCCTATTCGACGAAAATTTAAAAATTAAATAATTTAAAACTATATGTAATAATATTATTCAAGATGTTACTCAATACCACAAACGGAAAATACCAGTCAGGATATTTTTTATCATGAGTTAAAAAATCATTGATTCATATTGTGTGATATGATTATAAATAAATCGCGATAGTTAAACTTTCATGGTCATCATTTTTATATTTATATTATCGATAGAGTTTTGTTATCATTGTTATAATTGAAAATTTTTGATTTTCAAGCACAAGTAGCTGATAAAAATTGCTATCAACTTCAATAATAATCAATGCTGTATCATAAATCTTTGATAATTAATTGTTTTTGTTAAATGTATCCTGAACACACACGTAATAATGATACTGACACGTTTTAATATTATTTCCGGTTGACTGAATTGTCAACAGATGTCTTTGATGCTTAATAGCATTGTTGGACACATGTGATGAACAGTGTAAAAAGAGTTATACTCTGTTGAAAAGGAAATATCGAATTTTCTTAACACTTAAAATTATGACGAAAATAACTTATATATAATGCAAACACTTAAAACGAAAGATACTTCCGTTACCGTCAAATTGAACTCAGCAAAATATTAAGTACAGACACGAAGCTCTAATTAACCAAGAACACAAGTCATTGTTCTAAGTAGTCTAGTACATTCTTTGATGATTTAAGACAATGACTTAAGTTCAGTGAAACTTTGACGCTTGATTGAAAATACTTTCTATAAGCATACTATAGTTGTATTGATGTCTACAGATAATTGAACTGTTCTCATGGTCAGCGAAAGCGTTGTAGTTGTGTAACCAACAGATTATGCACTATAACACGATCTAAGTGAGATACGTAACAAATTTGCGAACTCGAGAGTGCTAATAATAGGATAATAATAAACTGAAGAAGAAAAATACTCGTCAAAACGTTGAGTCAGAAACTTTTTTTTACATTTATTTATCAAAGTTTACCTGCTCAATGACTAACTTCCCATTAAAAAATTATTTTAATGAGGTCGATTGTTAAAATTTATAATTTTGTCATTTCATTACGTTTTGAGACAATTGGAAGCATATAAGCAAAATTAAAAATTAATATACATACGTACGGACATTTTTACGTACATATTATATTTCCGGTTTTTCTTTCTGTTTTTTATTGAATGATCATTACTATACTTATATTCAATAAATATCAATAAAATATTGTTATAAATAATTTCATTTAATTAAACAATTGTATATTATTTACAACAATAACAATTTGTTATAAAAGAGAAAACTAAAAGATGATAAAATTAAAGATTTTAATGGCAATTTCGTCATCAGAGCACAAAGTACGTCTAGACCCATTTTTTATCAATGTTTACCTGCTTAATTATTTGATAATTGATTTCTCCGTTTTCAATATAATATTTTTTAAATTCATGTTAGATAATTCCATCCTTATCTATAATTATTATTTTATTATTTCCACAGAAGATAATACTTAATTCATTACCATAAAATTGTTAGCTTTATTTTGATATCATTGACAGTAATTCTTCTGACTATTGAAGGTATGATTCTCTTAAAATTCTTCAAAGACTTGTGAGTCATAAAAGAACGGTAATTATCATTATTTTCTCAGTGATAACTTCAAGAATAATACTTACTTTACATTTAATTGTACAATTAATTTTTTTATTTTCATCAACTCAACATATTCAATACTATGTGGTTGATACTTGAAGGTTTTTAAAATTTATTCTATCAAAAAGCTAACATCTGCGCTGGTTTCTGGTACAATCTGCTGTTAATATGGTGCTACTATACTTCTGAGTGTGTGCAAGGTTTATTTAATAGCACTCTTATCACAGGTTCATTCGTGTACACAGATAGCGCATAATAATTTTTTTGAATATAAATATAATATTGATATTTCACTATATAAAATCATTGTTAATCTATTTTTGAAAATAAAACATACAATAATAACCATCTAATCACAAAAAATAATTACATACTATTATTATTGTAGTGATAGAAAGTAATGCAATATTGAGTTTAAAATAGTTTCAAAGCTAATGGTTTTTTATCCATCAAAATTTGAAATAACTTAAATAATTTTTATCATTTTTATGAACCCAACAAGATATGGTTCTCCGACTCTATCTTTGGCCTACAACTTTTATCATTACATGGTTCTAAGGAAAAATATATATGTCATGGGAGATCTGGAATAGAAAATTTTTGAACAATTACGCAGAGCAGTTGATAAAATTTATATAATAGTGATTTATTGATCACAAAAACGTTTTTTTCAAGTAAATATTTTTTAGTCACAAGAGAACAACTGTGTTATCAAATTTTCCAAATGTTGATTTAGAAATTACGCAGTCTGCTGGGGAATGTATGTTAAGCAAATAATCAGTATTCAAAAAAACAAAAAAAAATACCATAATTAGCAAAGAATTAATAATAGTAAAAATTTTGAGTAATAAAACAATTTAAAAAAAATAAGGAAAAACAATAAACTTACGAGGAATGTAAAGAAGGAAGGAAATGCAGATGACGAATGTACTTAAACCCATGGTGAAAATGAATCACAAGTGCTGATACGAAGTGTTCTTGGTCAACCGTTTAACTCGACTGTCACGAACCGACTGACTTTCAAGTTACGAGCTAACCGGCTAACAGCCTTATTGACTGTAACCGCTTAGTCTATTCACTTAGTCGTCATATACCTGATCAGCGGTTGTGTTGATCTTTTTCGAAATTTAATAAACATCATCAATGAGTCTCATATCAGAATAGGATTTGTTGACTTATTGATAAATATTAATAAAATTATAATATATATAGACTTACAGTAAAAACTTGAGAGCTTTTTTTCAATGACAAAGATATTGTGAATTTGTTCAGCAAGACCTAGGAGACACTTTACTTTCTCATGGTAAATTCTCGGAATAGAATGGCGGTATTCATTTAGAGCACACAAAGACCTTCTGTTTTGAAGACCCTTTGGTGTAGAGAGAATTATGTTGAAAGTCAAAACGACGTTTGGCATAATCTGTCCACGTCGAAGGCTTAGACCATTCATCCGGTGGCCATGATAATGAACGTGCTGCGATTTCTGTAGTAGAAGGTTTATTTATTATAATCGTTCTCAGAAAAGAAAAGTATTTTATATTTTGCATTTTAATTGAATTAAATAATACCAACTTTATTCGATAATATTCAAATAATAAAGATTGGTCTAGCATTCCATTCTTTGGCGTAACTATGAGACAATATGATGGAATAAAATCTTCAATTTTATACTCAGTTTAAAAAATAGCAAAGATTTATTTTGACATACGATACAAAAATGATTTTCCACAGATTCAATAATTATTATCTAAAATAGTCTTTCGTAATCATTTTAATGGTATTTTAGTGTCTTAATTATTATTGAACTTTGAGTGGAAATGATTTAATATAAAACAGTAGTTATAACGATTATAAAAATTTATAAGAATATTTATCAAACATCATATATATGTATTTATATATAATTGATAATATTTAGTATACTATTTTATCAATAGTTCATTAACTTTGTAATATTGGCACATTTGATGGCTGTTTATTTTGATATTTCAGCATGAAAAATATATTCATCTTAAAGTAGATAAGAAAACTTGTCAATAATAAAAAATATTACAATTCTACCATGATGGGCAGATAATTACATATATATTCTATACGCTATAACATGATTAAAAAGTTGTATAAGATTTCGAGATCTATTAAATTAATATCCAGTCAATAAATTGATTAGTTAATTTATTATTTTACTGGTATTCATGACTGATTTTTGATATTTTAATGATATACCTGAGTCATGCCATTCATTTATGCTCCACTTTTTAACTTGCAATCTCTCAAACTAGGTCATGTTTATCTAAATTTAGCTGTTCCAAAATATACATTGGGTATTAGTAATGAAATTTAAACCTTCTCAGTTCTCTTCTTTACCTTATCAACGTAAAGTAGATACATAGCAACCTTGTAGAAATTTATTGTTTTGAACTAGTCAGTATAATTTGTACCAGACTGTCTTTTCAATGACAAATCATACTACTAACCTTGTACTCTTATCAATTATAAGCTCATTTTTAAATTATATCTATAATTTTTTTTTTACTAGTCCTTACAATATAATTGCCTGTCATTTCTTTCGTGATCATCACTTGTTACTGTTGTATCCATGTAGACTAATTCTGACTTTTTTCCATTTGATGTTCCAATAATTCTCATTTTTCCCTGGTAAACAAAAAATTACTTATTAAAATTAAATCATTAATATACAGAATGATTCAACATTATTTTGACATAGTCAGAAATTTTCTAATCATTTTATATTTTATAATATACAGTGGCTCTTCTTTAATAAATAGAGCTTCCCCTCTATGGCTAAATTTTACTTATTATCTACGGCCTCTGATTGGTCGTTTTTATTATTTAAAAACTACCTCATATTCGTACAAATTACAAAACAATGAAATACCTAATTCTGAATCATCCTGCATTGAAAAATAATTTTTAATAAATATTTAATAGCTTACCATTGTGCTGCTTCGTCCTCTTTGGAAAAATTGAATTAGAGCTACTATCACAAGCATTAGAGCGCCAACGATACCGATAATTATGCTTCCATAAAGGCCATAACTTGGTACTAATAATAATTGGCTTAATTGCCAAGACAGTTCTTCCGTAGTTCCACCTCTTAAGCTAAACCAAAACATAGGGAAATAAATCTTAGGCACATTGTAGAATAAAGATACTGTTGGCGATGGTTGTAGTAACATATTAATTTGCAATCGAGCTGCCACATCTAATGGTATTCCTGTGGTTGGTTCTAATGTAACATAAAAACTATGATCTTCATCATTGGGATTCATTCCACTAATTTGTTCTCTATATATTGGATCAGCCTTATGAAAATGTGGTAAACTAACAAATCCCGGTGCACCATAACGACAAGATGTAATATTTATTACTCCCATTGGACTGCATTCACCATCACAAAAACATTGTCCTATATTCACTATATCAGGATCTTCATCATTTTTGTTATTGCCTGTTGTGTGTTCAGCACTAAAAAAATCCTCAGTTGTTGTTGTTCTTTCAAAGTATTTTGCATGCTCGTGAGGATAACGTCGCTTTGTACTATTCCCTAACGCCTTTTCACCGAGTTCATATTTATATCCAGCAATGCCTTGATGACTCACTGTTTCTGTATATTCATAAATGATAGGCCTAGAAAATCGAACAATGTTTTATAGAAATTACATCAATTTTATGTAAATATAGAAAATATTGTGAATGATTAATATAACCACCTGCACAAGTCTGGGGTCCAAATTGTAATATCATCAGTATTTCTATGTGGAGGCCAGAACTCACCAGCACTGCCTTCAACTACATTACAAGGGCTTTTATAAAAGTGAGTTGTATCACGATAATTCCAGAACTTGACCATTCCTAAATTATTTAAATCATCTTCCCCAGTTGCCATGTTATAATATCCATCCAACATTGTTGATCCATTTCGCTGGAAATTGAACAAAAAATTTTATCATCTAATAAACTGAAATTCATTGGTAGTAATTAATATTAATGTACTATTCATTAAGACTAAAGTTCAATCTATCTGTGATTAATTATAAAGTATTACTTGCAAATATCAAAAATTGATAATTAACGTTAACTAAATCTTCTCATTTAATATGATTTAATGAGAACGTTATCTGGTAATATTTGCTTTGATAAAACAATGTAATCTTTATTAATCAATTCTATATCATTATGAAAATATTTCAATGGCAATATTTTCTTGATAATAGTTGAATATAACTTTGTTAAAAGCAAATATTATTCTACTAAGTAGAATAAAAAGAATACTGTTTTTAAATGTAGGTAAAATTACCATGTAAAACCATCCGAACTTATCGAAAGGTGGAACTTCTTCATCATCGTCAACTGCTATTGAAGCCATCTCTATAAGCGTATCACTATAACCCACAAATAATAATTCTCCTACAGTTTTTACTGTATATATCTGAGATGATTTTGACAATATCATTGACAAAGAGTTTTGCATAAGAAGTGACCAATATCTCACTTTATGAGCAGCTGACTAAAAAGAGAAAATTTTTCATCATTTTATCATTGTTATTGGTTAAAAATATTCAATTGTCGTTTGGCCATGAATGCTTTTTTGTTGACTTACCACAGCCACAGGATTTAGATTCACAATTATGTCGTTTAAGGTACCATTACTTCTTTCAGAATCAAAGTACCAAAATTTTTTTTGAAAATAGCTGACTGTACTATTTTCCGGATGAAATGTTATGTTCACTTTGTGTCTTTTTTCTCTGTAAAAAATAATAAAAATACATAAATACCTTACATAATTTCTTTAAATAATCTAAATGGAAATTTTAACATCAATGGAATAATTTATTTAAATGACAGTATACCATGCTCTATCAGAATGTTGCTGATGTATCATTTTTCTTATTAAGTACAGACAATCTTATGTCCTATATCACGTAATTGTGATTGACGTGATAATGGTAATTGCGTGTAAATATTATCGTATTGAAGGTAAAGAGTAAATAAAAATTGAAAACAAGTTATTTTTATTTCGCGTTATGAAGATAAAAAAATGGTGACGTTTAATATTGTCTTTCATACTATACAGAAGAATTAACGATAACAGAAAAAAAGAATTTAAGGTCTTCAATCTTCGTAAAAGTTATTAATTAGACAATTATTTAATAGACAGTCACATTTCTTCGCCTACGAGTTTCTTTTAGTCGTTGACAAGCTAATCAAATCATTTTATTACTCATTAAAAAGTCAATATCGTGAGGTTAATTATAGCTTCTCCATCGTTATTATTCTAATTATTAGTAAAAAATGGTCTCCTGAAAAATTACAGATATTAACAAGTTACCTCGAACTTGTTTTAACTCTAGTAATTTTGATTTATTTTTTCAATTACTCCTTCAATTACTTCGTCTAAAGAAACATCATTGAATTAATTTATAATTATTGATAGAAGAATTCAAAAATATTTGCTCACATAAAACTATATGGTCCCATTTGTATAAAATTAGGTTTGCTTCCTGGTATTCTTAATTCTTCTGGATTTGTCCAATTGAAGAAATAAAAGTCAATATTCATTGGAATTTCTTCAGAATCTTTCCATATCTCGAAAGACCGTGACGTAGGCGTCAATGGCAATTCCTGAGGAAAAGAAAAAAATATATTAATTAATGCAATAAAATTTCAATAGTCATCGTTGAAATAAAAATCAATATGTATCACTTTGAGTCTGAAATAAAACGTGGAGGTACTCAGTTATACAGTGGCTAGTCCAGTGCAATTGATTAGTCTACTTAACTAATATAACATGGTAATTGAATTAGAAAAAGAGGCAATGGAAATATAAGTGTAGCATCCTCAACTGTATATGAATACATCGGTCGAAGACTCTACTCTTATTTAAATGAAAAAAGAGTTACTTTAAAGATAAGTTAAATATTTATGATTACACTGAGAAAAAAATTTGCTGTGGACAAGGAATGATTTGTTCAACTAATAAAATCAGAATTTTAAAGAATCGCAATAAAATATTTTTTAATGGTTACTTAAAATAATTCATTGAAAGAATACATTTTTATTGTACTCGATGATTTTGAATAGAATTATCTGAGTGTTGGTTTATTTTAGTGTTTCATTGAATTGATTATTTTTTTTAAGATCCATGGTACCTTAGAAGGTAAGAATTTTCCCAAAATTAATTTTTTTTTTTTAATTAAGGCAACTGGAGCTTTAGAAGAGGCTTAGATTGGCATGACATTATTGAATAAAGAAATCGAGTGTACGAAAAATTGAAACAATATGAGAATAAGAATGGTAAAGAGTAGGAAAGTAATTGTCGAAAGAATGATTTTTACCTTTCTAAGTATGCTGTCAAACACAAGTGGCCAGGAGAAGAATAATGCTATACCAGTTATAAGAAAAAATACCCCAGTAACTCCAAAAAAAATTGACTTATTGGTCCACGGTTTCATGGTGTCTTCTACTCAGTTATCCTTTTCACTTCTTAAAATATGTAATGAATTTAGCCTTGGATAATTAATATATTTCTCCGAATGTCAATCGTTCTCACTTTTGTTTCTTTTCACTATTCAGATCCCTTGGATTGTTTCTTTGGCTTTTAGAATTGATAAAATATATCTAATCTCATATACTCATAATATGGATAGAGCTCCCGCGTGTAATTGCGGCTTCAACTGTAAATAAAAATAATTATAAATAAATTTTGATTATAAGTCATTATTTTTAGTTATCAAGTTCAGAGAAAAAAGTACATGAAAATTATCAAGATGAACTGAGTGAGGAAGTTGTTAATTGAAGACTCATACTTATCAATGATTCATGAAAAATAATCATACAATATTTTTTAGATAATTTTTTCTCTCAACAATTAAAACGTTTGTATTTATAAATACATCCATAAATATATTTAAATATTTATCAATATAAAATATTTCAAAAATAATATATACTATACTTATTGATGTGTGTTCAACCAGTGAGTTATGAAATTAGAGTTAATAATTTCACTTAAAATCAAAGTGAACCAATTAAATGAAATGATTTAACACTTGAAATTGAATAACATTTATCATATATCTATTATAGACACTACGCCTGGAGTTCGAAAGTTATCTGCACATATAGCAGAATCATTCTTCTATTTATCAAATGATTGTATTGGTATCTGTGACTGACTTCTATTCACACATTGACGTTCTTCAAACTAATGTGAATGAATGATTGAAAAAAGTGAGAAAATCTTATTTGCATGATGAGTAAATTTGTAATGATTGATAATGATTTATGTTGTTATTACAATAATTAAAATTATATCATAGCTAATTAGCTTTTTTTTAAATATCTTGTTAAAAGAATTTTTTTTCCAATCATAATAAATAACTTGAAAACGTGATTGGAATTATCATCATCATCATCATTGAGTCCAAAAGCACGTAAGTGTAAATAACGATGATAAACTTATCTTTGATGAACTGTTGCATTTTATAATAACATTTAAATCTAATTCATAAACACAGCTATTAGAAAATCTGTTGGTAATTGTACAAGATGATTTATTATTAGTGATATTATTTGACGTAATGAAATTTCTATAATTATGGAAAATATTTCATAGAATTTTTTACATCGCGTAATTCTTTTTCTTAAATTATCATCTGATTGATAGCATTATAAAGAGATCCAATGTCTAGAGGTCATATAGTTTAAAAAAAGGTGAGATATTTAACTTGAGTGTCAATATATTAACTAAACGAATAAAACGCTAGAGAAACCTTTTATAAAGACTTCAGGACATAGACCACGTGTGCAGGTGACGATTAAAAACAGACAAGTCGCGATTTTATTCTTAGAAATCAAACTATATATGTTACATAGTAATGAATCAAAGAATCGTTAATCGAGATAATTCTTCTTTAATGAGTATTGTTTACGTGTTAATCAATGCATTCGATCATTAATATGCGCAGGTAATACATACAACAATGTTATAATCATTCAACATGAAATGTTTTAACACTGAAATAAATTCTGGTAATTATTTGTACATATTTCATTCTTCTAATGTGAAGAGTTGGTCTAAATTTTTAACACCCCCCCCCCCCCATTTACATCCTCTTAACCGTCCATTTTCATATAACGATTATGGATCTTTAAACCTAAAAAATACATGTAGTTAAGTTTTTAGCTGAGAAGAATAATTTTAATAAATGTGTGTTCATGAATTAATGACCTCAAAAAATATTAAAATTCATGACTCCAATTTTTTTAACACAAATATTTGATGATTATCATTATCACAGAAAATTTTGAAAAGCATTCCTTAAATGAAACCAGTTTCATAAATAGTATTAGATAGTACTTGGTAGAAGTGATCCTATTAACTACTTTGATTAGATAATAGAATGAAGATAAAAATAAAAACTTTAAGTATACCAAAAAAAAAGTGATTGATCTTGGAAAATATTTTTTGTTAAATAACACAAAAGATCCTACATTAAATGATACCTTATAAAATTGTTAGAGTTTTCATAATATAAAAACCAGTTTCATTCTAGATATCAGTATCATTTGACGAGGAAATATAAATTTAAATGACATTTTCTGATAGACACTAAAAATAATATTAAATAAGAGTTTTAAAATAATTTTAAAGATGAGATTTTTCAACATAAACAACTTTTACTTTTCTTCTGATTGGAATTATTATTTAATAACTTTCAAACTGGCTCCACGCTTATGAAAATCATGTCTAGTAATTTTGAAAACTGTTTATCCTACCCTGGTGTGACCTTCAGAAAACCCGATAGGCCCCCTTTGAACAAATATATGGTCAAAATGTGTTAAAGAAAAATTCTTTGTGTTGTATTCCTTTCTCTAATGAAAATTTTCTGATGACGAGTATTAAAAGCTTTTTAAAATGAGTCTAAAAGAGAGAAAAAATATACGTACTTATATTAACTCGTTAAATCTTATTTAATTTAGTCAATTAAAGAGTTTATAAAAAATACTTACATCGTTTAAAGAAGTCCAGTTGAATTGATGAGAAAGAATTCCATGCTTCAAAAATGAGTAAGTTTATAAGACAAAGAACAAGGCTGAATGTTATTTATGCTTAATCAACAACTAATGAAACCATGAAGATAAAACAGCTCACGTGTTTTAGAGCTGGCCAACCTCGAACGCGAGCAGCATTCTCTCGAATGATGTACAAACGACGACTGCCGAGAAATACAAAACATACGATGTATTTGAAGTTGATGTGCAACACTACGCAGCTGTATGACTGCTACATCTACATTGACGCGCAGTATGTGGTGAGAGGATTGTGAGTAATGAGTCTTTCAGACTCAACGGATAAAGTAGTGAAAGTCCCCCTCCCCTTTTGCATCACACAACATCAATGAAAGCATATGCTTCGTTACTTCCTACTGAAGTAAAGCCCAACGAACTCATTATTATAATGTCGCATAAACTACATAGTTTAGATTCATTCTAGTTATAAAACTTCCTTTAAATTACTTACCTTCATTTATAAACAGATTTTATAAGAAAAAAATTTAGGGTTATGGTAAGGTTATGTTTAAAAAAATGTTTTTTTTATTATTTAATGATTCATAACCATCAATTATTAAATTAAATAATGCGTAATATGATTGAAAAAAGGTATTTAAAAGTAAAATTTATTTTTTTATGATTTTAAATCAAATTAATCTGTCCGAAAATTCTTGTACAAAAGATAAAATAGTCTGGAGCTACTGCGTTGGCGGTTTAATTGGCGTATTAATAATTTTAGACGAAGCAATAGGGGCTTGAAAAGCAACAACTTACAATAAATTAAAGAGATGACTGGGTATGGTTCTAAAGAATGAGACAGCCTTGAATACACATTTTTAAATCGAATGGAAGAATAAATGACACTTGAGAGAGAGAAATGCATTTTTCTATGATAAAGCAAAGAACTCTTTGGAACCTGAATCTTGGAGAATGAAGATCACTATTACAATGGTCAAAATAGAGACACGAGATTGAGTGACTGTTGGCGATAAATGCTACCGATCTACTTACAAAATGGTAATTCTATCTTTTTTACCAAGGATTACCTAGTACTTGGGAAGCCTATCAAAAACTATGTTCTTTGACTTTGCAAGAACGCTCCAAGTTTCATCATTTGGTTACAGTAGACACGAGCGAATCGATTTCAAGGTATTGCTTATTCTTCTGGGTAAATAATTATTGTTTTTAATAAAAATATATTCAAATGTTTTAACTGTAAATAATTAAATTTATTTACATTAGAAAATTCATATGGTAACAGATAAAAGTGTTTTTTCAGCTACATGCATGTGCAATAAGATATAATGAGAGAAAAATTTCTTTAAATAAAATACAATTTTCTTTGATTTAAAATAATTGGGTTAATGATTATGTGCTACTTAAAAGTGAGTTTGAAGTATTTTTTGTATTATGATACACTGAAAAAAAAATTTACTGTTGGTTGACAATGATTAGAAAAAGAAAAAAAAACGAAACGTTGAAGTAATATGCTTGTAGAAAGACAAATAAGTGTTTAGAGGTTCTGTTATTGGGATCAGTTAGAATTAATCTAATCTTGAACCAAATATTAAAATACTTTATTAAAGCAAAACTCCATTTAATTTAATAAAATATTTAATCGAAAATATTTTCAATTCTTTTTAATGATTTAATTTATAACATTGTTTTATGCAACAAAAAAATTTTTCTCAGTGTATATTTATAATAACTTAACCTAAACAAATGATATTAATTACGTGTTTATTATTTTCCTCTCATTATACCAAATTTTAATTAATAAATTTGGTCCGTGAGTTTAATTAAGCATAATGCATAAAGAAATTTTCGTTAAAAGTAATAACGAACACATCAGAGTTGTTGAGTTTTTTCGCAAACATTATCAATAGATACAAATAGATATTGTCAATTGAAATTCAATTTATATAAACTATTTGTTATAAATTGAACAATTCTATTCAAATACCCACTTTCCACATTATTTATATCTTAAAAAATAAAAAAACTCAAGTTCTTATTTATTTACTGAAGGTTGACAAAATCTTTTTCTTATCCACCAGACTGCAGCTAATGCAGCTGCTAGGAATCCTATTCCAGCAACAACTCCCATCGAAATGGCTCTATTCCTTCGATACGCCGGTACTTCGAGGATAAATTGCTCACTTGTTGCTACATCGTCTGAATGTGACACTGCAGAAACTTCAAAAATATAGCTGCTTTCTTCTTCTAAACTCTTGACTGCAAAATATATTGACTCGTAAGTACTAAATCTTATCAATTTATTTATTCTTCAAATTTAATCAGAGATAAAGGTCTACCTAAATAGTATGTATCAGTAGTCTCTGCTCTACCATGTAAATGTTTCTCTGTTGAACCTCGAAACCATCTTACAATATAAATCTTGATATCTTTGACGTTTGCAGGTGGTTCCCAAGTTACTAAATATCCTTCTGCAGTTGGCTGCACCTTGACATCTTGAGGAGGTTCGATACTTTCTAATTTTTAAACAAGAAATGATATAAAATATTGGTAAAATATTCTTACAAAAAAATTGAAGCGAAAAAAAATTTTAAGGTGATTGATACCTTGAGAACTTCTGAATTCTGATGCAGAATTGAGATTGACAGTTCCTAAAAAGTTTGATAATATTTATTAGCATTTTTAAAATTAATATCAATTAACAAATCATATTTACCAGATTTTTGTTGTGTCAGGACTTTGATAGACTTGCTGAACATTCCATCACCATGTTTATCTTGACTCAAAACCATGAATTCATATTCCCTGCCAGGAACAAGATTAAGAACAGTTGCTTCAGTGATTTTTTTTGAAGGGATTTTCATTGTTTTCCATTCTGTGGTGTCAGTGGGTCGGTACCTGATAAAATAAATCACATTTTTTATTAGATAAAACATAGTAAAAAATATAAAAATTTATCTCACCAGACAGCATATTCCATTTTCGGTCTGACGTAGCCAGGAACCCATGTCAATGTGACTGCAGTATGACTACTGTTAGCATTCAAGTTGTAGGGAGCTCGAGGAGGAACATTGAGTACCATAAGTTCAGCATCAGCAACCACAGTAGCAGCTTCGTTGCTTGCTGCACATTGATAAAGTCCACGATCTTGTTCTTGTATCCTTTCAATCGTTAGATTTCCACCATGGAGAATAGCCCGATCCTGCGAGAGTGGTGAGCCATCCTTCTGACCGAAGGTTGTGTTAGTACTTTCCCCCAGTTAATAAATATTTTTTTTTTTTGACATCTTAATGTTAGTTTATTAATAACCCCATGATAAGTTAATAACTATCGCTATACTAATTTATTTACTAGTTTTTAAACCAAATAATTCACCTTGAAATCGTGAAAATTATTTATTTTATTTATAATACAATAGAATTCAAGTTGATTCAAGATAGAAAGCAAGTTGCAAATTTAAACTAGATACACTACAAGCATAAATGGAAGAACAACTAATCCGAAAAACTTGTTAATGTACGGAAAAATTTATATTGAACGGAAAACATACTTTAAACCAGACGATAGTTGGTGGTTGAGATTGATCACCATCTCTAGCATCACAAGGAATTTCCAAACTTTCCCCAAGTTTTCTCATATATAAACGTTGCGGTGTTACTGTAAATACTGGTGGTCTTTGAACTACCTAAAGTGGTGAAAATAATTTTAGAATATTCAAAAATTAATATTTTTGATTGAATGAACATTATTATGATTATATTCGATAAACATCAATATCAACATATTGTTGTAAAGAATTTCATATAATTAAACAATTTTATATTGTTTATAACAATAAAAGATGAAAAAATTACGGATTATAATGAATGGGAAGTTTGTTATCCGGATACAGACCCATGTTTGAAAAATCAAAGATATTTATTAAAAAATTAGAACTCGATTGAATTATTATGGATGAAAATAAGTCACTAAGCTTACATAAATAATTGATAATAAAAGCAATTGAATGTGATTATTATGTTCAAAAATATCACTTAAATAGCTTCTATAAGTGAATTCTTTAGAAGGCAAATAATCGCACGTGTAATCATTAGCATTTATAAATAGTTGAGTTATTTTTATTTTTATATCTTACTACAGAGATTGATGGACTTGGACCTTCTGTACCAAGTTCATTGTATGGAGTACAACTGTAACTTCCAGAATGAGTTTCATCAACTTTACTAAAGTATAGTGATCCATTTCTACGGTAAAATACACCAGGAACATTGTATGGGTCAAATAAAAATCCATCCTTCTCCCAGCGTAAGTTTGTCAGAGGGGGATTCGCTCTAAAATGACAATCTAATAGAGCTGGTTTTCCATAAGGTAAAAATACTTCTCTTGGTGCATAAATGACCTTTGCCTTGTCTACAATGTCATCAGTATAACATAGAATAATGTTTTAATAATTAATTTCACAAAAGGAATGGATAAATAAAAATTGCAAATTACATTGAACGTTAAGAAAAGCTGATGCTGACTGTTGGTCTCCAACAATGTCAGTTACGACACAAGTGTATTCTCCTAAATCACCAATTGCTGCTGGTTTGATTGTTAAAGTTCCATTATCATCAATGATAACTCGATCTCTGAGATCCTGATTAGTGTCATATTAAAAATGTTATACATTAAGTTTCTTTATCTATTTATCTATTCCAATAAATATGATTCATGAATTCATTACCTCTATTTCTGCGATCTCTATATTATCACGCAACCAAGTGATAATCATATTAGGATCTTTGGTAACACAATCAAATTCAACAACATCTCCTTCCATAACCGTTTTATTGACTGGTGGTACAGCAAGTAAATTCTCACCTGAAACACCGTCCGTCGACGTCGACGAACCTGTGTTGAACGATTTAACAAGTCTGTCCTATTTCCGGTTAGTAACGAGCTACTTAACTCACTCAAAGTTACCATCATCACAGAATTATTCTAATCAGTTTTACAATCAACTACTGATTAACCATAATAACTTTTCTTACAAATTCATGCTATTGTCAGGAATGTTTAATGTCATGCTTACATACTGAATACCATATTAATAATTCATCATCATCATCATCATCATCACCGTCATCAGTGGATTTATTTCATTAATTCATTTAATAGAATATTTGAAGTTAAACATGATTGAAGAATTAAATCCTCTTGATGAACATACAGAATTATTGTATTTCACTTAAGGTAACACATTAAATTAATGGTAATTAAAACAGTCAATTATGTTTCAGAGTTGGTGGGTGACGAGCATATTAAATGAGGATAAATTGATTGCATACGTAATCTCACCTTCAATACTGAGATAAAACCACGTGCCATTATTTCTAGAACTCGGTGACCTATCTGGGAATATGACCTTGCACTCGTACCAACCCTGATCACTCTCCCTGATGTTGGTCAAGTTGATACTTCCCTGTCCGTATTCCTGATTTGATCGACCCTCAAGCAAGTGGATGCGACCAGCATAATCTTCAGCAATCGAGAGAATACTATTGGCCTGTTCATTACCCGGAACTTCATAGTAGGAAAACACTGTTCGACCCTGTAACGTTAGACGCATCAATTATCGTGAGTTAAACTCTTCGTATCCTCATCCGACTTGAGATTTAGTCCATCCGGCGACTCTGTATATCATCTAATTTATTAAGCAGATTTTACTTGAGTAGCAGAAGTGTTTGTTAGTAGATTTAATATTCTAGACAATTCCCTGATTCGCCTACGACATAAATCAAATATTAGAATGATGAGTTTCGAATCGTTGATGTATGCTTGTTGCACCATCAACGTTTGACTTGATCACGTACGAATGCTATCAGCTACGTCGTACATGCAGATTAGCCATAGTATTTAGTTCCGGTCATAATTTTATATCTATACTAAATAGTCAAATAATGATTTATTCTTTTCGAGTGATCAGAGTTTTAAACTTACTTCCCGGTTCCAATGCAATATGTAAGCAATTGGCATTTCGTGAGGAAAATTAAGATGACAGTTGAAAACTACATAATCTCCAACAGCTGCTGTAAAGTTGTTTGCATCCTCTAACAACATCCCATATCCTAATGCTACAGACAAAATAAATTTTCACATTTATTGAATCTTTAAAAAATAATTGAAGACTTAATCAAATACTATGGAACTCTGGGTGTCATTAATAGCTAGAGATCTTTTTGATTTTCTTATCAATCACCAAAGATGAATTGTTAGCAAGATCATATCAATACTGTTACCTGCACAGCACAATGAAAAAATAAAAAATCCACGAATCCATTGATTGGTGTTCACAAACATTTTAAATGCCATTATGATGATCAACTATGATGAACTTGTTTAGTTACAATGATGATAAAGATCGAAGAATAATGTAACTGCGGCACCACGAGTATCACATGAGTCCAGCACATTTGTCACCTTCACCTTCACTCATCAATCTTTTCCACCCTCGTCAATTGTCATCACTTAAACCATCATTTTAATCGTTTCCTTTTTTTATCAACAAAAATTATTTGAATATCAATTAACGCTAATTAATAATATCAAATATAACACATGTTAATGTAAATTTTATTTTTGAATTGTTACAGGAAAATCAATTGCACTGTCAATAGAAATAACAAAGACCAAGTAATGATTGAGAAATAGACCAAGTTGATGTTCAGTGTTACAGCGATGGAGAAGCACAGGAGATAACCATGTAATTGACAGAGCTTGCTTGCTCTTGTAAAGCGGATACAAACCAAGAATAGAGTGGGGGATTAATTCTACATTTATAGGCCTGACAAAGTATATTGTTGTAATCAGTATAGGATTTGACGTGCCTTTATATTAGGGCGCGGTGGCCAGGTGTGTTTTTTCTAATTCCATCGCTTTGATCCTCTCTATTACCTCAATCTTTTGTGATGCAGCTATTGACGTTCCTATTCAAATTCTTCTACGATGCAGTTGATGCTGATTTCTAACATACTTTTTTCATTCTATGAAAATAAAAAACCTCATAGGTACTCCAACTTTTAATAGCTTGTAATAAAAAATTTTATCTAACCATTTAGCCATAAATTTATTTTATCATTCTAGATGTAATGGGACTGGAATTCTTGGATTTTTTCTACGAATAAAAGGATAACAGAGAATATCAATGAATAATAAAAGCAACAATTTATAATTTGATAAAAAATTTTATTAGAAAAATTCGCAGTGATTTCCTTGATGGTGATGAGAATTCTTAGATGATGTGGAGTACATTGGTATCAAGTAAGTAAACTAGTTTAAAATATAGAGATATAAATATTATTGATATTTACATGGCTTGAAAGTAAGTGGGATGAAGTCATGATAAAAAGAACATGTGTGAAAATAATACAGATAAAAAAATAAGAAACCAACAAATGAAATCAGAGTAAGTAATGAGAGCAAACGACCAAATATTTTTTTATATTTCTCTACGTTTTAATGTAATGTTAACACTGCAGTATTTACGTAGGTGACCTCAAATTACGTCACATCCGTCCCTTGCTGTACTAAAGTAGACTGCCCACAGCCCACAGCCTTGTCACGCTGTTGAGATAATAGATCCATTCGCTTGGATCACGAACCAGGATTGAACATGCTTGGGACACTGGAAATAAATCATTTATCACAGCCCATGTTATATTATTTAATTTGATTATAAAAGAGGGAATGCTCTTTTTTTATTCAAACCCTTGATCTTGTAAATTGGAAACAATTACGAATTATGGAAAAGTTATTTTTATTTGGATCTTTTCTTCAGTGCTGCTTCTCATGAATAACATGAATGGTTAATAGTTAAAGTGATATTTAGAGCTTGGGTAGAATTGTAATGATAAATAAATAATTGGATATTTTGAACAATAATTCGAGAAGTAGATCGAGGCTATCGAGTTTGGCTGCAACCACTCTGCTAGACCTTGATACTGTGTGGTCACGCGTTTCTGAGGAAAATTAAATGATTAAATAACACGTCTGCTGAGATAACGACGTGTTTTTATTATAAATGACAAAGTAAAAAAGAAATAATTATTTTATTAAGGAACGTATAGATATTTTCCTCATATAATTTAAACAGACGTATCTCACAGAAGTGACTCTACAATATATGTATGTTTGTCTATTCTGTACACTGAGAAAAAAATTTACTGAGAATGAATAATATTTTTTTCAATTAATAATATCACATTTTTGAACAGTTGCAATAGAATTTTTTTTTTTGGAATTAACATGGTAGCATTTTTATAGATTCAATTTTGATGGTTACTTGAAAAAATACATTTTTATTGTGGTCGATTATTTTAAATGTAATTATCTGGGTGTTGGTTTATTCAAGAATTTCATAGAGTTGATCATTTTTTTCCAAGATCCATGGGGTTTCAGAAAGTAAGAATTCTCTCAGAATTATAATTTTTTTTTTTTCATTAAAGCGACTGAAGTTTTACAAGCGGCTTAGATTGGTATGGCATTAGTGGATAAATAAATCGAGTGTACGAAAAATTCAGACAATATGAGAATGAGAAAGGTAGAGAGTAGGAAAGTATTTGAAAGTGAGTAGATGTAAGGAAGCAGTTAGGGTTGACAATAATTAGGAAAACGAGAAAAAAGCAAACTCTGAGGCAACAGGCTTGTAGATAGACCAATAAGTGTTTGCAGGCTCTGCTATTGGGATCAGCTAGAGTTAATCTAATGTCACTTGAATTGAAATATTTATTTTATACTTTATATTTTTTTAATTATTTCATTATTAGTAATATTAATTTATTATATTATTTGTTTTATAATATAATATATTAATAAAGAAATAAAAATAGATTATAATAACTGAAATATACATAAATAATTAAATAAACTCATCATAATCTTGAACCAAATATCTAATTACGTTTTTTAAGCATAACTTCGTTAAAATTAATAAAATATTTGATCGCGAATACTTCAAATTCTTTTTATTGATTGAACTAAAATTTTTTTCTCAGTGTAATATTTTTTTATTCACTGTTGTTCTTATTTTTCAAACAGATAACACGTTAATAAAGGCAATTGTAATGATTAGAAGTGGTAAAACAGCTCGTGTGTTTCGTATGCATCAAGCTGTGCATCAAATCATGGAAATTACACCAACTCTCATTATTAGTTAATAGATACAATGTTGGAGTTATTATTTTTATTTTTATCATTATTATAGTGATTGATTGTGACAATCAAAAATTTTCCTCTTATTTTTTTTTTTTTTTTTTCAATTTTATTTAATAATAAATTGTCTACAATTTGTCCTAATATTGTTTAGTATGTCACGGAGTATTCCTGGGTCATGAAAAAAGTACATGAAACATTGGAATACTGATTTTTTTAGATTATCATTTTAAATATTAAAATATGATTAAGGAAATAAAATAATAAAAATTGTGGCAGATACAAGCATTATTTATAAGCATAAAAGAGAATTTGTTTTTCATTTAATTAGAATAGAACTATTCATTTACTAATTTATATATAAAGAGAAAAAATAAAAAAAATTGTACAGCATTGATGCAACTCGAAGAAATTTTGTTTTCAAGACTATTAATATATATCATTAGTGTTAAAGTATTAAATAATACAATTACGAAATAAAAAATTGTACTATATATTTAATAATAAGTAAAGATAATGATAATAATAATAATTAATATAATTAACATCGCGCTTCCGGTTACAAGGCCAGTGGATCTGTACCCGACAGCCATAAGATTAATTTTTTTTTCGAGTATTGATCAGGTATTATGTAAACAGATAAACATAAAAGAATAATGAAAATAATTTTAATAGTAATATAATTAAATTTGCGCGGATCTCTCAAGGACGACACCAAATGGCTTTCAGGTACGGAAGTAGGTGGGTCAATGCACGAAGTATGAGCATTAACAATAATAAATATAATAATAATAATAATAATTATTATCAAAATAATATTAATAATAAGACTAATACATAAATAAACTAAATAAATTTCAAAATTGATACTGAATCAATAATAAAACGTATTTACAAAATAGATGTCACTGTGATAATAAAAATTTTAAAGAGGATATTCGAAATTGGAAAATGATGTTGAAAAATCGTTTACAACAGATTCACGATTCAACCATAATATTATTTTTTTTTGTATCGTGCAATTTGTTTTGAGCGCACAACCGCCCCATTTAAAAGCGCATACGCTTGACACGGTGGTGAAAAAATTCTTATTTAGCGATCCACGTGTGTCCTCTTGAGATCGTTGTATCTATGATATATCTACACTTTTACTTAAACTATCACTCGTCTACATAGATGGGACAACGACGTGTAAAAACGACGGTTTTTACGGAGGCGATTTAACCGTCACTTCATCATAATACCTTGTCCTAAATTAATCTCTGTCTCTTTCTCTCTCTTTTTTTCTTTATTTTACTTTGACATAAATTGTCGTCGCTGGGTTTTTATATCATCTCTTCATTTTTTTTTTTGTCATTGTGGTCCTGAATGTCTGCAAAATACCAAATTAATCTCACTCGTAATAATTTTGTTAAAATGAATCTAATCAACGAGTTGATAATTATTTATATAGACATTTTATTAATTGAATTTTTTAATTTAATTTTTAAAAACTCGTCTAAACTTTTGCAAACAGTCAGAACCATCCAGACTGGAGCGAGTATTTAATATATTATCGTTAAGGCTGGGCTGTAGTAACCTCAAATCACCTCAAATTGTTTTTAGCAATTTTTGAATTATTTATTCGTTTTTATCACGTGAAAGTTGTTTATACATGTACAAAAATGTGGCTTACAGGGTGGAAAACAAAGTTTCATAATACAAGGACAGCTGCCATGATACCTCATCATTCTATGAGTACATTTTTATTTTCTTTTTTTTTCAATAATATTTATTAATTATAACAACAATATTCGCGTTTTTTACTTAAATTGAGACCAAACATCCATTTTTGACGACGTAATCTACCAATAACTTTTGCTAGGAATTTTTTAGAGAAAATTTGGACACAGCCCAGCCTTAACTCATATCATTTTGTTTCTGTTGGTTTTTTTTTGTCTTTTTTTCTTTTTCAATTAATAATAATTATTAAGTAATATGATACAACGGCAATAGTCAACTAAAAGTCGACGTTCATATTAAAAACACATCTCCATGTCTCTCCTGCCTTCGTCGTCTCGTTGATTAATACACTACATACTATATTATTACGATTTACAATATTAATTAATTATCAAATTATTAATTCAGTTATTAGAATTACTTTAGAATATTGGTACTCTTTGTGTCACCTTCACTTCTTTTGTGTACACATATTCATTCGTATTAATATTATTTATTAATTTTTTTTCACATTCTCACTTGTTCACTTTTCTCTCATTCTCCTCCTCCAGCGTTTATTTAATACAGTTTTTTTCGACATTAAAAATTATTAATTATTCTCGTCGAAAGTATAGTTGAATCGTGAGTAGAGCCTTTACTAACCATTTTATCAATTATTAATTTTATTTATATAACTTTATTATCCATTTATTTATGTATATATTTTATGCATATGTATATAAATAAGTGTTTGTACTATAAAAAAAGTAAAATGTCTGAAGAGTCGGGGATAGAAGTATTTAATATTATTATAACTTAGCATAATTATCATCATCATTATCAATAAAAATTTCAAAAGCATGAATTAATTATTAAAAAATAAAATCAATTGCATTCAATTTTTTTACATTTTATATAATTTCTCACATTAATTTTCGCAACACAATATTTCACAGTTCAAAGCACACACATTTTTCCTATAATTCATATGTATAATATTAAGTATGTTCTAATTTACAAGGATTTAAAAATAAAATTTACAAAAGTGGCATAATTAACGTAGATATTCAATCCCCGACTCATGTGATGATTTGTTACAATGCGTTTGGTGAGAATTAGGTGGGATATTAAAGTATTACTGTGTAAATCCGCGTGTAATAGTGCGAATCGCTTAAAAATTACACAGCTTTTATTTATAAATAGGTTAGCCATCAATTATTAAGTTGGTCTTATTAACAATATGATCACCTGGACGTATTAGTCTTACGAGTTACTCGACGCTGTAGAGATATTAATGATCTTCACACAATTTGATGGAATAAGAAAGAGCTAAAAATTAGTTTGTGAACATGCGTAGTTCTAATACCTAGCTCTTATTCCTTATTATATCCAATTGTGTGAAGATTTTAATTCAACAAGATTCGATATAATCCAGTAGCCATTATTTTAAGCCTTATCTTCGGATGTATTAATTATAGAATAAGAATAAAAATTTTTTGATAGCGGATTCTTGTAGTAGTCAATGACAAGAGCATTTGTGCAAATTTTTATTACTCGGAAACAATTATTACTATTATTTATCAAATGTTAAAGTTTTGCAAATTGCATTTCAAATATTTTTTATCCTTATTTTATAATTAATGCATCTGAAAATCACACGGATACTAGACTAATAGATCATTTGATGTAACAACCGAGTTGTTTCCTTAAAAATTATTAACGTTAGTCAAACGATCTGAGTGTAAAATTTCTCAAAAATTTTTTTTGATGTTAAGAAATCGAGTAACTCAAATTATTTTATTGATTTTTATTATTTAAGTAATTAAATAATAATTATTATAATATACCAGGGACATATGTTTGATCGTTTGATGTGAATAATGCGAGAGGGCCAACCACTCTATTTGTTTTATTTTTTATTTCAAACACATTATTTTTAATAATTCTCGTTTACGTTGCTTAAGAAAAATTATTGTGCCGATAATATGTTGGGTTACTAGTGAAACCCTAAATAGGCAGTGCAGTACGAGTGTGTCCTTAAGCAATCTCCAGGCAAGCTTCGGCCTAATATCACGTTTCGAGTCCATTGCTCTTCAGTTAATTACTTTTAAAATTTTTATTTTTGCTTCATTATCAATTAATTACTTACAATATTGATTAGGTTAACGTTGCTTCATCGATAAAAGGTATACAGCACGTGTTTATAATTTTCTTTGGCGTATGTTTGTGCCATCAACATCCCTAAATGTGTCAAAATGTTAACGTTGAGCCGCCGAAAACACTTCGCACACTCTCATTTATTTATTTATATAATTTTTTTTTTTTTTGTTATATAAAGGGATTACTAAATAATTTCATTTTGTTTTTCCTATCACTCTACATTTCAAGATAATTATCGATTTCATCGACATTCGAAGTCTCCACGAACGATTGGAAACGAATTGGTATAGTGAAAATGCAAGATATGATGTTTATTACCAACCAACTTGGTTTATTAATTGTTCTTTAATATCATTATTCTTTATTTTATTGCCGATGATTCGCTAATTGAGTCGAATCGAACTTTAAATATATATTCTTTAATAATTTTTATAGAGAAACCGCTCTATAGTACTACTGAGATGATTGAAGAATATTTTTTTTTTTTTAAAGTAGATAATATTAAAACTGCACTTTTTTTTTCTTGCATTCTTGTTAATAATTTATGTATCAGAATGACAATTTTACATTGGTCCTCTTTATCTAATCCAGTACCTACTTTACACAATCAATACATCAGCATGCACTTTCCAAGTGTTCACTTTGCCTTCGTCTAGCTTGTCTTTGTCGAAATTGATGAAACTCGGCCTTCATTGCTTGCACTCTAGCCTCAATACTATCTCGTGAATAACGCGAAGGTTGGTGGTACGTTGTTGTATGGACTTGATGTATGTGGGGTAATTGCATTGTGTGAATATGATGAACAGGCGGTCGCTCTTCTCTTGTAGGTGTTGATGCGGAAGTAGGTGTGGGAGTACACGATACAGGATCAAATTCGTAGTGGCCATCAACGCTACCAACATCAACAGCGGTGTGAGCATGATGAGATATTTTCACTGGTTGATCTTGGAGTTCCAGCCAACGTCCAAGAAGTGGAGGAGGCGGTGGTCTATAAGGTGGTGGTCTCCATTCTGTCACAGTACTTCCACTTCGAGAACTTTGATTTTGTTGAGAAGTATTTTTACTACCGAAACCAGAGCTGCTTGATCGACTTTCTGGTGATGTTTCATGGAGATCAGGTGATGCTGCAAGCTCTGGAGCAGATCGAGCATGCCTTGCATGCCTTGGTGGTAATCTAGCACGAGGTCTTCCAGTAGGTTGAGGTGGTGATGAAGTAGCAAGAGGATGAACTGGTACAAATCGCTGGGATTCAGCATGAATGGCCTTTAATGATGGCAGCTCTTGGCTGTAACGTTGATGAAGATGTCGCAACTGTTGATGATAGCCTGGTGGTGTTGGATAGGATCTCTCGATTGATGACGGTTGTCGAACAGAACTTAAATCACTTAAATATACCGTTGGACTCCATGGAACTTGAACGCCACTCGGTGAACTTGCGAAGAAGGCTGGTGAAGTTATGGTACATATCGTAGGCTGTCTCATTAGAGGATTAGTGATTCCGAGATAAGCAGCTGGTGGCATTGATACAGAAACACCACTTCCATCAGATCTCAAACTCATTTGACTGGTTCCAACAAGTGGGCGCCGCCAAGATGATTTAAGTCGACTCTTCTTTGGTAAAAAACCACCATCATCACTACTTGATGCATCCAGGATACTATTGTTGGCTGAACTCAGTACTGAGTCCGCTATCACAAAGCGTCCATCAGCTGCTCGTGAGATTTTACCAAGTGGACGACCCCGGCATGAATCCGGGGTGTCTGGATTCAGTATCTCTCGCAGAAGACTTAGACCTGGTACTCGGCTTTTTCTAACTCTACAGATAGATAAAAATCACATTAGTAACTGAAATTGTAAGCTTTTAACGAATTAGCGATTCCTCAATAAAAATCTTCTCTCTCTCTTTTTTTTATCAGTATTTTTTAGACCTAAACTTCAAAGTGTTTTCATATCTTAAAGTAAAAGTATTTGATTGCAATATCTTTAATACAATAAATAGAATAAATTTAGAATAATGTGCATTTGTGATTTTCATTTCAAGATTCGCTAAGTCGTTTAAAAATATACGTGCAACGATCACGTTAATAACAACAATATAAATAAAACAATCAACTTTAATAATTGATAATAATTAAGGATACAGGTGCAGGCAAGGAAGCATGCGCATGCGCATTCCTGTGCATAATTGGCCGTGAATTGGTGTGATAGGAAATTAGGTGGGTGAGAGTGAGTGGAAATTTTTCAATTGAATTTTTTTTTTTCAATTTAATTTTTTTTTTTGATCATTCAATATTTTTTTTTAAATTTATTTTTATTGTTTCGTGGTAGCAATCGTGGACTTAGGTGCTCCGTATCTCGTCACCTTTTTTCCTCCTTCGGGTCCGGCGCAGCAGGGAAAGATGGGGGAGAGAGAAGTTTGTAACACAACGATTACATTCACAGAAAAATAATGTGGTAATAATGATAATAATAATAAGAAGAATAATAATAATAATAAATATAAATATAACGCTAAATAATTCAATATTACTTGTCTAGGCGGTGATATTAGGGAGCAAATAGATGTGATCAATATTTTAGATATTTTGTATTTCAGTGTCTAAATTTTCTCTGTGCTGTTATTATTTGATGGAAAGTCCAGTAATGATGCTTCTTACATGATATTTGATTTACAGATTTATGAAAAGGTTCTGATTGTGATTATGAATTATTTAATGATTAAAAAAAGCTTCAATAAACCACATTAGTGACATGAATTAATGACAATATATTTCACGAAAAAAAAATTTCTTTTTTTTTTATTAAAAAACGAATATCACTTGAATTATTAAAACAAATATAGTTGAAATTAGTGAATAAATCATGCAAAAAATACTGATAATCGAAATTATATATTTATAGTTATTATTTTATTTAAGATATATTTGAATTTAAATACGGGTATATTCAGCAAAAAATTAGCTGAGTATTTGTAAAAGTAGATAGATATAAATAGAAAATAGATAATAATGTAAAAGCCAAAATGGCTGCTACTCTCGATGGTAATAATGATAATATTATATAATAATAAATATATAGATATTGATAAAAGTAAATATAATATCGATTATTGAATTCTAGTAGTAGGACGATACACTGAATAGTACCGTGCAAACAAACGATAAAAGAGCGACGATGAAAATCCGAATAGCAGCTGTGCACAGGAGAAATGGGTACCTACTTTTATTTTGTGCGGTGTATGAGTGTATTTCATTTTTATTGATCGTCTAAAATTGAGAAACTGAAAAGAATAAAAAAGAGGAAGACTAAAATCTGTAATAATTCAAATGATCCATTGAAATAATTAACGTATGTGGTCGCGTGAATAAAGATGGAGAAATAAAAGTTATCACGAACTATGATTATTTTCGTGCGTTTTAGCTGATATGCGAGAAAAAGATAAATGTTGAAAAAATATGAAAGGTAATATACATATACACTGAGAAAACAATTTTTGTTATACAAACAAATATTCATTTATAATTAATAAAAAGAGTTTTAAATATTCGCAATTAAATAATTTATTGGAAAAAACATTCTTAAAATATTATTTTTAATGAATTATTTTTTAATTACTTCAAGATATTTATCAGAACTATATCTAGAAAAATAACAGCATGTCAATTCCAATAAAATATTTCATTACAATTATTCAAAATTTTAATTCTGTTAGTTGAGATACTAAAAAAATACTACTCTTTTACAGTAAACTTTTTTCTCAGTGCACAATGTGAAATAGTTGATTGTAAAAGATGTTATTAAAACATGAAGAGTTAAAAATAGTTATCAAAGCGACCACACACTGATTTTCCTAAGATCTATGTACTCCCTAGGCCGCCGAGCGAAGGTAGAGGGTACTGACTGGAAGAACTAGTGAGTCCTAGCTGTTTGCTGAACTGTTTTGCTCATCTCATCTACACTCATGACAATCATCCTAAGTAGACAGTAGGTATTGGATGTAGTAGTAGATTAGTAGGTCCTAGCAGATAGTAAGATTGCAGAGCGGAGCGGTAGTCTCTTTTTTTATAATGTTCGTTTCGTTTCGTTTTTGATCGATCAGTCATGTCGATCAGTGACTGGTCTGGGTACTGGTTTGGCTAGCGGAGATTAGGCTTACTGTTCCGCCTCTCTATGATAAACACGCTGTCGTATTCTCGACTATCGAGATGTAGTGCATGGTGGTCACGGTCACGATTCAGGGGAGCCTCGTGGACCTGCTCCGAGGTGGCAGTGACGGGGGTTACTTGCGTAGGAAGTGGTTGATGAAGAGGTTGTGGTTGCGGGTTCAACGGGCTGCAACGGGTCAGCGTCGATACTGACTCGCCGCACGCGTTTAAGTTTGTCGACCTACAGAACATACAGAGGACAAGGTGGACACCACGTGGTGTAGTTGAACATCATTTAAATAGTTATTCAACGAGATCAGTGATATCCTTTTTTGTTTGATCCACATTTTACTTCAATACTCTCATTAAATTTACATTCAACGTCTTAACTTTCCCTTCTACTATTCCACTTTCTTTTTAATCTCATATTTTACATTATTTTACACTTGAGAGTCAATCAAAAAAGCTTCACTGTTTCACCAAAGCGATTACCCCAGTTCCTCTCACTAATTTACTTTTCATTCTTTTCCTTATCCTTCTTTGCGCATATTTTATATCTTACATTATTATTATTTTTTTTTTATTCATTAAACTTCAATTAACCTAGCGCAGATCGAAGGATAATTAAATTCCTGGCAGTGGCTGAACCGTCCAGCCCGTTCTGGATATTATGTAGGCACATGGATGACATCAAGATCGATGAACGACAAAAATCATATAATCATTTATTATTTTAATGAATTTTACAAAATAATTCAAATAAAAAATAATCAAATTAATTAATCATTCGATTAAAAAAAAACATCAAAAATGCTTATATTTTTATTTATTCACACTGAGAGAATATTTATTTTAGAGAATTTCAATTAATATTCTAATTCAATAACACAATGTGGAATAATAATTCACTTAAATATCTTTTAATTGAAAAAAATAGATAATTTAAATATTTAATCATTCAATTAGTATTTTAAATATTTTTTTAGATATTAAAATATCTCTCAGGGTGATAAATAAATTAATGAATGAATTTTTTAGTCATGAAAAAATGATCAACAACCGAAATATATAATGACATATTCTGTAACGTAATAATAATCCAGAATAGGCATCACTGCAGTCGTATTGTGGACTTTTGGATGCCGTATAAATAATAATTTACGCTTGAATATTTGTTTTATACGATAAATTGTCTATATTTTATATTAATAAGTATGTCAGTTAATTATGTGATTGCGTGCTTGTGTGTTGAAAACGTTAGCGAGGGACGACCTGCGTGCACGAGGAATGTGATAATCGAACCGAGTGCAGGGATTAATTCGTCCGTTATGTTGAGTAGTTTTCCGTGTTATAATAATATATTACTGCGTCGCACTCCAACCTCGTCCAAAATACCTCTGCTGCTGCGGTTTAACCTGCCGGTCTTTCTAAATACATATCTAAGGCTCACTGTTTTCCATAGATGAAAATCAGAAGATAAAAATCATTTCCATTTGTCTTCTGATAAAAAATATTATTGAAACAATCCACTACATCCATTTTTTTTTTATCTCCTTTCATCTATTGCTTAAATATATATAGTCCAGTTAATATGCTTTGAAAAAGGGCGAAAATTAGAAGTTGGTTGAATATTAATCGATTTAGCTTGGTAACTATATTTTTAGTGATGACCAACTTCAGTAAGTATTTGTGAGCATATGGCAAAATGTGGTTTTTTGGTTTATATATGCTAAATGGATAAAACAACTTGATATTAATTAAATGTTATTACTTTTTATAGTAAAAAATAGAAAGTGCAAATTGAATAGAATTCATCATAATACATATTTTATTTTAAAAATTGATGGTCAAGCTAAATTGATTAACATTCAACAGACTTCAAATTTTTGAAGCATCTTGACTGGACTAGATATATACATCCATGTATAAATAATTATAACTCATATTTATACATGTTTTTTTGAATTTACTCTAATAAATTGATCGTGAGAGGTATCGTTATTACTGTGGTGCTTCGGTGGCCTATTGCTCGGGGACTTAGATGCTAATTCTTGCTATTCCTAGATTATAATTCATTAAATTCCTTTCAAATCGCATTTGTAATAGCTTACATCATATAAATATTGGATTTACAAGCTCTGATTATTGTCAGATAACATTACATGATCATTTATTTAAAACAATTATTGAAGTTCACAATGATAGATAAGCAATATATTACAAATGCGATGAACAATTGATAATATATAAAAAAAAAAATAATTTCACGATTCCTAGAGTGGGACGTGAGTAAAGATAACTTATTATATTTTAGTAGTGATAAAGAAAGAGTGAAGAAATGTGAAACTTACTTTTTCAAAGGCACTGTTCCGTGGGGCCCCTGGCCGGCCCCATTTCGGGCATCTGTAGGTCGGCAGGCTACCAGATTATACGCTGAAATCAGTTCTATAATTTTACAAAAATATATATTAATTATTTATGTAAGAAACTCGTCCTTAATAACTTAATATCGCTGAACTCTACCACCAAGAAGTTCATCTAATATTTAATATTGAATCTTTACCTTTCTCTTGTTTTCGTCGTTTCCGTTTATTACATATTTTAACCGCACATATGCTGAGAATAATCGCAACGATGAAAAAAAGTATACCACCTACAACTCCGGCAGTGATGGCCTTGTGCTTCACTCGTGCGGGTACTGGAAATTTAACTTGCTCTGTCTCACTGTGAGTTGTTGCAGAATGAGCGAATACCTTAAAATAATAGGTTCTTCCACCAACCAAATTCTTCACTAAAATAATACCAAGTTATCTTTCATTAGTAAAATGATTCTTAATACTTTAATAATTATATTATAAAATAATTTTATGTCTCCATCTATACATAGATTTGTTTAAATTAGTTTATGACGGAGACTAGTACATATCGTAATTTTCCTTAATTTTAAATTGATCCTGTCATTTTCAATAAATTTTTTCTTTTAAAATATCTTTTGGAAAATGTCTAGAATGTCATCCTACCTCCATAGGGGGTTGAAGTTAGCAGAAGGTGACCAAGGAGGATTTCTAAGAGATATTCTCGTTGAAATTTATTGGCGGTCACCCTTAAAAAAATTTATTTTAGATGGGGTTAGGAGGGGGAAGGGTATTTTTAGAGGCAGATCAATTTTATCGTTATCCGGAATTTTTTTTTATATAATTTCATTTGTTCTGATTAATTTGATAATAATTTTTAGTGTGTATTTACTGGATTTCAATCATAAGGAATTTTTGAAGGGATGACCGTCATGATATCAGGAGTGTATATCACTCAGAAGACCCAATTTTACTATCCCCAGCAACCCCAACCTTCTACAAAGGTTGGGTGACATTCTAAACAATTACCTATCTTTCGTTGTTCTCATATTTTACATTATCATTTACCTAAGTAACTAGTTTCTTCAGGACGAATTTTTCCTCTGTTGAGATCCTTCCAATGAGTATCAGTTTTATACTTGATATTGTAGTATTGAACAAGATGACTTTTCTCCAAAGGATGTTGCCAAGTAATAAGAAACCCATTACTGATTTCCGTTATTGTTAAATTTCTTGGAGGTCCTGGCCTTGGTCCAGCTGTAAATGAATGAAGTTTTACTACGGAGATCATTTGAAAAATAATTTTCTTAATGTTTATAATTATTAGACAGATTAAAGAACATTTACAGAATTCCAACTGTCACGCTTATATATTATTTTAGAAGCAATACTCTGTAAGACTAATAGTAGAGTTATTTTCGTAATAACAATAGTTAAACAACGCCAATATCCTTCGTCAGCGACAGCTGGAATATGTATTACCTTGCATTTTACGATCTACTGAGTGGACGAACGACTCCGTTATCTGGAATCGCTGACTACTCAGCTGGACAATTCAATTATCTCGAGTTTTCTTTTGGAAAACTTCTTATTTTTAGTTATATCATTATTTTTCTTACCATTCTGATCTGACGTAATACCTCCAGAATTTATTGGAGTTGTTGCTGGCGGTGCAATCCCAACATCTTATTGAAAGAAAAATAAAAAAATACAAATCAATAATTGAACTAACAAGAATCATATCTTTGAGCAATTTAATTAATTATATATTCTTACCAAGTGTTCTTATCGTAGTTATTTTACTCGTCATATTGTCACTGATTGCATTTTTCCCAACTACTTGAAACTCATAAAGCGTTCCAGGCGATAGACTATTGATCGTTACTGATGTACTACCGGAAGGAGTAACTGGTATTGGAGTTTTCCAAGTTTGCGTGCCAGCTTCACGATACCTGTCAATCAAAGTTTCATTTAAATAAGCAATAAAAAATTTATTATTAATTTAATTTATCTTTACTTATTGAAAAACTCAAGAACATTGGATTTCTTTCTTATTAAAAATAAATATTTATTAAACTCATTGTCAACTAAAGTTAATACTGTAACAAAAAAGATGCTGAGCAAGATTTATTCAGCCCCTGTTAATGCTGATCTGACATAATTATCGTAGTAGATAAGACAAGTACTATTGACTCACCAAATCGTATAGTCTTGTTTGTAATCAGGACCACCGGAATAACCTGGAAGCCAATGAAGCGTCACTGAAAACTGAGAAGGAGTTCCAGTGACATTGTAAGGCGCATGTGGCTGAGATCCTTCTACAATTAATTGAGTTGATGATACAATTGTTGCAACTTCATTTGAGGCAACACATTGATAATGTCCAAAGTCTCCTCGACGAAGTCCTTCTATTGTAAGATTTCCCCCTACTATTTTCGCTCGATTACGTTCCAAGGGAGCACCATTACCCTGTAAAAAACAGTCAAATTTAATGATGAAGATAAAAACTTCATTTATTAACTGACTTGCAATACTAACTCTCTGCCATTGGATTGTCGGTTTTTCCGTTCCTTCAGCTTCTTGAGCATCACAACTCATTTCCACTGTTTCTCCAACTTTTCTCTGGTACATTGGCTCTGGTTCTATTGTAAAAACTGGTGGATTCCTCACGAGAACTTCCATGTGTCCTGATCCACCTTGAGTCCCATGAGCATTGTAAGGCGTACATGTGTATTTTCCCTGATGATTCTCGTTGACTCGCGTAAAAAGTAAAGAACCATTATTCATTATCACGATATCCTTAGTCTGATAAGGCTCAAGAAGACGTTTATCCTTGGTCCAAGTGACATACTGAAGAGGAGGATTAGCTTTTATGTAACACTGAACAACACCAGCCAACCGAAATGGTAAGAATTGGACTGTTGGTGTAAATGTCACCTTTGCGGGATCTGAAAAATGATTATCAATTAGCCATCGTATATATTGGAATAAATTAACTTCATCATTGAATTCATGGGTTCCCTTCTCCATTCTAATTTTTGATAACTTTGATAACTCATTGTGCTTGCATATAGACCCTCATTTACTTATTTTCTAGGCCATCTTATTTTTTCTTATGCTATTTAATGTTGCTGATGGTGCTCGGAAATGTTTACTCATACCTAGCTTTTGTTCTTGTTTTATTTTCAGCTAAATGCATATCTTTTTTTTCTTATATTACACTTATTATGTTGGTTACATTTTTTTTATTTGTTTTTTTCTTCTATTATCACATAATTTCTAGCACCTGCTCTATTTTCTTTCAATGTGTTAACTAAAAACTATTGTATTTGCCTTTGGCATTGTGTGGCCCTAGCATAGGATCCATTCTGTTGGGTCTGTTTTTTTTTTTTTAATTGAATAAATAAATAAATGATTAATACTTACATTCAACATTTAAATAGGCGGTAGCACTCTGAGGCTCACCAATACCATTTGTTACCTCACAGAGGTAAAATCCAGAATCATCGGCACTTACTGGATTGATCACTAGACTTCCGTCCTTTCGGATGGATACTCGTGTTTCTAATTCAGAAACTTCAGTAACAGGGGCACCTTCACGAAACCAACGAACTGTCACATTGCCCGGGAGAGCTTTTGCTTCACACGGAAATTGTACTTTTTCACCTTCGAGTTTTGTTTGATTTGTTGGTGGTATAGTTATAATAGCTCCTCCTACAAAATTCAATCAAAATTAAATCTCCAATCTCTCTTTTTATTGGTGAAATGAGGGAAAAAATTTATTTTAGAAATTGAATAAATCAAAGCTGTAACATCATTCCTCAAATTACTCCAATTTTTTATAAGAAATCATATCGGACAATCTGTATAATTGAGTAATCGATATTTGGGGAGAAAAAAGGGACTTGGAAGCGGAAGTGAAGCTACTTTGACTAACGTAAATTTTATAGCAGCTATCGGGCCTTCGTAATGCACCGAATGATAAATTTTACGACCACTTCAGAAGGCGAATGTCATGATTCTTCAGAGAATATACCTTCAAGATTGAGCATAAGATCGTCAGCAATAAGATAAGAGAGTTCAATTGACTTTTTTGGGAATAAGTTGGAAATATTAGGGATTGTTATATGAATCATACCAGCGATAACAACGCGTGCTGAGTGGCTAATTTGACCCTCTCCATTTCTTGCGATACACGTATAGTCACCAATGTCCTCATTCTTGATTGACGCAATTCGTAGTTCCGTGCCCTCATTGAAAATTCCGATAGTACTCGAGGTCGTAACTGGATTGGCATCCTTGTACCAAACTATTTCCGGCGTTGGTGTACCCTCAGCTTGGCAATTTAGTATTATAGCATCACCCAGATTGACGTAGATCATCTCTTCGGGAGTCATGGTAAATCGTGGTGGTGCTAAAAGGAATTTCATCATTACAAGATTGTTTTAAAAAGAAAAAAAACAATTCAATTATCTTGTAATATGGTTTAAAATTGTTTATGTTGATGAATTTATTTTTAACTTCCCATTGAAATAGGGTCGATTTTTAACAATAGCAATTTGTTATAAATAAAAAAACTGAAAGATGACACAATTACGAACTCCAAGGATTATATGTATGTATTTGAATTTTTCTTTCAGAATATTTTAAATAAATAAACAAAGTTGTATTTAATTATGGACAATGTTGTTGAAGTCTTAATGAAATAATGAAGTAAAGTGATAAAACAAACCATGAACATCCAAATGGAACCAAGTGCCATTTTTAGGACTGTTTGGTGATCTGTTGAGGAAGACGACCTTGCATTCGTACCATCCTTGGTCATTCTCTTGAATATTGGTGAGGTTGAGACTAGCGATACCATAATGTGAGTTTGGATTAACTCTTGAAACTCTTCCTTCGTAGCCTTCTCCACTGTGTGTCGGATACGACTCGTACCAAATGTAAATTGGTATTTCCTGCCCCTTGCACCAACACCAACACGCATCATAAACGAGGGATCGTGGCAATGATATGTCAGTCAAGCTGGTGCAAGCAAATCTCGAGCGAGCTTTATAACTCATATACATAAACGTAACCTCTATTGTTACTACTAGAAAAGCACACTTGCACCAGCTTGTCATTGAATAAGAATAATGAGCCAATGGATGCAGAGCATGACATGGGTGTAACTTCCGATGAGTAGGCAGCTTCACCGGAAGTCATCTACCCGGCTGAAAGCCTCGTATACAGAGATATGTATCACGTTGATAAAAATCACCGAAATGAAGAAATCGATACTTGTTATTCGCATGCCAATGTCTGAATTTTTATTTCATTTTGCTCTACTTTTTTTGTAATAAAAATAAAATGACTATTACCATCATCTACTTTTGCTATTGAGTATTAAAACTACTGAATGAGGCAACTTTGTGTTAGCATGCAAGTAGCGTCTATTGATTGGTTATTTATGTAGACTAAATATTAGTTAAAATATAGATAAGAGAAAAATATATTTCATGCTTTGTTAAAGGTTTTATCAACATCATCGAATCTCTAAAGTCCCACATGTAACTACTAGTGTTTGACATAAATTCTATTTGTAGCCTGGCCTACTTGCTACGATCGAATTCAATATTAATCGGTCCTGGCGCTTTCTAAGCTCAATAGATATTACCTACAACTCTAGGTCTCCATATCGTGTCCGTTGCGTTATTCCGTCAATAACGGAAATAACATCGCCGGCCACGAGATTATACGTTGTTATACCTATACGACATGAGTAGCAAGATATGAATCAATATGCAGAAACATACTATTTATGACTTTCTATATCAAGGATGTATATCCATATTCATAACCTAAACATTAACATTTTTAACTAAAATTATCATTCGGTATGATGCTTTTTTTATTTTATTTTTCATTATTCATAAACGTTTTTAATTATTATGCAACCACTCATAGGCATAAGGTGAGAGTTGATTTAGGTCAGACGGAGTCTGTCGGGCATATACATTAATCTCGGCGGACAAATTTTTATAATTCATCCCTTAACGACAGGGTGGGCTTGGCAAACTCTCTCACTACCAGGAAACTTTACTGCCGGTGTAAATAATCCTCTCTACCCTTCTCTACACAATGAGAAAGCCATTATTGTTCTCGATTTTCATCTTATTGCTCTATTATTAATTCTCATGAGTTTATAAGTACCAGGTGTTGATTTTTTTTTTTTTTCGACACTTTTATTTTGACTTTGCTCTTTCTGACAACAACAATCAACTAAATTCCTTTGTCATAAAAAAGAAGAGAAGATGGCCTTTAAAATAGACTGAGAAATAAATTTACTGTGAACAAGGCATATTTTTTTTCAACCAATAAAATCAAAATTTTGAATAGTCGCAATAATAGGTTTTACTTCACTTGTATTTGAAAAAAAAATTTTTTAATTTAATAAAACCTTTTATTGCAAATATTTTAAATTCTTGTTTAAGATATTTTTAGTTGAATAAAAATAATTTGACTAAAATTTTGATAGTATTGAATCGTAATAATGAAAAAATTAATAGAAGGATAACGAGTATTAAGAGGAGAGTAAGTCAAGCAAGTCGAGTAGCTTTCATCTGATGATACATTTGTTCATCTTTTACATTTCAGGTAATAAGCTCTTGTTCACTCATACATTGAATGCATCGAGGGCCAGTAACCCTGACACACTCGAGTGCTTGAAGACTGGGTTTAGTAGAGTTTGCATTATGCACATGCGACCGCTTACTCGTATGGTCATACTCTCTCTCTCCAAGATTCTCTTTTTCTCTTCATAATATACATCGGTCTCTTTTGGTGTTCCAACCCCTAACGTCATCGTAACCACGACCTAAGCTTATACACGAGGCCGCGAGAGGTGCTCTCTGTCCTATTTTTAAGCCAACTACAGGTTAACCGGCTAACAGTCAATCGATACCCCCAGCCAGCGTCTCTCAAACTCAACCCTTTACCCTTTATTTTTCCTTGATATTTTACTCATTCCCACAAGTACTTCAATTAGACAAGTTATGGCTACTGGCGTATTGCTGAAAATTAATTGTAAAAGCTTCGTACACATTTGCACGCGTTATAGAACATTGGTGGAATTTTATGCGGGTTCCTCTTTCATCCGCAAATGCTTGACCCAAACCACCAAAAGCTACCGGAGCGCAAATAAAATTCATTCCCGTGTTTGCCCGGTGGCCATTGCAAATGGCTATTCGTATATACATATGTGAAAAGCGGACGTGCGCGAAGCTACCGTCCACTTTTAACCTCTGACCCTACATTCACCTTCTCTTTTTACTCTTTCCGTACTCTCATCGCCAACTATCCCACCCTGATGCACACCCACAACCGGCTGGATCTGCAAATTACACGAGATTGAAAGAGCAACCGACGGGTGATAGCCAAGAATGCTTTGGAATTTTAGCAGATCCATAAAGCATTCCAATCGTTCAACGATAAGAGAAAAGAAAAATTAGTTGTCATCTCCAGACATAAAGAACAAAAAATATCAAAAAAAAAAAAAAATCATCATACAATACTTTACTTTTAGTCTTCTTTTTCTTTTATCTTAGTCATTTTAAGCGACATTATTCTAATAAGGACAATAATCTATAATGAAATTTTATTTTAAACTGAATTTACAAATTTCCAGGGAATATTCTAACTTGAATCCAATATGTACTAGAATATATTGCGTACACAGAGTGCACCCCAATGATTGGATAATAATTTAACTTTTTTAACCAATAAGAAAAAAGTCACTCACTTTTTCGATATATTTTGATTATTAACTAACTTCATATGCTCATGTAAATTCATAAATAAAAAAGTTGAGTGAATCAGTTTTTTATTTATTCAAGTATAATTAAAAAAAAATTAACGAAAGATTTTTTTGTACTGTCAGCTTTCTAGTTTAACTCTATTACCAGAATTCTTGTAAGTTTTTTTTTTGTTAAAAGAATAAGCATTTTAATGAATAAAAATAGTAAATGCATGCATTCTACACTAGAGATTATAGAGAGACAGAGGCATGTAGAAATTCTTTCCCGTTTCCCATTTTAGATAATTGATAATAGTGAATGATAAATATATATAAAAAAATGAGTGGATGAAATAGAAATATCAATGGAAAGAAATTGATATAAATGTTATAAATATTTATTTTATAAAAAAAAAAACACGCTCTGCCCTCTTTATTTCTAGATTGGCAAAATAAAAATATTCATATTTATATATACACATTACTTGATATGGTTTGAAATTTTTTTTTTTTAATAAAAATAAACTACTAGGTAATGAAAAAAAACGCAACACGGCGCGTCTCGTTCGCCGGTATTTACTGAATAAATATATCCAAACTAGAATAAAAAATGAAGCTTCTAAAACGATGATATTTAAACTTGAAGCATTTGAAAATTAATTTGATTAATTTGAGCAAAAAAAAAAATCGAGCTTTACGATAAATAATTTGCAGCGTTCCAACGGCGTTATAATCTTTATCTTGGGGTTACGCTCTAGATACACGTTTCTGATACCGAAGATACCGTTTTTCATAAGAATAGTAACATGTGAAGATATGATTTTTCACATTTTTTCTCATGAATTCACGATTATTAAGAGTAATTTTTGCTAAATCATCAGATACGTGTAGATTCGACGAGCGAAACCCCGACATTTAACTCACGGATAGAGAGCAGAGAGGTTGATCGTCCGATATCGTACCGTGTCGCCTACCTTCTTCTCCCATTGGAGAACGTAGGGCACTGGGTGCTCACCGGGGAACTCTACGTGACAGTTGAAAACCACGCTCTCTCCCAAGATAGCTGTTATGTGAACTGCGTCTTGATGATTACAGAGGCCTGAAATAAATATATTATTATTATTTTTGATCCACTTTTCTACTATTTAATTTCAGTTTTCTTCATTTTTCTTTATTTGTACACTAATAAAAAATTTATTGTGAACAAGTAATATTTTTTTTTAACGAATAAAATCAAAATCTTGAGTTGTTATAATGAATTTAAGAAAAAATGGCAGAATTGGAAATAACAAAAAAGTATAAAGTGACTGGGTTAAAAAGAGTAAAGGGAAAGCATGGTGACAAATATTCTCACGTATTTCATACATTGTTGAACTTATTTATAAGTTATAATTTATGTTAATGAAAATGAAGAGAAAATAAATAATATAATAACACAATAGAAACTGGTTTAATTTTAAAAGAAAATAAAAGTTACTGAAAGTGCTTCCAGTTATGTCATGGATCTTTTGGTATATTACAAAATTTATACAATTTATAAAGAAAGAAAAAATAGAACAAATCAAAGTAGAATGAAGTGACGGAAGCTAAAGAAGTTAAAGTTTTCTTGTAACAGTGGTAAGAAATAAGTTGAGCGACTCTTTCTCACACTGAAAGACGTTTATGCCTTACGAGAATGGGGAAAAAAGTTTGTGGGGCTGAGAATAAATAAAGAAAGGAAAACACGGGTTGTGTATCTCAGCAAATTCTCACATTAGAGAAGCATGAAATTAGCACGCAATGTAGGTTTTAACATCTGGGAAATTAACGCCTGAGGATTATCGACATTTAATCAATAGTGTACAAATAGATCGACTGTGTATTTTACAAGCAATTAAGGTACCTGGTGAAACGAGTAGTACAACGCCAAGCAACAATGTTCCAATAAGCATTTCCGTGATTTGTCGAAAGCCTCTACACCTCCATAGTCTTCTTCTCTCCATCGTTTGATACTTCTGATCCTCATTCTTGACACTAGCCTTTAGCAGACTATTCAACGAGAGTTTTAGACTCTCCTGTCGACGTTTTCGACGTCGTCCCGGGCCTTCCAACTTGCTTTTATTGAGACAAGGCCACGCAAGGCTGTCTGTATTCGACTGACGTCTGTCACGTGTCCTGACCCCAATGCAGGTGGGCTGGCCGGAAATGAAGCCTTCTGTCGTCTCTGAAATTGATCTGAAAAAAAAAAAAAAACGGAACCTTGTATACTTTTTATATCACTTTAACATTATCTCTATCATCAATGTCATTATTGCCAACTTTTAGGTTTTATAAACTGATGGAAAATATTTATTGCTGTTAAAAAACGATATTTTAATTTTTAAAATCAGCCTTTTTATAATTGATCAAAATCATTGAAGCAAAATATTTGAAATTTCATACCTATCGTCATCTACAGAAGCAAAATGATCTCCAGGGTGGCCTAAGGGTTGAAAAATCCTTTGAGGACCATTGGTACTTCTGGATGTAAACCGCCAATGGAGGTCCGTGGCATGTAGCCCTCCTCCGCCCTCCATTCCCCCGCTCCCATAGTACCTGAAGTATGTCCCAATGACTTTAATCAGCACTACTAATCACTATCTTCAAATGAACTAGACAGGCGATATATTGAAGTGTTTACCCCTTCCGTTTCAGCACCACTACCACTGTCTGTCTCGTCTATCTAGTCTTCCTACCCTCACTTTGACGTTTCCACTATCCTCCTCCACCAATTGAAAGCATCACCTGTGCAAAAAGAAATATCTATTTCAATCATTTCATCATTTATTATTACTTTAAAACATTTTTTCCAAAAATCTATCTTTTATTGTTGGAATATTATTTATTAATGATGAAAAAAAAAAAGAATGTCAGGTAAAGAAAGTTCTCGCTATTGGATATTTTCAATAAAACCATTGGTTTTGGTGTAAAGTTACACACTAGATGTCTGGGTTAGAGGTATTCGAGCAGTAGTACCATGTCTAAAGGATTATTGACGCAAAGTAAAAGGTCTTTGGCAACCTGTGAGCATGCCAGGTGCAATGCGTCTCTTCTTCCTTTGTCACTTCTCTCCATTAACTTTCTCCACCCAATTCGCTGACCAACCATCGTGTCTTGACATTTTCCAGGATCACGTGTTTCATTTTAGCCAATGTTGAAAGCATTTCGACTGGGCCGAACATTGGTATAAAACAACTGACAAGGGAATTTGAAGGAGGTTGGTTACACCCTGGAGGTCATCGTCAAGTTAATAGAATGCTAGATGAATCTACCAGTCTTTCGACAATGAACCCCAACATTCATGTGACATGGACACCAAGTTATATAACCTCTCTCTACATGCTTCCAAGTTATTAGTAGTAAGCCAGTGGGATTGGCACTATTCTCAAAGCCAAACATTCCTCGGAATCGCAATAAAATGACTTTACCTTTATGACGTGTTTCATAGCTCTCTTAATTACTATTTTATAGTGATTGTGAGTGATAAAATAGTTTAGGATTAGCTGTAAAAATGATGGTAATTTTTTACAAGCAAACTTTTTTTGGACTATTTGAAAGTTTGTGTATCAGTGACTGATGATGAAAGAGTCGATTTAGAAGTACAAAAACATCAGACTAAAAAAAATTGCGCATTGTAGCAAGAGAGTAAACTAATTGGTCCATGTCACACGGCCATACTTCCAAACGATCCTATATGTTCCAGTAATTGGTCATGTAGATATAGAGATACCTACGAAATGTATCTATATTGTATTTCATCGACAGCTTTTCGTGTTACAAACATGCTTTTTTGCGTATATAAATTTTTTTGTATCACAATTTATTCATCCCGTGAGATTCGCCAGGATACAGACATGTTTAATACAACTTTTGGACAGATGATATTGAAATGAAAGTAAAAGATTTCCCTAAATGAGACTTCACCATCGTGTTCAATGTAGTCTTTTTTGCTCTTTTACCTTCCTCATGTATATTCAATGTAAATGCTACGATTAAATTTTTCTTTATGAAGATTTTATTAAAATTCACTCCAACTATGTCTTCACTTTAATATAGTTAATATTCTAATGAATGTCATCATACAGTACCGAACATTAATGTTGTTCAATTTTTTGAACGTTATACATGCGATTTCCCTATACTCTCCTATACAAAATAACACAGAGCTAAGGCTGGGCTTTACTAACCTTAAATCACCTCCAATTTTTTTTTTTTTTTATTGGTTAAATCATTAGAAAGATGGTATACACATTAGAAAACACAGATTGATAGTGTAAATGCAATTATAATCGTTGAATAAATAATTTTTCAGTGAAGTTCGAAGTGTCATGGCGAGTGCACTTGTCATGAGCTCTTCACTGAAAAATTATTTATTTTACAATTATTATTACACTTTTACTATCAATTATTGTTTTTTCATGTGTTTACCACTTTTTTAAATATTCCTAAAGAGGCTGAAAATTTGAGGTGAGTAAAACTTAGTCATAAAACAAAATAATTTTCTATTTAATCATAAAAATAAACGTTAATAAAGTAAACATTAAATATTATTAATGTTTTGTTACAATAGTTAAAAACAGTTTAAATATTATAGTATACTAGAAATAATATATAAGCAAAATGTATAAAGCATATCTATTAATAATAAATAATCGTATAGATAATCAACAAGTAATAAAGTGAAATTTCCAATAAACAAATTTACATTGAGAGAGAGAGAGAGAGAGAGAGAGAGAGAGATTGGTGAAGTACAGTAATGATTAATTCAAATTTGAGTTAGATGCCAGTTCAATGAACACTGGAAAGTACTTGAAGACTAGATATGTACATTGGAGTATTAGAGAGCAGATATTTAGTGCATTGATGTCGTGAATAATAGTTGAATGGTCAAGTTTATTACCCGAAGAACTTAGTGGAGTTCTCAGAAAAGGGATTGGAGCATACAGAGCACGTTGTCTCTCTTATTCTGGGAAACGAGGATCGCAAATGGAATTTACTCTCCGGTGGCGTGAAACTGCTTCTCCAGTAACAGAAGCAGCATCAGTATAGAAGGCCTACAGCTTTCGTCTATCTTTGCCCACAATATTGTGGTTGTTCGATGCACGACCAAGTTTCCTCGTCTCGGTACACGCAATTATTTGTCTCGCTATACATAGTATAGAAGCTCTATAACGATTGTCCGCTTTTACCATACCTTGTCATTCGCCGCCTTCTCTTGTACCATTGTTCTAACTCGTGAAACTTTACATGCTACTACAATCCTCTATAATAATCATTTGATTGGATAAAACTTTACTAAAAGACCCAATGTAAAATTGCTTTCATTTCATGCTTTATTTTTTTTTTCTTTATTTCCATGGTCCTTTTTTGTTTCTTTGATGTTTTTGGTTGTAAAAAACGTTCTTTCTCTCGCTGTCCATGATCCATCAATATAAAATGTATACAACTTGTATGTTATTTTAGAGGTTCTCCTATGCAATATTGTGCAGGAACCCTTACAGTGTACCTAGCAGTTCGACTTGCATTACAAACCTTCTCAGTGGTCACGCGAGGAATGACAAATCTGTTTACCCTCACAATATTTGCTAGAGAACTACTAGTGTAGAGTTATTTGTCCATGCCAGTCTATTCCAAAAGAGTAATCAAATGTATTAAAGAAAATTTTCTCAATAAATGAATTTGAGGAACCAATTGAAAAAGTAACATTTTAATTACTATTAAAACTAAAATATGCTAATTATCATTAATGTTTGAATTATTATCATTATTATGATTGTTTTAGTTTAATTAACAATATCGAATGATTAGTAATAAATAATTATTTTTTACTAACAATATCTAATTATTATTAATAATAATAATTTTTTACTGTTACAACGTCACCAATGCAATCCTCTTAATACTAACACTATAATCTTAAAAAAAAATTTGCAAAAAACAGTCACCACTTGTAAACAAATTTCTTATCACTGTGAAGAAACGTTCGTTACAGAAAATCCTTGTTTTTACTGTAAAAAAAAATATTCTTCTACAGTTAAAAAGCATATTAAAATATCAATTGTATTTATAATTTCTTTTTTTTCTAATTGAGACGAAAAATAATTTCGAACATTCATACTTACACACACACAGACAGAGATACAGACAGATAGACATTGACTTAAAAATTGTAGCAATCGACTCTAACGATGTTGAAACGTGGAGACATATCACAAAATCGGATTCATTACAATAACTTCCTACGGGTAAATTAATTAAATTTAAAAATGACTCAGATTTAAAATGAATTAATAAAATATGAATGATGAAATTGATGTAGCTGTGTATGTAAAAGCCACATATGAAAGTAAGAAAGAGTTGAAAGGCTGTTGGTAAAAAGCATCTGTGACAAGTAAATGAATTAAAATGCAAATAACTCAACAAGGATGGGAGATCCTACAGGTAAACTAGTGTATCTGAAGCAGAAATAAATAAAGGTATACAGTATTCTTATTTAGTAGGCTAGCATGTAAGCCACGTAGCTGCTGGACTAAAGCACTTGCGCGCGAGATCTAACCCTGACTAACCTCACCCGTGGCCGGGCGACGGCGTTGCAGACTGCAAACGGCGTGCCAAAGCGAAACGAGGCCATGTGCAGTCTCAGTCACGAGCTAAACTTCCTGACAATGGAATCCACGGCATCCAGGTACAAACCTGATGATAGATCCTGTTTAGATGATTTAAGTAGCTTCGTTGAAGATGCAGTTGCCAAGAGAGAAATGAGGATGCGGGCGGGGCGAGGATCACCCTGGGATTAAGGACTTTGGACCTGGATTCAGTCTACACGCCTGCGTGTCTTCCTTTGCTCTTCCGATCTCTCGTACATTATAATAATGATCAATTAAGGAATAGGGTGGGTAGAGGTATCAAGGGATGAGGGACATTTATTTAGACCTTCTCCTGCCTTCGCTAGGACATTGTTGCTTCTCTGATGATACCAAAAAAAGTACTATTCTTCTTCAATTATTCTCCACGTATCTCCACCTGCGATCAAACGATTCACTCGTCAAATTGTTACCTAATGTAAGTCTCAACTTGACCCGCACGTTCATGGAATTCAGCAAATCCACACAATACTATTGTGTCAAAGTTTAACTACTTTTCACAATGCCCTAGTGCCCTGTTAAAGTTCACTAATCACTTGATCAATTGATAACTAATGAAGCTTTCCATTTTATCACACACCATTTCAATTTTACGAATACTCAATCAATCACTTGATTATTTTTTATTGACTATTTGATGGATTTTGTTTATTAATTATTAAGTAAACAACTTTTACCGGCTCTCTTTTGGGGTTGGATATATTGGTGAAAATTAATTGATATTTTATAATGATCCAGTCTGGTCAAGAGATTTCGAGTGACAAGAGATGATAAGTCGTAAAAAATGAATGAAACACTGAACGAGACTCTCAGACTGGTTTGCTAGTGAGTGCATGCGGCGCCATGACAGTATGGTCGCGCTGTTTCGCACCCCTACGACGAGGGTGAAATCCCCCACCTTTCTCATCTCTACAGCCACAGCGAATTCCTGCCAACATCCCGACCCCTCGCGGTGGCCACGAATCTATCCCCCACTATAGTTATATTGATCGGTTTGAGGGCAGCAGCCAGGAATGTACCATCAACTCAAGGCTCCTGATTCCTTCATGACGTCTACACCTGTCGCAAGTCACATTTATTTTTGCCAGCATTTTAGTAATACACTCAATTGAGTTAAAGATACAAAAATAAAAAATTTTATCAATTATGAAATTGATATGAAATTTTTTACTTTATCTTAAGTTTTATTTCTATTTTTCGTTCATTTTTTTCTTCCTTTCCTGAGGGTAATTGAAATGTGAATGGAATCTTTGGGGTCACACACGCCGAAGTGAATTAAATATATTTCAATCAAAGAAAAATAGTCAAGAAATAGAGATAAAATGTAGGTTTATGAGGGTAGATTTTTATAAAGAATAAAATTGATTGAGTCAAAGCTATATGAAATAGAATGAACTTGTAAGTGATCACGAAAAGACATTGACGGAAGAGGTTGTGCGCGCGCTTATCAAACTCGTCAGATGAAATGAAGCATAGACTAACGAAACTATTGAAATGCAAATAACGTTCATGCTTGCATCAAGAGTATATGCTATATATTGCTCGAGGATGCTCTTATGCTTTCTATTCATCGTCACGCAGATGATTTTAGTGGAGCAGAGTATCACGGCAATTGGTTATCGACGTATTGTCTCTGGTTAAAAAAATACTCGAACCTTTATGATAAATTTCAGATATTACTAGACAGAGTGCATTAAAATCCACCCTAATATTTAATGATAATATCCAACTACCCTACTAGTGCCCTAAAACTACCCGTCTCATAAATAATTAATAAATAGCCTTGGTCTCCAACTACCCTATTACTATCTTACTATTATTATTATCTCGTTACCACTATAAAACTACTCATCATATAAATATTTACTAAATAGTCTTGGTGTTCAACTGCTCTATTGCTACCTTATTACTATTACTATCTCACTATTACCATAGAACTACCCACCCTATAAATAATTACTAAATGAACTAAAATGTTCAACAATTGATCCAAAAAGTAAAATAAAATTTTTAAAAAAAAACAAGTATTTAATTTAGTGCATAAATGTAGAAAACAAATAGGGAATCCAGTTATGTCATCCAAATACTTGAACAAAAAAGGAGAACAATAAAATAGTTTAGGTAGCATGGAATTCCACGTGTAAATGTTAGTATTCTTACATTAGTTGAAAAAGTCTTTTGTATGATAGCAATTGTGTAGTTGTATCGCGCGTGCGACGAAGCGAAAAGGCCTCGCCGATTAATTTCCATTTTGCGATTCGTCCGTTGAATTCATGACGCGAGTAAACGCGCACGCCCCACCGCTTCTATTCTTCGCAATGTACATGAAATCTTCTCCCTCGCGTCATCCTTTATCTGGCGCCATGCACCCGCTGTTCCGAATCCCATCCCCTGGCTTTTTGGCCTGCTTTCTCCGTCTTTGGAACCCTCTCTACCTCCGTACAGCTTCTTCCGCATTATGTTCTTCGCTTAAATGCAGCAGTACTGTTTCTCAAGAGTCTATCCTCGGTACATTTTACTTAAATCCATGCACTTTTATATCTATACATCCATGATATTTTTTTTAACTTTTTCTCATTTAATAGTGGGTCAAAGAAAATGGTCAGTCATAAAGCCATTAAAAGTCTTCACACGTACATCTATTTATTAGGTTTTTTTTCTTATCTATCTAATATTCCTTTTATTACCGTCATCTAACCATTGTATCGTACCAGTTTTCTCCACTATATAGAAGTCACCTTAGGAAGAAAGAAAAATATAAAAGTCTTACTTATATTTTCATCTTTGTTATTTTTTTTATTTTTATTTCCGAATCCTCTTACTGTCTTTTACCAATCTCTTTCTTCTACACACTTTGGAAGGATGTAAAGTGGAAAAGCGACAATTCTTAGGATGAAAGTGCAGTAACGTCGTGCTACCCCAACATTAGAGCATGTACAGACATCAGGTGGTGATGACAGTGAAGAGTATGAGAGAAAAACTATACACATTTGCAGAGTAGCTAGCTTTTTACTTTTACTCAGTGTGTGTGTATGTGTATGTGTGTGTGTGTGTATAATAGAAAGAAAGATTTGGTTTAAGAAAAATTTTCTCATGAAGACTCTATTTACTTTATTTTACATTTATCAAACTGAATAAAAGTTAAACTAATAAATCAAATACTTTGTTGGTGAAAGACTAAATAAAAAATCAAATTTATTTACTCCATTTTTTTTTTACATTTATAGAAGAGATTTATAATGGTAGGAAAGGCTTTTTAAAAGTTAGAAAATGATATCTTAACGATTAAACATAGCCTTGTTATAGTACAAAAAATATGTTTTAACCGTAAACAACTACTAATTGGTTTATAATCAAGGCTTCTTTACTATTATAAAATATTTTTTAATATTAAAAAAATATTGATTGTAACAAGTAAAAAATTATTTTAAACAGTAATGAATCTCTACTGTCAGTGTACAAGAAATACTTTTTGAAATATTAAAAAATAATGAATTTAAATAAATATTTCTTTTTCATGTTGTTTGAAGTTGAAATGAACACGGATGAAAAAAAAACAACAACATTGATATGATATTTTATTTGTGAAAATTAAATATTTATTTTAGAATATCGTGAGATGTTTTGTAAATTTCAATGTCCAAATATACGTAGCAGTTACGAAAACCATGCAACAAACTGTGAGTGAATGTAGGCAAACGCAACATTGACGAATAGAACCGAGGGAATATGTTTCTCGGGATAGAGAAAATCAAATTCTCGAGGTAAACATTAAGAGTTATGCATTTATGTAACGTTATTCGGTATAGTCAAGACATTTTGAATTCCATCCCTCGTGACGTCGTTGTGCGAAGAGAAGAAAGGTATGAGAGAGCAATATTTTATTCAAGACTCGAACAAACTTTTTCGGTTTACCTACTTCACAAAGTCAGAGGCATATGAATGAAGGCTAAAATTCATAGAATAATTCCTCTATAATAGCTATCTAAACTCTTCTATTATTTTTTTTTTGTTAAGCTTTCAGTGGAAACTTTTATTTATAATATCAAGTAATCTTTCAAACTATCAGAAAGGGATAAGAAACATTGTTGCTGGCTTTTATCAGAGAAATAAGACTCAATTAATATTAAAATTATTCATGTATTATTATGTTATAATTTTTACCACAGATATTATTATTGCAAATCTCAGAGTTAAAGGTATTTTATTTAAATGCATTCAAAGTGTTTTAATACGACATTATTCGTTTGAATAGCATCATAATCACTTTTTAAACACTCCCAAGTGCATAAAAAGTGACTTCGATGCTTATAAAACAAGTGCATGATATTAAGACCCATTGAGAAGACGTTCAATAATATTTGGTGGATATATAAAAAATTTTTAAAAAATTGAAGTCAATAAAATGAGTGACGTCATATTAAAACGCTTTAAGTGCACTGAAAAAAAAACACAACGCTTTACAGTGCATTTGTATATATTTATTGAGATGGAAATAAGAAATAATAACAACAATATGACAATAAAAGAAGAAAAAAACCGGTCTTTATTTAATTTATTCCTGTGCTTTACCTCACTTACTTACTTTTGATCAAAGTAATTGGTTGTTTTTTTTTTTTTTTAAACTCGACAAACCAACTGATTGAAATAGAAAAAAGAGGAAATAAATGAGACAAATACCTCGACATAGAGAATAGAAAAGAAATAAAAAGCGTTCGAAAGCGTTGCATTGCATGCTGAGCGTCATTCCGCGGTAACGGTTCCGTCGACGACTGCAGGAGGTACCAACTGAAATTACGAAGAGAAAAGAGAGAAGGGTGGCTCGAGTTCTCGGTTTAATTTCCGCCGGCACGCATATATGAATGTATATACGTGCACAGTATTATTTTATGCTAACGTAGAATGTATAAGTATATTTGTATATTCGTTGTATAAGATTGCAGTGAACTGTATTATCGCATAGGCATGGGGAAACCACTTCCACCGGCGCCACACTAATTTCCTTCTTGCCTACCCAATTATCCACCTGCTCAATCTAAAATTTCATACATATTTTCTATGTCACTCAAGAGCTATTTTATATATGGAAAAGGATCATCTGTTTCTGATCAAGATCAACACGGGATCTAACAAATTGAGTTTGTGACTGAAACAGAATAAAAAGTCCAGCTTTACATCTTCGATTTGTTGCGATAATGGAGCTTTTTTCCGAAGCATGAATAATTCTATTGCTTAATGACATTGGTTAGCAGTTATATGGATTTAATAGATTAAGAGAGATGGTAATTATTAAACCCACCGGAATATCATCACGACCTGATATTAATTATTATGACGATGTGATAACAGGTGCAGCTATACGAATTGTTATTATCATTTTTATAACAATTACACTACCAATCCAAAGAATTCGAGTGTTTAGTAATAAACCATTTAAAGTCTTTAAATATAAAACACTTAAATGTTTACAATGTTGAATGCCATAAATAAGCTATAGCATTTTGGTAAACAAAAAGAAGCGTTCAAAAATATTCTACAAAACTGCTGTAGTTTGTTTATGACGTTTCACAATGTAAATACTTAAAGTATGTAGTTTTATAAAAAATTTGAATTTGCAGTCTAGACGCATCTTGATGATGCAAGAAATTCTCATTCAATCTTTATTATTATTCATTTCATATAATAATAATAAAAAAAGAATATTGGAAGAGGGAGAAGTATAAAAAATGGCTAGTGAACTGTAGATAATTAATTCATTGACGTCTGCACTTGACGTCAAAATGTTGTGAGAGTTTCTGACGTAATTGCGAGAGGTTAATAAAGTTTTATTAAAAAGCTTTATATATAGATATAGAAACGTATGTGTAATGGTGAAAATTAAATAATGCGAGGTTACCCTAGGAAAGCTGGGTCGCTGGAAATCACGAGATATATATGTATTTTTGAATGTATATGTGCAGTGTGATGCAGTGACGTTGCGGCGTGACGTCATGAGGCCGCGGGCTGCACCCGATGACGTCAGTCGAGTGCAGAGCTCGATACAGGTGAAAAGTTGAGGCCGACCTCACAACTCGTGTCATTTATTTTGTGTCTTCACAGCCCTGGAGGCTCACGAGGTGCAAAATAATCTTTCAAGAGAGGACTTGAACTCATCGTTTATTCTCTGCTATTTTTATTTTTAAAAAAATTTTTTATTTGTAATTGCTCTATAGGATAGACTATAAAATATGAGCAAAAAATCAGAAGAATTAAAAATGGCAATTAAGGTAGAAATGAAAAATGATGAAATATGGAAAAGTGAATAGCTTTGATGAAAACGAAAAAAAAAAAAAAAAAACAGAAAGTCAATAGTAAATAGAGGGGAAGAAAATTGATAAAATGATAAGTATTTATTGATAATAATTGAAGTAATGGTGGATGGGAGTTGGAATAAAAATAGTCCTAATTTATGAAGTACTTGAGGGTTTTTTTACACAAACATTTGCCGGGAAGACCGATAGGGCCAATCGACTAGCTGGCAAAAGCAACCGTTGACGAGACTTATCGCCCGCAGAAATGCTCCCTTTCTCATTGCACTTTTTCACCGCAATCACATCTTTTATCGATCGATATTGCATTCATCTGCATATATATATATACATATATAGCAAACATGAGACACTCGTTTTTATTATTTCTCACTACTTCCATTAATTAAACTCAAAATAAAATGTCAAGTGATATAAGAGATATATATATATATATATATATATATATATATACAAGTGTTTTTATTAATTTTTTATTCTTCGTTTTTAACACACAAGAATTGTATCTAATGAATTTTTAATTTTTACAAAAAATGGATATTCTTGAGAAATTTACCCCATAAGAAGTAGCCACATGGACATCATATTTGTCCATAAGGTATCTGAGAGATTAATGAAATTGATTCAAAATATATCTAGATACAAAAAATATATTCGAAATATATTTTTAGCCAATTTTTATGTATCTAAAATATATTCCAGTAATAACATAAATATATTTAAGATATTGACATGATATATGTTATAAATATCCATAAAAATTTAATAATTACAAAAAAAAATTCAAAAATGAGAAATTTTTCTTTGTAATTAAATTTAATAATAAAAAACTAAACAATGATACTAACACTAATAAAAAAAGTCAAGTGATAAACACCTTTAAAAAGCTTTTTGTCGATACAATAATAGGCTATAAGAATCTTTGCGCGTATTTTTTTTGCTGTTAGTATCATTTTCTAGTTTTTTTATTGATAAGTTTAATTACACATACAAAATTCCTCTGTTCAAATATTTAAAGTGTTTTTCGGCATTTGGATATATTTCGGACACATTCAATTTATTTCTCAGAAACATTATGGATAAATAAGATATCAATGTGGATATGATGTTCTAAGAAGACTTTTGAAAGAAAACGAAATAAGATTGTTTCAATTAATTAAAAAATTGTTTCTCCAAAGAAAACGGTTCTCTAGTTTAATAAAATTACTTGACATTTTCTGTGTGACAAAAATAAATGATTTAGGTCAACGGTATATAGCGTTGGAAAAGTTTGAAACATTCTATCTGTTCTAACGAATAGTTGCAAAAGGATGCGGTAGGTTTAGTGAGACGTAAGTGATACGACAAGCGAAGCGTGTTGAGAATCGAGAGTTGGGCCTGGGTAAGATTAACCAACGCATTAAGAAAGCTCCAGTGATAGTGTGACTTGTAATAGTAGAAGAGAAGAAGAGTCTCGAAATCACTTTGGAAACAAGAATGCCACTTTTGAGAGAGAGAGAAAGAGAAGTGTATAAGAGCCTTGGAAGTTAGCGTGGGAATTAAACGATGCTAAGCAATAGCACGTAAACATTCTGAGAGAGCAGAAGTGGAATTGCGACGAAGAAGAGAGATGGGTGTGAGAGTTGGAGTTGTGGCCAACGTAGAACTTGACAGAAGTTCCGACACTTGCTAATGAGCGGATCGTAAAGCACCAAGGGGTTGCATAGCAGCGTTTGTTGTTGATTCTTTTGGTCTAAGGAATATTGGAGATGCATGAAAGATAGTTATGGTCGAAGGACCTGAAAGAAGATCTTGAACTGCTTGAGCAAGTCCTTGAAGCAGTAATGCCCGTAACAATTATGATATTCCAAGTGACTTTCACCCCTTCCAGCTGAGCCGGAGCGTTGGCATCAGTCAGCATGAACGCGAGAGAGCCCCAGGGGGTTGGGGCGCGGCCGTGTTTGCTCTATCGACCGCCGAGAATCCACGAGGCATGACGAGCTCACCCGAGAGGGCACATCGTATCTCTATTCACCTATTTGAGGCTGCTAACCTCAGAAAGAAAGTACAGAAGAGATTGGTGTATGGGAATATTTCTTGTCTTATTGAGCTTCATACCTACAGATCCAACATTCTAGGATGCTGCTCTTTGATGATTAAGTCAACTTTTCCCTTTCACCCGGGACCCTCTGTTCAGCCTCATAACACCGTTTAATCTTACTACATTACCGCTTGTGGTTCAATGCCATCTTACAAGTCGCATATTGAACACAGACGTTTATTTAGTTATGAATTTTGATGATAGGGGAATGGGAAAATTAGTTTACATTTCAGTTCCTTGTTGAGCTGGCAAAAATGATGATGAGAGAAAAATTCACGAGACTTCCATCTCATCAGCCATTAAACAAAGCAGTATGGACACAAAGGGGCTGCGTTGGTATTGTTAGTAGTGTTGTTTTCACATTTTGCTTGTTCACGAGTGTTCGCTTGTGAGCTTACTCTCGAGAGTCTTGGCAAGTTTGAGTCGAGAGCGTCTTTTCTGATTAATTTTCCTGGACTTTCGTCGACTCAAGCTTCTATTTTATATCAGTTACAAGATGGAAAATCCAAGCACTTAGCTTTTTAGAGTAAATTCTGATACTTTTTACCAGAGATAAAGATTTTTTTCGTTGTATTAAAAAATGAACAAGCGTTGTGTTGAAGTAAATACAAAATAATGAAATATCTAATAAAATAACCTTCTTTTTTTTTTCTTTCTTAACACATTTTTTAATGAAAATCCCTACTACTTCCATCTCTTTATATCAATAAAAAATGTATATAAAATGTCGAATAAAAGTATAGCAGTGTCTTCATTGAATGGGGAGGGAAAAAAACGATTTAGCCCCAAGCGTATACTCGAGCTGCTTTTTAAAAAATCTCAAGAGACTCATACGCTTACATCTAACATTGTGTCTGCTTGCATCAAGTGTTAGGGGACTAGAGGGGATGTTAAGAGAAAAAGAAGAAGAATCAGGAGGATCTAGACTGCGTTTCACTTGGTTTTATATACAATACATACATCAAGCTAAGATCGCCAGACGATGTCGAGTGCACATTTTACTCGGCCAGTACTCGAGTCACGCCGGCATCTCCTGTATACAAATACCTCAACAAATTTTACCCTTTCATATCTAAAAACTTTAGCTACGAAGGGTAACAAGTCTTACACTTTTCAACACACTGCGTTTTATAACAAGGGGACGTTGAAAAGCATTCTTCAATCTTAATAGTCATCTTTCTGTCGCTATTAATATCTCATAAATTACGAGTCCTTGAGAGCTAGATGAATGGCAAAGTGGTATTTTTTGAAGAGGGAAGAGTGAAATAGAGGTTTCAGTTTTGAGACTTCTTGAACGGAAGTATTGGTTTTATACACGTTGTGAAGGGTGAGATACTTCCCACGGTTTTGTCCACAAGTGTACGCTATTTTATATAAGAGTCTTTTGTCTTATTATAGCCATGCCAGGATATGCACACTGATAACTATGGGAATATAATAATAAGTATCAAGGCTAATACCTTTGTGATGTAATATTTATTCTCTCACTACAGTAAATAAAGAAATCTTTCTCTCGTATTGACATGACTGTTACCCAAAAAAGAAAAAAGAGAATAATATATCGTTTGTTAATTATAACCTTGACCTGGTATTGGAGCAAGAGAGTATGTTAAGGTTGAGGGAAGGATTATAGAAGTGAGAGCTACGAGTGATAGTTTGCATTGAGGTCGTCTACCCGACGTATGTTAACGCACCATGACGTTCACATACTCATTGAAAGATAATGAGAAAGCAATGAAAGGAAGAAATAAATAAAAGATGATTCTTTTGTTAATTAATCTTTGATAGACACACTGGGTACCTACCCCAAACTTATGCAACTTCATGGTATTGTTATCCATTTCAACATATTGTTTTTATCCATTTTAACATGTTATTGTTATCCACTTTAATTAAAATCAATCACTTTAATAATATATCTATTTTATGCAGAATTGTTAAAACTTGAATTTTAAAAAAATCGTTTTAGTATCATTATATGTCGAGATATTTGGATTTAAATGATACTGGGTTCTTTTGATCTTCACTGCTTAGAGAGAAATACTGTTTAAATGTGTGTCTGTCAGAGGTTAAGTATTCAGTGATGTAATGAGTATGCGTGAAACATGAAATCAGAATCAAAAATGTGTATAGGATCACGTTCGATTCTCGATTCACACGTGATGGTGTACATGTCGCACGGGGCATTAACTGCAGCTGTCGCTCACGTTACTGCAAACGACGGAACAGCCAAAGCACCGTCATCACATTATGCACATGTGCGTCACATAAATACGTCGATCTCCAGGTCGTTGGTTAGCTCGTGATAATTATTAGATTTTATTAAAGACTCGCTATAAAACAGAAGTTACAAATTATGAAGAAAATGAGTGAAATAGAGGAAAATACGACAGTGTGTATCTCGAGTCAACAACCTACTAATTTAGGTAAACAACTCTAAGATCGTGCAACAAGATGATTGCACAGGAAAACAAGACAATTTAGAGGAAAATTTTCGGGTTTGGAGGAACTTTAACATTGTACGTGATATCAGAGAGAAAAAAAAAAGATATTATTAAATGAATTGATGAACAATTAGATAATTTTATCAAGGAGTTCACTAATTTTATTAAGGAAAAAATGTTCATCAACATTTTAGATTAAAAATAGAAAATAATAAATATGTGATGAAAATTCAGCTATCGAATCAAGTATTATTTGAATGAACTCAAATAAATAGCAAATAATTGTTTAATCTAGAGAGATATTTTAGTTATACAATGAAATTGGATAAATATTCTCTTAAAACAAACAAGGCATATTTATATTCGGTGCAAAAATATCATTTATCATTGCAGAATTAATAATCGAATGCTTTTAATCCATAATTTTATTTATTAACACGATTTTTTATCTGTGTTTTTTTTAATTAATGCTTTTTTTTACTCCATCACTATACACAATAATGTATGAGCTGTGTTATGTTTAAATTTTCCTACACGGTAAAGAGGATTATCATAATATTATACTTTTAAGTGCACTTTAATTTTTTATCCACAATAAAAGAAAAATAAATAAATTTATCTCTGAAAATAAATACTATTATAATATAATATAATTATTATTAAACAATTACATTAATTCTTACTGATATCATTTTATCGAATGCATTTTCTCTAATTATTTGAAAGTTAATCGAAAAATATATGATGATTAAAAAGAAAGGTTTCAAATGTATAAGCGACATATTCAAGTGTATAAAGAGAATATACAGTGAACAGACTGAGCTGCTTGGACACTGGTTCACCTTGAAAATTCTCTTGAGGATCTCAGCAAATCTTACAATAATTTTGCCAAAAGATGCATCAAATTACAAAGATATTATTTTATAAATCTCCAATAATAAGGCAAGGGAAATTATTGTTTTTTAACATCCTTTTTGTTTGATCTAATTCACTTGTGATATTTTAGTTGATTTTTAATAATAGATTCCAAGTGAAAAAATTTTGCACAAATGCTCTCCTTAATGACTTTTATAACAATCCGCTATCAAAAAATTTTTAGCATCATTGAATAATTATTCCCTAGGTATTTTTTTTTTTCGACTACTGGACTACAGGAAGGACATTGGAAAAAGTAGAATTGTAAAATGATTGTGAAATAATAAAAGGCAAAAACATATGAATGAGAGTGAAAATTGTGTAACTCATAGTAAATACGTAATATCTGAGTCAGAATCATAATCATCTGGTCAGTCTGGCGTATATGAGGTGAGTTTGGAGAAGGAGTATGTATCCACGAGATCTTGACCGCGCCCTGAGGAGTATAGAGCCGTTCAAGAAAGTCAACTAACCACGTTCCATCCCCACCACCACCACAATCTCTGAATCTCACTTCAATCCAAGAGTCTCGAGCTTCTATTTAGATCTTTGTGTCAAAAGTACCGACAGTTTTCATCAGGGTGGAAATTAAAAAATAAATTCAATGGGAAAATGAAATGCATAGCGAAAGTATGAAATTTGAAAATAGTTCTTTAAAGTCCCTTTTTTCGAAGAAATCATTGAAGTGCAGGTATAACCACACCCTTCTGAAGTTTCTGCCGAAAAAGACGAACATTTTTAAAAGGTTTTCATAATACTCGCGTAATGTGTTGCCTCGGAGGATAAGCCTTGAGACTAATTGGTGGACTTGCTGAGAGAATCGTTTGTGCATTTTTTGTTTTTTTTTTGTTTTACTTTTACAGCCAAAAGAACAAGTAAAATAGTTTAAAAAGCTGTGTGGAGAGTTGGCGATGCTTATAAGGATTGTAGATGCCAGCAGGAAATTCACTTGGAAGCCGGAATACAGTCGCCACAAATTGCGATCCATTCAGAATTACTTCAAAGTTGAAGAAAAGTTTTTGCATCGAGTGCTTTTCTTCTTGACAGCCCGAGCGAATTCAATCAAATTTAGTCGATTTCAATTTTTATTTTTTTTTCTTGCTTTTCATTAATACTTTTTTTTCTCTACTCTTCTATACAACAATAAAAATCCATTATATTTTATCCCATCAAAGAAAAGATTAAATAAAAATATTCATCTTTTAATACTTACAACGTCATTCATTCACATTTGGTAAAATAATGATTATAATATACTTGGCACAGTAGTAGATAAAAATTAATGTTAAATAATTAACGTTGGGTAAGAAAAGCAAGTGTTTAACATCTAAAGGAATAATAATGTAAGAAATGAAAAATCTAAAAGATTTATCATCAAAACAAACGATGTAACGTTATGTACAGTAGCATATAAACGTATACTGAGAAAGAAAATTTATTGTGAACGGGAATATTTTTATATAGATTCAGTTTTGATGGTTATTTAGAATAATTCATTGAAAAACTACATTTTTATTGTGCTCGATTATTTTTAATATAATTATCTGAGCACATTTTGATAATTTTTATTTAATTTTCGTGATTTCAGAAGTTGCCCATCATTAAACAACTAATATACTAATTATTATATATTATTATATTTATAAATTTATATTTAAATATCAAAATCCCTTTTTCAAGCAAAATTTCGTTAAATTTAGGGGAATATTCTACTGTGAATATTTCAAATTATTTTTATTAATTTACTAATCATTTTTATGTGTAACAAAAATTTTTTCCCTTGTGTACAGTAGCTTAAAAAGATAGACAACATAATATAAAAGTAAATAAAAGTCGGTGTATGACGAAAAAAGCTACGTAATATATACATTAAGAAAATGAATGTTAGTAGCAAAAATAAATGCATCTACTTTGAATCACGAAGAAACCATTAACAATCACTTGCATTTTTGGAGTGTCGCGCGCCACGTTTTGACCGAGAACGTACTCTGAGGAATCTGAAATCAGTATCGGACGAGTAGAGACGTGTCGTACGTGACTGCAATGTGTAAGTAACTTTGCAAGTCTCTTCTTTTACCCTCGTAAAGTATATGCAAAGTGCACTGCAGCTTCCACTTGGAATTTCCGTCAGTGTGTTTATTAAAATAGATGGCGTCAACGTTTGCCAAATCATCTTAAGTAAACAGCAAAACGAATAAGTCTCCTCAGCTTCTTTATATTTCAGGTAACTAAATAAAGCATCTTAGAATTATCGGATGTTGATGCACAATAAGCATAAGGTAGATGAGAGAATTTACTTGAGACTCTATTCAGAGGAAGGATTAAATTTTGAGTAACAATAAGGGTGACTGTTGAACCCACAAATACGGTGAATATGCATGAGTTTGTTCCTATGTCCCCGAATTAGGTTTCCCGCTGGTCCGGGCGCGTCTGGCACTCCAAGTACTTGAGTCAAGTACAAGAGTCTTAAACATTTGAACCATTCAGATAGTCTACATAGTCTCAAATAACTAACACCTCAACCAGTAACTATTGTAATATTGTGTCTAGAAGTTTTTCCATCCAAAAGTCACTCCTGCTAATGATATAATGGAAATATAATTAGACAAAGTATCACCAGCTAGACTTCATCATCTAGAGGCCACACGTAATATTTTTTAAATATATAGTTAGTTAGGATAAGGTCCTGTATATAATTTTTAAACACTCTCTTAATGTAAAAATTATACACACCGTCCTAGAGTTTTCTCCAATAAATAAAAAAATTTTTTTATTCGAAATTGTTAGTTTTTTCATGTAAAATATAAAAATTTGATTTGATGACAAAACAAATTTTTGTAAAGGATTATTTACAACAACTTGTTTTTTGCACCATTTAACGTCACAAAACTATTAGAAATATTAGATTTAGCCATTTCTACTATTTTTTTTCATAAATCTGCTGTAAAACGGAACATTTCGAGACCAGAATCATGAAGATTTATCCATTTTTCGATTTTTATTGCCAAAAAACCAGATGACCATAAGATATACAATTACCATTATGGTATTTTTTGTATTATTTTCAAATAAATTTCATAAACTCTCCAAAATTTATTTATCAAGTTGGAGTAAAATAATTTTACCCTCTTCGTCTAGTGGTATTTACATGGTACCAAGTGTCATGGAGGCACATCTTGAAGAACATTGGCAAAAAAAAATGGATACATGAAAAAAAAGTTATTGTCTTGTGCCCTTAAGGGCGAGTGTTGAGAAAAATAAAAAATGACAGGACCATAACAATAGTAGAGATCCATTTGTCAAGGTCAAGGCAAGAAGATATTTGTCATTTGGTTCAAGCAGACGTTACACCACTACTGGTTCTCGTGATTTTAAATCATACTTTACAACGTGTTTAATTATTTATTTCCAGTTATAAGTATAATTTAATAGAATATTGATGGAGGAATTTATCTCAACATTACATCAACGTGGACTCAGAGTGTAGTACTATAAGAGAGAGCTGCTCACAAAGGATAGAGTTCAATGCACTTGTGCTCTCGTGTACGATAAACCTGTGAGCCTTTGCAAAAATTTGCTATTTTTTCTAAATTACTTAAATAGACACAAATATTTAAAAACTTACCGAAATGATGAAAAATTTGTTGTGAATTCCTTGAATTGATGCACTGATGACTTTTGTTAGAAGAAAAAAACTTTTTTTAACAAAATGACACTTGAACTCAGATAAACATAATCAACTAAATTAAATAAACTATTTTCCTAGGAAAATAAAATAAAAATAATTCACAAATAATTAACACCAGAAACACTTACATCTGCCACTGCTTCGTAAAAAATTAAATACAGGTAGCGTCTCGTTAACTGAATACAGAAAATAATCGTCTTAAAAGCTCAACGATTGATATGTTATGAAGAATCAACTGAATGTAGATTTATTCATATAATTTGATACTTTTCAGACGAGACAAATGCTCTAAAATTCAATGGAACTAATGATAAATAAAGGAATTCCGAGAACGACGCAACCACAGAGCAGTTCGACGCTCGAGGCCCTGCCGGGTACTGGGGGGGTTTTAGGTTCAAGCCGGGCTATCGAACGCACCGTCACACGTCAACCAATAGCATTTGTGCGGCGTTCGAGTTGACCAATCAGCGTTTGATATTACACAGTGGCGTAGAAGCTTATAAGCACGCGGTTCAAGCGAAATGAATTTTTCTTTCACGTAAATTTTAAAGAAATGTCCGCACAGTATTATTCGTTCGACATCCAATTTAATGTAGAACAAAAAAGTAATGGAAAAAAAATAACAAGTATACATGATGGTAGATGTTAATTATATTTTGTTTTAATTTAACATTTTGTTGTGTTAAACTTCATATACCCCATCTTCAAATGTTGTTTATGAAAGCATTTTTATTCGTTTAAAAAATGTTGCAAGATCTTTCAAACACATGAATCACATGTCACTTGATAGCAGACCCATATGACGGCTACAAGTATTTTTATTTCGATCAACGGCAGCTATCGGGTTGTGAAAAAGCGTAAAACACAAAAAATGTATGTATATACACCGAGAGATGAGAAGAGAGACTGTATACGGTCGAGCGAATCGTATACAAATGATTTTGTAGTCGAGCCGTCATTCAAGTTAGATTAACTGTCCTGTTGTGCGAAGTACCGATTGAAATTGAATCGCTAAAAGTCATTGTTCAAAAAAAATACTTTCCCCAACAATATATCATTTAATTCTTTATTTTATAACGATCATTTGAAAAGCCTCCCAACACACAATATTCTCGAATTGAAGTTCATTTTTTTGTATAATTATGTACCATATTTTTTTTTTTTTTTAGGCAATTACTTTATTTTTACATTAAAAAATATTTCGCTAGAATAAAACAATACTCAGATAATTATATTCAAAATAATCTAGCAAAATAAAAATGTATTTTTTCAATGAATTATTTCAAGTAACCATCAGAACTGAATCTATCAAAATGTTACCATGTCAATTCCAAAAAAAATATTTTATTGTGACTATTCAAAATTTTTATTTGATTTGTTCAAAAAATATTACTCGTTCAAAATATTCAAACAATACAATTCATTGTGCAGAGTTAATTTGGTAAAGTTTCACAAATATTTATGAACATTTTCAAAGTTTAAATGAAAATTTTGTATACTTATAATCGCGAATATTGAAACAATCTATTTTGTAATGAATTTACTGCTGAAGTAGAGATGTTTATGTTAATCCAAATGGTGCGAATATATATCAGCGAAAGAGTTGAGTAACTGTTTAATATATTGAGCTTTCAGATTATCAGATTACTCCCGGATTGCGTTTTGATAATAAAGGACAGTTTTTTTAGCAATTTTCTTAAACATCCCCGAGTATTAGCACAACAATGTTATATATTTGCAAATACCGTTGGAATTAACAGCAGCATAAATTATCCTATTTGGCACGTGCCCTTCATAACTCAGCGGCAAAATTAGCATAAGATCAATATTGCTTTTTCGTCCTCCACGTCGCACTGGAGTCGTTTTTCCCTATCGTTAAGGAAATGATAATCTTTTGGGAGTAAAAGTATATTGATGTTTTATAAATATTACACTCAGGTAATACATCATAATTAATTAATGTGAGACTCTGCTATTAATTAATATTTCCACATTAATTAATTATTTATGTTTACAGAATTACCTTATTATCATTATTTCGAAATAAAAAATAATTACTACTTTTAATAAATGTTTAATTAAAAATTACTTTAAAAAAAATTTATTTATGTATTGAAATAGATGAGAAAAGTCAATTGGTAAACAAAAAAATGATTTCAATATTTACAAATAAACTTTTGAAAGTTCAATGCAATTTTGTAACTTAAATAAATATTGATTAATATTGGCAATATATAATCGTCAATGGTAGAAATAAGTTTCATTTAATTTAAATAGAACTTTGTTGATTTTAATATGACATTTATTTGAGCTCAATATGATTAAATACATCAAGCAAACACTATGAACATATTGATGGATATTTTTTTCCATAGAGTGTCAAAAAAAATGGGGTTTGAGTTATAAAAAAGATAATTTTATACGAACATGGCCCCCTTATTTTTTTGGCACTAGAAAATCAAAAATTTATCCAATTTCAATGATATTTCTCTCAAAATCTTCATCTTACGGCGGATTAATGAATAAAAATATAAGAAATATTTTACTTGAAGATTTCATATAGTTTTAAGACTCTAGATGCTATTATTAACGCACTTCTTTAAATATAATCGTTCGTGACTGAAAAAAAATTTGATGTTAAAAGTTATTAATAAATAGTGATGGTAAAAATGAGTTCTATAAAAGTGCCCGGAGGGTGTTCGATAATTTGAGTTTTGGACAGGCGAGGTTTCTACCAGCCGGCGCTTGCTTGCCAGGCGTCCAAGTGTCATGAAAGGTTAACCGTAGTTGAACGAGTTTGGTCGTAAGTTAGGCTTGGATTTTACCAGGCGCCACAATCCCTGTACAGTTTAATGATCTAACTAACTCGCACAGGCTTTCCCATTATTACTTATCCCACTGAGAACCCTTCTTTTGCTGATGCCAAAAAAAAGTTGGGATAAAATAGCTCAATAATTGTTAAATTGACGAAAATGTTAAGAAAAAATAAAATAATTTAGAATACGAATCCATTACGACGATTGACTCAGCAAATTTTCCAGTGCATTTCAACTGGAATACAGATCACGTATAGATCGAATTGCATAGCTCTAGAGGCTTGAGATTAACCAGGAACATAGTACAACGTTGCCTGAGGCACATCTATATGTGCAGAGTCTGAAGCTCTTTCTAGTATAACGTCACTAGATATATCGGTTTATTAGAAGTTCGCAAGTTACCCTTGAGGCATCTTCAAAATGTCCTGATCATATATACATATATAAGTTTGAGTTGGCGTGCAAACGCGTGGAAACAAAATTATTTAGACGTTGTATTGACTCTACATAAAAAATGCTTTTTAAAAAAAATGATCGTTTTTAAAGTGGATATCTTATTTCACTAAAAATGGAATACTTTTTCGTTTAAAAGAAAAAAAAATAAACAAAGTGTACTGAATAAAAAATATTATCACTGCGAATCCAAGTGTGTTATTTTTGTACACACTGACCCTGGTAAAACTTAGCTCGAATAAATAATGTTATTATGCTAATTTTCGTAATTACTTTGACGATGGTCGACTTTTTATTAATGACAACATCTGTTCTTTGACACATAATAAATAAATCAAACATAATCCAACGGAATAATTTATTTTCCCATTGATTTGCAACTGTGTTTCGCTTCGAATATTCGAAGAAGAGATTTAATGAAAATAGTAATGGAAATGAGCGATAGCTTTACGTTTGATGCGGTCGATCAATAGGTTCATAAGCTTCTTTAGCAAAACTTAGGGGATTTACAAACATCTGGGTCAAAATGTAAAGTTTAAAGGTCCCGAGAGGAATTTGCATATCGCTTATTCGCTTGCGCGTGCGGTGTATTTAGGGTCGTCTGAGTACGGTAAAATTCTTGGATAAACACTGAATATCGGATTTAACAACGTAGTAATAAGTCCAAGTATATGTATTTAGATTCGTTAAACTAGCTTACATTTTGTTATAAGTTATTTACCTTCTTCAGATTAACCAATCATTTCTTCATTTGTTCATGACAGAGAACAATATTCATGATCAAACTTAAATTCTGATTATTTCTTTTTAAATCCAATTATTTATCCAATCAATCAGAACTGGAATTTATTATTTGCTGATTATTACTTAATTTAATAACCTATTTAAGTGAAGAACCAGTTAGATCAATAAATCAAACTTTACTGATTTGTTTGATCTTTAAAAAAATTAAAAGAATCATTTAATTACATTGCTATTAAAAAAAAAAATACTAATTTGATTTTTTTTGTCTTGTTTTCCACATTTGATTCATCGACTATCGGTACAATTATATTAATCTTTGTCACTAGGTGGCAGTAATGACATCCGGTAGAGAACAGGAAATGACCTTCTCTCGAAAGTTAACCTCTCTTATTGAAGTTTTGTGAGACACACGTTTTAACTTAGTAAGTATGAAGTTTTTTTTACACGTTTAAAGCATTCGTAAGCTTCATATGCATCATAAAAATAATTAATTGATGTTTGTTAACAGCATAGTTTGTTTTTTTCCTACCCTTAACGTTTATTTTTACTAGATACATCAAACAAAAGCCTATAAAAACAATTGCACGACGTCGATATTAATTTACGCATGTTTCAAAATTGTCAAGTTATTAAAAATCATCGTTCACTATTTTAATTAAAGTATATCAAAAAACGAGTTTCTAAATTTAATAAACTATAGAAAAATTAATACAAGTGTGTTTTAAAGAATCTACGATAATTAAAACTGTCAAGGCAACATATGATTCAATGTTTGTTGATTTTATTATTTTCCATTTTTGTTGCAGATAAGGCAAGATGCAAATTTTCGTGAAAACTTTAACGGGTAAGACAATTACCCTTGAAGTAGAAGCATCAGATACGATAGAAAATGTAAAGGCAAAAATTCAGGATAAAGAAGGGATCCCTCCAGATCAACAAAGATTGATTTTTTAATTCTTTCCAACCACCACTCCCAAACCTAACACCACACCCTCTTTTCCCATACCAACACAAACCAATCAACACCTACAACAACTAACAACCCACGAAATACCTCTAAATTCCAAAAGGTACGTACAGTTTCTGACACCCAATCACACCCACAACCCAACTAAACACTCTATACGCTTATTTGAATTCTCAGAATCCTCCACATCTACGCTCACATCTCCGCAGGTTGATTCCCCAAACCTCATGAATTCACAGCAAACTTCACCCAAACAACCAATTGCGCTAATATATTTTGACACACAAAAACATCTCCCCAAACAACGATAGCCTACAATTTGGACAACACATTCATCAGAACCCATCTTTTTATCTATATATTCACAAAAATTACACAACCATAAATATCTATAAATTCTTTATTTTACACACACAAAACACTCATAAAATAACCACTTTTACATAAAAATCAACAGTACATCAAAGACTAATACATTTAATATCACAAATATGGTCTTTTACTAGAAATTCCTAGACATAATTTCTGTTGATAGACGTAATTTTCATACAAAATCATGTCTGTTGGATTAGGAATGAACCCACCATTCTGAAAAAAATTATTGATCATTAGTTCAACTATTGGATTTTTACCAATAATCATTATTTATGTATTCAAATAAGTTAAGAAAAATTACCTTCCCTCTCTGAACATACTGTTCATAAATACTGATGCTAGTATCTTTCACGATAGGTAGAGTAATCTTCGAAGGTACAACATCTGGAAGCGTTGCTTGTTGTAAAATTTTAGATTTAATACTGGTATGATCTTTAAGACATGTAGCATTACGATCAATCATTACAAATTTTTTGTATAGCATTAAATCACTTCGCTTTGGATTCTCTGGTTCCGTGCCATATACTTCCTTCATCGAAGGAAATAAATTTTCAAAGGTAATTAACTCACTAGTTTCTCGTGAAAAAATATGAGAATCATTGGTTTGTTGATGACTGTCATCATCATCGGAACTCGTTTCGACACTCGAGCTTGCACTAGAAGCTGTACTTGATGTACTACTTTGCCCAGTCATTGAAGGATTTTTCATATTGGCTCTTTTATTGCCTGTTTCTTCTCTTCTTCTACCTTGCCTGACTCTCACAGCAAAAGGACTGACGTTAGTGGTGAAATGAGGCATAAAATCGCGTACAGAATGGCTTATTCGATAAGCGTACATTTCTGATAAAGAAAGTAACTCAAACAATCTATGATAGTCTGAGTAGATATCAATCATTTCTTCTTGAGAGTCTTGGACTTGAATAATTTCCCAACAGCTTTTCTCTACTTCATAATGAGAGTGAGGAAGACATTTGATCATATTTTTATCCCACCATTGTGTCAATGGTCTCATTCTTCGAGTATATTTACAAGCTGGTTTATTGTGTAAATAATAATCTGTTAAATATTCCCATATAGCTGGTTTCCCTTCTTCAGGAACAAATAATCCAAGAAATAAATTAATCGTGTGCTGTTTCTCTTGATCACTGAATGTATTACTGAAATAGCGACTTAAAGTTTGCATGATGTCATTACCTTGACTAGTCCAAGGTGCAGTTTTTCGATAAGTTTTTATCCGATGGACCAATTGTGAACCTCCATATTGTAAAGCTAATGTATCTCCATGATCTTCATATAATTCTTCCAACATACGTACACAGTCTGAATCAAATTCTAATTTCGGTGAATCTAAAACTCCCAGGGCACATAGCTGATAACCAAGAGCACATTTACCAATAGCAAATTGAGCCGTATTTGTTCTATCTAAACAATCAACACAATTAGTACGAATGATTCCTGTTTGTAAAGTTCCTTTTTGAACAAACAAATCTCTCACATGATCTTTAATAATTGCACTCTCACTGCCATTAGTTTCTAAATCTTGAACACTTGAGGATATTAAATTGCCTGAATTATGTATCCTCTTAACAGATTCAAGACCATTGAATAATTTTTTTTGACTATAATAAGGTTGTTGAGACTGAAACATTCCCGTTTTCATGATAGCATCTTTAGCAATGTTAGCCAATTTGCTCATCACCTTTGCTTCTTTTCCTTTATTTTTACGAGCCATATCAAAGCTTGTGTATTGAATATGATGATCAGGAGGTAAAAATTGATTCAAGTATCTCACTGAAGCTGATAATTCTTCACTCAAAGTACTCTCGTGTTTTTTTTTCTCCCTTTTTTTGACCAAACTAAGTATAATAATTGGTGATCCATAGCGTTTAAGTAATTTATTGAAATGCGCACCAGCTGTTTCGAAAAAAGGATCAGCTAAATCGCTAGAGATTGTTGGTTTTGGTACCATTTTACTGATATCTTGACTCCAGTGACCCGGGACTGAACCACGCATTTGAACAAATGAGCTAAAACGTCCGCTATACAATGAACTCACTGCTGAATCATGGGCTATTTGTTCTGTTTCCACTTCGTTGGCTACATCTCCATCGAAATTAGCTCCTCTTTTTAAAAATCTTGTCCCCGCATACTTATTACTCCTTCTAGCTATTAATGTTATGTAAATAGACTTTCCGAAAATGCTTACATTTGATTGGCCTATAAATCCATGAGTTATATATAAAACCCAATCTCGATGTAATTCTTTTTCCACTGGAGCCAACAAATGGCTATTCCAGACAAATCGACGATGTGGATTACTTCGTATTCCATAATCAATAGTTCTTTCACCGTAGCCATTTTTTTTCCAACTTTTTCTGTGAGTCCACATGTTGAATGAATCATTTACATCTTCATTACTCTTAAAATTTTCTTCGTCTTCAATATTTTCATCTATTGTTGACTGAATGTGTTTAGGGGGAGCTAGATTATGTTGAAAGGTATGAGTCAAATCATAAGAGTAACTGAAATAAAAGTTACTATTTAAATCAATACTCTGAAACATTTTAACATATCTCTGTTCGTCTGGATGAAATACTCGAACGGTATCATTCGGAATGTAAATCATTGATGTGTCTTCTATTTTATAAATTGTATGATGACCTATCACAGCTACTCGTCGACGTTTGGTTACTAAAATTATGTAATATCCCTCCAAAAACCTCACAAATCCTAGAAAAATGAAATATTGGTATCAAAAAATTAATTTATCTTTTAATAAAATATTGCCTTAATATTTATGAGTATTGAAAATGCAATAGAACTTGGTTGATTAACTGTTATAACAAAATCTTCATGCAATAATAGAATAGTTGTGCACTCCAATATAACAATACATACCAAGTTTTGTTCATATCCATAAATAAATGCAATTTAGCAAATGATAACGAAAAAAACGAGTTGATAAATTTAACATAAGACCTTATGCAGCCTTACCAATAAGCCCAAAAGCTGGAACTAATCTGGGAAAAGAATCTTTTTGCCATACTGATTTCCATGAAAAATTCGTTTGAGTTGGCTTATGAATTGTTGGATTAGATTTTGATTCTTGATTTTTAACTTCATCAGACGTGCTATTATCATCATCGTCAGATACAAGTTTTGATGATATATTAACTTTACTACCTTTGTTAGCAAGCAAAATTTTATGAACAAAATCCAATAGAAATGTAAATAAGAGCAAGACATGCAATATAAAAATACTTTTGGTTTCACTACTAGAGAACAAAAAATATTATCTGAATAAATGAATGGATTACCAACGATTCCAAATGCTGATACAATTTTTGCAACACCTCCAGATTTATTCTTTTGATTCATTTTGGTACGATTACCCATATCAATCATGTTAACAAGATCTGCTATTTCTTCATGAGTGTATTCCATTTTATCATCAACAACAATTAAATCTTTGGGCTCCATCCTATCTATTTTTAACACTCTGAAGCGTGTTAAATTGTTATTGGAACCCATTAAATAAAATTTCTATAAAAAATGATAAAAATATTTACTTGGAGATATTAAAAAATAATTTGGTTTTTATAAAATAATCATATTATTATTTAAAGAGGTTATGTATGACTAATAATATAGTATAAATAATAATATTAAATAAACCTTGACAATTAGAACTTAGTTAATAAAAAAAATATGAAACTTTTGAATATTTTGTTTACAAAAAATTCAAATTTATTTGTGCCATAGAGTGAAGTGTTTTATCTAATTTTTAACTCAACTCTATTCATTTTTTATTGCTTAATGATTTCTTTTAATTATTAGTTATCACTTTGAAAAATTTATAGGCCAATCTGTGATTTTGCTAAATACAACCTCCGTTAAATAACAAACTTACAGATTTTGTTTCATATAGGGCGATTTTTTGAATCGAAGATATAATCGGATGAAAAATAATACTTGGTTGTTCATTCTGATCCATTGTTTAATTTTTAATCGAACTGTGAATAATTAATAAATATTGTAATGGGATAATCACTTAAATTGTCTTTCCCACAACAATGACATTATTGTCAATGTTTTGGTACAGTGCCGAAATAAATACTACTCGATTTTTTGAAGGTTATACATGCGATTTCTCTATGTAGTCGAATCAAGAAAAGAGTAGTCTCGATTTGGTGTCTAATGTCACGTCCCCATAAGATTTTATTAGGAGGCGTGAGACTAGACAGCAAATCAGGACTACTCTTTTTTTGGTTCGACTATACTTTCCGACCATAGAGAATATATTCTCCATGCTAAAAGCATTCAATTTTATGTTACTTTTGATTTTTCTTCAATTATTATATGATTTGAAGAACGTAAAATGTCGAATTTATCAATTGATTACAATTTTCAGAGTAATTAAAATTGTTTGATTTATTGGTATATTATTAATGAAAAAAAGGTATTATACAATGAAGGCTGGGCTGTAGACAGATTTCCCGCTAAAAAATCACTATGAAATTTTTCTTGACAAACCACGGCGTCAAAAATAAATGATTTTTTTTAGCTTAGGTCCCAAATGGAAGCTTATTTCGTTTTGTATGACTCTCTACAAGAGTGTTAGCGATTAAATTATTTTATAATTACTTAAAATAAAAATAAAATATGCACTCCGAATTCACTAGATTATGGTGTCATGGCGGCTCTCGCTGTCATCAGCTCACCGCTGGAAAACAATTTATTTTGTAATAATCACTGTACTGGCACTAAAAAACGTAGTAGAGAGTCATGTACACTAATGTTTTGGATTTTTAAAAATTATTTTTATAAGATAAAAATCAATAAATAAATCACAGTTTGTCAAGAAAAATTTAAGGTAGTCATCACCTCAATGCAGCGCACCAATTCTAATTTCTTCGTAATTATCGAATTATATCGTTTGAAATATGTTTTTTTGGTACAAAAACGGTGCAATAATTTCGCAAACTAAGTTTGATGAGCGCAAATAAAAAAAAAAGAATTATTCATGATTTCTTTTCATAACCTTGTAGCGGCCATCTTGGCGTTGAAGCGAGGCAAATAAATTCATAATTATTCAATTTTCTTTTTAATTATTTTATTAAAAAAATCAATTGGGTAATCAAAATTTATAGATTCCGCACTGCAGAATAAAATTAGCTTTAATTTGAGACCAAAATTCTTAAAAAAAAAATATGAATTCGCGGAAAAATTAGAAACATACGATCCAATGTATTTACATAGGGGGAATCAGTCGCCTCTTTGGCTTCAGCCCAGCCTTAATTGAAGGCCCGGCTTTAAGAGAAATCCGTTAACGACTCCATACTCAGTTTATTGTTTCCACGCTAATAAAAAATAGTTTGGATTTTTTCTAAAAGGTTTCAATGGTCAGAGATTATTGTTGAGACGATAGAGAAGAGATTTGTTACTTTATATAATTAGATGAAAACATCCATAATAATGAAAATTGATTTTGCCATTGGGATAAAACAGATAATGGAAACTTGACTGTTATACCGGCTCTTCTTGGCTTAGTAGTTCGGTGGAAGTGAAAAATTGGAAACGGGGGCGACACTCAATAGAAATTTTTTTTTAAATGGCATTGCTATTCTCAGTCTTCTCTCTGGTGCACTGTATCACGGTTGATGGTAGCTTGGTTAGGTTGAAACAAACGTTCTTAGCCAAGCTCTTGGCCAGCGCAGCCCGGACTCGTGGTAGTTTAAGAAACGAGACGAGTCGAAGATAGAGAAATCTGCGGCGCAAGTGTGCCTTATAAAATCCGTTGTAACGTAACACAAAGGTGTGCCATAAAGTAATCGTCATTGACCCGTTAACTGTTCACCAGTTGAACTAGGTACGCGTTGTCATCGCCATCAGGTCTGGTACCTTTAAAATATAAAGATCTCTTCCTGGTGGTTGCAAATTGCTTCGAGAGGTTTGTCAGAAACATTTATTGGAATGTTGTTTGTCTGTGTTCGGCTAAGGTGATGAATCAGATTGGATTAAGTCGAATAAAAAAGGTTAGAAATATGGATATTATATAAAAATTTTAAAAATAAATTGAGAAAAAAAGAATGACAAAAAGAAGAGCTTAAGGATTTTTTAGTATCAAATGACTAGTGAAAAAGAGTGTGCGGGTGAGAGAAAGAAAGAGCTTACAGCGATATGTGAGTGTATTAGAGGGGAAGAGGACGTGAAGTGAGACAACGACGACAACGACAACGCGACTTAAGTGTGTAAGAAGGAGAAGGAACAAAAAAGAGAGTGCGTGGCCCTGTGTGCTTGTGCGCGTGTATTAGAGTGGTGCACACGGTCTCGAGGAACCACAGAGTATGAGGTAAGTCACGAGCGAGGCCGATCTGGTGAGAGTGCTCCTAAAATCGCCGTAAATATAATGTACTTGTTGGAAAAAGCTCAAAAACACCGGTATCTCTTCTCAATAAAGTAGTTATGTACCACTTAACCGAGTTATGTACTGATTGAATTTACATTTTTAATATGTCAAAAATATCACATCTTTGTTTATAACATTATGGATTTTTTTTATTGCTAACTGATTAATTTCTTTATTGACTAAATATTTGAATGAATCATTTTTACTTTTAAAACAATAATTTGTTTTAATTTTATATCAAATATAGAATAACTTGTAAAATATTCGATAATTATTCATTCATAAACATAAAAAATTGAAATTATAAAATATCATGATTATAATATTGTAAATAGCATTATAAACAAGAGCATCACTTCAACATTTCAGTTATCGATGTTAATACTTGACACATTTTTTTGATATTTTTTTTATTATTAACTCTGTACTTCCCTGGCTTTCTCTGGCACGTGACGACAACTCTGGAAACTTAAACCTGTCTCAAAGACAAAGTAGAAACGATAAAATGTCGTGATGTGTGTAAGTGAGAAACTTATATTGATATTTCGAAGCACATAACAGGCTTTTGACAGTCCAACTGACCTTGAAATTCTCTCTTTTCATATATTTAACTATGATTTGATCCTAGAACTATCGTTATTATTTTTTGATTTCAAAACAATTATTGAATTTATCACACAATTATTCTTTTTAATTTTTATTATATATTCTTCTTTCTCACGATTATCAATATATTTAATTCCAATGAACGAATTGACACAGTATATAGGTATATACATAAATATGAACAAAAATAATACTATCAGAAGAAATGGAAACAGGAATGAATGTCTTTCTTACATCGTTAACGTAGACTGACTTAGCGGTATATTGACGCGATTACGGTAATACAATTGACGCTCTTGTCAGCACGACTTGTTTATGTTGGCAGATTCTCTGGAGCTCGATGACCGACCTCGAAAAGCTGCATCCAGAGCAATTTCATAGTCGACCTTTTCATGAAGTTTTAAAGTTTAAATGATTTAATAATCATTTCAATTTTTTATTTCATCTATTTATTTAATATTATTAATAACTCTCAACAGTCAAAAAACGATAAGTTTCTTTTTTACTATCAGTCTATTATTATTATTATTTTTTAATAATAATTATTAAAGTGCGTCACTTAGTTTATAAAATCAATTAATACATAATAATCAAAATTCTCTTTTATGGTAGCAATATCATTTTTTATAAAACTTCCACCATCAACGTCTATAAATTTGTATTAGTAGTAAATTAAAAAAAAAATATTTTATCTCGTCAACAGTTGATTCATGATCATAATAATTTACGTATACGCTGTATTTTTCATCTAATACAGTAGTCACCACGTATAAGTAACTGAAACTCATACGTACAGTATATTGTACATACCGATTCTGAATATTATAATAATATGTATAACCTAATTCCTTCTCATTCAAACACGTTGAAGTGATTGATGTATATTTCTTACATTTTTATCAGACATTGCCGTACATTCAATGTATATTACATCCTACGTAAGATATTTGCAACAATAATACTTTAACTCTCTCTATTATATGCTCTTATTTAATACAAATTACAATTATATTATTATTTATTTATATATTTGTGCCTTTGTGAAAATCTTTTAGAATCCTTGAATCATGGACAGGACAATGCTTATGAATATTGATTAACGTAATATCAACTCAATGCATGACGGCACTTTAAACACACATTTTCGTAAACACATCAAAATTTATTTGAATGAATTATTAACCAAATTAGAAATATAAAGATTCACTAATTATTTATGACAATTTTTTTGTAACTATATACTATTATAAATTTTTTTAAATTCATTCGATCACTATTTTATTTTTTTTACTAGTCCAACTTCAACTTAACCCCCCTAAAGATTTGTGAAGACTTCTCGCCTGCACGATCATGAGGGGCAACCACGTAACTGTACTTTCTGCTCTCTTGCGCGAACGATCGACGACCTTACATTAGTTGCAATGCGTCCAATTGATTTAGTTGTTAAGATTATTCTATGACAAAATAACCAAATTTTCATATTATATATTAATTGATAATTTAAATTTTAAAAAATGTGTATAATATATTGACAATATTTTGGTATTTTTCTTGATGACAATATAAATATTTTTTGAGTATGAATGGACTTTCTTATATATAGTAGAAAGAAAAGAAGGGAAAGATGGTGATTGAGGAGAACGTTCGTCCTTTCGATTACGACTTTGACATCGTCCTCGAAGATATTACGTAAGCCACGATTCTCATGGAATAATGACTAACCTCAATCTATTTATTATTTCTTCCAATATATTCATCAAAGTCATTTATTTACTTCCCACTAAAATTATTTAATATTTTTGAGTAATAACTGAATAAGTAAAAATTCATAATGGTTAAAATAATTCGACCATTTTTAAAATAAGATATATATTTCTCAGTATTTAATATATAACTTATGCTATAGTATAATGAAATATATTATATAAATAATGAATTGCTGTTTTACAATTTTTAAATAATAAAAATATGTAGATAAAAAACATTTTTAATAATCATTTTATTTATAAAACAATAATAAATCAAATGAGTAAAGTTCTAAAAACTAACAATGTATATTTTTTCTTTACTTTCTGTTGTTTTTTTATTAGTGTGCGATATTGAAGATATGTAGTGTATGTATAAACTATAAGCAAGAATCAAGAGTTTGGTGAAAGGAAAACATATAACATAATATAATACAAACGAGTTGGCATGTTGATATAAAGTAGAAAAAGAGTAAGAGAGAGGCAAATATCAGAATTGACATAGAAACTGAGAAAAGCTGACATTTGGACGAAGAACGTGTGTTAGAATACATATCCAATATAAAATGTATAAGGCAACACAAGAGAGAAAAATATTACATTTCACAATCGTCAAGTTAACTTTAATCATTCTAATGTTAATTTTTGATTTAATTTCATTCAAATACATATTAACACAATTATTTTAACAATTATTAAAAATGTTTATTGAATTTTTTAATTACTTAAAAATGTGTGTTAAAATTTTATCTTTCAAAAAACAATTAATTAAATCATATTAATATTTATATATTTTTTATCAAAAAGAATTAAATAAGACAAATTTAGAAAGACAGTTCGTTTTCAATTATGAGTTTTATTGTTTAATTATAGAATAAAATTAAAATTTCTTTTAAATTATTAATATTAGAAATATTAGGAATTTATTTCCTCAGGGATAAATGAAATTATTTATAGAGAAAATCAAAAATTTTGTATTAAAAGGGGTGAAAAGGCAATAAATGAAGCGAAATATAAATGAAAAAAAAGAAAGATATATATTATATTGTTTTTAGACGTCGCACTAGTCTGACTTAAGTGCATGCTGCACAATAATATAGAGGGGATAGGAGACCTTGAATTGCGTCACGTGATCGCCACAATGCATAGGGGGTAGAGCATTGAGGGCCTTGACCTTACCATCGATGCTTGCATTCGCCCTCTCTGTTCTCTCCTTTCTTTGTTCCTCAACGGTGTTCAGATGGAGAACAACAAGAAGATGAAGATGATGAGGAGCATGCGCAACTTCTACTCACTCTTACAGTACGACTGTTACTTGACTTACTACAACTGCTTCCAAAAACGTTGACCTTTTGATTTTCATCCCCTTGTGTTTTTATCAAAAACTTTCCCGTTATTCTGAACATTTCAATATGTATATTATTTTAACATAACTATACTTGACCTTTATCAAAATTTTTAAAATAATTTTCATATTTTACATATTTAATATCTTTAAGTATACGTTTTATCGAAAAATTTTATTTGAACAATTAACGAAAATAAAATAAATTCGTTTCAATTTTTCATTAAAATAAAGATGTTAATAAATATTTAATTTTAATGATTATAAGTTCTCTTAATTTTTCAAAAATAATTTTACTTTATTCAGATAATTCAAATATTTTTTTTTATAAAGAACAGATTAACTTTTTATCGACATGTAAACGCCTTTTATTAATTATTTAAAGTAGTGAAAAAAATTGAGTTGATTCATGTTATACCTTAACACTATTTTATTTAAGTTTTGTTGAATTATCATAAATTTTTTATTAATTCTTCCAAAATATATAAGCAAAACAATTATAAAGAGTTCAGACAAGTTAGTGATAAATGTATGGAAAAGATTGAGAAATCGACGGGTAAAAAACTTATAAAGGGGAAATATAAGAAGAGGTGGAAGTTATAATAAGAGAGCAATGAAAAATTTTAAAAGCATGAAGAGGGGAGGTAAAGTGGTATAGAGCAACGCCCAAACCAGATAACCGGTCGGTTTCACCGTGTGTGTCTTAGAAACGAGAGGAGAGGTCGGAGAAGGTGGTGGCCCGGTAGGAATGTTGGTCCTGTGATAATCTATTTTATTAACCGATAAAAAGCTCAAGAACAGGTTCCGGCAGCTGTTGCGAGGTTTTGTCGTTCGGTCCGGTTTGGCAGGAAAAAGTTTATAAACATTTTTCCTCTATTATTATTTAAATATAAATTGATAATAAAAGAAATTTTTTCATTAATCGACTAATTAATCTATCTGTTTTCTTATTAAAACAGAAAGTAATTTATTTTATAGTCATTAATATGAAACGGTTCTAGTTGGACATTATATTGATATTTCATTAAAAATCTTACAGCCATACATAGATAAATTATGTGATTTTTAAAGATATAAAAAAAAAAATCACAATTTACACATGTGCAAATACCAAGAATGCATAGATATTCTTTCCTTGTCGACCTCGCGTCAAGTCTCTTCTCCCTTTCACTCCCTTCCTCAGCTTTCTCATGGGCAAGCTCTCCCTTTCCGTCTTTCGCATGCGTCATATCACTACAACATTTTTTATGCCAGCTTCAAGGCAAATGTGGTTTCTTGTACCCTGCTGTCTGTTTCCTCTACTTCAAACATTTTATTATATTTCCATACGATCATTGCGCTCTCTGTTGTATACTTTAATCCATCTTCATTGTATTTATATCGTTCGTTAGCCATGTGCGTGTCCATTTCCGCGCGAAGGTCGTTCGCGGGACCGGAAGTGGGCCGGCCTTGCACGGACGACCGTTACGCACGTTCTCCGGGAAGTATCTTACTTTTTATCACCATTTCTCTAAATTTTTTTTTTAATTTTTCAAAACTACACATAACGTACTTTTATTTATGTTATCTTTGATAGTTTTATTTTTTTTCAAATCATTCTATTCCCAAACCATTTGTCATTTTTTATTCATTTTTTCTTGATTATAAAAAACCAATTATTTGCTGTCAAATTTATTTTGATAGTTTAATATTTTATTATAAAACTTTATTCATCTCCCCTACTACTACTTACTATTATAATTTTATTAAAGTTAAATTAGTAAATTTGATTTTTCTTATTTTTAATCATTAGAATGATAGTGTAGATAAGATAACAAACTCTAAAAACAAATGTATTAATTTTTTTCAGAAAAAATATCAAGATTCGAGCATCTTAGCCCGATAAAATAAAGCGCAACATTTCCTAGAAGGTGGGTCGTGCTCAGGATGCTGAGCAACCCGGCAAAAATTACTAGCTCACGTGACGACGCGAAGATCTACTGGCGGAGGTTAGTCACCAGCTGAGAATGTCGGAGCAAAACGGGCCCACAGAGGGCCCGGGCTGGTGGCCATCAGCACAATCATGGAAGTTATCTTCAAGTTCCTCATCCACCACCACTATTACTACCACTACTTCTACTACTACCACTACCACTACTACCACTACTTCAACTACTTCTTCTACTACCACCACCACCACCAATAATAATAATAATAATAATAATAATAATAATAATAATAATAACAACAATAACAATATAAATAATAATAATAATACATCATCTTCACGCACTATTGATCCAGGGAAAAATGTATCTGTAACGACAATAAATGTACCACCAATACAGGAAATACATGATGGTAATTATTATTTAAAATTTAAAATTAATGTTGACAACTGATTGTTAGAAAAAACAAATAAATATTTTAGCTTCAAGTAGGTAGATTAACATTTTTAAATATATATTAAAAAAATATTTTAAGATATTTACAGCTCATAATGCTAATATTGACTTTTAATATATATCAAACATTTATTCGAATATAAAATGGTAATTCAATATATGAATTAAAAGTTGAACATTTTATGATAAAAATTTTCCGACTTAAATAATCATGAAAAAACTTTATGTTTGTTTTAGGTAAAAGTGTAAAATATTTAACGGGACAAAATGGTATAACAGTATCAGTGGTATCATCATGTGGAAATAGTCCAAGTCCAATGACAGTTCCAGAATATAATTCTATAGATAATCTTGAAGATAGTGATGGAGAAATTAGCAAAATTGATTTTAGAGGAGTTAATTTAAGAACTAAAAAGAAACGTGATGGAGAAACAGATTGTACAATTGTTGAAGATTTACATCATCAGCAACCAGAACGTCCAATGTCTTGGGAGGGTGAACTTTCAGATCAAGAAATGTCTTCCAATACATTAACCAATCAAGATCATGAAGAAACGTCAATGGAGGGTGTACAAGTATGTAGTACAAGTCCTGGTATTCAAGAGCAAAAGTTTCCTATTAAACCCGAACCAGATTTTAGATCAAGTCCAGGATTAACCATTGGATCTCATACCGATACCGTAATGCCTCTTCATTCCCAGCAGCTCCATCATCAACAGCAACATCATCCTCAACAGCGTGAACTTGAACAGAATCAACAAAGCGACCTTCCGCTTTTAGTGGGAAAATTGCTTGGTGGATATAATAGTTCTACTCCAAACCATAGCCCTGTTCTTAATCCCCGTCATCACTTGACAAAACACAGTCATACTAGATCACAAGTTCCGTCCCCTGACTCTGCAATTCATTCGGCGTATAGTGTTTTTAGTTCGCCGACTCAAAGTCCACACGCAGCTCGGCATTCAGCTTTAGGTGCTGGTAGTCCAGTTCCTTCATCTTCACTCTCGTTATCTCGACATAGTTTTAACAATTCAACATCGTCACTGTCTTTATCACTGTCACACTCATTGTCACGCAATAACTCTGATGCCTCGAGTAGTTGTTACAGCTATGGTTCTTTGAGTCCGCCTACTCATTCACCCGTCCAACAGCCAAGGCACGCCCATCATCAACATCATCACCAAGTACCACAGAGTAGTCCTTTACACCTGCCAGTAACGTCAGCCACTAACGCCCACCACTACAATGTTCCTGAGCTAAACTCTGATCCACATTCAGAAGATCAAGAAGACTGTAAGATTCCATCAACACCCTCAGGAATATCAACAAGACAGCAGCTTATTAACAGTCCTTGTCCAATATGTGGTGATAAAATAAGTGGTTTTCACTATGGAATCTTTTCTTGTGAATCTTGCAAAGGATTTTTTAAACGTACTGTACAAAACAGAAAGAATTATGTGTGTTTAAGAGGCGCAGGATGTCCTGTAACTGTAGCAACCCGGAAGAAATGTCCCGCATGCCGCTTTGATAAATGTCTGAACATGGGAATGAAGTTAGAAGCAATAAGAGAAGATCGAACAAGAGGGGGTAGAAGTACATATCAATGTACATACACATTGCCGACAAATCTTATAGGAAGCCCAGCAGGTGGGATGCCTGGAGAGAAAATAACTGGAGGTACATGTAGTCCGGCACCACCAGGTGCTGAACACCATCATTCTAACCGTCATCATTGGAATCATTCTCATAAAATTCAAGTAGTACCACAACTACTTCAAGATATAATGGATGTTGAACATCTTTGGCATTATAATGACAATGATCGAGTAAGTCAAACCAGTGGAAATGGATCTAGTGTTGATTCGTGTTTAAGTGCTGGTGAAAGAAATACTAATGGAAACATTGAAACAAGAAGAGATTCATCAAGACCTAACTCCACCGGTTCAATATCTCAAACTAATCATAATCAACATTCATCATTAAGTACAGCACTTGTTAATGATTTAAGTGAAAATCCCAATGGAAATTCATCACAACATCCCGATTTCCTTTCGAATTTGTGCAATATCGCCGATCACAGACTGTATAAAATAGTAAAATGGTGTAAGAGTCTTCCACTCTTTAAAAATATTTCAATCGATGATCAAATTTGTTTACTCATCAACTCATGGTGTGAATTACTTCTTTTCTCTTGTTGTTTTCGTAGTATGAGTACTCCTGGAGAAATTAGAGTATCTCTTGGTAAATCAATAACTCTAGAACAAGCTCGACAACTTGGATTGGCAACGTGTATTGAAAGAATGCTTGCATTTACAAATAATCTTCGACGACTTCGTGTCGATCAGTATGAATATGTTGCAATGAAAGTAATAGTATTGCTGACATCAGATACCAGTGAATTAAAAGAACCAGAAAAAGTTCGCGCTTCACAAGAAAAAGCACTTCAAGCATTGCAGCAATATACGATTGCCAGGTATCCAGAGATGCCTGCCAAATTTGGTGAACTTTTACTACGAATACCAGATCTTCAGAGAACATGTCAAGTAGGCAAAGAATTGCTAAGTCAAAAACGTGCTGAAGGAGAGGGCAGCTCTTTTAATCTCCTTATGGAACTTTTACGTGGAGATCATTGATTTAATCTTATTTATTTTGTTTTAATAAACAGTTATGGTCAAAAATGATTCGAATTATTATTATATTTTAAAATTAACATTTATTATTTTATTAATTTCAATAATAAATGAATATTTTTCACAATTCAATTGATTAATTATTAAATAAAAATTTTAAACATGAAATGCTCAATTAAACATTCATAAATATATAATACATTATCATAATGACAATCATTAATGGTTTATTGATTGTATTATAAAAAATTTATTTTATTATATAACTTTGACCACAACTGTATATAAAAAAATAAAAGAATCTTTTGATGTACAGAGTACATCACTAGAATTTTTAATCGTTTATTGGGTCCATAAAGCTCCGGAAATCAGGTTGTAATAATACTAGTACTAGAAGTTGATGACTAGAAATAAAAATGACTGTAACCCATGCATAGTCCATAGTAGCATAGCTCGGTGAGGGGACTACATTTTTATAAAACTATTTTAAACTTATAGATGATGAGTTTATACAATAATATATTAAATATAATTAAGTAAAAATAATACATAAATATATTTTATATAAATATGCTTCCATTGAAAATTAATTGAAAAAATTAAAAATAGAAAAATTAGGAAAGGGGCTTGCATTCCTGCCTTAATATACAGGACTTTTTTGCAAAGTTCCAGCGTACGTTCTGGTGCGAGTGAGACTGAAAATTTAAGGCCCGTAATTTTACAGAGAAATGAACATATGCATAATTTTTTTTTTTATCAATGAAATATTATAGAGAATAATGATAAGCGTACCAAGAGTGTGAGAATAAAAATTAGTTGTGTAAAATTTAGCAGGTTTCAAATACCTAAAAGAAAATATCAATAAATGGAGGATATTTTTTGATACATCACCAGTATTTCGTACTGTTTCTTATGATAAAAATTACTTAAACAAAAATAAAAGTAAAATATAATGTCTTGTATCCCGGTGGATAAAAATGTACTTAAAAATTATGATAGGATTAAATTAAATTTTTAAATGCAATTTCACAATGCTTATGAATCTGATTGGTAATTAAGATAGTCGTGTGCCTTTTTTGAGGTGCCAATAAAAAAAATTGTAAACGTAATTTTCATTAATGTGTCATTTTTTAAACCGTACTTTATTGAAAATATGAATGTGCCGTAAAAATATAATTTTTTCGGCAATATAATAAATAATATAAATTAATTTATAATATAAGAGAATGCTAGGAGACTAGTTGTATGTAGAAAATGAATGAACGAGCACATAGAAATTGTTGGTCGTAGTCTATGTTTCATGCGCCACGTATCAAGTATGATAGATACGTGTAAGACGTGTATAATGTTGGCCTTTTCTCACACGGCATTTCTAGTGATGCTGTCATAGGAATATTTATGAGTAGTAAACATTTTTTGATAAAAAAAAAACTATATTCCTCCAGATGTGTCTATGTATCTTCAAAAATAGATAAAATAAAGAAAAAGACTGCGATGTAAAAGAAAGCAATGATAATAAAGTTTATAAATTTTTTTGAAAGACACATTAGCAACTAAGTATGTGTACATGTAAAAAGAAAAAACATTGTTACGTATATTTTGCATTACTCTTAGCATACGATAGAAGAGAGAAAGTAGATTTCCGCATCTAGTAACGCTGGCGATACTTTAGTCATTATATTGAGGCGTAATCTATTCGTTCATCCTCCACATTCAAAATCTCACTAAGAGTAATCTAATTTTTTAAATACTTATTCATTTTATATAAAAATTTTTTATAATAAACTCAATATCGATCAAACTGCTTGTTTAAAATTGTAAATGGCAAAATTTTTTTTATTATACAACTTAAATTTTTTAAGACACTATCATTTAATAAGTATTAATAATACTTAATATGACGTTTTAAAGTACTAATTACAATTTGACATTTTTTTCACTTTCCGAAGTGTATAATGACATACACAATAGTTGCTTAGTGTAAGACTTTATATTGTTGTAAGCATTCAATAAATTATAAATAATAGTGCTAAACAATGAAAAATATGTGAAAAATTTTATTTCAAAAAATGTAATCATTAATTATAACACAATAATGCAGTATTTTTGATAATTTAAAAAATATTCGTACTATATATGTTATATACAAATATCTTAAATCAATAGTCATCATCATTATATAAAATGAGACAAACATGAAATGTAAAATTAAGCTGAAAATTTAAAAAAATGACTCGACAACTTTGTGCTGATTGAATGAAGTGAATTTTTTTATTTCATTAATTGATCAAGAACAAAAACGTATGTCTGGTAGAACAATAGATCAATTTAAGATAGGTATTTGTCTGTTGCAAAGTGACTATTTTATGTTGATATTTCATGATTTAAATGTTGGTATACTTATTTTTTAACATAAAAAAATACATTGATATTTGCAATCAAAAAACAATTATTTTCTTAGATGAGGATTGAAAAAAAATAAAAAATAAAAAATAAAAACTATTTTATTTGTTTCTTATCGATTGAAAAAAATAAATAAGGCATTTTATCGACAAAAATCAATTTATTCGTGAAAGATATAACAAATTTTATTCTTTTAGAATTTAAAAGAAAAAAAACAAACAAGGCATCGTCTATTGATAATGACAATATTTGAAACGATACTCCATGTAAATGAATATGACAACAAAAACGTTTTTTACTATTTAAAGCGCTTAAAGACAACAGACTGTACTAACACTTTTTTTATATAAACACATCTATACATACCCATAAATTAATAAGTATAGAATTAATGTTAAAAAATATGTAATATTAAATGAAAAATATTCTTTATGTTGAGTAAAATTTTATGGATACATATAGTATTTTTTATCAATATTACTTGTATACTTGAAAATACGTGAAATAAATAACAACACACAGTTTTTGTTTTTGGTATTAAAATAAGTATCATCAAAGCTTGATGTGACAATTAATGTGGAATAAACTCCACAAGCAAATGATTGAAAATGCTATTTGTTAAATGCAATTTATAGATTGTAGTTTTATACATAAAATATCAATTATTATGATTATTATTATAGAATAAATCACTTTTTATAAATATAATGAGAATGACATTTCTATTATTATTATTATTATTATTATTATTATTATTATTTTGTGTAGACTTTTCCTTTTTTTCTTTAAATTATTGATAAAAAATTTTATTACATCAATAGATTTTATACTTAGTACTATTTCCAACATTATTCTGATGAATTTATTTATTGAAAAATTTATTTATATTTTGTTTATAAAAAATATTAAAAAATTTTATATTGATTAAATTTTATAATTTATTTATAAAATCGTATAATTATTATTTTTTTATTAAAGATTATACGTACATAAACAATAAAAAATGTTATGTATTTTTATTTATTCTTTTCGAAAGTATAATTACAAAAACACTAGAAACTATTACTCTAGGGAATAAATGATTATTGTGATGGCAGCACCATTCCTTGTGTCTCGTGATCGAACAGCTAAATACATAGTCGAGTATCAAAAAATTTTTGTGTTGTCGTTCAACAAATAAAAAAGAAGAAATCATCTCAGAAAACAATTAATTTAATTTCACTTTGTGACAATAATATTCTACTAATAATGGCTGATCGTGCTAACATAAATCAAATGATTCCAGCATTGCCTGAAGAAAAACATGGTAATTATTTTTGATACATTTTTCTCATCTGACTTTGCCACTCCCATTATAATAAACTTTATTCCTATTAAAAAATTTATAAATATAACAATTTTTCTTTTTGTTATTTCTCATAATAATATAATTGAAGATTTGCATTCATTATGATGAATTATGTATATACATTGCATGTATTTATTTTTGCATATAGATACTCTAAATTTTTGTACTCATTTTGTAGATATGTTAGCAGCTACGAGTGTTTTACAACAACAAGCTGCAGACATCAGAAGCCAGAGCATCAAATGGCAATCTTATTCACAGTAAGTTTGATTAAATTAATGTTTCATAAATTAGAAATGCAACCAATTCCATCAAAATTTATTGATTTATCAACAGATGGAGAACATTCAATGATCTTTTAAAATAAATGTTATTTAGTTTCAAAGAGAATACTTTAGGTTATTAAATAAAAATTTTTATGTTTTAGGTCTCAAATGATATCCAAAGAAGATTATGATTTTATTGCAGCTTTTGATACTGGTGATGCTGCAGCACGGGATGCTATATTAAAACAATACCCTGGTCAAGCCGCAAAAACATTTTTAAATTTGTTGAGTCATATTTCTAAAGATTCAACTATTCAATATATTTTAACCATGATTGATGACATGTTACAGGTAATGTTTTTAGATAAATAAAAAGATATGACAGACATTTTGTTAATCAATTATTTTTAGGAGGATCGGAGTCGTGTTGAAATATTTAGAGAGTATTCAACCCGTAAACGAGAATCTATATGGGGACCTTTCTTAAATTTATTAAATCGACAAGACGGATTTATAATGAATATGACATCACGAATAATTGCAAAACTTGCTTGTTGGAGTCATGAGTTGATGGAGAAAACAGATCTTCAATTTTATCTTACATGGTTAAAAGATCAGCTCAAAATGAGCGTAAGTAGTCTAAAAAGTCTTAAAAACCTTTTTCAATTTTACTTTAAACTAGTTAATTGAATGTTATATGCTTTTATATAAGCCAATAGTAACAGTATATTAACATATATATGCATTTATATTGAATTTTTTTTTTCAACAAAGCTAATACATGCCTTTTTGCTTAACCTCAGCTTAAAATGTGTTCACAAATCGTCATAAGCATCATAGGTTGGGTATTAATCGGGTATATGATTTTTTATCATAATCTGTGTAAAGTAACTTACTAACATTTTTGAATTTGAATACATTATTCTATACTATTGTTAGTTTTGTAAACATTAATTTGTTTTCACTCAAAGTACTGCTGTGTTGCTTTAAAGCAGGGTCGAGATATAGTGATTAAATCTTTTATTGAAATGGTTATTTAAATAGTAAGTTAATAAATTGCCGAAGAAAATCGAATGAGTTTTTAGTTTGAAGCTGTACAGGAGACAAATATGCATGCCGATGTAATGCAAGACTTCCCTCCCATGGAATCTGGAGAGGCTACTGATCTCCAAGATATGCCTAGCTCGGTTGGTTTCATAATAACAACTCTTATAACATGATTAATTTATCTTTATTAGAATTAAAAGTATTTTTTTTTTTTTTTTGTTATTAATTCATTTTTATTTAAATTATAAACTATACATAATTAATTATATAATTGTTATCAACTTCAAATTTTTAAGATGCTAGTATTGATTTGTGTGAACATTTTCAGCAGCTATAAATCAAAGAAGAATCTTATTTAGTAGTTTTTTTTTCATCTTTATTAAATATTGATCTTATGAATCAACTTAAGTAAATAAAGTTGTTAGAATTAAATTCTAATTTAAAAATTTTTTTATATGTAATAGAATAATGAATATATTCAGTCAGTGGCCCGATGTTTACAAATGATGCTTCGTATTGATGAATATCGTTTTGCATTTATTTCTGTTGATGGAATTTCTACGATTCTCAGCGTTTTAGCTGGTCGTGTAAACTTTCAAGTGCAATATCAACTCATTTTTTGCCTCTGGGTGCTTACATTTAACCCCTTACTTGCAGAAAAAATGAATAAGTAAGTATACAACAAACATATATCTGTATAATGCGGATAAAATAATAATTAAATTCACTATATTTTAAAATTTTTTTCAGATTCAATGTTATCCCAATTCTCGCTGATATCCTTAGTGATTCTGTAAAAGAAAAAGTCACTCGTATTATTCTCGCCGTTTTTAGAGTAAATTTAAAATTGTTCTTAAATGATATCATGTTTTATTTATAACAATTTTATCAAAAAATGCTTTTTTTCTATTAGAATCTCATCGAGAAAGTAGAAGATCGACAAGTAGCCAAAGAGCATTGCATTGCCATGGTTCAATGTAAAGTATTGAAACAATTATCAATTTTAAGTCAACGTAAATTCGATGATGAAGACATTACAGAAGATATTGAGTTTTTGAATGATAAATTACAAGCTTCAGTACAAGATTTAAGTTCTTTCGATGAATATTCTACACAAGTAAAATCAGGACGATTAGAATGGTCACCAGTTCATAAATCTTCGAAATTTTGGCGTGAAAATGCTAGTAGATTAAATGAAAAAAATTACGAACTACTACGGATCTTAGTTCATTTACTTGAAACAAGTAAAGATCCGCTAGTTTTGAGTGTTGCTTCATTTGATATTGGAGAATATGTTCGACATTATCCTCGTGGAAAACAGTACGTATTTAATCGATGAAATAATCTATTGAAATGAATTAAGTTATTATAATGAAGAATTTTAATCAACTATTTGCTTCATCCCAGTGTAATTGAACAACTTGGAGGTAAGCAAAGAGTCATGCAATTACTTAGTCATGAAGATCCCAATGTTCGATATGAAGCCTTAATTGCTGTTCAAAAACTTATGGTTCACAATTGGTAAATTTTTAATTCATTTTTAAGTGTGTAATAAAAGTATCACAATTGAAAATAATTAATTTTTTTTTATAGGGAATACTTAGGTAAACAGTTAGAAAAAGAACAAACTGGAGCTACGGGAACTTCTGGCCCAAAGCCCGGAACTCAAGTGCCAGCAAAAGCATAAAACATTAAATTTAGTATGATTCTTCAATATATACATATATATATATTTATTATTAATTTTCAATTTCAACGATATTATGATGTAAAAAAAAGCATATATATATTTAAAAAAAAATTATGATTGAAATTGCTAAAAATAATAATCTATTTTATCACTTTAATTTTTGTTTTCTCTACATATTAAAAAATAATTTAAAAGTCCCATATCCATCCATGTGAAATAAAATAGAAAATTTTAAGTGTTTTAGGTGATATACCCAATAAATTTTATTTATTATAATTAATTATATAGATAGATATATATAAATTAATATGTATAATGCTATTAAATAAATTGTTGTTTTATTGGTAGAAGGATAAATTAAAAATACTTGACAAGTATTATTTGAAAAAATGTATTATATACTCTAATAAAAATCAAAATACATAAAAATTACAAATAATTTAAATAACTTGGATATTCCTTAAGCCTCTGTAAAATCAAGTTTTATATTAATATTACATGCTGCAAGTTCTGTTACAAGATATCGAAAAATGTATGGAATATCTATTTCACTAACGTTTTCATCATTATTACATAATCGACAACGTTTCCGTTTTTCTAAAGCGTCTAGATTTTTATGACGAATAAATTCTGTAACTGGACCTAAAAGAGTACCACACTTTTTACAAACCAAAGAGGAAGTTTTATCAGAGCAATGAAATAATCTATCTTGAAGTAAAAACGCACATCCATGGGAAATTAAAGAATCTCGTTCCATTTCACCAAATCTTACACCTCCACCTCTTCGTCGACCTTTAATTGGTTGTCTCGTAAGGACGTCAATAGGCCCAGTACTTCTCACTTGCCACTTATCAGATACCATATGTCTTAATCGTTGATAATGAACTATTCCAAAAAATATTTCAGCTTCCATTTCTCTTCCATCAATTCCTGAATACATTTTTTCTGTACCATAATAGTTAAACCCACCTATTTCTAGTAACTTTCCGAAATAATTTACTGCTGTATCTTTTTCATTAAATCTAAAAGGCGTTGCATCGTGAACAAGACCATGAATTGCGGCAGATTTTCCAGCCATGACTTCAATCATCATAGCAATAGTCATTCGACTGGGAAATCCATGTGGATTAAAAACTATATCAGGAATCAATCCGGTTTCTGTAAAAGGAAGATCTTCAGCAGGCCATTTTTGAGAACATATACCTTTTTGTCCAGCTCTAGAAGCAAATTTATCACCAACACTAGGATTTCGAGGTACACGGAAGGTAATACATACTTTGCGAGGTATGTTACTATTAAGAGTTCCACAAAGACGAATATTATCAACATAAACAGTCTCTTTTCCTTTAAAGTGACCTATTTGATAACTTCCTTTATCTGCATCGTACATACAGTAGTATGGATCACCCGTCATTATAATGGCACCTGGATAAGGTAAACCATCAGTATCTAGTTTATCAATGAGATTAAGATTATCAGGATTACGCATAAAATAACTTTTAGAATTTTTTAATTCGACGAATTCCGATTTATAAACCATTCCATGAGCAAATCCTCTTTCGTATGCAGATTTATTTATAATCATGGCATCTTCCATATCATACCCTGTATAAGAAATGACAGCTACAATAGCATTAGTGCCCATAGCAAAGTCATCAAGATTTATATTATCATGATGAACAGGTCGGAATAGTGGGGTCGTCGGTGATTGAAGTCGGTATAATTTAGTTTCAGATTGAAGTTGCCAAGTATGACAAGGAGTACCCATTGTTTGTTTACCCATTTGACATTGATACATATTCCTAGGACTTTGATTACAATCAGGCATAGGTATAAGACAAGCTAAATTACTTAAAAATGACGTTTTAGTCAATTCTTGATGAGTTGTAAATTCATGAGCTTCTGAAGGAACTATACAAATATCCAAAAATACCTGCTCAAATGTTCCTATCAATTCTATTTGATTTACTGCCAAGTTTAAAACTGGCCTCATCATTCTTGTTGGCCCAGTAAAGAGGTAAAGCCCCGGATATTGTGCAGGGACATTTTTTTTTGGAACTAAAACAATTTCCGTCGTATTTGGAATTTTTTTTCCTTCAATCTTCAATTGTCGAAGATTATTTACAACTTTTATTATTAAATTATCCTCAATTAAACCAATAACTTTGCCGTCAATTAATACAGTATAAGATTCTTTCCAATTATCAGCAACAGATAATGGCATCATACCTAGATCTATTAAAACTGATGGAATTTTCGCTTTTAATTCTTTTTTTGGATGTTTAGTAATAATACAATTCATTGTTAAATGATTTAAAAGACCACATGGAGCTCCATCAGGGGTATGAACTGGACAAACAAAGCCCCAAGCATCTGGAAGAAGCTGCCTGGCTTCAGTTGTTCGCATTTCTTGAAAAAATGAACCTCTGTGAATTGCTCTGAAATGACTCATATATCTCATTCTGTTAATATTTTCAGCAACAATTGTTAATCCTGAACTTTGCATTAATCCAAGTCCAGTTGGAGATTTAATATTTCCTGTAGCTAAAAAATTTTCCATTTGACTTTCTAAAGTTCCTGTATACTTCATTGCCGTTAACAATTCTTGAACATTTAACATAAACCTGTCACCTTGATTATTAGCTCTTTTTAAAATTGCATATTTAAGAGTGGTTAACCATGTTTGTAATTTTTCTTTTAATACTTGAAGATATAAATGCCCTCCAAGTAAACATTCTTGCATCATTACAGCATCTGCTCCTTCTATAGCACACTTTTCATTTGCCAAACTAAACAATTTGCGAGTCATGAAAACTAATAAATTAAATTTGTCTTTATGATCATCTAAATGAATTGCAATACATTTTTGAATAATAAAATTACATACATCCATATCAGAAATATCTTGGGGTAATTCATGAAACCTTATTCTGAACATTTTTCCAATATAATTTTTGCATTGATTATGAGAATGTAAATTTTCTTCATGAACTGCTCTTAACATATTTAAAATACATCCTTTGTAATATAAATTATCCTCGTATCCTCTTAAAAGAGCATTGTAAATATATTTGTCAGGTACATCAAGTAAACATTTCAATATCATAATTATTGGTACATAATAAAGTACTTTTCGATGAGTAAACATCAATTTTGCAGTTCCATTGGTAACATAATGAAGAGTATTATTGACAGCAGTATTATCATCACGAACACACCGAAGTAAAAGACCGAGATCACTAAATTGTTCACCTCTTTGTTTCCATCCAGATCGACGAATAGCAATAGGATAATTTCTTCTAGTCATCAATAGCATTCTTACAAGTCGTTCATGGCCCTTTATGATAAAGTATCCTCCCCATTCCTGTTCATGTTCACCATGAGTAACCAAAAGTTTGGGATTCATTTTATATAGATGGCATCGACTAGATCTAATCATAATAGGAATTTCTCCAAGATCTTTTTCCAGTTGTTCTTGTGATCTTCCATTTATTGACCAACCAACTTTAATTATCAGTTTACCTTTATAAGTCGCAGCTCTTTGACGACACTCTGTTGGATAAATTTTATGAGATTTAACTCCAACAGTTCCTGTTGGGACTGTTGGTTGATATATTGTAACATCATCTATCCACAATAATATTTTATCATCATTAGCTAACTTTAGAGAAACCGGAACTATATCCTTTAGAGCCTCTGCGAGACCTTCATCCAACATGTAATTGAAAGAATCAATATGTGAGGACCCTAATCTCTGTAATAACTGAAAAAGTAGTAAGGTTAGAAATTAATTCAATTAAACTTAAAAAAAATAATTACTTACTGGATTAGGATGTTCTGGCGGAACACCAAAATCTGTTTTTGTATTTGACAAAACTGGTTCTATTAACATCTTTGTAATTCTAATCAAAAATTATGTGGACACATGAATAATAATTAATATGAACATAAAATTACAGTATTCTGAATTACAAGATCCACGTGCGTTTTTCAAAATTATCATGTGACCGCATTGACTAGAGTCCCTTGCGATAGAATCTGGCAAGATAGAGTCAGGCAGGACTAAAGTCCGTTAAGTTCTTATGGGACTTTAGGCAGGAATCGAGTATTATGGCGTCGCCTTGCCAGACTTTGTCTTGAGGAACTTTAACTTAGGGTTTCACGATACAGTCGAAAGTATCGATACATTGTATCGGCGCATTATTAAGTGGACTGCTAGCGACATCACGTAGTCGGGGGACGTACTATGGGTTCTGGAAACCGGAATCCGGCTCCTTTGGACTTCTCTGTACCTTAGTATTCTTTGACTATGTGTAGGCTGAATGAACTGTTCATAATTGAACCACAATTCAAGCCAATTTTCTTTTTCTAAATAAAAAAAAAAAAAAAAAAAAAGAAAAAGAGATCTTCAAAATCTCTGTATTCTCTGTATGTTTGTAACTTCAATTTTGTAATTGTTTTTTTTTAATCACTTTGAATTGTTATCAATTATTACAAAAAGTAATTATGTTTGTTTATTTATAGAATTAATAGTTTATTTCATTCAAATCATACACTGCAAACAGTTGTCTATAAGTTTACAAATAAAATAATTTTTTTAGGTTATCAATTTGATTGACAAAAGAGAAATGTCAGGAGATATAAATATGCTTACTGAAAAGGTAAAAAATATTATCTATCAATTTACTGTTATTAAATTATTCGACTGATTAATACGTAAAATGTCGTATGATTTGCTTTAACTGTATTCTATCTAATATCTAATACAAATTGCAGTCTGAATCAAGTCCAGTGTATGGAGGATGTGAAGGACCTGACGCTATGTATGTAAAACTTGTTAGCAGCGATGGTCATGAATTTATAATAAAAAGAGAGCATGCATTAACGAGTGGAACTATAAAGGCTATGCTTAGTGGACCTGGACAATTCGCTGAAAATGAAGCTAATGAAGTCAACTTTCGTGAAATTCCGTATGTACAGTATTATACATATTGTTAATAAATATCATAACAATAGATTTATAACAACTAATTTTTTAATAAAAAATTTTTTATTCATAGATCTCACGTTCTTCAGAAAGTTTGCATGTACTTTACTTATAAAGTTCGATATACAAACAGCAGCACTGAAATTCCTGAATTTCCAATTGCTCCTGAGGTTGCTATAGAACTTCTAATGGCTGGTAACTTTTTGGATTGTTAGGCACTATTTTAAATGATAATTTATCAACTGGTAAAATGGTTTTAAGGAAAGATTAACGATAAAAAGAATTATAATATTTCTATTTTTGGTTTTTTTTTTCATTCTTTAAAGTTAATATTTAATCATTACTATAAATATAAATTCAAGACTAGAAAACTTGTTAATTTTATTTTCGATATAATGATAATCATCATATTAAGTATAATTATGATTATGATAATAGTAATAATTTAATGTTACAAAAATTGGAAATTTTATTTTCATTCAACAAATAATTTATATTTTAATTCTCACTTACATTTTTAGTACTCTAAAATAATAAAAAGAATATTAAATTTTTTGGCAAAATTGAAAATAATATTATAATTTACTGAACATTTAATAATTTATGTCCATCATGTCTGGTATTAAATTTTTTTTCATATATTATATAAAGTAAACTGTACATTAATACCACAATTTACTTATTTTTATTTTCTTTTTCAATGTCTTTGAATTTAGTTTCTAATCTTTTAGAATAAGCTGCTAATTTATAAGCTGCTTGTTCTAATTTTGCAACACTATCATCAATTTGATTAATATTTTCTAAAATAGGTTGCAATTTTTTATATTTTTGATTGAGAATCTCCAATGATTGAGAAACACTTGTAGATATTGTTTTAAGTTCTGTATATTTTGCAATAGCTTCTTTATTTAATCTTTCGAGTAATCTGTAATCTGCGTGTGTAGCAGTCAATTCTTCTTGTAAATATTCTCCAGTTTTTTTAAACATAGCATTTGCTAAACGACTCAGATTAGGATCATGAGGATCCATTGCTTCAAAACTACTGGTACTGGTAGATAAAGTGGTTCCATGCTTTGGAGACTGAGATCGTAAGTTTTCGTCAATGTCCAAAATATTTTGAGAGTCTTTTATAGATTGACCTTCTTCGGGTATATTTATTTTGACATCTTCAATTGATGTTGACATTTTATTGTGATTATGATATTATCTAAAAAAAATGTATATATATTATATATAGATATATATTATAATATTAAATAATTTAATGATTACTGATTCAATTAAATATACATATAAGTTATATTTACGATCATTATCTTAAGAAATGATAATATTTAATTACTAATAATACTCACATAAAGGATTATCAAACAGACGAATTTATTGTAAAATAAATGTGATAATTTAATAGTGAATTTTAGAGATTCAATTACATTAGTAGTTAATAAATTTGTTAATTACATTTAAAAAGTTTAACAAACAGATTAATTAAATAACTATAACTTAAAATAAGTATCTATCTATTATACAATATTTGTATTTATTCTTTATTTCACCACCATTCACAAACTGTCAGCTGATTTGTAGGTTAAGCTAAGCAAATGGAGTAAGCACCGTAAGCACTATATAGTTTATTACATCGTTTTAGGAAAAAAAGAAAAAAAAATTCAGAACAGTTGTTGCAACGTCACAATAACAGAGTGCGCGAGTATAATGATTTATCAGTAACAAAGTTTTTAATAAGAAAAAAAAAATTACTCACTATATAGTCTTAGCACAACTTATTGACGTTTACAATGGTTATACTTTAATACGTATATAAATATTAAGTTTTTATAAAATAAAAGTAAATTGGCTACGTGAAAAAATGACGTAAATAAATCAATTAAAAAAATCTTTCCAATTAAAAAAAAAAAAAAACGGATTGAAGTTATAAAGTGTAAAGAATATTAATTAATATTATTGATTTTTTTATAATAAAAAATGTCACAACCTGATTACGAACAAACGACACATGATCATGCAGCATTATTAGTTCTTTTAAAAGTGCTAGGAAGTCAAATGAAACCAAAATTAATAACAAAATTATGTGATCGAATAATAAAAAGTGGTAGTAAATTTAATTTAGTAGATTCTAATGGATACAAAAGAGAAATTTTTATTCGTTTTGTACGAGATTATTCAGTAGAAAATTGTGATTGGGGTAATTTTCAAACCCATAGAAGATTATTAGGTCTGATAACATTTGGTAAATATGAAAATCAAAGTGAATTAAATGAATTGTGCAGGTTGCATGAAACGTTAAAAGTTAAATACAATGATACTCTCTACGAATCACGAGCTATCTTATTTGGTCCAATTGATTCAGAGAAAATTAATGAACCACCTTCTGGCTATACAGTTCCATCGAATTTTAAGACAGTTGCTACATTTTATGGAGATGAATCTTGTCCAACTCTTGAGAATCAAGTTATGGAATGTTTGTATATGCTTTATTGGGTTTTGGAATCTAAAAGGTATGAGAGGACTAAAGAAAAAATTGATAAAGTTTCAGAACTCAGAGCACCTTTTGAAAAAAAAGAATTAATTGGTTTAGATTTGGAGTCGAGAAATAATAGGAAACGATGCTCAGGGAGATTGACAAAACATTTAGCTGATCTCTGTTTGCAAACAGGACTTAAAGCAGATGCTTTAAATTATTACAATATCGCAAGTATAAGCTTACAATCAGTAAATGATTGGTTATGGTTAGGTGCAGCTTACGAAGGTCTTTGTGCCACTTCAGCATTAATATTATATCCAAATTTACGCAGAAATTTAATTCTACATAGAAATTCATTATTACAAGAAACAAGTTCAGGAAAACAAAGACGAGAATCTCAATCAATACCGTCTTCAAGTGAATTTCCATCCATTGATGAATTAAAAATACATATGAATCATTTATTATCACCCGAAGAGATACCAAAAAAATATAGAGAAGCAATTGTACATTATAGTAAATATCAAAATGCTGCCATAATAGAAACAGAAGCAAGTTTCAAAGCCACGATAATATCAATTGAACAGAATTGTCCATTACAAGCAGCATGTTTTTTAAATAATGTAGCGTTTAATCATATTAATTTGAGTGAACAAGAAAAAATAGATAGATTTACTAAAATGTCTGAGTTATATTTATCATTTGGGTTTAAAAGGAAGGCTGCTTTTTGTATCAGATTAGCAGCAACTCGATATGGTTCACAAAGTAATCCACATCGGGATTGGAAGCAGTGTTATAATTTATTACTTCAAGCCATAGATGGTTTTAAACTATCATTGGACCCAATAGATATGACTGATGAAAATAGAAAAGGTTGGCCGGCGATTCAGATTCAAGTTTTAAATGAATTGATAGCAGCAGCCACTAGAATGGGTAATCCAGCACTAGCTACAAGACATATGACTTTTTTATTACAAACTTTATTTAATTACTTGAGTCCCAATGAACGAAAAGATATTGCTTTACAATTACAAGGTGTTGCTCAACAATGTGAAGGTGCCCCTGTCCCTTTAGTACTAGAATCTGGACTTGTAATTCCTCCGGCTAATTTAACAAACATTCCAAAGACAAAATCTTTTACTTTAAAACGTCTTCAACCACATTTAGAACCTCAAAAAATTGAACGAGCTAAAGAAGATCATGGCCCTTTTTTATTTACTCCTATTAATTTTGGATCTCTTGAAAGAAAAAATGTATCTAAAAGCAAAGTTGATTATTTATGGGTTGAAGGAGATATATGTCAAGTATCAATACAGTTAATTAATCCTCTTCCATTTGAGCTCAATGTATCTAACATGCGTCTTTTGACTAATGGAATAGTTTTTGAATCACTTCCAGAAAGTATTATACTACCTGCAAAAGCAGGACCGATAGTGGTGACATTAGCAGGAACGCCAAAAGAAATTGGAACATTAGAAATTCTAGGATTTAGTACACATTGTCTTGGAGTTAAATCTAATTGTAGATTAAAAAATATTCCAGGTATGCCTTATCCCCAGTATTCAATTCAAGTTGTGCCAGCTTTACCAAAAATTGATGTAGTAACAAGTTTACCACAAACAGCAAGTTTTAGTTCTGGAAAAACTATTGTCACTAGTGCTAGTACATCTCTGTATGGTGGTGAAAGTACTGAATGTACAATAACTATAACGAATGTAGGCCAAGTTACTATTGAAATGGTTGATATATCAATAAAATCAACACTAGATACTTTTACCGAGTCAAAAATTTTCAAGTGGAGTGATGAGAATCTAAAGACTCAACTTCCTCTTCAACCTGGTTCCAGTGCTAGTCTCACTTTATATCTTTATGCTGATACAGAGTTTATAGTGACAAATAAACCTAATAAAATTAACAACAAAAATATATCTAGTAAAACTAATAGTAATTTAGTAGCACATAGTGGATCTAAATCATGGCCATCAAGACTTCATTCTACATTCAATTCACAAAAGAAACAATCTACTGTATATTCATTACCGTCAGCATTAAGTTCAAATTCTAGTACCTCAACAAATGCTCAATTATCTAAATTAGCTTCACCTGTTGCTACGTCAAACATCATCGAAGGTCAGCTTCATATTAAATATTCTGGAGATGCTGGTCTTGTTGCAGGATACTGCAGAATATCATCAGTGTTTATTACTATAGAAATTTTACCCAGCGTTAAATTCACTAGTTGGGATGTCTTGCCAGCTGAAATACCTTCACAACTTTATCTAGTTTTAGATGTAACAAATATGACAAATGAGGAAATGGAATTGTACTATACACAAAATAAATGTATCTTTATGGGAGGCAAAGAGACTTGTCGAATTCCGGTTCCCGTTGATCGATGTCCATTAAGTAAATTATCATCAGTACAAGGGGATGATGTTGACAATAATTTACAAAAAATTTGTGCAGAACATATTGTGTCATTAGTGGATTTAAGATGGCAATTGTTAGGTTCAGATTTATCTGGAAAAGCTACATTAGCTGGAATTACATTTACAAAAGATATGCTTGATCTAGTCAAAATGAGTCCATTACAATGGGGTTCGTATTATATAACATTAGAATATTATTTTCAATTATCTATATTTTATTTTTTTTTTTATTATTTTCATAAATATTTTTATATATATTACAGAAATTCTAATTAATGAACACCCCGTAAAACCGCAAGATGAAATAACATGTAAATTAGGACAATGTGTTAATATTGGAGTTGGTGTATCAAATGCCTTGAAAAATCCTTTGAGTGATCTTAGCTTATCTATAAGTTTTTATCAAGATTACCAAAATGGAACAATTAACTACAGACTAGATTCTAGATTGTGCATTATTGGTGCTAGTAAAGTATTGCTTCCAACTGTGAGTAAACAAAAGACAATTACAAAGACAACATTAATTAATCAACAAACTTATTTGTTATATTGATAGAATAATTTATTATTTTTTTGCTTTCAGTTAAATGAAAATGAACGTGCTTATCATGAATGGAATGTTATATTTTTCAATGCTGGACAGTACAAATTAGATATTCAATGTTATAGTGAAAAGTTAACTAAAAGTTCAATTAGTACTATAACAAACGTTATGAACAAAGATGAAGTATGGCGTTATATACCAGCTATTGAAATTACGGTTGATGACTGCTGATATTTGTATAATAAATTTTTTGTATGTATGTATAATAAATTATTCAAATTATTATTTTTATTCTTCGACGAATATACACATAAAATAATTTTTAACCCTTTCAAGATTTGATTTTTCATTTGTCAGTTATTCTCCGAGAACTTTTTCCAATATTTATAACTATTGTTGTTTTATGAAAAAAAAAAATCATTTCAATTAGTTAATGATGATATACAAATTAAATAATTATAGATAAAAATTACAGTTATCTGATAGAAATAATTATGACATAAAAGTTCGATATTTTATTGTTAAAATACACTAATAAGAATAATTAAAAATAGTTGAAAATTTAAATAAAATCTGAATTAACAAATAATTGAAATTAATGATCTTACAAACAATTTATAAAATTGACAATATTATTTATTTTCATATCACCATTTTCAGTACATGATAAATGTAAAAAATATAAAAAAAAATTTTCTAATTTAAATTTAACCTATTGTGTATTACCTACTTAATGAGTTATTTATTAATTTATTAACTATATAAAATTATTAACTATTTTATTTTAGATTGTTTTCCTAGAGGAATTAATTTTGAATTAAATAAATTACGCCGTAACTTTTTATAAAAATGAAGTACATTAGTATTAACCCAAACTTGATCCTCATTAAAATCTATAACTCTCAGAGTTTCAAGACTTTGTGCTCGAGATAAAGCTACATATGCTTGGCCAGCATCAAATACTTTAGAAAGATTCATTTCTACACAATCTAATGTTAATCCTTGGCTTTTATGAATTGAAAAAGCCCAAGCTAATTTTAAAGGAATTTGTTTACGACTTATTAAGTTACCATTTGCAATCCTTACAGTCCATTTTTCACTTTTTACATGATAAACTTTTCCAGAACAAAATTGAACAACTGGAATGTCATTTTCAAACTTAGTAACTACTCCTCTGGCACCATTAACTAAACCATCATTGATATTTATATTTTTCAATAGCATCACTTGAGCTCCTACCTTTAATATTAATTGTTCGGGTACTGATAACTGTTGATTTAAAGTTTTAGTCATAGAGTCATCAGAGTCTTGAGCAATATAAGTTTTAGAAATTCCTGCAAGATTGTTTAATTGAGATTCATTAATTTCATCAACTTCACAAACATGAGAGCATAATCTAGTCGCTAATATTCCATCTTTTTCAATTGATTGTTTTGCAGTAGCTTTCAAAGTATTTTTGATATTGTCAGTAACTCTACCTATTCTTATATTATTCAATAATTGAACGAAAGTTGGATCTTTCTGACGATGTACAGTATGTAATTCGAAATTATAATGAACACATTTTTCCCAAGATTTACTTTCGAAACAAAAGTTACTCTTTTCGTTATTTTTTTTTACTGGTGGAAGTTGAAAGAAATCTCCACATAAGATCAATTGAATACCGCCAAATGGTTTATCAGATTTTCTAATATGTCGGGCAACAGCTTCTATTTTATCAAATAACTCACCATCAACCATAGAAATTTCATCGATAATTAAGTACTTTGTTTTTCTCCAACAAGCAGCAATGTTTGGTCGAGACGCTAATTGATAACAACGTTCTAAATTACTATTTCCGAGACCAATTCCTGCGAATTGATGGAGAGTTATGCCACCGATATGGCAAGCAGCTATACCGGTACTTGCTGTAATTGTTGTTACATCAGGTGGTAATTCTCCAATAATTCTACGTAACAGATATGACTTGCCTGTTCCAGCACTACCAGTGAAAAAAATATTTTTTCCTCTTAAGATTGCTTCTAAAACCTGAAAAGTAAACAAAAAATTATGATTATGATTATAATTATTATTATGAATTTTAAATCTTTTTATGAAACCTCATTTTGTTCTTCAGTTAATTTTACAATCGTTGAATCAGCATACAATTTTTTGGCAGCAGATACTTTGTGAAATTCTGTTGGTAATTTTCTTTTTCTAATATTACTTGGAGATGGTGTTGTAATAGTTTTACGCGAAGTTCCCATTAATAAAGCTTTTTCTTTAGCAACATTCATTTCTCCTGTTGTCGCTGGACTAATATCTTGAGTACCTCCTAAATTGACATTTGCACTTAAATGTTTTGCTAATGGATTTTTAATAATATTATCAGATTTTCCATTTGTCATTTTTATAAAAATCGTTTTTAAAAATGAAGTAAGTTGAGATTCTGGAGCATTAAAAAGAAAAAGCGTACATCCCTCTTCATTAAATTTAATTGTTGCCTTTCCTTCATGCATAAAACGGTTTAAAATATTTATGTTATGGAGGAGAAGTTTGAACACAGTTTTTGTTTTGTCTGCTTGAATTTGTATTAAAATTTGACGAATGTTATTTCGAATTAAACGAAGTTGTGCTGAACGATAATTTACTTTTCTTGTTGTTACTCCTTGTATACTAATCCATTCCAATATTATTGAACAATTTAAATAGCACCCGTCGGTCTCCATATTTTATTTTTGATTATTTAGACTGTTATCATAGTAATTCAAAAGTACAATAATTGAAATTTTACACACAAAGTTAGTTTAACTTTTACTTAAATAATTAATCGGCTAAAATAACCTAATCAAGCGATACGGTAATGCCTCATGCGTCAAACATAAGTTGCTGCCATCTTGAAATTACGTCACAACGAGGCACTACAGTTGTTGTCTCTATACAATTAAGTTATAAGATGATTTTTGCAGGTCATATTTTTTAGAATTAAAATATTTTTCTTTTTCTAACAAAAACATAAGCTGAAATCAATATTTTACTTGGAAAGCAATCATCGGCTTTCAATTAAGTATACTTTTAAGTATCATCATTGCTTTATTCATAATATACGAAGTTAAACAATTTTGTAGCGCAGTAATTGAGTAAAATAAAAGTTTATTCATGAAGTAATGATACGTTTTTTTTTATCAAGTTGGTGATCAGAGTTTTTAATTGTTATAAGTTCCTTTACTCACAGATTATACAGTTGGTAACAAGTTATTTTTACTTAAGCGGGAATATACAAATAATTAAAGTATTTTCTGAATAAATTTATATTTTTTTAGTATTCTTTCCGGTTGATATGCACAAAAAAACGTGAAATCTCATCAGAAACAGCCCCCCTCTTCCGGGCTGTACAAAAATATGCATCAAGCATTAATAATGACGATGATGGGATTACAAAAAATCCTAAAATCATTGAACGCCAAGTGTTGAAGTAAGAATCAACAATATTTTGAATAAATTATTTTAATTTCTAAGTTAATATTAGACAAAAAAATTTGATGCAAATATAATATTTTAAATGATAAAATTTTTACATTATTTTTATGGGACATTTAAAAATTTTAATGCAGTGATCTAATTGATAATAAGAAAACTACTATATTAAAAAATTACTGTTAAATACACTACTTCAGATAGAAAAAAAAAAATTTATGTATACATCAACCGGAAACATTGCGTGTTGATTTTGATTTCTAATTCTATTCTTAAATCAAATTTGACGTCTTTGCGAGGGTAACTAATAACTAAACCTACAAAAGCTCACTATCGTTTGTTGTTTTGTTGTAATTGGTCGATTTGGTAAACCGATTTTAGTAGCTGTACTCTCTTTAGATGTAAACTGTTCAAGAAAAGTGATGTTACTCAAAGTATAAACACTTTTTTATACTTCAAAATCTAAGATACTTTTAGTTATTTTCAAGAGATAAAAATGAAGTGAACCGACGATTAGAATTAATCATTGATATTGGTTAATTTTATGATGTTTCATTCTATAGTGCAAATTTGAAAAAGTGCAAAATAATTCACAATGATTCATCCAAAAAATATTAAAGATAAATATAAAAATTTATCAGTTAAGGAAGAAATATCAAACAATAAAAATACAAATAACGAATGTACATTATCTGGAGATGAATCGTTATTTCAAAGTGAATCTTTTCCAACTACAAGCCCAAAGTTGAAATTACTTGTTAAAGGTGTGAAAATAGAAAATATTGTTCAAAAATTACTTAATTCTGCCAGAAATGGAGATTGGACTTTAGTAGATCAACTATTAAAACACTTGGAAAAATTTGTACGTAATTCAGAGAAAAATGATCCTCATCCCCTTTCAGGTATATCAGATCCGGTAAGTACAGTATTTTTTATTAATTACTTAATTATTTTAATAGTCTTTATTAATATTTAATGAGAAGAAGCAAAATATTTATAATTTTATATTATTTTATACAGTAATTTTTCAAAATTTTTACAGACCACTGGTATGACACCATTGATGTATGCTATCAAAGATGATCGTGTAGCCCTTGTTAATCGACTAATTGATCTTGACGCAAATTTGAATGTTTATAACAATGTGAGTAATATTTTTATTGATTACGTTGAGAAAAATATATAATTAATAAGAAAAATAACACGCAAAAGTACATTATGATGGATGTTATATACTGAATATTGAATAAATAAATATTAAGGTTTAGATGTAGATTCAATGAGGTGCGGATGTAAATCAGTCAAAATACAAATCTAAAATAGTAATTCGATACATATTCAAGATAAAACTCGACTTTGTTATGAATAATGTTGTTTAACTAGACCGTGACACAAAAAAAATTTTGCTGAGTAATAATATTAAAAATTTTAAACAAATGCAACTTGATAATTTTTTTTTAATATATATTTATTATGTAAATTATAATTTTAAAAAGTATTTTTTTATTTTCAATAATTTTTTATGATTGATAGTGGTAATAATTTATTTTTACATGAAGGATAATTATAATGCACTCCATATATCGGTAATGAATTCTCGAGAAGAAATTGCCAAAATATTACTATCTAATGGAGCTGATGTTGCTGCAGTTGGCGGTGTAAGTTACTTATAATTAATTAATGTTGAAATAATGAAATTTAATTATTTATAAAATAATGATACTATGTTATTTATAAAGCCTTCAAAACAAACTGTTGTTCATCTTATCACAAAATTACCACAAAATGGTTCTGTAATATCTATACTTCGAGCTCTCTTAAATACCTCTAAATGTGATATTCGTTTAGTTACTGACAGAGTAAGTATTACTTTAAGCTGAATATAATGGTAAATTTTTTTTAATTTCAAACGTATTGTTTAATATGATGTATTTATGAAATATTATTTGATATTAATTTGTATTATTATTTAGTTTGGAAAGATTCCACTTTTTTTAGCGGTAGAAACTAACAACCAATCTATGTGTCGAGAATTACTTATGCAACAAGCTCTAAAACAACTTCAAGCAACAACACCTATGGGAGACACCGCTTTACATTTGGCTGCTCGTCAACGCAATGTTGATATCGTTAAAATTTTGATTGATTACGGAGCTCAAGTTGATATTCAAAATGTAAATTAACACATAGAATCACTTATTAGCAAATTACACAAATTCCATGAATTATAATTTAAGATAAATATTTTTGCATATGAATTGTTTTTTTTTTTTTTTAGAATGAAGGTCAAACACCTTTACACATTGCAAGTGCAGAAGGAGATGAAATCTTGATTAAACATTTTTATGACATGAAGGCATCTGCATCTATACCAGATCATCAAGATCGAACACCTATGCATTTAGCAGCAGAAAATGGGCATGCTTCTATAATTGATTTTTTAGCAGAAAAATTTTGTGCTAGTATTTTTGAACGAACAAAAGATGGATCTACACTAATGCATATTGCTGCACTTAATGGACATTCAGAATGTGCTAACATGTTATTTAAAAAGGGAGTCTTTTTACATATGCCCAATAAAAAAGGTGCTCGTCCAATTCATATTGCAGCACAACATGGACATGTAAAAATTATCAAAACACTTCTTCAACACGGAGAAAAAGTTGATGTTACTACTAACGATAATTATACAGCATTACATATAGCCGTAGAGAATGCTAAACCTGCTGTTGTAGAAACTCTTCTTGGTTATGGAGCTGAAGTTCACGTTAGAGGTGGTAAACTTTGTGAAACTCCTCTTCATATTGCTGCTAGAATTTCTGGTGGTGATAGATGTACTTTGATGCTTCTTAAATCAGGTGCTAGACCTAACTTGACCACAGATAATGGTCAAACTCCTGTTCATTTAGCGGCAAGCCATGGAAATGTAACAACTTTAAAATTACTTCTGGAAGATGGTGGAGATCCTATGCATAAATCAAAGGTTATTTTTTCATTACTGTGTGATAGTAATTATAAAGTTGACAACTTATTGAGTTATCATAAAAATTTTTTTTAATCATTTTAATTTTTTGTAGAATGGAGAGACTCCACTTCATTTAGCATGTAGAAATTGCAAGCCAATTATAGTTTGTAATTTAATTGATTTCGTAAAAACAAGAAAAGGTATTGATATGGCAACTTCTTACGTTAATAGTGTAACTAATGAAGGTGCAAGTGCTTTACATTATGCTGCTCAAATAAAACCATTAGAAGTATTAGAGCTCGGTGAAGATCGAACTGTGGTACGAGCTCTATTAAATAATGGTGCTGATGTTTCTTTAAAAACAAAACAAATGCAAGAGACCGTATTCCATTATTGTGCATTAGCTGGTAATAATCAAGTTCTTCAGGAAATGATAAGTCATATGTCAGTAACAGAAATTCAAAAAGCGCTTAATCAACAAAATATTATTGGTTGGACACCACTACTTATAGCTTCTCATTATGGGCATATGACATTGATTACGACACTTTTAGAAAATCATGCAAGAGTTGATGTATTTGATCTCGAAGGAAGATCAGCTTTACATTTGGCTGCTGAGCTTGGTAGTCTCGAAGTCTGTGATGCTTTGTTGGCTAGCAAAGCTTTTATTAACTCAAAATCCAGGGTGGGGCGTACTCCACTTCATCTGGCCGCAATAAATGGATGTACATATCTCGTTAAGTCACTTATTCAAGATCATGGTGCTGTTATTGATGTTTTGACATTGAAAAAACAAACTCCACTTCACTTAGCCGCTGATACTGGTCAACTAGAAGTATGTAAGCTTCTTATAGAACTTGGTGCTAGTTGTGATGCGACCGATGATTTAGGACAAAAACCTATACATGCTGCAGCTATGAATAATTATTCTGAAGTTGTTCAACTTTTTCTTCGAAAACATCCTAGTCTTGTGACAGCTTATACAAAGGATGGAAATACTTGTGCTCATATTGCAGCAATGCAAGGAAGTGTTCGGGTTATTGAAGAACTAATGAAGTTTGATAAAAAAGGAGTTATATCAGCGCGAAATGAATTAACTGATTCAACTCCTCTTCAACTTGCTGCTAAAGGTGGTCATGCAGAAGTTGTTAGAGCTTTAGTTCAAGCAGGGGCTTTATGTATTGAAGAAAATCGAACTGGTTTTACAGCTATACATTTAGCTGCTCAATATGGCCATGGTCAAGTTTTAGAAGTCATGAGAACATCTCAATCGTTGAAACTATCAAGTAAAAAGCTTGGTGTAACTGCTTTACATGTTGCTGCGTATTTCGGTCAAACTGGTATGTATAAAAGTATAAATTTTATATATACTTTACTAACTCGGAATGAAAATAACTGATCATTCAATTTTTGTATCAATCAATTTCGTTACTATTTATTTCAGATACAGTACGAGAATTATTAATTGACATCCCAGGGACTGTTAAATCTGATGTTCCAATCGGTGGTTCTTTGGTAAGTGAATTGGGCAATGAATCAGGAATGACACCTTTACATTTTGCTGCTTATTCTGGAAATGAAAATGTTGTTCGATTATTACTTAATTCTGCTGGAGTACAGGTATTATTGATAATTAAATTAATTAAAAATACATGACAATTTATTTGAAACTGTAAGAAAAATAATTCTTAAAGGTGGAAGCACAAACCACGGAAAATGGTTTTAATCCATTACATTTAGCATGTTTTGGTGGTCACATTGCAGTTGTTGGAATTTTATTAAGTAGATCAGCAGAATTGCTTCATAAAGTTGATCGTTATGGTAAAACTGGATTGCACATAGCAGCAACTTACGGTCATTATCAAATGGTTGAAGTTTTGTTGGGTCAAGGAACAGAAATTAATGCTATCGATAAGAATGGTTGGACACCTCTACATTGCGCTGCCCAAGCAGGTTATTTAGAAGTAGTGAAATTACTTGTAGAAAGTGGAGCTTCACCGAAAAATGAAACAAATTTCGGAAGTGCACCAATCTGGTTTGCTGCTGCAGAGGATCATAATGAAGTTCTCAAATATTTAATGGAAAAAGAACATGATACTTACGCTCTCATGGAAGATAAAAAGGTAAATATTAATTAAATATGTATAATAAAAATATAAAAATGAATATAGAAATGTAAACAAACTTAAATTTTCTAGTTTGTGTATAATATGATGGTATGTAGTAAGAGCCATAATAACAAGCCTATTGAAGAATTTGTTCTTTTATCTCCGGCACCAGTAGATATTGCAGCAAAACTTTCAAATATTTTTATAAAATTATCAGAAAAAGAAAAAGAACGTTCTAAAGATTTAATAGCAGCAGGAAAACAATGTGAAGCTATGGCTACAGAACTTTTAGCTTTAGCAGCAGGTGCAGATTCTGCTGGCCGAATTCTCACTTCAGTAGATAAAAGAAATATCGAATTTCTAGACATTCTCATAGAAAATGAACAAAAAGAAGTTATTGCGCATACTGTAGTCCAACGTTATCTTCAAGAATTGTGGCTCGGAAAGTTAAATTGGAATACATTTCGTACAATTGTATTATTTATTATTTTTCTTATCTGTCCACCAGTGTGGATTTGGTTTGCCTTACCATTGGGACATAAATACAGCAATGTGCCTATTATAAAATTTATGTCATATCTAACTTCTCATGTCTACTTAATGATATTTCTTGCATTAGCTGGTATTATGCCACCGTATAAATACGTAAGACCGAATTTAATGCCTTATTGGTATGAATGGTGTTTATTAGTAATGTTATCAGGACTTTTACTTCTTGAACTAACAAATCCAAGTGATAAAAGTGGACTTGGTTGGATAAAACTTGCAGTATTAATATTTGGAATTTTGGGTGTTGCATTACACATGATAGCTTGGATATTTATGACCCATAATCGACCAACATCACTATATCTTCGAAATCAACTGTTTGCTCTTAGTTTTCTTTTAGCCTGCGTTCAAATATTAGATTTTTTATCATTCCATTATCTTTTTGGACCATGGGCAATAATTATTGGTAATTTAATGAAAGATTTGGCTAGATTTCTTTCAGTTCTCGCTATTTTTGTCTTTGGGTTTTCTATGCTCTTTGTAGCACTTAATCAAACAATCGGCGACGAAACTTTATCTCAGCTAATCCAATTAAATCATACATTTTCAGAAAGTAAGTTTTTTAACATTTTTCAAATTATACATAAATTATTAATTGCATGTAAAATAATGACTTTGTGTGGTTTTCATTGTTTCATTGAGCGTGTTAATTATTTTCATGTATATCATTGGAAAGAAAACGTAACTAATCGACGAATTTCGAATGAATATTTATTGTATATGTATTCATAGAAAAGAAATCAAGTGCATGGCTGAAATTAATGTGAGAGCATGAGTATGATTTATATATTAATCTATTAAATTTATTTGATTACTTCATTGTATGATTATGTAAATTTAATTTTTTCTTCTTCACATTTTAGTCACAATAACTCCAATTCATGCATTTGAGGATCTTTTTTTTGCTGTTTTTGGTCATACGACAAGTGATAAACTTATTCAAACTCAAACTGAATCACATGAATGGATTAAGTATCTTATAAAACTAGCATTTGGAGCTTATTTATTGGTGTCAGTAGTTGTTTTAATAAATTTACTCATTGCCATGATGAGTGACACTTATCAACGAATTCAAGCTCAGTCAGATATTGAATGGAAATACGGTCTAAGTAAACTTATTCGAAATATGCACAGGTACATGAAAGTTTTTCTATCTCAAATTATTATAAAAATATTGTTCAAATGTTAGTTTACAATTCTAAATATATATTTTTTTTAGAACCACAACTGCTCCTTCACCTTTGAATCTTTTTTCAACTGGGATAATTGATTCTTATAAATCTTGTAAACAACATGTAGCAAATAAACCATTATTGCTAGCTCACTTACTCAAATCTAAACATCCGCGAACACTATCTCCTAGATCAAAAATGGCTGCCAAATGGTTAACTAAAACAAGAAAGTATCAAGTACAATCAAGTGAAAATACTCAATTTGGGAATTTTCAAATTTTTCCCGAAGAAATGGGGCTTAATTCATCATGTAGAATCGAGAATGTCATCAATTGGGATATAATCCGAAAGAAATATCGTATATTAACCCGGAATGAATTAGAAAAAGATGATAAAAATAAAAATAATAATACAGATGATGATAACATGAATGATATTGATAAATCATGAACATCTATACTATCTACTTGGATAGTAAATCAGTATTCATCGGTAAAATTACGGATTAGTCTCTATTCACAATGAATAGATGGAATATATAAGTATTGTAAAATAAAATAAATCGATGTTACAATGGGTAAGATAAGAAAAAGTAAAAGTCATTCTAATCGGAAAATAACAAAAATTATTGCTTAAATAATAATTATCTAAATTTTGAAAATAAATCAATATATTTTTTGAAGTGTATCAATTTAGGCAGCTAATTTCTTTTTGTATTGGAACATTAAAAAGAATATTTTTGATAATAGTCAAGTATTAGATGGTAAAGTTGAATTTTTATTTTATATTTATTACCATATTGTATTGATAATATTTTTATTTTAAAAAATATGTTCAACAGGAGATGATCTATTGACCTATCATAAGCGTTGATACCAATGTACAATTTAACTCATATTTGAACTTATTAAAATTATAATTAATTTATCAATATAAATAAAAAGTTGATTTATTTTATAAAACGAATTGTTTTATTATTTCAAAAATGTACTTACATAGCGCATGTTTCTGCGCAAGAAATAAGCTTATTAATAAAGGTGAGGGTAATTGAGTATGTTCTATTTAAAACTTTAGTCTACTTTAGTTTTACGCGGCATTTTGATATTGGTAGTTGTGAAATTAAGTTTGTGTATAATTTAAAAAATTAATTCAAAATATTCTATTGTAATTATCATGAATGATTTTATAGCCATTATAAAAGTTTAACTATTTTTTAGTAATATTCATGGTAAAATAAATTCTTTAATGTGATTGGCATGTCAAACATTAGTGAATTGTTAATTAAGTTTTTTATCAACGAGAAATATTTAATTGGTGTAAGTGTCATGAAATGTATATGGATCATTTCGGAACAAGTTATTACTGGTAAGTATTTTTCAAAAATCTTTTTTATAAAATAATTATTTCCTAGTAAGGAAAATTTTTTTCTTCGAAAAGGTATTTGAATTGCATTTTTATTTTATTTATATTTCTTTAAAAAAAAAAAGAAAACAATAATACATGAACTAAAGTATTAACTGATATCCATAATTTGTTATGTTAAATGATAAATGATATTTGGTTATTTTACGTCATAAACAAGTATATAAAAGAAAGAGAGTTGTAATAATAAAAGCAAAAGACCGTAAAGAAATAGAACTCATTGAAAATAAGGTACCAAGAGGGTGGAAGGTTGTGTCAGGATAAGTATAGGAAACGCGATGTAATTATTACATAGTGTAGGGGAAGTTTGAGCGGGCGCATGATGAACGCGTGACTCTGAAGAGAAGGAGTAGAGGAAGAGGATAAAACGCCCTCTCAGTAAAAAAAGCAGAAGGATTGAGGGCAGTAGTCGTCTGTTTGACGTGATCCCGGTGCGCATGTTTTTATCAGTGGTTTAGTTACATTTGTTATTACGATTTAATACTTTGTTTATTGTTTTTAATTCACAAAGATACAAAAATTTGATTTTCTTTTTCATGTATTGTTTTCTTTTATGCTATAAATAAAAATTATAACATTTTCAATATTAATAAAATGAATTATTTATATTAAAATAGTTAAAACTTATACAGTTTAATAGATAATTATTTTTAGATTTTTATAATAGTTATAATGATGAAAAGTAGTGAAGAATTGTGAAATAAATAAACAGAAAAGTAAATAAATAACTGAAAGAATCCGGTCAGCCGGTCTGTTTATATAGCGTGTATGGTTAGCGGTGCAACACGTGCAACGTATGTTATATTGGTCAAAAAATAATTAATCATTTTCCATCTTATATTTGGCTTGTAAACTTTGATGAAACTATTGCTGAATAGTCGATTGTACGGTTGGAATAGGTACTGTGCCAAGTTAATCTCGCGTTTAAAGAAAAAAATTGAGCGAAAATTAGAGTTTTTGTATTTGATATAAAATAAATTGAATAGTATTAAAGTATGTATAAATAAAATTTTTAAAAAATTTTAAGTTATAAAAGAATGATTTAAAAAATCGAACAAATGATGTAACGAAAAATTAAAAATTTTAATATTTCGTGAGAAAAAAATTGAGTGCTTTAAGCGCAATGACCGGAATTAAATTAATGAGGGAATGGAAAATCTTTGGTCTTCAAGAGCTTGTAGTCGCGTAGGTGAGAGTCTCTAATTTTTACTTAAAATCTTTTAAAATTACCTATGCATGATTTCTATTGCATGATTATTTATAGAAATTTAAAATAGTTGAATTATTTACTTACATTTGTTTTTGCTTTAATTTGAATTTAATTATTCTAGATATTTTTTTACCAAAAAAAAAAAAAAAAAAAAAACCAATTTCAAGTTTTTAATTGGCAAATTCATTTTACTTTGCTAAAAAATATTCGAAAAAATTTTATTGTTTACCATAAGTATTTGACATGAACAACGAATGATTAATTTTTTACATAAAATCTAAAATATGTTTTCAATACATATTTTATTAATTGTAAATCATGTAGTAATAACATCAATAATGTTTAACTAATTTCAATGCATATACCTCGTTAATTTACAATATGTCTACAGAAAATTGTGTAAAAGTGACGAAATCTGTAAATTAAAATGGACTTTTTTGATATTCATTTATATTATTTAATGAAATTACAGTGGAATTACAAATTTTAAAGATGATAGATTGAAACTTAAAAAGGATTTAAATAAATTTATTTTATTTCATTCACTCGAATGAAATAAAAATTGTTTGTTCGTAGAATTTCCGAAAAATAGAATCGTAAGTAATAAATATCTATTGAAAAACTGGAAAATTTTTTTTTAAATGAAGAAAACAAAAAAAAATTATTTGAAAATAGTAAACAAAATTTCATATGATGCTCCTAAAATATATTATAAGAATTTAGAAGTTTTATTCTAACTTTATGTGTAAAAAATTTTTCATAACAATATTTTAAATTGTAATTTACATTTACAATTAGTGAAATAAACGAGTAATCAATTAGTATGTTTTAGTTCATTAATATTATATAAATTGTTGATACAAAAATTTTCTTTAAATTTATAATATTATAATAGAAAAAGACAATTTAATCAGTAACATTCATAACCCACTAGTTCATTTATAACAAATAATCTCATATATGTTCTCATTCGTCATAATGTGTATTGTTTATAGTTGATGTTTACAAACGAATATGCACACATAAAATAAATGCAATGGATTATTTTAGCAATCCCAATAAAGTAAATTTCTGCAAATCGAGTTATAAATTTTGCCGATTTTTTTTAATTACATCAGGGAATATTTAACAAATTTATTTGAAAGAGTACCACGCATGAATAAGAACTTAAAAAAATAATCAATAAGATTTAGTCGTTTAAAATTTGTTAAAATAATCATATTATATATTAATATAAAAAAAACTTATTCGTATTAAAAATAAATATTTAATGAATTAGTAGAGAAATCGATGAATAAATATTAGATGCATTCATGTATATACATACATATATAGATTTAAAATAAATTCATACGATTAATAAATTCAATTGAATTGTTAAAAAAATGTTTATTCTACGTTAGCTAAAAATACTTTTATTTGAAGAATATGTGCTCTAAAAATCACTGATGTTTATAGAGTTAAGGTAGAGCATGAATTGGAAGCGATAGACGTGAAAATTTAAGCGATAAAACAAATCGATTGCTTTCAGTATTATTTTCTTATGTTTTGCACACGTCATACATTATTATGTGATGTCATAAATTTAAAAGTGATTCTAATAAATAATAAAAAGTTAATTTAACAATCCATTTAATTGGTGTTAATATTATATTATGATATCAAATATTTTGAAACTATTATTTATTTATGTTTTCACGTAACTGGCTCGTCACCCCCCTCATTGTTGAAAGTAACAAATCTCAGCAGGGAGAAAATTAATGAATCTGTTGGTTCAAAGTACCCTACTCGACACAATCGATATCTGTGCGCGCGCGCCCATCTTCAACAAAATGCAATTTGTTGCGAACAAAGCTGATGAATATTTTTTATAAATTCATTAAATAATCACAAATTATGATTACCATTTTTGTAATATTATGAAACCATTCCGCTCTTATAAAATCAATTTGAGTGATTTCATGAAATAATACATACCAATTAAACGGATATCTCAATTGTAAGGAAATTTTTCGATAATGAAATTGAGAATATAAAGTTAATTGAAAAAGTACTTTGTTTTTTTTAACAAGATATTATAATATAATGGAACGTAATTTTAAATATTATATATATATATAAAAAATAGATTTCAGTTTTGAATTAGTATTTAACAACAATGAGCATAAATTGAAAAAATCCTTAACATATAGAATAATTATATTTTCGACCAGTTCAGATTTTATTCAGGACTGTCGGTAAGATTAATTATGTAGTGTAATTTTCTTTTATACTTTTGTCTTAAAGTCAAACTTTAACTTAAAGAGGAAATTTTGATATGCATACATGTTATTTATTTATTTTTATATTGATTGATGTTCTTCGATATTAAGAAACATGGAGAAAAAATTTGTAACAGTTTCAATACAGTAATTATCAAGTATTTATCATTTCATGATTTTTGATTGTTTAGTGAGTAATAAGTAGTTATTCATTATTGATTAGTGTAAACAGTATATTGAGAACAAAATTCAAAATTTACGTATCCATTGTAATTTCATTTTAAAAGAAGATGTATAATCATCATCATTAATACCAATTCAAGTAAATAAGATTGTTAAGACTGAAATAGGGTGGTTTTATCAGCTATACCATAAAGATATTGACATTTTGATAAAAAGTCAATGAATGATGATTAACATATTTGTATCGTTTTTTAAGTATAATAAAACAGATTTTATCCAGGTTATACATCCAATTAAATAAAAAACGAATGAAACACGTAAAAGGATAGAAAAATGCTTTGTTAACGTTGATGAATGATATATATTTAAAGAAAGAAACATTATTTATAAATTCTTACATACAAATTTATAGATGAATATCTATATATAAATAAATGTAATAAATATAAGTAATTATTCATAATTGTTTATGACATTTATTTATTAATCATAATTATCACCGTAATACTTAACGTCGTAATTTTGTGAAATCTATTTAATTAAACCCACTTAAAAATGTTAATATTTTTTCGGATAAACAATTGAAATTTTACTGACACTAATATTTGATAAGATACTCTCTTAATGCTAATTACTGATTTAATTTATGTAAGTATCTAGATATTGCTTTTCGCGGCGTTAATCTACAAAGTTCAATATTTTTTTTTTATCTATGCCTTAAAATGAAGTAAAATTGTAATTTAGTGAAGCATTCGCTTTGCTTATTTTACTAATTTTACGAACTAAGTCTTCAAAGGTGTACTACTGTCTAACTTTTATTATACATTACTATACTTTGTTTTTTTAAGTATAAAATGAAACATAGAGGTCAAGTAGAATTGTTATGAATTTACATGTATTCTTATTCATTAAAAGTAATTGGAAAGAATGAAATTAGAAAATATTATTGGCGTACATACATATATATCTATATCTATATGATAAATTCCAAGTTTGACATTTCTAAGTTCTTCATCACCACAATATTGAAATGCGTAAACATATTCATTGCGTGAAAATCAATAAACAATCGAATACTGGTTTCATATCAGAGGTCAACTGCACGATCGAATCCGTAATCATGCGCAGTTGTGTTGTAGGTCACGCCGTGATTAATAAATAAATAGTTACCTGACTTTTAAGGCTATGACAGGTGTCTGAAGAGCTTTTAAGCTGACAACATGAATTGATGCACTTTTTTGAGTCTCTTCTGTTCCTCATAATACCCTTCTAACATTAATCATATTTAAAGAATTTAAAAAATTTCAATATTTCATTTTTACATACTGATCTTGATTTACAATCATGTTAATAAATAGTATGTCATTTTCAAAATCTGCCATTACTATTAATACGGATCTGAATATTATATATCTATCGGAGAACGTGGTGCAAGACGAATTTTAAACATTTCAGGAAGTTAGTAGGGTAAATCGGATCCCATAAAGTTATCCAAAAAGAAGTTTACATTTATATAAAAAAATAACTTATTTTTTCAATAATATTATTTACGCATATTAGAGAATTTTAAATCCAGAAATCATTTTTGTACCGAGTTCTTTTAATATTAATTAAATACAGTTGTCATTTTGGTATTTTAAAAATAATCTACGGTTAATAGAAATAAATACAATAAATTCTATTTAATAAAATAACATTAATGATTAGTTATTATCATGACTAGTTTATCTTTGACTATTCACTTATTATCATCTGTCCTCTCTTTTTTCTTTCTATTAGCATTAATATTTCACTTCAAAGTAATCGTGTACATTTCGTTTTTTTTTAATTTCCAATTTTATTGCTCTCACACCTCATTCTATTCCTGAGACTTGTTAGAATTAACCAATCGATATTGCCCTAATTTGTCAAAGAGCTTTGAAGAGAAAATGCCGCGTAGTCGTTGTGAAAAACACGTCAATGACTTCGTGCTTCAAGCATCTACTTCACTTACTCGTCTAAACTACAATTATTCATGTCAAATTTATCAATTATGTAAAAGGGTTGTTTAGTAATTTTTCTAGTTTATTATTATTATTCTTTTATCATTGTAATCATTATCATACAGTGCTTATTATATTATTGATCATATATATCATCATAAAATATATCATATAAATCTACCAAATATATACTGAAAAATGATTTATTTAATTAAATAAAAATAATGATGATAATTATAAAAATCGATGGTTCTTTTATTGAGACATTTATATATTTATTGAAATGTACGTCATCTTCATAGAATTATCCTGTTCGTGACAAAGTACCACTCTATTATTTCTACTAATTGTACTTAAGTGACATAACCAGTTCTAGAATTTATCTGACTATTTTTTATATTTGATAAAAAGAATTATATTCTTGAACTTTAAATTTCTTATCATTGACTGTCAAACTGTAAATTTTAATTATTCAAATGAACAATTAAATATGTTATATTTATGTTGCAAAAGTTTAAATAAATAAATAATTGAATTTTAATTTACAATTAGTAGTGTAAAGAGGGACAGGCTTCTTTTTCTCCTTGACTTGAGAAGTTGACAAAAAAAAAGAATACCTGTCGAAGAAGATACTTTATTTGTACATATAACGTAGTTATTATACACACAAATGTACATGAAAATGTGTAGTATACATACGTTTATAGGGATGCACACATAGAAGACTGACACATAGCAAGCTGACAGGTAGCTCTCAACCGTGAGTGCTTTATTCGCTTCTATTGCCGAACCAGCTAATTGGATGAGAAAATTATTCGTAGAACAATAGCCAGCTCAAACCATTTTTGATTGTTAAAGGTTACATAGTCGTAGTCAGTCATATATTTTTCAATAATATGTATTTTCTTTTCGATAGTTCAGTAATACATTATTATAACTGTATTGACAACAAAATTATTTTATATGATTAAATAATTATTCCATAAAGTTGAAACATTGTTTATAATAAGGAAAAAATATTACAGCATTAATGTATATAAATAATGTTTATACACCAACGTAAGTACTTTATTAATAGTCTGTTATTATCGTCATTATGATATAAAATGAATGGCATATAGACCATAGATGAAAAAAATGTTTATTGTGGAATAGATATTTATTAACTTATTTTCAAGTTCATTGCTTTGATGTCTTGATTGACATTACTTGAACTGAAAGAGCGATTTTTTTTTTAACAAAAATTTAATAAAAAAACTTCCTCGCATGCTTCTATGATAAATTGTATTCTCAAAAAATAAATTACATAAAGAAATACAAGTAATTGAAATTGTGTGTAGGGATTAAATAAAATGCATGCATTGATGTTATATTGTTTCATAAATAGAAATAAATAAGAATGAATTTAATGATATCTATAAGTAACTCAGGATAGATTAAATTTGTCCACGTAAAACGTCAAGATTTTTTAATTTATAGTCGATAGTTGGTAGTTTTTCAAAACCCAATGAACAAATTATAATATTTCAATTAATTTCTTTTTAACAAAACATTTAAGTAAAAAAAAATATTCATTAATAATCTTCTAATCAATAAAAGAATAATAATTAAATTAAATTATAACTAAAAAAATTTATTAGCTTTTTGTTTTATTAAAATTTCAGAAACTTTATCTATTTTGAGTTTTACATAAAGATTAGTATAAAATGAAGGAACCACATGTGTACCAATACTTATATTTTTATAAATAACAATAATATAATTGTTTTTTTTTTGAATTTTATTAAATAATATAATACTTCATATAGTAAGAAATGATTTTATAGAAACTCTTGTTAATGTAGAAAATATAAAATGTTAAGAAAACTGTTTAGATGGCAAAATGAAATAAAGATGACTTATGGAAGACATGTACATAGGTGGTTTTCTCGAGATCTTAATGTTGAAAGATGTAGAATGGAGAAGATAGTTGGGTATTTTTTCTTCATTTTACAGATGCAAGCATTAAGCTACAGAGAACAGTTGTATTACAAGAGATGAATGATAAAGGTGGATCTAAAAGAAGGATCAGATGACAATTGAGCGGTGAGCTGTGTCAGATTGACCCTAGAGGTGATAAATAAACGTGGATATAGCTATGTAGAGATATACATCACCATGAAACTATGTTTGCAATTAATTATTGCCCAGCGATAATGACGTTGGTGCCACTTTCGACGGGTGGCAGTCCAACGTTGCTACATCGTGTTTTCCTCACCCCAACGAATTTCGTCTTACACTCCTCAACGGCCTTCCAACCAGACTCCAAGATTCGCGACTCTAAGTCTTTCGACTTCACATCTTACTGCACGACTTCGTCTGTAAGATTCCAATCTCTTGACATGGTGGATTCAAAAACTATCAGGTATTCATTCATAAGTACCTGATGATGTATTTCAATCATCCAAAATACCTAATATTAATCCCCGAGTCGAATATCTTAACTTTTATTCATCTAATAAATTAATAGTTTAGTAAAACTAACAAATAACTCCAAATTATTAAATATTTTCATTTTTGACTGTAAAAGAGAAATTAAATTAAATTGTAATGATTAACAAAACCAATTTTCATTACACAATGATTTCAATTATTTTGCCAATTCATTAACGACATTTAACATAATTGAACAATGTCAAATAAGAATGATCGAAAAAACAATTAGACAATGGTAAGGGATGATTTGATGGTCTTCAATGAAGCATGCTTTTTTTTTATTTAATATTTACTTGTACAGTATCATTATTTCAAATATAATATTAATTAAAATATTGAAATAGTTTATAAATATTAAGAGAAAAAAAAGTAAATGGAATTATTTTTAGTTTTTAGTTTATTTAAAATTAGATGAAATATTTATAAATATTATATTTAAAGCAACAAACGTAGCATTATAATAGATAGATAATTTTGATGAAATTCCATCCAATGCACGACTTTCAGTTCAATTAAATAAAAAATTTATCTATTAATTAAAATTTTTAAATTACATTTTGTAAATAATCATTTTCAATATTTTCATCGTTTAAGTTTATTTTATACTTAATAAAATTACGAATTTACACTCGATTACATTCCAATAAACAGATATTCTCTATTGTTGTGACCAAAAAAAGGTTTGTTTTTTCCAAAAATCTTCATTATATTTATGTGAAATAAAACTACAATTGTTCCCTTTTATTCACATGTGAGAAAATTATTAATAATCATTATTAATATATATATATATTATTTATCCAATATAAACTTTGTTTAAAATTTCAAGTAATCGTTTTTCGGCAAAATATATGTACTTAATGAGTCGCATTTACCCATTTTTTCTGTAGACTCAACAGTAACTAATGTAAAAACAAACTTCAATTTGTAATGGGATCTGAATGTTTTTTTTAATTTAACAATTCAATAAATATATTGATCAACGGAGAGTAAACATAAGTTTGGTCAGACGTGTACATATTGAACGATTATAAAATTGATATGAATTCAAGTAAGACGACTATTAATAATATTTTAGATATTTAAAAATTTTCCGAAATTATTAAATTCATTTTTGAAAAAAATTTCTAATATAATAAGATATTGTAAATATAATGAAAAAAAAAAAAAGTATTTTCTCTATTTAGGGACATCGGTGAGTGCACCGTTAGTCCAGGTAGAGGAAACGGAGGAAGAGGAGGAAGAGAAGGACGCTTAGCAGCGCCAAGAATGTCATTATTAGGTCGTCCAATAAACTATAGGGCGACAAGAAGAGATGCCCGGTATCGTAGACTCCAGACCAACTTCTATAATTTTCTTGAACGGCCTCGAGGCATTTATGCCATCACCTACCATATGATTGTGTAATGCTTTTTATTTTCATAATATTTTTATTTTTCCTTTTTCTAATATTTCAATTTACACTAAAATATAAATAAAAAATTTTTTCACATATATAGATTTCTTATGGTCTTCATGTGTTTGGTGCTATCGGTCTTCAGTACAATAGACGAATACGAAAAAGAAGCTGGAATGTTACTTTATTACATGGAGCTTATTGTTTTAGTTTGGTTCAGTGGCGAGTTTTTTTGCAGGTAATTGGTACAGGTAATTTGCCTTAATAACAATAAAAGGTTTACAAAAAAAATAACTTTCTATTTAAAGGCTTTGGTCGTCAGGATGTCGGTCACGTTATCAGACAGCTATTGGAAGACTAAAATTTCTTCGACGGCCATTTTGTATCATAGGTACATTTTTTATTTTTTAATTATCAAAAAAAGAATAATATATATATTAAAATTAATTTTTCGGAATTTTGATTATTTTTTTATTTGAAAAAATAATATTTATTTGAATATATTATTTGATGAATGCTTGGTTGAGATTCATATTTATGTAAATGAACAATAATAAAATGTTCATTTTAGATATAATAACAATAATGGCGAGTATTGTAGTACTTGCTATGAGAAGCAGTGGTCAAGTATTTGCCGCAAGTGCTCTTCGAGGTCTTCGATTTTTTCAAATACTTCGAATGGTTCGTATGGATCGACGTGGTGGTACTTGGAAGCTTTTAGGTAGCGTCGTTTATGCTCATCGTCAGGTATACCTAATTGTTCAATAATTTTTTATTTTATTAATAATTTTGAAAGTTTTTATCGATTTTTTAATAACTTTCTTTGAAAATTTGAGATAAAAAAAAATCTAAAATGATATTTTAAATGAAAATCAAGAGAAAAATGATAAAGAAAATTTGAAAAATTAATAAAAGATTGAACTTATCAATAAAGATTAGTTTTATCATTTTATTTCATTGCTAAACAGTTTCTATCATCAAGTATCTCGCTATTATTATTAACTCTAAAATTATTTATAAATTAATTTTTTTTCTTTCTGTTGGCTTATTGAACAAAAAAGGATCAATTATGATTCTTTAATCCACTAACAATAACAAATTAAATCAAATCAATAAAATTATTGTATAACGCCATTAATTACGAATTAACCTTAGAATAATTTATATTTTTGTATAAATAAAAAGAATGAATTAATAATAAACATAATTATAATTGATAATGGTTATATAATTAGGAGCTCTTCACCACTCTATATATTGGTTTCCTCGGATTAATCTTCGCAAGCTTCCTAGTATACCTCGCTGAACGCGATGACGAACACTTTAATAACTACGCAAAAGCCTTATGGTGGGGTGTGGTAAGAAGTTTCACTACTCTATAAACTAATAAACAAATACATGATGAAACTAATAAATTTTATAAAATAGGTATTGTGTCTATATTTATCCTGATATCTATTTGTTTATTTTTGTCTTACCAAATCATTTAAAATCAACTGTTTCAAATACAAATAATAAGATTGATTAAAAGTAATATAATAATTTATTTATAGATCACGTTGTGTACTGTTGGATATGGAGATGCTGTGCCAAAAACGTGGCAAGGAAAAATAATAGCATCTTTTTGCGCACTTTTAGGCATTTCTTTTTTCGCTTTACCTGCTGTAAGTATTTATTTTCTAAACATCTGTTCATATCATTTTAAACGTAATTGATTATTAATTTTTCGGACTAAGGGTATCCTTGGATCCGGTTTTGCTCTCAAAGTACAACAACAACAACGTCAAAAGCATATGATTAGAAGACGTCAGCCAGCTGCTACTCTTATTCAAGCTCTTTGGCGGTGTTACGCAGCTGATGAACACAGCGTAAGTGTAGCTACATGGAAGATTCATCAGGTGATTTTGCCATCTAGTCCGCCTAGGTAAGTATACACACATCTTATTTTAACTGTTCACTAACTTCATAATATTATATCAAGAGTAGACCAACCGAAAAATTCATTCAACCCCCATTAAAAAAACATCTTACAACTTTTATATATACATATTGTATGTATAATTCAAAATTTATCATTTTAATTTTGACACTAATTAATAAATCTTATCCATTACTTTGATTAACAATTTGACAAAAAAAATACAATAAAACTCACTCGAAAAGTTATCAACTGTTTGGGCAAGAATAAAAAAGGGAATGATTTTGTTATGATCCATCTATCAAAAATATTTTTAAAATCATTTAAATTTACTTATATTCAATTATTATCTTTTATTTATGAAATATCATATAGATAAAATATGATATTTCGTTAACATTAATAGTAAGATATTGGATAATTATTAAATTATTTTAAAAATATTTCTCGTGAATGGATCGTCATGAAACCAACCGCATTTGATGGCGAAAAAATAAAGGATGTTTTTAAGTAAGTTTTATCAAATTTTTCTACAAATTTGAAAAATTTGTCTTTGGAATTTTGTAACATTTATGTGACAGTCAATGAATTATTTAACTGCTATAGTTGTTACTTTAGACAAAATAAGAAATTTTTCAATGACTTGATAATTTTGTGTTTATTTGCTTTGACTTAAAAAAGCAAAACTCAATATTATTTAGATCTCTAGATAACTCTGATAAAAATGATGACTACTTTTGTCAAGAAAAGGATACGTGAAAATGAATTTCTAAAAGGACACTTGTTATGTTCAAATATAATGACAAATGGTCTTTCTTTCATTATTAATTTGCAGTCGTTTATCGTCCAGTTTCAAACACAACGCATCATTTGTCAGTCGACTACCGACAATTCGTCGCCACAAAAGTACCTCGCTTCATAGTCCAAGTGCTCACAAACTAGCGCATCACAACTACCAACGTAGTACTACTGCAACTCGTACATTTACCGATCTCATCTCTTCAGCAGAGAATTTAGGTCAGTTATATTCCATTTTAATTTTTTTCCCTTCAAATAATAATTATATTGATTTACTTGAAATTACAATGAGTATACTACTATTGTAATCATTGTGCGTCAATATCTAAGGATTGACGGATGATATCGATGGAACACATTTACTTGCCTCATGTCGATCCATTACTGTTGATAGGAGTTAACAACCATCATCATGGCATCATTTGTAATGATAATAATGAATCTTCTATAACTTCGAAAAATCTTAATGCCAGTTACTCGGAAGATTCAGTAATTGAGACGTCATTATCGAAAAAAAATTCAGATGGTAATTATAATTATTATTGCAATAAGTACGAATAATAAAAAATACTTTAAATATTATAAACAAAACATGATATTTTGATGAAAAAATTATCAATAATTATTCATCATTTGTCTCTTAATTAATTTATCTATGTTGGTACTATTCATAAACAACAACTCTGTCGATGTAGTATTATAACGTATATAAAATCAAAAAATGCTATCGATATAATATTATTGATTATTATGATGAAATTAAAAATTTTTTAACCAGTTATTTATAGTTTATACTAAGGTTGACAAACTATTTAAAAGTTGAGAAATTATAAAAATTTGTTGCGCTGTTATTCAAGTATTAATTACACAACTTTTTTCGGAGTAAGAAAAATCATTTTTAATTGAAAATTTAATACGCTATACCATTTTAATGTATTAAATGCAATATTATTTTCTACTCAAAAATTTCCAAGATTTTTTATTTATAGATGAAGATGAAGAACCTCGTTGCGTTCACTTAACTAAACAACATAAAACTGCAATTCGAGCTATAAGAAAGGTTAGTATTAAATAAATATTTATAAATTTAAATGAATTAAATTGGTTCGTATGTGGGTATTGAATTTGATAGTTTTATCATATGTTTATATAATAATATTTTTTTACATTTCAATAATATTATTGAAAAGAAATTGCAATATCAATTAATCAAATGAACCATGTTAAAAATTTGATATTAATTATTGAATGAGCTGTCGTAGCTTATTTTTTTATTTTTATAATTTTAATCACAATATTTGATAGTATTAAACTAAAAAAAAACTAATAAAAATATGAAATAAATAATGATCAAATCAATACTTATAAAAGTAGAAACTATATCAAAATGAATGTCTATTTAAAAATAGAGATGACAAAAAGTTAAATATTACCAATATTACCAAGTTAATGAGTAATTGAGAGAAATTGAAAGGGTGAATATATAGTAGGTATATGTAATAAATAAACAGTAGATTTAACGTGATAACATGTATAATAAAATAATAGTGATGTGTGAGTATAAATGATTCATCAAAATGTCTTTAATCACGTGGTTTAATAGTGTGCGAATACTGTCTAGTTTGTGGTATAACTGATTGATTATGCGTATATGCTTGTCGCTATTAGATGAAGTACTTCGTGGCGAGGCGCAAGTTCAAAGAGGCTCTGAAGCCCTATGATGTAAAAGACGTGATTGAGCAGTACAGTGCAGGACATGTTGACCTCATCAGCCGCGTGAAAAATATTCAAAATAGGTATCGCTCAACACATCATGACCTCTGTTCGTTCGCTATTAATACATTCATTCGTAGTAATTTTGTGAATTGTCGTATTGTTTAAACATAACATAATAACTTGCTCAAAATTTTTTACATGATAAATTTATTGAAAATCACTTTTTCAGTTTATTCATTTGTTTATCGATAATATTAATTAACTTATTATTATTTATAAGAAGAAAAAAACTATATTAGAAAAACGTATTCAGTAAGTTTTCAAGCAAATTATTTTCATTTATTTCTATTTATATTATTTCTCTTATCAGATTATTTTTTGAACTATATATAGTGATTATACAATAAATCAAATAATAATTTTAATATACTCAAAATGTTAATTATTTTAATTTAACAACGTTTTTCTTGTATGTTTTAATATAAAACATTTATTCAGAATTAATAAATTTATCATAAACAAAATTTATTTAATATTAATAATATTGTCTATATATATAAATATACAAGATAAAATATGTTTGATTAGTATTTGGTCCTGTATAATAATTTTCGAATTTTATTTGTGCATTAACTTTATTGATTCTTCTACTCACCAACTTTCGCTCGTCTTCAGTTGAAATGACAATACATAGATAAGATACATATATACTATTTCTGGATAATAGGTAGTAGCATTCTGTTCATTCGTCTTGTCTATATTTTTCCGAAGGAATCTTCTCAGGCACATTTGTATCTTACGTCTCACTTTTTTCAGACAAATTTAATGTACTATATCGTAGTATCTGTAAATGCACAGTTATTTCGATGCACACTTGGATTTGATTACGTTATGTCTCTATAAAATGTTACGGAAATTCTTCGCATGGTAGACTTACTTTAATATTTTTATTACTATTTTTTTTTTTTTTTTTTCAATATATTTAAAATTAATTCTTTGCATCAACTAAAAATATTAATGATAATATATATCAATGAAAATTTATGGATATAATTGGTTTTCTATGATAATTAAATCTTAAGAAAAGAATCTTAACAATAGATGTTAGTTTCGATTTCTATTGCTCATATGATTAGGTGTTGTAGGGAAAGCAAAAATTGGTAATATATTTGATTAGTCCCGAACATTATTTAAACACAGAAAAAAACGATTCACGAATTAAAAATCACTTTTTGATAAAAAAAAAAAACAAATCAAGATGAATTTATAAAACAAAATTCTACTTATCTCTATTGAAATAAACTTAAAATAAAATATTGAGTTGAATAAAAAACGATTAGAAAAAATATATGTATCCAACACGGAAAAATTGTATGCTGTTATCGCAGCTCAAATGGCTTGTGGCCCGCAAGAAATTTAGAGAAGCTCTGAAACCTTACGATGTCAAGGACGTGATTGAACAGTACAGCTCTGGACATGCGGATCTACTGAATCGCGTCCGAAATCTGCAATTCAGGTACCTTGAAGAACGAGTGTACCTTTACATTAAATATCTTTCATGTACACATATATATTTATTTAATTATAAACAATCAAGTGGTTGCGTCAAATGAAATTTAAATCGATAATATTCAGGCTCACTGAATAAATTATTTTATTTATTTATTATAATAAAAGTAAATAAATAGTGTGATAATATAATTTATTTCATATTACATTCAATTTTGATTTTCTTTCTTTTTTTTTTGTTTTTTTTTTATTTATTTATTAATAAATAATCAACAATTAGGATATATAACATAATTAATAAATTACTGTTACAAATAAGAGTTTTAATGAGTTATGAATAACCGTAGTGATAGCACATATCGTATCATTATCTAAGACATGAAAATTTTTAAATCTTTCTTACTTTTTAAATTATTTTTAGTGGTACATTTTTCTATTTCACTAATTTAATAATTACTATCTATTGATATTTTAATAAACAATGAATTACCACTCGCACATAGCTTCTTTAGCATTTTTGATTCGCATCAATCATCACATTGATGTTTAATTTTGTTATGTGCACGTATATATTTATTTTGAAATAATTAAATGTCATTTATTAAAATTTTATTCATCTTGAATGTAATATTGTGGTGTTTAATAATTAAACAATGTGTTTGGCTTGAATATAATAATGAAATGACAGATAAAATAAGAGAATTAATACTAAAATGAAGAAATAAATTGGGTTTGTTTCACTTTTTTGTTTCATTGACTTAGATTAGATCAAATACTTGGAAGACAAGGTTCGAAAGCCAGAGACGTGTATGTATCAAAAATCAGTCTTGCATCAAGAGTAGTAAAAGTAGAACGACAGGTAATTGGATACTTGATATTTTAGTTTAATTTTGTTTCAAATTCATTGAAATAATGGTGATTTATTTTTTGTTAACTTTGTAGCATTTTAGATTTTAATTTGATTATAAAGTTAATGTATATTTTATATTTTATTATATTGAATTTTAGGTTGATGACATTGAAACGAAATTGGATCAATTAATTGAATTATATGCAGAGGATCGTAAACGTTTTTTATCACTTCCATTACCGAAAGGTGATTCTTCTCATATACCTTATTCACCATTGAGTGTAACTGAAGAAAGTGATGTTACTGTTTTAAAGCCAATTCTTATTGATAAACAATTATCAGAACCCAGTTCTCCTACTTCAAAAATACTCCGAGATCCTAAGCAAGTTAAACCACGTCAAATACATCGAGGTTATTCAGATCTTGGAACTAGGGTCAAAAAACGAGTCACTCTCAGGTTTATTTTTTTCTTTTTAATTTAAACAAAGAATTTTTATTTTCATGCTAAAAATATACTTTTTTTTTAATTAAATTCTTTTGTATTGTTAATTTTAAAAAATTTCTTTCAACTTATTTAATTATATTTGGGGTTACAAATAGCTCGACAACATCGCACTTGATACATTTAGATGAAGCAACGCCAGCCAAATCTCCAACAGCATACTCCTCGACATCATTATCACGTTCCAAAGAAGATGGTGTTGTGATTATTGTGCCTACTCTTTTAGAAAAATCTGACCAATCTTTAACTCATCAGATATCTAATCTAAATGGTGATTATGGTAAATAAATATTATTTTCTTGTTTAAAATTGAAAAAATTATCTATTATTAAAATATTCAAATAAAAAGAAACAAATTAATTGATGAAAATATTTCAATCACTTTTTCATCAATTTCATTGAGATACTTATCTATGAATAATTAAAAAACGAAAAATGTTAAAGTTACAGTGGAATGTGATCCCAATAGAATAGAAGGATCTGACTACAACACTGAAAATGAAACGGAAGATACTTGTGAAGAAGTTGCTCTTCTTACCATTTCCGATTCTCCACCAACTATTTTACCGAGTTCTATTGATCCTGGGGGTAATATTGATCAGATAAAGTAATTAATTACTAAGCCGACCAATGAGATTAGTAAAATAGATTTGCTAATGGTATTAGTTTTACATTATAGAATTTAGTTATTCAAAAACGGAATATAATATAAATTTGATCCTAAATAAAATAGTCTCACATTATGACATGATATTATTTTAAAAGAAGCACTGATGATATCAATATAAGTCTGTAAACCGCGAAATACATTTATATTACAGGGACAATATAATGTATCACTTACAGTATATTAAATTTTAAACATGTAAAAAAAATGAAAAAAAAAAAAACAAAAAAAACGGCCTCTCATAAATTTATTACAGTTTCAATTGGTATATAAATATTTTATTTATATTTTTCATCATTCTGTCTATATTAAATATTTGTACTTAATTCTAGAGAAATATTTACCTAAAACTAAACAAAATTGTATTATAATTTTTATCATACGTGTAAGTAGAAAATTAATTTAACCAAAAATAATCTTTCTAGAATTAGTATAAATATTTAATTATTAAAACTTATGGAAGATAATTTCTTTTGAATTGTTATGAAGTCTTTTTAAACAAAATGGCAACGATCAAAATGACCATATGAATCATGAAAATATATTTTAAAATTAGATATTAATTAAAATGAGTTAAAAAGGACGCATAATGTAATAAACCGACCATTTAACATTAAAATAATTTTTGATAGAATATATATATATATATATATACATATATATATATATAATGAAAAAGTTTATGAAATCATAAAAATAATTATACAAAACTTGCTACATTTTGACAAGCAATCGCACATCAGAGTGCTAATTTATTAAAAGAATATATTATTAAATATTAATAATTATATTTAAAATCAAAACAACAATATCGTACAAGTTTCAATAGACCAATCTACACATTTACTATAAATAAAAAATTTAAATTCAATGATAAAAATAGTGATTATTATTTTAACATGTGTAATAATACATACCTATGAGTTTCATGTGACAACTGTCACTTTATGTAAAAAAAAATAAAGCATAATTATTTTTCAAAATTATCTATTAAAATTTTTTTCCACATTCAAATATATTTTATTTATTTAAAATAATATATGATATTTTATTTGATAATTTTTCTACTATACATGAAAGAATTAATTTTTAAGGTGCATAATCAATTTTTTATTTTTTCCATCATACTAGAAAAATAGTATTGTTATATCTTAAGAAGAACAAAGAAGCAAACTTTTTTTCTCTTTATCCTTATGTAATATATTAATTAATTAGTATAGTCATAATAAATAACAGGTAAAACTTCAATTTTTTTCTTATCGTCTTCCAGTTTGATTTTTTCAATAACTTTATCTTCATTATCAATAATAGCACCACAATAGAGCCGTAAAGTGAAATAATAAATCATTTCAAAAGTTGTGAGAATAGAGTAGCCTAAGAATAAGCCCATAATACCACCAAATGAGACAATAAGGTCAAGCCAACCGAATCGTACCTCTCTCTCATATCTAACTTGAGGCCATTTGGTTCTAATTGCTGTTACAGGTGAGCTTTTAATATTCTCAAATCCATACGTTATGTGTGCACAATGAATATAACACTTAGAAGCACATTTGGGTTTGCGTAATTTCACAGTATTTGTTGATAAACACGAATATTGTTCTAAAGTACATTGATCTAATTTGCTATTACTATAAAACCATGGTAAGCATTTACAGATACTTCGAAATGTCTCTTGCATACATTTAAAAACACATTTGTTATACGTGGGACCTTCATCAGAAAATACACAGGCACGTTGAGATCGAGTTAACATACGTAAGCCATCAGAAGCTTCAGTTATTTCGATTATAATATCAAAAGTCGTATTTTCTACTGGACGATAAGTTATTGGTGTATCTCGTAACGGGATATCATCTTCTAACTCTTGAAAATAAATACTGAAAAAACATATTATATTAAAATACATTTGTATTTTGTTGAAGCGATAAATGAATATTAATAAAAAAGTTTACTTTAATTTTTTTTGATGAAGAAGAGCGAATGACAAATTCATGTTCGGTTGATCTTTAATTAGTGGTAATGCTGCGCTTCGACAACAAATTCCGGCTGGAGTTAAAATCTTGTGAAATATATTCTTGCAGGGAACAAGATTACCTCTATAAGAGAAAAAAGAATCAATAAATGATTATAATCCTTGAAATTCAATAATAAATACCATCGATATTACCTATCAATACAATCACCAACAATGTTGCTACAACTTGGAGTCCTTTGTAAAAATACATCACTCAATGTTTGTGTTAATTTAGGTAATGTTACATTTAATGGCTCCCAATTCCAATTATAAAATTTCTGGTAAACATCTGTCAAATCCTACAAAGAAAAATTTCATTTCAATTAATGCTAATTTTAAATATAGTATTATAATTATTTATATTAAAATAACCTTGGAAACTTGCGAAAGCTCTAAATAATCAGATGTCATGCAAAGAACAAGACTTGGTAAATTAATTGTCAATTCATCAGTCTGAATATCAATTCCAGTAATAGTCGGACTAGTTTGAAATCTCTCCCAAATGATCGCAATAATTACTAATGCTCCAATAAGTGAAGCAATTGTACAAATTAACCATATTGCTCTATAAAACAATTTTTATTAACCATACCTGTTTATTTATTGAATATTTTTAATTAATTTATTAATACACTTATGTACCTTTCCCAAGTTGGACGATTTGGATTAACAAAATAAGGAAAACCAGCAAGAGTATTTTCTCGAAGATACTCTTTACTACGTAATTTCAAACTTTTTCGTAATTCAGGACAAGAAGGAACATAACGCAAATGACGTAACATTATACCCAACAACTGTACTCTTGAACAAATACAGCAACATTAAACATTTCATTTAGTATTCGTAACGAGAATAATATCATTATTTCGATTAATATCACATAGTACATGATACATTTCAATTAATTTTTAACTTGTTACTCTGAAATTGCATGATTTTATATAACTACACGAAAGAAAATAATCTGTTATCGCAACAAGTCGGAGGTTTATTCATGCAACAAAATTGATTTCGATAATGTTTGGAAAGATAGAATTTATAAATGTTACTGATTCAATTTATAGTAACAATATGCATATAATTTTTTTCGATATCAAAATTATTTTAAGAATATTTTTAATTTGTTTATTTTTATAAAATAATTATCATCATAATATATTCTTAAAATAAGACAGTTTTAATCTTTGTATGAAATACTTATAAAACATTACACCACCCATACTTTATTACTCCAAAAGTGTTGGAATATTCAAACAAAAACACCATATGTGCACATGCTTCAAAATTTATTTTATTTTCTTTATATTTAATATATAATTTGAAAAATATCAATACTATAAAATAATTAAGAATTATCGTTCATTTATTAATATTATTCGAATTGTTTTTCACTCCTATTCTATAAATGAATCTATTAATAATTAAATTAATATGTTTATTCAATAGGATAACTTGAGTGTTAATATTAATGAGAAGAGTAATGTTAATATTAATTAATAAAATAGGGTAATTGAATCGAAAAAAATGAAAAAGGCTAAGAAAATTTGAAAAATAATCTTATTGTTTATTTAAAGAACAAGAATTTCCATCCAACTGATTCTATTCTGTCTCTATACTATTCTTGTCGCCAGGTGTAAAGCTGTAACGCCATATAAACATTCCACTTTTTACTGTCGAAGCCGGCTGGTATACACTTAAACTATTAATTCATCTCTAAAGTTCTTTAAAACGTACATATACAGATATGAGATCCCTTTTTCTGTTCCATTTTTATTCTTTCCCTTATATACATATTTATTTAATAATTTTCTAACCGTGACTGACACCCAACACGCGACACTTTGTATGCGTGTTTCATAGAAAAATATCATAAAATATTTATGTTTTACATGACAGTAATATAAAAATGCATCTATTTTTTAAGCTTTAATATTATCAAAAATTAAATAACGAAAAGAAACGAATTCATTTTTTAAATAAGATTATTTCAGAATTACAATTTTCTTGTTCATTAGGTAATCCATCACGAGTGTCTTGAAGATATTTCGGATTTTATTATTTGTGATTTTTTTTTTAATTCTTAATATGATTTATAATCATAAACTACCGTGTTATTGTATCCATCATTGTGTTTTTCGCCCACGCCCTAAAGTATTTACCCTAACTTATTCAAAAATCTGATGACTAGCTAATTCGTACCAAAATCCTACTGCCTTATTCACTTAACAACTTAACTTATAACCAACATGTTGCAACTAACATACTACTAGACTATTTTTATGAAATTACATATCAAGTAATAATAAAACAAATATATTTTTAAATAAAAATGAAACTCATGGAAAAGATCATCAACAACAAAATGGATATTTGAGATTTACTCTCGGCTTAATCAGCGATATAAATAAATAGACTATGAAGTATGTATAAGCAAATAGTAGATACACTTCAAATAGTATTTTTAGGCAGTACACATTTGTAAAGACAAACTGGCCATTAATTTAAATGACCTTCGATAACCAGTTGAAGGTAATCGTGTTCATGACTCACAAATTTATTGTTTACACAAGTATTTTCTAAACCAACAAATTTTATGTATCAACAAAAGTCATTAGACTCTGTTCAAATTGTTTGATTATTCATCGCAAATTAGAAGAAAAAAAAATCTCATCTCAATACTGAAATGTCTCAACGAATTATTTTTCACAATATCTGTTAGTATAGTACATATATATATGTATATTTATGATAAGATAATTAATTAATTTAATTAAAATAATGATAAATTGTGATTTTTAATATTATGAGAAATAAAAATACAAAATAAACGTATTTTGTTGAAAAAATTATTTAAATGTATGAAAGATATTTTTGGAATAATTGAAAAGAAGAATGAATAAAAAATAATAATCAGTGCTGATTGGTTAGTGAACAATCAGTGATATTCATCCGTAGTTTACAGTTGGAGCAAAGAGATCGTGGGGAGTCTGAGCTTGTCTGTCAGTGTAAAATATAAAGAGTAGGAAGAAGAATGTCTAGATAATTTTTGAGCTGCAGTTCTTTCGTATCTCTTGTAGGGATGGTATCTCAAACGTGCAGTATAATAATTCAGTTCTAAGACTTTTACTGCTCAGTTTAATTTATTATATTTAATTTAGCCACGTGTACATGCACTTAAATGTATTCTACAAATGCAAATAAGTCCGGCGATAGATTTAATAAATTTAGTATTTTTTATACTTAATATAGTGATTATTCATTTTATTAATATGTAATTGAAAATATTACGAATAAATAAAATCAAATAATTGACTATCGTTCACGTCTTCATGGAAATTGTTGTTATCAGTAATATTATAAAATAACATTAGTCCAGTAACAGAAATATACACAAGTGTGAATAGTTTAATGATCATAGTTCTATTCTGTAGTTGAGTGTTTTCTGTGGTAATCACTATTTTAAGTTGGTCGACACTTCAATTCATAAACTATATTAACAATATTATAATAATAATAACAATAATGTGGTGAAAGTTCTGTTAATATTTCAAGTGAAAAAAGTTTTTTTTTTTTTTTGAAAAATGTTTCGTGAAAGAATAATTAAAAACCCAGGCTTTGTCTCATTAACATCTGAAGTAATCTCGGGTGGGTAAATTGTATTTATATTTTATACCATTTAAGAAAAATTGATGAATAATAATTGAAAATTTCTAATTATTATACAATAAAAATGAAAATATTTTATCGTTATACTTATAAGCACAAATCGTAACTGATAATAAATCAGTTATTAGTGTAAATGGTAATAATATAATATTATTGACGTAAATTGTTAGAGATAATCAAAATAAATAAAATTGTATAAAATAACGCAAACGTAATTTGTTTGCATGACATTGTATTCTTAATTATATATATGGTCACCATTGCGTATCAATGAATCAAGATTGTACTAATGACTTTAGAATATGATAAGGTATTCGTACGATATTTTGATAATTCATGTAGTCATTAAGATAATCTGATAAACCTATTTGATTTATGAATGTAGAAAAATATTTCTCTTAATACATATCAATAATAATAATAATAATAAATTTATAATATTCATAATTTTGAAGGGATACTTAGTACATAATACTCTCAATCTAGTTGTACATGCATATGATATGGTATGTACTAAACTTACAACTTGACCTATATTTATTTATTTCATTTCTATATTATCTACATTCTACATATTTGTTTATGAACAGAAAAACATTATTTAGTTTTTTATGGGTTTTTATTACTAAAGGAAGCCTTAGAAATTTCTTCAGCGATAAAGATATATAGAGTATATGATCGTTATTCTTAACGGTATTTATTATATATGAAAGGTCAACGATAACAAGAGGTTACATTTTTTCCTCACTTCTTCTTTTATTTTTAATTAATTTACTCAAATTTTATGAAATTTCCCTTTTTTAATATTCAGTAACTCAATTATTATTATTTAATAATATTTTAAAAATAATTAATTTGTGTTATTGCTTTAAAATGGCAAACAATACCATTTTCTTAATGTAAAAACACGTGTTTATTTTATTTTATGAGGGATATGAAGAAAATCTTTGACATAAAAAAGATACAATTTTTCATACTGCACGTCTAAAGTAAAATATGATACGAAAGAGTCAACCTTATTTGTAGCTTTCAAAATAAATGTCACTGGGTGTCACAATACAAACAAGACCCGATGAGATTGAAGAGCATAAGAAGTATATGAAAAACAGATAGAGTCTAAAAAAAAAAAAAGAAAGAAAAGAAAAAAATATAAATCAACAAAGTAAAAAATATGAGGAAAAAAAGTATAAACGTAGTAAGAATTAAGCAGGAACGATCGAAGGAACTTTATAGTATAGGTTGGTTGGGTGGTTAGTTGGATTGGAGTAAAAGACATAGCAAGAGTCGTTGTCCAAGTCCGCTGACCGTGGAGATAACGCTTTGACCCGTTGCGCTGCCCACAACGCTAGTACATGAATGCCGTCACTGTCTCTATCCCTCGTAAGCTGGTACTAGTAACTGTGCGATTATCCAAATATCCCTTTAGGACCCTTTCATTCTATCTCTACTCTTCTCCCATTAGTCTATCTCCGAAATCATTGAGATAACTGACACTAAATTCACTCATTTAGGTCATACTGAACAAAATACGGCTGAAATTACAACTACTCAAACATCTGACCGATTGCAACAGCCAAGTTCGACGTTAAATCACGACAATGATAGGTTTATTGATTGTAATGGACGAGAACACATTTGTGGAAAAGAAGCTGCTTGTAAGAACTTTCCCAATAATACCTCCAAGTGTGTCTGTCCACATGATTTATCTGCACCTACTGATGACTTTAAATGCCCCGTTCGCTGGACTGGTAAGTTTATTATCCACCAATAATATATATTATTACAATCATTTTTTTTTTATTCACTTAAAAGTATTTAAAAATTCTCTAATCAACATATTTCTTATTGATAACATATTTCCTAAAAATAAATAAACATAAACTTCTAAAGATATATCAAAAATAATTTTAAAAATAACATCATTTGCAATTATCTTACTGATATAATATAAACTTAGTAAAATGATTATTTTGTATTAATGATGAATTTTTATCCAGTTCCTGTGGTTCCACGACCAATTAACAATATATTTCCACCTACGTTAAACACCACGAATAATACATTATTATCTGAAGCAGAACAGGTATACTTCTCGTCATATCTTTATTGATTAAATTATTTATTCCTACTTTAATCGTATTGAAAATTTATTTAATTGCATTTATTGACACGTAGATAAATGGAAAGCCGTATAGATTGGGTGAAGTAATTGGAGCGACAACAGCATCCTTGATTGTTATTGGGATACTTGGAATTTTTTTATTTATTATTAAAAAAAAGCATTACAATAAAAAAACAGTACGACAAACTCTTAATGTAAGTTAGAAAATAGTAATTCATTATTAATAAAAAATTATTGTTATTTAGATGTGGTAATTTTTTCAAATTTTAGATATCTCCAATGAATTTAAAGAAGAGTGTACTTTTGGCGAATAAATACACACCAAATCCACAGTATTTCGGCTGTACACCTCCAGAAGTTCCAATTATAAGGCGAGAAAACATTATTTTTCTTTATGATATTGGAGAGGGTTGTTTTGGGAAGGTTTATAAGGGTAAGTAAGGTAAAGAGGACTATTAAAGTTTTAATTAATTTTTATTATAAGCTAAATAAAAATAAATTAAAATATAAGACGATTTATAATAGTATAACACAGTATTGGTATTTTTGTTTTTTTTAATGTATGTAAAGGAATATAATTAAAATTATTTAATAAATTTATCTGTTAACATATCACAGGGGAACTGTCGCATGAGCAGGGTAAAGAAATAGTTGCGGTAAAAGTTCTGAAGGATTCTGCATCGCACGAAGCTGAAGAAGATTTTATGCGAGAAGTAGAAATTATGTCAACTTTTCGTCACGAAAATATTTTGTCCTTAATAGGAGTAGTCCTTCGAGATTCTGGAAATAATCCATGGATGGTCTTTGAATATATGCCTTATGGAGACTTGGCAGAAGTTTTGAGAGCTAACTCGCATCAATTGAGAACTTCATCTTCTTCTACTTCCTCTTCAAATTTAGACCCATTAACAAAGGTTTAATTTTTTTAACTAAATTTTGTTACGAGAAATATTCTAAACACTGTTATTATTTTGCTTCTCTTGTTTATAGAAAGATTTACACTGGATTACAATACAAATTACTTCTGGTATGGCTTATCTTTCGGCTCAGAGATTTGTCCATCGAGATTTAGCTTGCCGTAATTGTCTTGTTGGATCGGATTTAGTAGTAAAAATCGCAGACTTTGGGATGTCTAGAGATGTTTATACTTGTGATTATTATCGGGTAATTAACTTTTTTTTCTTAATCTATCAATGTATTAATTAACTTATTAAGTATTGTAATTAAATTATCAACTAGTGTGAAAAAAAAATTTCATTTAATCAATAACATTGTTGTTAATGATAATAGGTGAATATTATAAAATAAAATTTTGCGTTAGTTGAATAATATAAGTATCCGACTAATCAATAAGAAAATAAATATCAAAATAGATTGGAGGATCCCGAATGCTTCCTGTACGATGGATGTCACCAGAGAGTGTTATTTATGGACGTTTCACTCTTGAGAGTGACGTGTGGAGCTTTGGTGTTGTTTTATGGGAAGTATATTCCTACGGGAAACAACCATACTACGGTCACAATAATGAGGAAGTAGTAAAACTTATTCTCCAAGGTATAATACTCACTCCGCCAGAGGGTTGTCCAGAATTTGTCAGCCAGATAATGATCCAATGTTGGAAATTGGAGCCTCGAGATCGACCCCGTTTTTCAGAGATTCTCGATAAACTCAAGAAAGTTCATCAAGGGATTGAAAAAATGAACAAAAAAGGAAGTTTACCAAGGCCACCACAAGGACCAGTAACTATCAAATCTCCAAATGCATTAGATTCTGAGGGATATCTTGTTCCCGCGCCAGTAGCATCACGAGAGTATCTACAACCACTTCCACCCATTTTCTCTGTTTAGTCATTTTCTACATAGTACATAAAATATTTCATTTATATTATTGCTATTACATTCATAACGACTGTAGTCATGATTTTCATTACATCTTTTTTAAATAATAACATACGATTACATTGCCATGTTATCATTATAGAGAGAAATTCAAACCGTTATTACTATTATTCACTTCATTTTATATAATAATAATCGAAAGATAATTTATATTTATCAACAATATATTGATTACTCAACTATAAAAAGTACGAATTAATTTAGTAATTTAACGAAGAATAGTATTAATAGAATAAATTATTCTATTCATCTAATCCTGTAAATAATTTTCTGTTAAAACCATTATATACATATTTACATGTAATTTATATACATTGAGATTGAATATCAAATTTAAGTTAGCAATTGTTTTTTTTTTTTTTCAATTTTAAAAATAGTCTTGTGTCTGTTAGTTAAAGAAATGACAGTTGTATTTCCTCATCAGAAGTTTGAAAAATTGACATAAATACAAAATGTACGATTATGGTGTATCATTATCTACAAGATTTCCTCAAAAATTATGGAAAATCGTAAACGAATGTAAAACTGGTGCCATTCGATGGAGTTTGAATGGAACAACAATACTGTTAGATTATAAAAAATTCCATGCTGAATATTTAACACCTCCATATTCGGTTTTCAAAACTAATAACATTACAAGTTTTATACGTCAATTAAATCTTTATGGATTTCGTAAAGTAACATCACACAATCGTGATCCATCGTGCAATTTACGTAATCCAGATATTCATGAATTTTTTCATAGTAATTTTCATCGTGATCGAATGGATTTATTGAGCAAAGTTTACCGTAAATCTAGTGGAAAAAAACGGTATGAAAAAATTAATGAAAAACTTTTATCAAGAAATAAAATAATCAATAATTATGAAAGTACGCATGGCATGTCACGATTGCAAATATGTCAGGTTAATAAAATTCTTTAATTCATAAATTAAATAATAGCTGTAATTAAATAACATTAAGCGAGTCAATAACTATAAGTTAAAAATAATAATTCTTTCATTACTAGTTGGCATTGAAACAAGCTCTTAAGCAAGCAGTAGAAGAATATCGTCAAAAAAAAATCATTTGAAAAATTAATTCATTTTAAACGGATGAATGAAGATAAATTCTAAATAATATCATGTTTTTTCATGTAATTATTTGAGTCTATTTATCACAAAGAGTACAAATAACTATGTATGTTATGAAGATGATTATCAATACGTTAATAAATCTATGTTATATTCTGTCATGATAATTAAACTCAGTTGCTAGTAATATTGAAATTAATTATTTTAATAGTATCAACCAATGACTGAAGCTGAAATAAATATTAACATTTTTGTAAATAATTGGCTTTATTCTTTTTTATTTGTGTCACTCATTTAATTAAATAAAAATTTTTTATTATTAATAAACAAATATTAGTTATTATTTTGTAAAAGTACTCAAGCAATGCAGTTTTATATATGGCAGTGATTGATGTTAATTTCTTAAAAATCCATTTATATTTCTTAAACAACAAATCATCAATTTTTACTTTAAGATTGTACAGTTAAAAGAAATAGATATCCATTGTTTTAAAATCATAATTGGTTTGTATGTTTTTTAAATAATTGTTTGTTTTTGTTGTTTTTTGTTTTTTTTTCTAAAAGAAAAAAAATATTTACTAAATTTATGTACATGTCATTAAAATAATACGAAGTGACGTTTGATGAAGAGCGAATATGTTTAAAGCTGATTCAATGTTCATCATTTGTACAATTTATCGATATTTTCAAGATTTCAGCTACGTAAATTATTTAGAAGCTTTGTGGTAAGTTGAAGTCGTGATCGAAGCATCCAACAACTTCGGTGAATACTATCTTGAACACGTTCTGCAACTATTTCTGCTGATTTTTCCATTTTAACATCCAAACCAATATTTATTGGACGTTTTTCGAATTCTGATAAAACATTCTCTAATCTCTCAGTCTTTTCTATGAGTAAATTAGTCATCTTAGTCCAATCCTATAAATAATTTTGCAAAAAATATTCATTTTATCGAGTGCATACGAAGTGAGATAAAATTGAAGACATAAAATTACTATAAATAATTTTACCTGAATATTATTAGGAGAGAACGATATATCCTTGTTAGATTTTTTTCTACTCTTTTTATTAGTATTTTGCGAATGAGATTGGTTTGAATAAGCAGCACACATGATACCAATAAATGCTAAAGTTTCACCACAAGTAGCTGCACGAAGAAGAAAATCTTTATAAGATACTGGTTCATCTGTATTAGGTATTGCTAGAGTATCTAGACATGGAGCTATGTGAATCATTTTAATACAATCTAAATCGGGTCTTGAAATTTGTGAAAATGAATCAGCGAGTCTTGCAATAACAATCAGTTGTTGAGAACAGTGAGCTTCTCGTAAACGCTCCACAGAATCTATTGGAACCAAAATATTTTCAACTCTCACACGCTTATCCAATGTTTCAAATTTCTCAAGACACTTTGGCACATGTTCGTTATGCAAATTATTTAATTCTTGAGCGAGTTTTACCAACAAAGACGAAGAGTCTTGTTCAGTAGTAGCAGCAATAATTCTTAAGATAAGATTTCTTGCTGCAAGTAATTGAAGCATGCAAGCACGTGTATCTTCAGATTTTCTTGGATCTTTACATTGAGTTAAAGGTTCCCAACCGACAACAACTTCAAGATCTCGGTTATCACGTAGTGACTCCCATCTAATTGAATCTTCGTGTGGTTGCACTCTCATCGATGCCAAAGTTCTGCTAAGAGATTTAGCACTATCACACCAACTTAGTTCTAACAGCATTTTGTCGACAGTTGATGTAGCAAAATGTAAAGCATTATCAAGACGTTCTCTAAGATCCACAAATTCTTGAATTTTTGCAAAACTACCATACTTATAAGCAAATGTTAAGCGATCTGCACTCTAAAAAATTATTAAATTTTAAATTAACACAAGGTTAAATATATAGATTTTATATAAATAATTATGTTTTTCTTATCAAAGAGACAAATTTTTTTAAACACCATTCAAAATACTTACGTGTTTATAATTGGCTACAAAAAATTTAACAGCTTGATCAAGAGCATTTGAAGCACTCGATAAGTGCCCAAGTGGTGCTAATAAAGGGACATACAAATAACTGAGAGAAACCAGTTGAATTTGCTTAGCATCTAATAGAGAAAATATATGTTCTGCTGCACCTATTAAACCAGCTTCTAGATAAACGCGTATTAAAATTATTTTTAAATGGAAATTTGCCATACTTTTTGTTAAAGCACGTTCTAATATTGCCATTGCTCTGAAATCATAGAAAAAAATGATCATAAAGTTGATTTAAGTAATTCTTATTCAATTTAAATAAAATGAAATAGAATTTCACAAATCATATTAACCTATAAAGAAGAGATGCATTATTAGATTCAAACCACATCTGCAAAAGAAGATGGGCAGCTAAAAGAGCATAAGAATCAAAAGGCGCAAAATCAGTTGGCAGTCTTTCTTCATTGCTACATAGTTTATCTCCTTTGTCATAGAGATCGTTTAACCGATCTACCAATTTTTCCCGCTGTTCGTAATTTATATGTTCAGAATGATGTAATCCACAAATTCGACGCAATTGTTCAAGATGAATATGTCTCAAAAGTTGATCTGTTGATGTTGGGGCAGCATCTTCTTCTACACCAATATCTTCGTTAATCTAACGACAAACAAAAATAAAATTAAAACACATTATGTCTTATGAATATTATGAATTTTATGTTAATTAATTTTTTAAAAATACTAACACCTTCGAGTAATTTCAATTGCTCCATAGATGTTAACAGATCTAAATAGAGTCTTAGATCACCAACAGTACATCCTTTATTTCCAAATTTTTCAAAATACATTCGCATAAGCTTTACCGGTTCCATAATGCTTCGTAAAATAGTTTCACTAGAACTTACACGTTTTAACAATTCAAAACGTGCAAGATGAGGTGCTCGTGCTTTTTTTCCACAATTTTCAGCTACGCTATCTAAAAATTCAAGACATTCGCTAGGTTGTTGATGTTCTAAAGCAGCTGTCAAATAACTCAAGTAATATGACCAATTGTCATTACTGTAAAGTAGAAAAATAGTGGTTATCAATTACATTATAAATATTTCTTATATTAATTATGTAATTTTTTTTGTCAATTATTTACTCTTCATGAATAAGCTCTTTAAAAGCTATAGTAGCCTCTTGATGACGTTTCAATTTTAAAAGAAGAGAAGCTTTTCGTTGAGGTACACCAGAAAGACGTAAGGCTAAAGGACCGGACAAAACATTCAAAACTTCTTCATCCTTCCCTTGAAGTTCTAAAATCATAATGTAGAGTTGAACTTCTTGCTCAGCTTCAAGTTTTCCTTCATTTACTAACTTCAACACCTAAAAATATTTATCATTTGTCAATCTAAGAAAACGAAATCTTTTTCGTGAATTTTAATATATAATTAATCAATAATTGAATCCTTGAATACCTTTTATCCTGATAAAAAGAATAATTTTAATGTCAATTAAAATAAATCAACTTGTTCTAACTTTATAACCTCAAATAAAATATCTGCTTTAAATACGAAATAATTTTACGTGATTAAACAGTATTTTACCATTCTTTCTGCCAGAGGTAGTATAATATCCTTGGCTAGTTTATCATCAGCTCGTATGGCTTGCATAACGACACTCATGACGGCCCAAAAGTAATACGGATTTTTTGGTTTTAATTTATAGAGAGCAAGAGCTGTTTGTTGTTGCTTTTTAAAGTCTCCTAATCGTACGTAAGACATAAATAGATGGGTTAAGAGTTCCTCGTTATTAGGATCAGCTTTGGCGGCAGCCTCATAAACTTCTCTTATTTTATCAGCTAATATAATATCAAAAATATGTTTTTAATCATCTCTCAATAAGTAAATATATCAAAAAAATTCAAAATATTTAAATAATTACGTTGGCTTATTTCTTTATAACAAATACTCATTGCTTGAAGAGTAGAATCTTCACATGGCACTTCAGAACGGACTTTATCCATAATAACTTGACATTGATCTTCTTTACCTAATCGAAGGAGGGCTAAAGCTTTGAGTACTCTTGCACATTGATTGTCTGGTTGTTTTCGGAGTACTTTATCAGCTTCTTGCAAAGCTTTTTTATTATTTCCATTGTCTAACCAATCTGAAAATGAATGATAAAGCTTGTTACATAACCTTTCCCACCGGTACATTGATTTGAAATTGTAGGTTATAATAGTTTCATTAATTATCTTTTACAAATTTTATTTATTATTATATTTATTTATACCATAAATTGGTCGTAAACGACGTTCATTCACTGCATTATTCACATGGGCTTTCGACGCCATCATATATAACAATGTAATATACTTTAAGACGGTTATTTTAAACAGATAACATTCTTCCGGGACTTGGTTAAAGCCGCTTTTGTGCGATAGATGTCGAAGTCAAGCTCAAGTTCATTCCAGTCTATTTGAAGTATTCAACTAACGTCATTCTATGTACTTTTATATGTACATATGTACATACATACATACATACATACATTTAATATGAATGATTTCATGATATTTTAAACTCATCATCTCTAATATCAATTAATAAAGTGATTTTTAATTTTTTGAGCTTCACGGTTCAATATAGTTCATATATTTGTATATTATATATGATATATTCGAGTTTATAATTATATAAAGTTCTTCTACTTTAATTTATTTCATATTCAATTACAAAAATTCAAGAAAAAAAATTTTTTAAAAATGAATATTTTAGAACCAGAATTAGTTTGGGTTGATGGTCGTTGCTACAGATTTTTTGATCGCAATGTATGGTCTTCAGAAGAAACTTTTTCTCCATATTTCGAAGAATATAATCAAAAAGACGATGATATGGCAAATGAAACTATGGATCTTAATGTAATACAAATTGATAAAACAAATGATGGAAAATACAAACATTGTGTTCTTGTTCCAAAGTATAGTATCCATTTGATTACATATTTTTGTAAATTAAATGACATTATTCTTGTATAACATGTAACATAAAACTGACTCATTTACAGATTATTACATAAATTTATCATAGGATTTGAAGGTGGAATGAAAAGGAAGTTGGAATCTGAAACACATACAATTTTAAAGATACCCAAGATAGATGTGAATGATCAAATTGTTGGTAAGGTGAATATTTTAATTTATTATAATTGAAATAATATTAAATTGATATTTAATGTTTTATACTGACGTAGAGATTATTGGATCAAATAAGTCTGAAGTAATATCATGTCGACAAAGAATAGATCTTTTAATAGAATCTTCGAAAGACAAAGTACCTTTTACACATTTTTTGTCTATTCCATTAAATGATGAAGAGATAATAATCAATTTTAACAAGTTTAAAGAAGAAATTTTGAATAATTCTGAAATTTCTCAAAGTATTCAGGAAGATTATTTTGTAACACCGCAGAAACTACACTTAACAATAGGAATGTTAAAATTATTGGACGATAAAGATAAATGTAAAGCTATAGAAACATTAAATGGTTGTGTCGAAGAAATAATCAAGTAAGTTAGATTTTGAGACATCAACATTTAAACTATTTGAAGATGTTTCAACTTGATCAATATGCAACTTTTTACAGACCTTTATTAAATAAACATAAAATCATCCAAATAGTAATCCAGGGTTTGGAAATCATGAATGATGATCCAACCAAAATTAAAGTTCTTTACGCAGAAGTTGTGAAAAATGATAAACTTCAAGAATTGGTTGATAAAATATTCAGATATTTTGTTGATAAAGGTAAAGGTTCTATGTATGATATAGCTAATTAAATTTATTCAACAAAATTTCTTTTTAGGTATTATGAGTGTTCAATATACTAATAAAGTTAAATTGCATATGACACTAATGAAAACAAGTCGTTTAAAGAAAACAAATAAAAGTCATTCAAGAACTAGCACCTTCAACGGAGCAAAAATAATAACGGTAATAAAAATATCCGAATAAACTTTGTCTACCAATATGTTTGTAACATAATATTTTTTTTCAGAAATATAAGAATTATTACTTTGGTCAATCACAATTAAAAACAATTAATATTGCAGAACGAGCGGAAGTGGAAATTAAAAATGCATTCTATAATAAGCTAGTTGATATAAATTTTTATGATTGATATTATTCAGCGGTTAATAAAGTTATTTACATTTAATCAGTTTGATATACAGTTTTATAATATTATTTGTTTGGGTACATTGTTCAAAAAAAATTTTTACTCGATTCGTCACGTCTATTTATTTAAACACACATGTAATGGGGCTGCTTCTATTGTTATTATAACTGTTTCTTTTTGTCAACCATAGACGTCGCTACAATCATTGACAGCAAAAAGATGTAAAAATTGAGCCAATTTCATTGTTATTGTTTGACTGAAATTATTTTTATGTAGTTGCAAAGTTGCTCACAGGATAAATTTATTATTTCAGTCAAGTGATTCATATAATTTATTGAATTGATTGTATCCAATAATTATTTAAAAGTTATTAAATAATGACATCTAAGCAGCCTCAATCATCTATAGAAAAAAAACCTGTTCTTCTAGTATTTGATCTCGGTTAGATAAATTTTGATATTAAAATAGTGTTATGTTTATTCCTTGAAAATTTATTTATAAATGCATTATCCACTAATCAGTCATAAAATTATTTTATTTAGATTACACATTATGGCCGTTTTGGGTTGATACTCATGTTACTCCACCATTTAGAATAGGGTTAGTTTTGTAATTTCAAAAATTTCTATACCCATAATTAAATAATTCATAAAGTTAGAAAACAATTTATTTATGTAATTTTCTATTTATAAATTGTAGAAAAAATAATGCTGTTGTTGATTCGAATGGACGAAAAATATATTATTATGAAGATGTACCAAAACTCTTGAAAAAACTATTTGAAAATGGGTTTCAAATTGGAGTTGCTTCACGAACCAGTGAAATTAAAGGGGCTAACCAGTTAATAGAATTATTTGGATGGGCTAAATACATCACTTACAGAGAAATTTATCCAGGAAAGAAAACATCGCATTTTCACAAGTAAGAATAAATTTTATGTAAACTATTCATAATTTGATATATAATGATTATATTCATAAACAATAATTTTTTTAAACATAGAATTCATGAATCCTCAAACGTTAGTTATGAAAATATGATATTTTTTGACGATGAAAATAGAAATATTGAAGATGTGAGTAAACTTGGAGTACAATCAATATTAGTTAGAGATGGTATAACAAAAAAAATTGTAGAAAAAGCGTTGCAAAAATTTAATGTCCAATGGCGATTAGATTAATACCTTCAACATTTACTCTAAATTATTTAAAGAAATTTATATGAATAATACCTGTACATACAAATTATTGTAAATATTTAATAACGATTCATCAATCACAAATAAATTGTATTTAAAATATCCATTTTTTTTTAACAGAGTAAACGAGTAGCGACATCACATTGTTAAAGTACTAACTAAAAGTTTGGAAATCCAAAATTCTGTTCCTTTGAAGCTCTCTGCAGCTAAGTTGCACCAGAGAGAAGACTGAGAGTAGCAATGCGTTTTAATTCTTTGTTACTCTTCCGCTGTTAATTTTCAGCAAAATAAAATATAAAAATCATAAATATAATTTATTTTGAATATTAGCATTCACAGATTGCATTAGTATGCAATAGTAAATTCGTAATTGTTATTATAAAAATAAACATCTCATATAATACATTGGGGTAAAACAAATAATGGAAACTTGACTGTTATACCGACTCTGTTTTGCTTGTTAGTTCGGTGGAAACGAAAAAATTGGAAACGGGGGCGTCTCGCAATGGAAATTTTTTTTAAAATGGCATTGCTACTCTCAGTCTTCTCTCTGGTTGCACATTGTCTATGTACATATATACTCTTTGACATGACGTAACGACACATATGTATACATAGACACTTGTATATACATAGATACTTTTCAAGGTTAACGAAGATACAAAATAAACTTTAGAAGGGAATTAAATCTGTCGTTTGTAACATATCGTTACAAAATTAACGAAAGAAACATTATTTGAATTTTAGTGCTTATCTTATCGATTCTACAGCTATATTAAGTGAATGATATAAAAAAGAACTATAAATAATTTTATGTGATGTTCGAAAGTATAATTATTATAATTTTACTGCAACGCACCTGGGGAGATTGTCGATCCCAATTTTGCGTTTACCTCAATTTGTTTATCAATTATCTTCAGTGCGTAATCAAGGTTTTTTTAAACAATTATTTATCACTATTAGTATAATATTTTTAATCTTACTTTATATATATTTAAAAATTAACGATTATATTGTACGTTATGAATACTTCAGTATTATCTTAAATATTTTTTTTACTAATATATTTACATCTACTGGGATCTACAATAAAAATTAATTTCACATTGTTGCTATTATTATTAATTACTTAATTACTTAACAATTTGAGGTTTTTTAACGTCAATAGTTCTTCATAGTTGGTGCATTATTAATATGAAAACATAACAACAATTAATGATAGTTATTTATATGATTTTTAATTAACAAACAAATTTTCTCTCAATTTGGATTGATTTACTACCATAAATGGCATTAATAAAATATTAAGAGTATAAGTTGCTGTTAAATTACTAATACTCATTAATTAAATCTTAGTCACTAAATTTTTTTAAATGAAATAAAATTTATTACTGATTATTTCAACTATGTGTAACATACACATATAATAAATTTATATCCTTCTGTAATTTGTTTAATAAATTTTTTACAATTAGATGCATTATAATCGTTATCTAATTAATTCAAATATTTTATGCGATGTAAATCAACTTTGTAATTTATTCTTATTATAAATAAATATAAGTATATTAACTTATTTCTAAATAATATAATTAATTTTTACATAATTATCCATCATGTTAAATTTGTAATTTTTTTTAGATCTTTTAGAAATGCATGGAGTGAAAAGAGTAATAATTTTTTGTCTTCTAATAGCATTTCTTCCAATATCACTTTTAATAGTACCGCTCTATCTTCGTCATTATTTATACCGAGATGTAGTTTATGCTGTCACAGAGTCAGATGTTTTAGAGGTCGATAACGGCGTTTCAACTATTTTTTGTTCTGTATGTGAAATCTTTTGATAACATTTCATTCTTCTCATCAAACTATATTTCAAATAGTTATTAATTTAATTATGAATTTTTTTATTTGCTTCACAGGCTCATACTTTACACATGAATGGAACATTTAATGCATTTCAAATGGGTCATAGGCCTGAAATAACGTCTTATCGTAAACATATAAGACTGAAAAAAAGTATGACATTACCTGATGATACTTTAGAATATTGGGGCTTTTATTTACTGACAGGAGCAAGTGTCGCTTTGTCTGTTTGTTCTAGGTAAATACGAATTTTCCTTTATTATAAATAAATGATCTTCAATGATTGATCCTTGTATAAATTATTATTTAATTTATAAATATAATTAAATGATTGTATTGTTTAATTAGATTTCCTGGTGCTTCAATACTAGTTGTAAAAGGTGAAAGAACATTACGCACATGTGGTATGTTAGAACATAATCAAAATAAAGCACATTCAAATGGTGTGTTTTTACCAGAAGCACGTGATCAGGTTAAAATTACGTTTGAAACAAATGCTCAAGAAGTTGAATCCCAAGAACATTCTACAATTCATTCTCCTCTCACCAAATTTAGTCAAGAAAAAAACCATATATCAAACACGCACAATAATTACATTGAAGTAAACAATACAAGAAACTTAAAACATACAAAAAGACACTTCAAAAACAATCGTCATAATAAAAATATAACTCAAGTTGATTACGTAGATAGTAAGAAAAGTGTTGAAAAACGGATGGCTTTACAATCATTACGTGAAAAATTGAACTTTCCGGGAAGTAATACTGCTGAAGAGGAATATGATATAGAATATGAATTAAGGGATAGAGAGACCAATATACGCGTAAAAAGAAACCAAGAACCTGTTAAACCACCAGCACTACTTGATCAAGGAATAAAACACGGTGGAAATGCTCTTAAAAATCTTACAGGTGATAGTGACTCATCTGTATCAAGTTTTGAAGAAGGTCTATTAAATTGCTACGAAGGTCAAGTGTTATTGGCTCAGGAATTTGAACCATCAAATTTGTGTATTAATGTAAGTTATTTAGAAAATGGTAAATATATGCAAACACACCATCATGTAACTGAAGACGGATATTATTATTATATTTTCTACAGCGATAATGATTTCGTATTTAACGATATTCATGCTGTATTCGATATTTATAAGCCTACATTCCAGTATGAAAATGTAACAAAATCATGTATAAATCGGACAGAGTGTACTTTTCCATTATCCATATTGTCGTCCGACCGAATAATCGTTGAAGTGCCTACTAAGGATGGAATTGAACACGAACAAGATGATATTTCTTTATTAATTTCTGTTTGCCATCCACGTATGGGAATGTACGTTATATTTCCAGTTGCAATTTTATTTTTAATAATATCTTGTGCATTTCTTTAAAATTATTTAATTATCACATACTTTATTTAGCCATTTTTTTATGTTCAATTTTATAATTGTGATAAAGAAAGTATTTAAAAAAAATATCTTGTATATATAAATATGTATATATGAAGAAAGAGAGTCAAAAAAGTTTAAACTGAAATTATCATAATTATTTTAAGAAATATTTTTTCATTGTTGAAATTTAAGAGATTTTATTTTATTAGAAGGTATTTAAAATTTTATTTTATTTATTGTCAAAAAATATAAAAATAACTATTTCTGATAAAATATGTATTGTAAAATTTCTAAGATGAAATAAATAATACAGCGATTAATCAATTATAAGTTGAAGAAAAATTATACTTAAGTCTTTATTTATGTAATTTATAAAATATCAAAATAATTGCCAATTTTTTAAATATAGATTATAAATTAGATTTAAATTTACCGCTTTTCTCTCTCCACTCCTTTTCGCAAGGCATCATGGGTAAAATACATTTTCCATCCCCCCTACTTTCCACAAATTGCCTATTTAATAAATGAATCTGGTCGGCAAACGGCATTACTAGTCGAAAGGCCATCAACTAATCAATTAGATTTATTAGTTTCAATTTATTTGATAAATTTACTTTATTATCGTTGTATTTTTTAACAAAACTTTGATAACTTAATTGATTCACAGCGCCATTGTGCGGGATTTTTAGTAATATTGTGTGTGACGCAATTGGAATTCGTCCTTTCCGTCGCGCTACTGTGAGTAGAACATGTCGTATACATCTGAACGAAGGTAAGTTCTATTTTTTTACCTACATATTTTAGCTAATAATATTCATTATTATAACTAATCGTTTTCTTAATTTCTACTCCATATGGTTGATATAAATTTATTGTTACGTATCTTTCCAATGCTCTGTACTTGACAAAAATATTATCGCAATTGACGAATGCACAGGGTTTGCGCTATCAACATGGCGTGCTATGAACTTTTTGTCACATTGTCTGGGAAATTTGGCGGCTATTCGATTATTTTTTAGTCTTGTGATTATTTATATACTAATTATTTTATCCAAAAATTAATTTAAAATTATTATCTATTTATTTTTTCCATTACTAATTTGAATTTTTTCAATTATCTATAACTATCAAATGGGCTGTTTCATTAAGCAAACGCGTGCACGCTTTCGTCGGTTTCCACCATGCTGGCATGATAGCGTTTTTTTAATACAATCGAATAATTTTAAATATATCTAAATCATCAATGCAAAGAACAACTTGTTTATTGCTAAGTTGTTTTAGAAAAAATTTTTAATAAAAAATAGAGAATACTTGAAAATAATATGTTTAATAAATTTTTCAATCAATTATTAAGCGTATCCGCTTGAAGCCATGCTTTGGTGTGACTTATGAGTCATAGTGAATTCATGGTCTGGCATCATTTGTCGAATCATTTTTGAGTATCGACCCTTGTGTCAATATGGATATCCATTTAAACATCTGTTCTAAACATTTTGTATGGTGTAAATACTTCTCTAAAGTAATATATTAAAAATGTTAAAATGATGCATCAATAAGTGCATGAATGAATCTTTAATTATTCATGAGTAGTAACAATAAAAAAAATAAAAAATTTTTTTCAATATTATATATTGTTGTTTTAACTAAATAATTATTTTAAAAAACTTCAATAATTTTATTTAATTTAATTCTAATTTTTCAAATCTTAGAAAACTGCTGAAACAGTAGATAAAACTCCCATTATCAAATGTGTATACAAATTTTTCGATTTCAGAAACGAGGATCAATGGTCTGCCGACTCTAAAAATGGTCCAAGCGAAAGTGAATCATCTAACTATGGAGGACCTCCCGGAATGGACCCGGATGGTGTTATTGACAGTAATTGGGATCAGGTAAAATTCATTGTCAATTATATTAGTTTTACTTTAGGTTACTACCTGAGTTATAATTTTAAGCAAAGATAGACAAACTTTAACTTTTAGACAGTCGAAGAAAGAAAAATTTAATACGGCCTTAACGCTTTTCTCACTTACTCCTTACGACGCTTTTAGTTAATTGAGCACAATTTGTACTTTTCTGCTATTAAGAATTTTACTTTATGTCTTGGGTATTCATTGTTCTTACTGATTATTTATTACCTTCTATTTAAAATTTACTTAATGGGTATGTCCAAAAACTCCAGGTGGTCGAAAGTTTTGATGACATGAACCTAAAGGAAGAGCTTCTTCGGGGAATTTATGCGTATGGTTTTGAAAAACCATCTGCTATTCAACAACGGGCAATTGTACCATGTGTAAAAGGTTGTGATGTTATCGCTCAAGCCCAGTCAGGTAAGAAATTACTGCAATCGTTTACATAGAAAATATTTTTCAGATTAAAATTAATGAAAATTTTCTGTTATTTCATTGTAATGTATTTATTCAGGTACTGGAAAAACAGCAACATTCTCCATTTCTATACTACAGCAAATTGATACAAATCTGAGTGAATGCCAAGCATTGATTCTCGCTCCAACTCGTGAGTTGGCTCAGCAGGTAACACATTTATTTACAATCTTCGCTAGAAGTAGGCAAACTTCAATTTTTTTAAAATAAGGAGGCAGACTTATGTGAAATTTTAACGGGCAGTCAAAGCCACTTACTTACTTTTACAGAAACCATAAGAGTTGCTTTAGTTTCTAAAAACCAAATTCGGCTACTTCTAATTTTATAAAAATTCGGATTTTTTATTTAATTATATCAATTCTAAGAATAAAAGTTTAATAATTTTTTTAAATTACAGATCCAAAAAGTGGTAATTGCTCTTGGAGATTTTATGCATGCACAATGTCATGCATGTATTGGTGGAACAAACGTTCGTGAAGACATCCGGAAACTTGAGCAAGGTGCTCATGTAGTAGTCGGAACACCAGGAAGAGTTTATGACATGATAAGTCGACGTGCACTTCGTACAACTAGCATAAAACTATTTGTACTTGATGAAGCTGATGAGATGTTATCCCGTGGTTTTAAGGATCAAATTCACGATGTTTTTAGGCTACTTCCTCAGGAAGTACAGGTTATTCTGTTATCCGCGACAATGCCGACCGACGTATTAGAAGTTTCTAAATGCTTTATGCGTCATCCAATTAGAATTTTGGTGAAAAAAGAAGAGTTAACGTTGGAAGGTATCAAACAATTTTATGTCTTCGTTGAACGTGAAGATTGGAAATTTGACACTCTTTGTGATTTGTATGATACTTTGAGTATTACTCAGGCTGTTATCTTTTGTAATACACGTCGCAAGGTTGATTGGTTGACAGAAAATATGCAACGCCGTGATTTTACCGTTTCGGCAATGCATGGAGATATGGATCAAAAAGAACGTGATCTAATTATGAGACAATTTCGCACAGGGTCTTCTCGTGTCCTTATTACGACTGACCTTTTAGCACGTGGTATCGATGTACAACAAGTATCACTTGTTATTAATTATGATCTTCCTTCCAACCGAGAGAATTATATCCATAGGTAAGATATTATATTAGTAATAAATAATTTTAAAAATTCGATAAGAAAATTTATCCAAAATTAGCATCTTTATAAAAAATTTTTTTTTTTTTATAGAATTGGTCGTGGAGGTCGGTTTGGACGTAAAGGAGTAGCCATCAACTTTATTACCACGGATGACAAACGAATCATGAGTGATATCGAAGCGTATTACCACACTCATATTGATGAAATGCCATTAAATGTTGCTGATTTGATCTAAATCTGGCTGTTGGCTATATTTCATTATAATAAAAGCAAAAAAATAATAAAACGTAAGTGAAATAACAAGCTCTCGGCTGATCTCTCTGATGGTGTGTGAGTATATTGGTCAAATTAGGTGAATCATATCGCTTGTGTAACGCGACTTTAGGGTTTACATTACCCTCATCTTGGATTACTCTCTATATAAGCGAATATAAAATATAAATAAATATTAAACACTAGGTAGTGGTGATTTGTTTTTGAAGGTTCAATTAATTCATATTTTTATTGTTTAATAATAACAGCATTTATTGCTGTTACCACTACATTATTTAAAATAGTTGTCATTATTAATATCGTATTAATTAGCATTATATTTACGGAGAGATAAGATCCGATAAACAGTTGGGTGTCGGGGCCATTTGGGCCCGACTTGACGGCTTTTTAGCTGTCTTAGGGTTTTTTCGGGTGTACAGATAATGTTTTTGGTTAGCAATATGCAGTCAGTTTCAGTAATTTTTGCAGGTTTCAATGTTATTAATCTCCTCGGGAATACTATTATAATCATGATTATGATAAATATTACTCTTCCGGTTTTCAACGTTTCTACTTCGACTCATAATACTAGTCGTTTTGACAAATATACGCTCTTTGTGTTATGTATCACACTTATTCAGTCTACATTTCGTATTAGACTCGTTTGTCTACGCAAAAATTCAGTTGGTTTTTGGAAAGGATACTTTAATCACAAGCGGTGCCGAAGAAAATGTATTTTCCAGCCTTAGATAGTATCAATTTTTGTACATCAATAATATTAGAGGTAACTTTCTATGTGAAATAAAGTATTTGACACCTGTAATTTATTAAATATATATTTAGTAAGTCTATTTTATTTTATATATATATACTATATCGTTTGATTTTTAAAACATTTTCTTTTTTCATTTTCTTTTTCCTTGGAAATTTCTTTCGTTCCAATTATTCAACTAACCAATTGAATAGACAAACAATGAGTCAGCGAGTTTATCAGAAAAATTAGCAAATTTTATAAAATATTTATCTTTGTAATATTTCATTAATTTTCTTTTTTTTTACAAATTTCATTTTAATTAAATAATAAGTATTACAAATAAAGCTTTTTTAACATATTATTCAAAATTGATTACGGAGTATTTTTTTTTTTTTTTTTTTTCAATTTGTATCATTGCAGGAATTTTTCGGCAGTTCATACTAATTGTGAGAGGGAAGACATTTTGTTGGAAGTAGAGACAAAGTTTCCTCTAAAATATAAAAGTATTTTCTTATTAATTGATTGTTAATTAATGTTTCACTTGATTACTAGAAAATTCATTTTATCAGTTTGCATAAAAAAAAATTCAAAAGATTTATAAATTACTTTCTTTATTTACTGGAATCATTTCTTTGAAAATTTAGTGTTTGTATTTAAAATTAAAATTGCATTTTATAATATAAATTTTTAATTATCCATCAATGAAGAGAATTATAGTTATTTAATTTTCCTTGTAAACTAATCAACCACTTAGCTAATTGTATATTAATCTCTGATTATAAATTAAAAATAATATTTGAATTTATTCATTGTAAATAATTAATCAAACAATCATGATCGATTACTCGTGAGAAGAAAGCTGGTTTTTTGGTTGTATTTCACACGTTTATACATCAATATAATCTGTAGTTAGTGATGCGACTGTATACAATCGTATAACCCAATGGAAAGTAAAACCAGTTAAAAACGTTTTAATGAAAATAAGAAATTTTTAATAAATATAGAATAATGCAAGATTGCTTTTACTAAATCGATAAACAGTTAAGCTCATAAATTTCATAAAAAATTGTTCTTGCTAATACATAAATTGATGAATTAATAAATTAAGAATATTAAATTATGATAAAATATTGAATCTTAAGAATACTTTTATATAACGAAAAATTTTTAATCACAATTATTATTCTGTATTAATACTTTTTATTTCGAATTCAATTAGTATTAAGTAGTATATAATTGGCTATTAAATAATGTTAATCACTTACTTTACCCATTAATTATCAACTACTAAACTGAAAATAAATCGATTATCAAGTGGATATAAATGATAAATTTTTTTGTTTTCATTTGATTAAATTGTAGAAGAAATATTTATTATTTATCACACGGTACTCCAATAGGTAATATAAAAAAAACAACTAATGAATCTTTTTTTTTCTTATTATTATGTACTTTCGTTCAAAGAATTGTAAACAAACTATGTATTAATAAATATTTATTCATAAAAACGAGTGCTTTTCTATTGGAGTTACCAAATTTACATTACAATAAACATACATATTCGTATATATATATATATATATATATATTATTCACAAATATACGAATAGGTATTTAATTTTATTCCTTTGTAATAATTTTATTTCATAATTATTATTTCTTTATAAATAATTACATATTATATTTTCTTTTTTCTTATATACATTAAAGTAATTCACATTCTTATTAGTATCAATCGAAAATGTTAACTTTTTCTTGTAGGATTTGATAAAAACAAGCCTGAAAACCCACAAAAAATTTATTAATTTTCTATCAAGTGATTATTCTCGAAATAAATGTAAGATTAATCTATATCTCTATGATAAACCGTTAATACAAATTATTCAAATAACTGAAAAATTATCATTTTGTTTCAGTTTAATATTGTGTAACATTTAAAAAACTAATGAGTAAAAATTGACCATCAATACTGATGATTATTATCTAGACCTCGCCTAAATCAGATTATATATTTAATATTTAAATCAGTTTATTATATAACTTATTTATGAAATATTCTAAAGTTAATAATAGTTGAATTTACCTTTAGGGTGGTGAACATGATATCTAATTCCCCATTTTTTATATGGGATTCCATGAAATCATCGATAAAATGAATTTCACTCCCCAACTTTAAAACACCGGCTCTTACTACTACAAAAGTAAATACTGGTAATAATTCGTCCATTGTCCATAAGTATGTTTCACCCAATTTTTTTTGCACTGTCTGTAAAAGCATTTACAAATGATTTTTTAATACTGTATTTTAGTTTATGAGATTCAATTTTAAAAATATCACCTTGTTCATTTGCTCAAAAGTATTACGTATGACTATTAATTTTTCTAAAGGCGAAAAGGTGGTTTTTAATTGTTGTAAAGTTTCTATTGCTTCGGTAAAAATTTTTTTTTCATCATTTTCAAATGAAGTCATATTTAAAGTATTAGCGACATCACAAAATTTTCTAAAAAATAATTGAATAGTTTTATTGTTTTACTACACAATTAATTATTGAGTATAAGTGATCGAGTAAAAATAAGTTTTCATTTAGATTTTATTAACAATTTATTAATGAGGAAAAAAATTCTTACTGATCAATATCAAGAAATGTCATTAAAGCAAAATCAGGTTGTTTATTCCATTTCATTAATCTTTCCCAATAAGCATCATCTTCTTTTTTATTGTGAAGTGCATAGAGAACAAATAGTGCTGAATGTACTCGAGGAAGTAAGATGGGATATAATAGGGATTTAGCAGAAATTTCTTTCCTAAAAAAAATTCCATTGTTTTTCAATCATGTAATTAATTGAATAATATTATAATTGTAGTGAATTTATATAATTTAATCAAAAATTCCAAATAATACCTCTTTTCTCCATTTTCAGATTCTAATATTAATTCTTTATCATTATCAGGTAATGCTGGAAAAAATAATAAAACAATTTCATATATTCTCATGGTTATACTTCGAAATTCTTCGACGGCATGACTTAACAATAACGGGTGAACTCGAACTCCTCCATAAGTTGCTGTATAAACTGTTGATAATTCGGTTAATAAAGTGCCCAGTGGATGATATTGGCTTTCAAATGCATTTATTAAATATTCATGGATTTCTTTGAAACTGGAATATGATAGTTGAGTTTGTCCAAATTGAGGAATTTTATTTAACAAGTCATTGGAAGTTTTTTTTGCAGATCCTCGTGGTAAAGGAGTTTTTGATGGTGAATTTTCTTTATGTACTGTTCGTTGATATGATTTATTGATTATAATAGCAACATTTTCCCATAATTTTTGAGATTCTAATATTTTATCTGGATTCAATGTATTAGAATGTTGAATATTAGATTCACTAATTCCAAGTTGCTGATAACATTGACGGAATAGAGCTTTCCATTTTTGATTCGGCTGTACACATAATTTTCCAAAAGATCTAAAAATTATTCATGATAATTGAAGGAAATTAATTTTAAAAGGTTTTGTAAAATATTCAAGTAATTACACTTACGGTGGTTTAGGATTTAGTTCAATATTATTAACAGGTTTATTTATTTGTAGATTTGCTGTTACTTTAACTGGTTCATTCCAAGCTCCATTCATAGTCCCTTCTAACACATCACCACTTCGAAACGTTAAAATACCTTTTCCACCGAAAACTCCAGCAGATTTAAATTCTCCTTCATAATGTGTTCCATCTTCAAATATCATTATACCATGACCCTATACAAGTTTTTGTTTAAATTAGGATATTTTTATATATTTATACAATTATTATTAAAAAGTTGACGTTGATTTACTCAAATTACCATAAAGATATCTTGTACGAAAGTTCCTTCATAATAAATACCATCAAGAGTGACAATTAATCCACTACCATGTTTTAAATTATTACTCCAGAAACCTAAGTATTTTTCTCCTATATTCGTTAAATTAATAAATATAAAACTATCATTTAATAACATGAAACTTGTATAATTATTTTTAAATTTATTCTTAAGATGATGACTTACCTGTCATAATATCACTTATAACACCATAGCCTTGTTTTACACCAGCAATCCATTCTCCTACATAAACACTCCCTATAGAAGCCATAAAATGGCCTTCTTTTTTTACACCATGACCATGAGGCAATCCATCTTTAAAGTATCCATCGTAAACATCCCCATTTATATCTCTATCAATTCATAATTTTTTTTTATTTTATATATTAACAATAAATTATTTAATTTTTTAAAAATATTGTTATAAAAAATGATATCCAATTCTGCAAAGACACTAACTTGAATAAACCATATCCATTTTGTAATCCATCTTTCCAATGACCTTCATAAATTCCTTGAGTAGGAATTTCCATTTTTCCTAAACCATCTATAACGCCTTTATAAAATTCACCAATGTACAGTCTTCCATCATTCCATTCCATTTTTCCAAAACCATGAGGTTTACCATTTGACCATCTTCCTAATGAAATCAATTAATAAGTAATGACAACTATTAATATTAAAATTTTATAAGATAAAAAAATACACATTTACCAATATATTTAGCATCTTTATAAGTAGGATGTTTAGTAAATAAATAACTGGTTGTTCGATCTCTAGGAGATCCGTGTCCAACAACTTTTTGAAGACTACATTTTATAGCATTTTGTAAAGCTTGTAGCCATTCATTACGTTCAGTTGCAGTAGCTGTATAAAGTATTAAATTTTCTTCTGGAGTAGTGATGGATATTGCATTAGACAAATTTTCTGAATCTGCTAAAGGTTCTACCCACAAAGTTGCCAGTGGATGTGTCGTATGGGAATTTCCAATCATATGAACAAAAACATCGGTTAATAAAATAAACCAGTGTGAAGTAAAACGACTACAATTCATTATTGAAATCGGTCGTGTGCGAGATTCTCTCAGTAGTCGCCTTTCAGGTGATCTTAAAATTTCGATTAATTTTCCTGAATTTTCCCAAAATTTTTTTGTGATTTTTGCTTCATTTTGACGTTTTTGTTGTTCATCACACATTCTTTCCCATTTTATTAAAGCTTCTTGAAGTCTTTCAATACCCATGTTTGTCCCATTACATTTAATTAAATTTTTTATTGTTATTTTATATCTGAAATAAAGTGTCGAAAAATCTAACAATTCTATTAGCAAAAAAATTCGAGAAAAAAATATTTAATAAATAATAATGTTTTATATAAATACCGATTTAATTCTTGCAAAGGATGTTCAAGTGCAGTTGCAACAATTTCTTCATTGCCTGCTTTTTTAAATCGCTCCTTCATAATAACTTTATCAGAAAATGTCCGTGTTAGAATTTGTGGAAGTTTATCATTAAAAATTTTAACTATATGTCCAAACCCTCCGAGTGATATAACATCACAAACAGTGTTCAAATAATGTTTATAAACAGTAATAAATTCGTCAACATTAGCAATCAATATGACTTCATATGGCTCACCAATAAAGTTAGAGTAGTCAGAAAGACTAAGAACATTTAAAGCAATAAAATTCATCAAATCTATATAACATTGGCATAAAGTATCATATGCATTAGAATCTTGTCTTGCTGCTTTCTTTTGAAATGGTCTAATTAAAAATTGATAAACTGTGAGCATTTCTTCTAACAATATTTCTTCCCGGTTTAAATCATTCAAAATTTTACTAGGTTCTTGATTTATTGTTGAACAACAACTGTAAGACCCAGAACTTGATATATATTTAATTGAATACTGTGAATTATTTGATATGTTTAGCTTAACAATTTTATCTATGGAACTGCAAAAACATGAATACAATATTATAAATAAATTAATTTAAAAATGGTAATTTTGTAAAATTATTAATTACATTTTTTTAATATTAAAACTAAAACGATATCATATATTTAAAAAAACTCACGTAGATTTTCCAATAAAATATAGTTCATTATCTATAACAATTAAACTATGACAAGTTCCGGTAGTCGCATTTCTTGTTCGTTGATTATTTATTCCAGAAACCATCAATAATTTTGGTGAACTTTGAGCGATTGTTTCTTCTGGAGATATTTGATTTAAATCATTTTTACCCCATGCATAAACTCGTCCATCTAAAGTTAAGGCTACAGCATGATATGCTCCACAACATGCTTTTTTAATTCCTGTATTATTTAATTTTGTAACTAAAACCGGTTTAGGTCTAATGATAGTATCTCCAGTACCTAATTGTCCAAACTTAATATCTCCCCAAGTCCATAATTCAGTTGCAAGTAAATTATTTCCAGTATCAATAAGTGAATTAATCCTTTCGTTCAATCCTTGTACAGATAAATCGTGATCTAGAGATGCTGTACTCGAGGACCACGGAAATTCTTCACATCTTAAGCTATGAGCCAAACTGCTAGCAGATGGTTTTCCTTTCTCTTCTCCGAGAAGTTCAAATTCGCCGGTAATGTCATCACGAGCATCATTAATTTCTGAACTTCCACTAACGTGTCTTGATAAAGTTGCTACTTTATCTCCCATAGTTTTGACTCCTTCATATACTAAACTAGCCATATTAGAAACATTTTGTTTAATTAACCCAGTAGGGCTCGATATATATTTACTATTATTTTCTTTACCATTTCCATATGAAGAGACCCAGGAGAATTGTTCGGTTAGAAATTGTCTTGCTGCTTCAGTATTAATAAAAATTGGATTTTTTTTTATTTCTTTTTCATCGTCATTCGTACCCGAGGTATTTTCTGTATTATTTGTAATAGAACATGATCGATTGTCATCATTAACTGGAAGAGAGGTTGTTAAATGATCACGACTCGTAAATGACATTGGACTTAGTGAAGCAACAGAATAATCTTCATTAAAAGTTTGTGGATGAAGACCCAAAGGACATGTATCTGATGATGTCAAACTTTGTGGGCTGAGTGCAACATTATTTAAACATTGTGGACAAGTACTTACAAATATATCATCAATATCATTTTCACTATCTGTATCATCTTTAATTATTTTTCGAATTTTCCTAGCAACAACAGCATTAAAATTCGTACCACAGGCTATTGAAGATACTGACCTGCCTTCAAAAAATACGACTTTTTTAGCAATTTGGGATTTTATATCAATTTGAGGCTGGTCACCACTTGCCCATAATTGACCATTTTCAGTAATGAACAATGTTGCTATATCACTGGCAGCTATATTTTTAACTTTTAAGATTTCATTCTCTTGTTTATATCTATATATGCATAAGTAAAAAAAAAATAATTGTTATTACTTTGAAAATTGTTGACGAATAAATTTCTCTTTATGTTTTAACAATATATAAATGAAATAATGTTTAATTCTGATATTTCACAATTTTATTATTAATTTATTTTACTTACCCATGACAACAATATTTAATGTCTTCTTTAAGAATAATTGTATCAATTACTTGAAAAGTATTAGGATCCAATGTCAATACATATCCTTTATCATTTACGAGAAATAAATATTGAGAATTAGAGGCCATGTCCATGACACAGAAATTAATTCTCTTGAAAATAATGGACAGTGTTCCAGTCTCCAAAACTTGCACTTCTCCATAATAAATATTCGATGTTGTTGTAGACACGAAAATGTTGTTATTTATATGAACTAATTTTTTAACAATCCCATTAGGCTGATCAGCAAATGTCAAATTAATTTTCTCAGTACCTTTCCAAATGTGCAATTGGGCCATAACTTTTTATAAACGAAGTAATCTAAATCTAATGATAAGTCAACAGTTTATATTTTGTATGTATTTAAAACAAAATAACTATAACAATAAATAATTTTCAATATACTCAGTAAAGATTGCATTAAAATTGATTTATCATGTTGTCGATAACAAAAAATATATTCATTGTTTTCTTGGTTTAATCATGATTGATAACACACGATGCCATTCTCTACATTGTTGAGACTTGAGAAAAAAAAAAATTGCTTATTACATTTCATATAGAGTTATCTCAAATACATTATTAAAATACTTGTTTAAAGATTATATTATTTTGGTGAAATTTAGATTTAAGTGTGTCATTTTTTATATGATTAATTATGTAAATTAGACTACTTTGGAGCTACTCGATATCAATATTATTTAAACATTTAGTATTGACACATTGTGATATGTATAACCTAAAAATACGCAAATATATGACAATTCGATAAGTTGTAAAAGTCTCATAAACCAACATAACCAAAGATAAAACATGAAATCACATATTACACTAAGCAAATTCTGCTCATAATTATATCAAATAATTATACAAAAAGATAATAAATTCTACAATTATTATCAGTGTTAATATTTTACATTAAACAATACTATTATGTAATTATTAGTACAGTAATTATAAAAAAAATTTTTATAATTAAATATTGAAAAATGAACAAGATTGTATTTTGGCGCGAGTAAACGATTAGTTCGTAGTAGTGCCAGTAGGGATGCTTTGATTACGGAAATTACCGATTCAATACCGTAAATATCCGACTGCTTTGAAATGTTCAATAGTACACACGTGCGACTTTAGTAATGATCAGCGCTTCAGTTTAATAGTGCGTTTGAAGTGATTATTGTTTATTGGCCGACAAGAGAACTTTTAACGTAAGTACACGTTTTTGAATCATAATTTATTAATAGTACATAGACACAATATATTTTTTTTTTCTATCTTACGAAACATTATTACGCATTTATTCTCGAAGAAAAAATACTTTTATATTTATAGCGTCGTTTTATAATTTATGATAGAAATATTGAGGTTCATTTTGCAAAGAATTAATCATAGTTAATAAAAATTCAATTTGTAGTTTGTTATTGGATTTATTCTCATTAATATCGTTGTAATAATGTGTCTGAGTTATGATATTAACTTTCCAATAAGTTTTAATTAAAATGGAACTTTTTTATCACACAAATTGATTATTTCTAATTTTCAAAAATTTAAACCTTCGAATTAGATGTAATTCTAGTATAGTAAATAAGTATGTAATTGTTAAATATTTTTAATACTTACAATATTACAATTGCAAAATATTATTAAAAATTTAAGAGACAAATGAAGTTGTTTCGTAATCTAGTCCGATAAGTAGGTTTGTAAAATATAAAGCTTAAATAATACAGCATAACAGAATTTCCGATCTCTTTAGCAATTATCTTGTTGATTATTCAATATAATTCCGATCAGACTCTAATCAAATATCGTAGATGTATACTTTGTAAACTTTTTTTTTTAACATTTTAAATAAAATAATAAACGTTTATCACATGTCATGAAAGTTAGAAGATTTAATCAAATGAGTCGATGATATTCGAGTAATGATAAATTATCAAAAAGTGTATGAAAATAAATTTAATTAGCTATTTATTTATATTTAATCTAATAGGCCTTTAATCCTTAAATTAATATTTTGTTGATAACAAAAAATTCATCATTGTTTACATTTTTCTCTCAAATTATGACACTGAAGATTAAAGTCAAAGGTTCAGAGTCTACTTTTTTTTGTCATCGATGATTATTTGATAGACTCTGTCATAGTAGAATAAGAAAGCATAAAAGATGCTTTATTTTCATATAAATAGTATACACCAATTTATAAATAAATAATTAATTTTATATTACTTTCAAAATATTTAACATTTTCAAAAATAATAATTTTTTTACTAGTAATAGTATTATAATTTTATAATATTGATGGAATATTTTTATTTAATGATTTTTTTAGAATGTTTGGTGTATCGTGCAGTAGTGTTGGACTTGCTCTACTTATTTTGGTTGTTATTTGTTCTATGAGTGAAGTAGCAAGATACAGAGTTAAATTTATTTTATATATGTTGGCAAGTACATTTTTTGCGACATGGACTATTCCACTGATGTTATTTCGTATTCATGATTGGCGAAATGCTTTGTATGATTTTTTATTATTATTTATTTTATTATTAATCGTGGTATTTATCAATTTAATTAGTTATAAATATATTTGATTATACAGAATTCCTGCGTGGCAACTAAAGTGGTTTGTTAAACTACTAGGATGTAACTACATCCTAAGAGGACATAACAATATCATAAAAGATTCCGGGGCAATAGTTTTAATAAATCATCAAAGCTCTTTAGATGTCATTGGTAACGATTATAGGATAATTATATTTTATAAATAGCATCAACATTAAAATTGTTTTTTTAATTATTTTTGTACATATTAAGAGCAATTTTTTTATAGTTTTAGCAGAGCTTTGGCCCGTTTTGAAACATTGTACCGTAATTGCAAAAAAACAAGTATTATGGTTGGGTTCTTATGGACTAGCCACGTGGTTATGGGGAACAATATTTATTGATAAAAAAAAAGGTAGTTCAGCTCAAGATACATTAAATTCAACAGTAGAAGTAATTAAAAAGCGACAGGTAAATATAAATTTTTAGATTTTAGAAGTTTTCAAAACATTCACAGTAAAATATATCACAAACTTATGATCACATTGCTTTAAAAAAAAATCTTATTTTTTTTATTATTATTTAGGCAAAAGTACTGATGTTTCCAGAAGGTACAAGGCATTCAAATAATTCATTATTACCTTTCAAAAAGGGAGCTTTTCATCTAGCTATTGAAACACAAATGCCCCTCCAACCCGTAGTAGTATCAAAATATTATTATATTGATCATGATAAAAAGAAATTTGATTCTGGTAAAATTTAGTTGTTTTTTATAAAAAAATTAAAATTTAAAGCAAAAGAATAATCATTATTTATTTGATTAATTAATAAAACATGTTTTGTGCATTTAGGAACTAATTATATCACAATTTTACCACCAATTTCTACATCAGGATTGAAGAAAGAAGATATTCCAACTTTAATTAATAAAGCTTATGAGGTAATGAACGAAGAATTTCAAAAATCAACACAAGAAGCCATTAAAAAATACTCAGGTCAAGTAAAAGTGACGTAAATCAATAATTTTCTTGTCTTGAAGTTTATTACTCTTTTTCTATCAACTGTAAGATTAATAGATTTTTACTATTATTAACATTTTTGTTAAACCTAAGTAGACTATTTTAAAATATATAATTGCATTATGCATATTTTATTATATATTTGTTATTTATTATAAACTTAATGGGAAAATTTATATAAAGATGGTAATTTATTGTGAATGTTAAAATTATATATTTTTGAAACTTTATAGATTAGTAAATACTTCCAATACTAATATATTACTATCTAGTAAGCTTTTTTAACTAATGTTAAGAACTAATGTAAATATGAATGAAATTCTATTATATAATAATAGTTATACACAAATAACACAATATTTGATAAATGTATTTATGTACAATAACGAATTATAAGTACTTGTTGTGATTATAATGGTTGCTATTATTGCATAAAAATTGTCTGTAGGAAGATAACTTATACTCATCAGTCATTTATCAATTTTTATAGGATATTGCAAAATGTCATAATGTAAAAGATTGGTTAAAACTAAAATGATTTATTTGATAATTTAAATAATAACAATTTATTTTTTTTCAACAATTCCAACTAATAATTACCATTGTTAACATGATATCATTCTTCTTCTTGTATTGCTCAATCATTCTATCATTTAATAATTACTTTTTAAATTTGTAATACTATTTACATTAGTTGATTCTTTTATCAATTTAATATTTTCATTTACAACTTAATCATTAAGTTAGATTTATTTGTAATTTATTATGATAATTATATTATCTAAATGTACATTTTTTCATATTAAAAATTTTATGAAAATGATATTGCGCATAAAATACAATAAATACAAATTTTTATGTATAATCATATATTTACTGATCGTATGAATTCTAACTATTAACTATTATTTAATAATGAAATATTAATCACTTTATTTTAACAAATAAATTTGTATATATAAGCGCTACAATTGAGGTAATTAAGTTTTTTTTATGCTAATTATCATATTAATAGTTTTAAGTTTCAGGAGTTTTTAAAAAATGATAGAAATATTTTTATGTTGAAAAAAAAATAAATAATACTGATCCAGTTTTTTTATCTGTAAATTTTTTTTATCATAATACAAAGTTTGACAAAATGGATTGTAACAGAATTAGAATAAGCTAAAAATTAAAAATCTATTTTTGTGATTAACTTTGTTATTTACATAATCATTTTATATACTAGATCATCAGCTGATAAATGATAAAATATAGATTTATTTAAATCAATTAGATAATAACTGTATAAGTATTGCATTTAAAGTAGTTTAAACATTACATCTCATCAACTTCATTTTTCCACGTATAATTGTATTTGTTCTTTTCTCGTTGTTTCAATTTTTTTTCAAATGTAATTTCTAATTCCTTAAAAAATATCATTATCTTCATAAAAAATACTTTGGACCTTTTCTTATAGTTTTAGCATATCATTTTAATGATAAAATAGGGAATAAATACTTCACGTAAGTGAAAAATGAGTAAAACTTGAAAAGAATAGTTCACTAATTTTCATTAAAAAAAAAAAAATGAAATTCTTATTTTTTTATTACAGTCTTTTATCAATTCTCTTCATTTGTTTATAAAACTAAAATATCACTAATAATTTGATTATTTCTATTATTATATATAAAAAACAGTTTTATTAAAAAAACGTTCTTCCATTAAATAATACACTAACGATAATAAAATCAGAACAATTAATTGAGTTCTTATTCAGCGATTGTCGGCGGCGATTGAATCAAAAAATTGGACGTTGTTGCTTCAATTCAGTCGGCCAGAATATGGTCGGTCAGGAATACGGGGAGGAATATTAGGTACAGGACGCCTACAACAATATAAAATACAAAAAAAAATAAATGATTTATAACCAATAATTAATTATTAATTCAAATTTAACTAAAACTATCTAAAAAATTATCAAGATAAACAAACATTGAACATAACAAGCATATTCTCTATAAAATCCAATTTTGATCCATAGGAATTAATTAATTGATATATTCAAAATATAAAGTTTTAATCATGTTGGACATTACATCAAATAATAGACATCTGAACAAAATGCTTAACAAAGATATTAAAAAAGCTTGTAGCAAAAAAAGCATGCAATTAAAGGATAAATGATTGTAGATTATTAGATTATAACAGATTTCGCACTAGACCATTTATAGATATAGGATAAAATAGGAAAAATAATGAAATACAAAACGCAATCTCACATCTCTTACGACATAAAAATAGTTGTAGAAATGTGTGACTATACGTTCTTTTAAACTCTTGATTCAATTATCATTCTCTGTTTCTTATTATTTTTTATCTCTTTTTTTTTTACTTATTTATTCTATAACATATTTATTATTTTCTATATACACAATTGTAATGCAATAAATAGTGGGTATTTTTTTCTCTATAAGAAATTCATATCGAGGTATGTTTTTTGTAAAGTAACCCCAATCAATAATGAAAAATCATAGTAAAATTTTTCTAATTTCATTATTTATTAAAATCAATGATAATAATCAAATTATAAAATTCACGCTTTTTTCAATTCTAAATTTTTTTAGTTAGTTTAATAAAATTTTTTTAAAAAATAAAATGGTTTTGAAAATTGTCTTATTGAAAAGAGTTACTTTACTTACAATTTACATACAATACAACCATTTGTTATTAATCATTATTTGTTTTTTCTTTATTTTCTCATGCTTAAAGTTTTATGCTTGATTTAATAAACAATTTTTTCTGTTTAGTGTCTTAGTGCATGAATAAAGTTTCACAAATAGCTTTTTCATTTCTTACAATAAAATATAAGGCTGTGAATGGAAGCATGTATATTTTTGAGAAAGTGTTTTGAACCGTTTTTTTTGTTTTTTTTTTTTATTAAATTCATGAATGACTACATTTTCTTGATTATTCAACGTAAAAAAAATTTTACTTAATATATAAAAAAACAAGAAATGAATATTCTACTAATAATAATAATAATAATAATAATAATAATAATAATAATAATAATACGGAATATTAATGTTGATCTTATGAAAATCAATGTAAATGTATGCATCAGTTTTATTTGGGTAGACAATTATGCATCAGCAACATTATCTATACTTAGTATTTTTTAAAATAATAATTATATATTTTCATATTTTACTATTTATTAACTTCGCAGTTTTTAATATAATTCTTGCCATTCAACAACTATCAATATTGACGAACGTTCGAATGACTAATATTTTCTAAAAATTATTGTTAACAATATTCATCAACGATCTTTTTTTAATTATTTTGTTCTAATGTATTATGGTATTTCCAAATAATCACAAAAGAGAGTGATAAATCTAGTGAATGATATTAATAACAACGAAGATTTTAAAGATATGAATATCTTAAAGTATTCGCATTAAATGTATTAAAAAGATTGTGTGTTGATTTAAAAACTTTTCGTCATAATTGACTCGTCTTATTGGAAAATAAATGTCAATAAATAATAAATTGTCTATTATTATTGATAAAATTAATTTGCGATGAATAATATTAATATCTTCGTTGTTTAATATCGTTTAGCAGCTGGATTATTTATGGATGAAAAAGAATATAATTGTCTTTTAACATTTATACAGAAGACGTACAGATATTTGATATGCGTTTTATCAGCCTGTACTAAAAATTCTAGCTAAAGTTCTCTTTGAAATTACTTGATATAAGATAATTGTATTGCAGATTGAGAATTGATAAATGATCAAAGTATAAGATACTAATTTACGTATGACATGACTCTTTCATTATAGTCTGCAATAACAATTTCTCGATCGTATTATCATTAATTAGAATATACTATTTTTTAGTATCATCATAAATTATTATATTTATTATTATTCTTTTTTAGAATTTATTGAATCAGGTAAACTAATGCAAAAAATTTACACGATCTCACTACTATACAATAACATTATAATAATTTATATCTGAATCCATAAATATTTCCTAGTTTTTTTTTCAATTCTCATCGGAAAATAATTATTTATATCATTGACATTTAATTAAAATAAATTAAACATTATATTTACAGTTACAAAAAATTATAAATATTATCCAAATTAGTTATTAGGCCCAGCAACAAATATGGCAAATTATATTTTTATTGAATACTTGGTTTTTGTGTTAAGAATGATTCTTACAATAAATTCATCATAATATATAAGCGTTTTTCTTTTTTATTTCATTTATTTTTTGCTTATTTTTGTAATTGATTAATACACTCTTATAGAGCGAAATATTGTTGAGAATCAATATTAATTAATTTAGTTTACGATCTGATTATATATAATTTATGACTATTTACATCAATATATTATTTAACGAATCGTAGCAGCCACTTTTCACAACTATTATTGTAATTATTTAACACTTGAAAATTTTTTATTATTTCAATCTCTACTTGCTTTATTTTTACGTTAAATTTCAACTAATTAACTAATAACAAAGAGTTTCACATGAAGATGTTATTCGTAAAATTTTCAACTTATTTATTTTTTATATTCTACTATATGAATGTACTTTTTATTCTATTAACAAGATTACTATTAACTTAAACGATATAAAAACGACATAAATTAACAGTAACTGTAAAAGTGGAATTTCTATCGAAATAATACTATCATATATCCGGTAAATCGAGTTAATATGTATAAATCATTTATAATAATATTTTGTTATATGAGTGTATGTATGTCATATTTTTTTCAATTATTACTTTAACAATAAAATTGATAGAATGTACTTTCTCACAGCATGACATTTTTAAATTGTAATTTTTTTTTACTTTTTTATCAATTCCGTACTTATACCTTTATTATTACTTTTTGAATCTGTTAATTAAATGCTTTTGGAATTATATTGAATGCCTAGTTTGACTTTTGTTACTTTGCATATAAATGCCTTTTTTGGTAGACTCTTCAGGACACTTTTTTATGTTTTTTAATTTCTGTGCAACTTTTTCATTCGTGAAAAATTGTTGAATTTCGACAATGTACATATTATGAAATTCCAGTTTAAAACAATTCAAAAGTTATAAAAATTTGTAAACAATATGTTCTGAGTCATAAAAAAACAATTTAATTTTAGCTTTAACATGCAAAAAGAAAAGTAGAGAGCAGTTATTGGTAAATTTATTAATGACTTTGAAATAAACACTTCTGGTCAATAAATCTTAAAAATACGTTAATAATAGAATTTTAATGTTTGCTAATAAACTGATTAGAATAGAAAGTCATTCGCATCCCTGAATAGTCTACCAGTTTTGCAATTAATGTAGAAGATGTATAGCGTATAATTGATAATAGAAAATGTAAATCTTAATGTATGCTTTAAATTAGAAATTAATAGGAGAATTAAAGCCACTGTATTGCGTTTATTTACTTGATCCTGAATGCATCCATGAGCTCGTTCACAGCAGCGTTAGCAGCAGCTTGTGTCGCGGCTTGAGTCACTCTTTGTTGGATAGACCCACGACTAAACATATTACGGACAAATACGGTTGAGCTACTCTTTAATTTATTAATTCTACTATTATTATTATTCTTATTATTATTATTATTATTATAGCAATAATTGAATTCTTTTATCATGATAATTATTTTATTTTTAATTATTATTGCTTCACTGATTAAGTATGCATAGTTAAAAGTCATTCAGTAGTTTATATATATAAAAGCCAAGTTAAGATCTCTAATTTTCTATTATTATATGCAGGCACCGACAGATGTTCATTTTTTTATAATTACTTGATTTTAGATTATTTTTAAAAAATTTTTTCACTCTTATAGCAACAATTATTGATAGTTAAATTAATATAATAAGCTTTTCTCAAATATTTATAATTTATTTTAAAACTATTTATTATCAATAAAATGAAGCAAAAAAAAATTATTCAAATTCCATTTAAAGCTTGTAAGCGAATTTTTTGTTTATTTAAAATGCCATGCTGTTAGTGGGTGAATATTTAATTAAATGTTTATCATTTTTTTTTAATGTTCAGTTTTATATTTTGAAAGTTTTTAGAACAAATGTTATAAAATATTGTAACAAATAAGATTTATCAAAGAATATTGCAATTTCAATTACTGTTAAATTCAATTTTATTTTTTCAAAATTAATATTATTGGGTTGTCGAAAAAGTCGTGATGCATTTTTTAAAACTTTTATTTATAAGATGCGTCATGACTTTTCTGACAACCCAATATAGTAGTGGTATTTTTTAAATAACATCCTATTAACGTATTCTTTGCATGAATCGATTCATAATTTTCATTTATACATATCTTTTATATATATATATATATATATATATATGCTTGCCGAAAAACTAGATTTGTATTTTATATAGATAGCTTGATAATATATTCGTGAGATTATTGGTGTAATAGGCCTTATTTTTATCATATTCATATATCGCTGGACCTAATGATAATTTTAAAATATGTAAATAAATGATCTATTTTGTTTTAAATAATTTTGTAAAATAAATAATTTTATTTGTAGCTATTAACTTTTGCTTTATTATATCTGTTTTTATACTATTTCGATTATTATTATAAATTAATATGCTTTTTCATTATTACACTCAAGGACAAAGTAATATTATAAATAGAATTTTTAAATTGTTGGTTTCTAAATCTATATAATATTAGATTTGAATGTTAATAATTCATTATTTTTATTAATTAATTAATTTGTCTACCTTTTTTACGTTCATCCTTGAGTGTGGGTTCAATAAAAAAAAAAAATAAATAATAATAAATAATGAAAATGTCCTTAAAAAGAATAGACAATAAGATAAGTGAAAATAAAAACATGTAAAATGATTAATGTACAATATAATATTTTTTTTAGAACTCTCTGAAAGTGAATTAGATTAAATAACGTTGACTAGATAAATGCAACAAGTTTACTGATTAATATTTATTAGTAGATAAAGGACGTGTGTTAGTGCGAAGACTTATTGTCGGCGCCTGCAATCAAAAGTGAAGTTAGCACCAAAGCCCGAAAATGTATCCCGAATTTTAGTTATTTTAAATGTGAATAATTCCAACCAAGCACTGTACCAATTATTTTTAAATGATGCTCTTATGTGGGAAATAGTGATAAAGTATAGCATAAAGAATATACAAAATTAATTGTAAATATAAATACTTACGAGGGTATTAATGGAGGTGGAAGACCTGGTTGTCCACGAGCTGGTGGTGGACCACCCGGGCCAGGTCTATTAGGAATAGCTGGAGCTGGTCTACCACCTGCTGGAACTGGTGGAGGTGCTCGAGAACTTGCTGGTGGTGGAGGTTGTTGTACTCCTCGTCGAGGACCTCCTGGTGATGGTGGTGATAGTCTAAAACAATACAAAAAATTACTCCAAATTTATTCTAATAAATAATAATATATGTAATATTATTATAAGATTTTTGTTATAAACAATTATATTTTTCATTAAAAATAGAAATTATGGAGTATTGAAATAATTTTTTAATGATTAAATAACGTAATGAAATGATTCATAAAATAAATTTACTAACAATAAAGAGAAATAGTATAATAAATTTATACTAATTTTGGAGTTAATTTTTAAAATATTACTTGAATAATTGTTTAGAAGATTATTTCTAACTCTTATCATAATATATGACACAAAATACATTATGTTTTGAGTCACTTATTTTCTAATATTAGTGAATAACTAGAAATCTAATGGATTGTGATGGGATTCTAAAAATTACATATAAGTGGGAAAGAGAAAAATAAAGTTAATTATCTTACCCATAACTGGATTTGACGTTCAATACAATGTAGCAAAGACACGTTATAAAAGTGTAAAGAAGAAAAAAAGTAATAATTTAATTTAAAAGTCCGCTTTATTAAAATAAATTTAATTATTTTGAATAGACTAAAAGAGTAGACTTAAAAAAATTGGTTAATTGTAAGATAGAGATTTTTACCTTGGGTTTTCACCAGATGCCAGCCAATCATTTTTTACTGGTGGTGGTACTGGAGTTGAAACCGTGGCCATTGATACATCACCAATAATACGTAATGCTTCTTTGCATGCATGATACATTCGAAGCATTTCTTCTCGTTTTTGAGCCTCTTCTGGAGATTCTTCCATCATTGAAGACTATAAATAATTCCATAAAAACTCTAAGTTACTATACTTAAATTTATAAGAATGAATATTGAATATTCAATCATTTGAATCAAATAAAACTTTAAAAAAATATGTAAGCGAATTTAAAAACTAACCTGATCTCCACTAGCATATAGGTGAGCTAAAAGTTCTCCGTTAATGAAGTCTTTTGCATTGTTAATAATCAAATGCATAATTGTCTTCGGAACCAGGTCACGTGTTGTTTTAGTAACAATTTTCATGTAAGAATCAACGAGATTTCTTATCGTTTCCACTTGACGTTCTAGTTGAGGATCCATTGATGATTGTCCTTCACTTCCACCCTTTAAAATTATTATTTTTTATTTTCTTTCAAAATAAATTAAAATTTTAATAATGTAATTGTGTGTGTGTGTATATATATTTGTAGAATGTAAGCATGAAAAATACATATATTGTATCAAATAGGAAGTTTCTTCATAAATAGATTGATTTCTAAAAGTAATTAATCATTTATAAAAATACTTTGAATTTTTTCCAAGTATAAGTAAATAATATGCATAAGTCATTTTTTGCGTGTGTATTGTACTGGTTTGTGAGTTCTTCAGCTAATTTATCAAATTTTACCAACCTCATATCCTTCCTTCAGCCGTTAAAAATTACAAATAAACAAAAATTGGATTTTAATATTTTACTATAAATTTAATATTAGTAGAAGCAATGTGTATATCATATTAACTATGTTATTATGTAATACATCTTAGAAAATATTCCAAACAAAATATCAATATTAATATACAAAGATTGATATTCTTAATGTTTATTCATGATTGTTATAAAAAAAGTTAATAAGTTTCATTCGGTTTCAGATAACTTTAATTCACACGCTTATAATGACTTACCAAAAATTTTTTATCCTATAAATATAAAATATGTTTTTTTGTCAATTATATTTTTCGATCTATTTAACAATTGAAAATATATATTTAAACTGCTTTCTTTCAAATAAGTAAAAAATAACTAACAAATTACCTCGCCTTCTCCATTAGCTTGTTCAGTAGATTTTTCAGGATACACACCAGCTCTAAGAAAAGAAGCTTTCCAAGAATCGACATCATCCTGTGTTTCACAACTGAGCTCAAGTTGTTTATAATCTTTATACACATTTCGACCTTCAGGGTTGAATAATGCAAATAAATGACGACGAGACATAAAACCTTGTTCAAGATCACGAAGTTTCAATCCGTCTAAAGGTAACATATACTTTTTTTCTCGTTCCTGAAATGAATAGAGAAAAAGAAAATTTACATCAATCTCATAAATAAGTAATAATCATCTCATTTCAAACTGAATTACCTCTTCATCCTTAAACCATGAAATGCTTTCGGATGTTAATACAAACCAATAATCTCTAGATCCTCCTTTCATAATACCCAAATTATGAATGCACATATAACCTTTGCGAATTACTTGATTACCAAGAGTATGACGTCCAGCTTTTACAGCATTTTCAGAAGATTGTTGTGCACTGTAACAGATATAAAAATATTGTTACTGTTCTATTTGATCCTAATATGTAGAATAATTTTGAATTTATTATAGTAATCATTTTTAAAATTTAATAATAATTTATAAACTGGTTAAAATTTTATTATTATTAATTTTATTTCCAAAATAAAAAAACAACAATTATCATGATGCTTTCAAAATGTCTCAAATATATGTCAATTACTTCGTAATGAAGTATTTGTCTAAAATTTTTATTTACATCAATAAGTTAATATTTTCGAAAATGTTCATTTTTTAAATTTTTTGTTGTACTATTTCTTATTTAGATTTAAATATTTTATTGTTACGACAGTAACCTGATGACTAAAAATTGACGATTAAATTATTTTATTTTTCCAAAAAAATAATGATATTATGTAAAAGATTAATGAGATAGGAGAAATTTTTTTCGATTTCTGTTGATGTTCTTACCTTGAGTTATAAATACTAGCGGCCGCGCTGCCAATATAATTAAATAATTGTGTTTATTTTTTATGTTCAATGTAGTGGAGTATGAAAAAATACGAAATTTAAAGAGAAAATTTTTTGAGCAAAACAGCAAATTAGGTTTCTACTGAATATGTCATAAAGTAATATAAAAAGTAATAAATATCAATCAATCTATCTATACTATTCTATAGAAATGAAAATTACGTCTAATTATTATTTCAATTGTAACGTCAATGTAACAAATAAAAAAGTAAAATATTTATCATTGAGTATACTTGAAATATTTGATTTGTTACAATGCAATTTAAAAATTTTGCTAGTTTAATAGTTATAATTTAATTTATAGCATTCATTTTGTAAACTATTAGACAACATGTGATAGAATAGATGAAATGATTTAATCGTGAAAAATTTAATGTTATTGGTTACTAGAAAGAATTTTGTTTCAATATAATGTTAAAACTTTTCTAAATTCAAAATTATGAACTTGAAGAATATTTACTTGTCATGTTTTTTTTTTTTTTTTTTTTCAATAAATGAAAAAATTCATTAAATGATACTAAAACAAATGATAAATATTACAGTGTATATAAATAAAATCTTTTAATTACGAATTTATATGAAATATTTTAAAATATTGGATTATTGTTATATTCAGTATCATTAGTGTGAAAAATGAAAAGAAGCAGCAGTGAGAAATTTATAAAAAACATTTGAAAAATTTTCTAATTTCAAACCATAAAAATATTTGTTTAATTTTTTACCATAAAATTTTATATCTTACTTGGCAAAACCAATGAAATCTTCATGATTAGTATTCATGTAGGCTAATTCACAATCAACTAGAAGAATGAGCTGTTCTTTACATAGCTGCTCTCGTTGTCTTACATAAGTAGTAATTATTCGTTCTGTTTCTTCTCTCAATCGCGGGTAACGTGACATCTAACATAATTAAAGCATTTTTTTAAAATTAAAAATATAAAAGATATTAAAAAAAAATTAAAAATACCACTAACCCGGTCTGTACAAATGCGCACAACATTACTTAATTCTTGTACAACTAAATCAACACATTTTAAGCTTGGCTCCTTCAATCTATTGATTTGTTTTTTCACAATAGCTTCAAAAGCCATGTCCGGAGTAAATAGACCAACTCTAATACCTGAAAATACACAGATAATTGTCTTAATATACACCAGTTAATAATGTTGAAAACATTATAGTCAGTTTTTTGTTAGAAAATATTTTTATATTAAAAAAAAAATTACCATGAATATTTCTAATGGCAAAGGCAATTTCTCTTCGTAATTCTTTTTCATCAAACTCCATCTTTACTATTTCAAAAGGAAAACGTTCATGGAATAATCGATTTATTTTAGCACCACCACTTAATTCCATTGTATTAATTTGTGCAGATCCAGATCCTTCAATAGTTCGTTCAAAATCTGATTGAAGTTGCTGAATCATTCTATATTAAATTTATAAATAATATTAATAATATATCATTTTTATTCTGATAATTTTTTAATAGTGAGCTGAGCCTTGGTATCGTTATATTTATTAGACTAACGTATTATTAAAAAAATTTACAAATCTCCATTCACATAATTAAAAACACACCACACATTCTAAAATTGTTATTGCTTTGCTAAAATGATTATCATGTTATTAAAATCTTGAAAAATTAATACAAAAAATAAAATTATTAATATCAAATTAAAACAAAACCATAAATAGTTGAATCCTAAAAATCAATACCTACAGAAACATTTGTATAGATCTGAAAAAATAAAAGAGTTGATTGGACGTGATGCCAAGACTCCATCTCATACTCAATCTTTTGATCAATTTTTTACAGTTTAGGTATGACGCATAATGTGGAATTGTAATTAACTTACTGTAACATGGCTTTAGTTTTAATAGCAGGATCATCAGGTCTAAAGTGTTTGTACTGTTCAACATCTTTTTCTAAAGTTAATAATTGTTTTTGCAATCTATCACGTAAAGCTGGTAAAGTATCTCTTATGTGATTAGTTAATTGTTGATTGAGAACACGTTGTAAATACGGTGTTCCTAATCTATCTGCTAAATGACGATAGGATGGATGACTGAAAGTTATAAACGTTTATTAATGGTCATTTTTTATAAAATAGATTATTATTAAAATACCTGAGAAAAAATTTTCTTTCAGCGGCTAGGGCATTTTTTATATCTTTTCTTCCTTCAATATCTTTTTGGCTTCGATTAACTACGCCTATATATCCTCGTCGCAAAGGTAACAATTTATTTTCCAAAATATCTCTTGCATCTGTACCTTCATCCATCAAATCGAGTTTTGTAATAACACCAATAGTTCTAACACCTTTATATTGAGAAAAAAATGATCACAAAAGATAAGATAATTATTTAATGCAATGGGAAGATGTAATAGAAATTTCTAAGTTTAATTATGTTTTTAAAAATAAATGTTACCTTGAGGATCAACCTCTTTTGCAAGTTTAAGAGCATCGCTATTAGCTAAATCAGTATTTGCAGGTGTTACAGCTAAGATAAGACAATTTTCCTTTCTAATAAATTGAAATATCATCCCTTTAATTTGAGCTTCGATATCCGCTGGCTGATCACCAATTGGTACCTTGGTAAGTCCCGGTAAATCGATTAATGTCAAATTTAAAACTGAAATAAGATTTATATATATATAAATATTATAAATGAATTATTTCAAATGCATAATAAATCATCTTTTTAGATTTCGAAGATATTTTACCATTTGGAGAGTACACTCTCAAGTTAATAGGTATGTTTGATATTCCTTTATTACTTCCAGTGACTCTATCAGTTTCTGCTTCAATTTCTTTGCGAACCTCGTCAAAGTCCACAAACTTTTTTCCTTTACAGTGAAGAAATTCAGCAAATTCTGTAAAAACAAAAAATATATTATGAAATAAAATCATTGAGAAAAAATGATTGAAGGAATTTATATAAACAATAAATTCGTGTTTGAAAGTTCACTGATCTAACCAAAATGTTTTTATCAGAAACGTAAACATCCCGGATGTAAAAATGATAATAAATAATAACTGATAATTAAACAGGAAGTCAACAATATCGAGTTTAACGTTGAACAATAGAAAAAATATAAGAATTCTCTGAGATAATTATTTGAAGAACGTTTGTATATTTGTAATGAAATATTAAAGATAAAGCAAACTAAAAGCCACTCCAAAATTAATACCATTTATACTATTCAAAGTAGCTTTATTTTTAATACATATACATATATACATAATATAATTGTACTTACCAGTTGTGCTATTGATAAGTTGTAAAATAAGCGGTCTTCTGGTTACAATACCTGAACCTCTTGGAAGGAAGTCTCTGTATAATAAATTTTTTTAGTTAATAATTATTAGTTGACTTAACAATGATAAATTACAGTAATTAAAAATCATATTTCTGAAAAAATATAATTTTATTTTATAAGACTTTTTCAAGGGAGAATAATTAAGTTAAATTATCGTGAAAGACATTGAATAACATCAGATAGCGAAACAAGTAATTTAAATTCTGTTGTAAATAATTATGTTCGATTATATATATGAGTGGTAAGGATTCTTTTTGATTATAAAAGTGTGTATATTTTTTGTAAAGAAATAATTATAATACAGACTATAAAGTAAATAATATAAAATTATAATAACAAGAATTTGGATTTCATTTTTCGTTTATATTGGAATTTATTTTTTTAATCATCAACATTTGTAGTGATATAATTTTTATCATTAACGAGAACAATCAATTGTATTCTCCTATCAGGGTATAATGTATTTCATGTACAATTGGAGCATATGAAATTGTAATTAAAATTATTGACAGTTTACTAAGAGTAGGCGCCTTGACGTTATATAGAGCTCGAACCGATATTGCCGATGGAGAGATAAAAACTTGATGTCAAATATAAAAACATGTTTACCATTAGTCGAAACAAATTACATAAATATTTATAAAGAACATCTGAAAAATCTTTATCTGATAGTACTCAATTGTTCAAACTAAATTTTTATTTATAACAAAAATAAATGTTGAATAAAATTTTTAAAAACGAATATAAAATATCTGATATTAAAACCAATCAATCGCCACGCCTTGAGTTGATGAACAGAATTGATTTAGTGATAATTTAAAACAAGAGGGAGGTTAGTAGATTTTTAATCAATAAGATACTATTCTTACAAAGTACGCAAATGGATAGAATATGAAAAGAAATAGGTAATAAAAAAATTCTATAGTAATAAAAAGAAATAACTTACTTTCCAACAAAATTTTCGAGCACTGAGCTCTTTCCCGCACTTTGACCACCCACAACTGCAATTTGTGGAAGGTCCAATTGCATAGATACTCCAAGTTGTGTAAAAGCATCTTGTAATTTATTCACAATTGGAATCAACTGTTCCATACCCACATTGCCAGCCATTTTTAGTCTTTAGAAATGTATCTCTTCAATTTAGAGAAGATGAATTACGGCTTTCGCCGATAATTAGTTGCGTCCTGATGTTCTCGTGGGCGATACCGAACTTGTTACTCGCTTTTTGCCTCCTGCTACCACCTCTTTCTAAACTGCAAAACTCTTCCTATTCGTCCTCTACCTAGCGTTTTATCAAAATGGCTGAATTCGCTACATTCATATGAATCATTCAGTCGTTTTTCAAATCCACTGTATACTTTGAATATTTACTTTCATTTTCACACTCAAGTTTTATATTAACACTTTTAATTAATCAACCAAGTAATGAGTAAAATAGTTTTAAATACCTCCAACAGCTTCTATAAACGAACAATGAAATCTGCTGTTCACATTGAAGTCGTTTTAATCGATAACAGAAGCGTGCGCACTAAAGTTTTGTCATGACCCGTGACCCACTTTTACACTCGTGATAAAATCCATATTCTGATTTTGTATACATTTCTAAAAACAAAGTTTTAATTAAAATTTGTATATAATGCAGTAAATGAACTTTAAAGAAATTATGGATATTCAGATGATTTTTGATTCATTTCATTATTGTAATTGGTGAAAAATTTCGAATATTTATTCTAGGGAATATTTCTGTCAAGTAATGGCGGTAAATTTTTGAAAATTTTATTTTTAATAATACATCGGAAATAATATTTAATCATTCATATATAAATTTATGTATGCATACATACATGAAAATATACCTTAAGTGTTATTTTCATTAAAGTTCAAAAGGTGGGTTGACGAAATTGTACCAAATAGGAGTTGGGATTTTTAAACGGCCCTGTTGGTAATTTTAAATAAAAAAATACACTCGGCGTCATGCTGTTCAATTTTTTTAAGGTTATACATGTAATTTCCCTATATCCTCCTACATGTATAGTCGAAACACTGAAAGAGTAGAATTGGAGGTTATACAGGGAAATTATTTTGACGCATGCGCACAAATTATTTCTGAGATCAAAATAATTAATTTCCTGTATAAAATAATTGCCTGTATAATTATTTATGATAAATAATAGTTTAAAATAATTTGAAATAATATATAATAAATATAATAAACATAATAACTCAAAATAAATAATTTAAATTAAGGACTAATAGTATGGCATTCATGACGAAATACCACAATACTTCTCATTCCTTATTTACATCTTTCAGCTTAGTCATATCTCTTCACTTTCATAAGATTTTTCATTTAATTTAATAATTTTCAAATCAATGAATGTGGAATTCGAAAAATGTAATGATGATTGATGAATTGTTAATTACACAATAAAACATAATTGATTTTTCCTGTAAGAGATTAGAGACTTGTCCATAGTGTTATTTGGTATCTACTTTTTTACACCAATTTTTTGTGTATTTATAAATAATAATTTTTCATATACATATATATCGTTCATAGTAAAGAGTGAAGAATTGAAGCACATACGAGAAAGCACACCGTTGCGTTGTTTGTTGGATTCAATATTGATTTTGAAATTGAAAATATTTATTACATCGGTCCCTACTATTTTAAACATACCATGTTGCATGTGTATATGTATATATGTACATAATTATATACATACGTATTTCGTGTATCGAACAGTAAGGACTACTTGTTATACAATAGTACTCTTTTACTATAGTAATTTCATGGCAGCACCAGCAATGCTACGAGTTGTAAATCCAAAATGTCAGACATTGATAAATGGATAGAAATCGCACAAGAATGCAAATATTTACCGGAAAATGATCTTAAGGTAAATAATAATTAAAATTATAAAATTTTTAATTGTATTTTTACATAAACATGTAATAATAAGTATTTTCAAGCCGTTCATAAGTGCTGTTAAGGTTAGCTTTATCTATGTTAATCTTACTTAATTTGTTTTATCATGGTTGTAATTATTATGATTAGAAACTCTGTGACATCGTATGTGATTTGCTGTTAGAGGAATCAAATATTCAACCAGTGTCAACTCCGGTAACAGTCTGTGGAGATATTCATGGTCAGGTAAATAAATTGTTTTTTAGATGTTATAACCTACAAAAAAAATTAATTATTTCTCAATTCATCTGCATCAAATTTTTCAATGATTAGATAATTATTTTATTTATTAATTTGTTATAAAATTTTTTTTAATTTAGTTCTATGACTTAGAAGAGTTATTTCGCAATGGAGGTCCGGTACCTGACACCAATTATATATTTATGGGAGATTTTGTTGATAGGGGTTATTATAGTTTAGAAACATTTACAAGATTATTAACTCTCAAAGCAAAATGGTCAGACAGAATAACGCTACTTCGTGGAAATCATGAGTCACGTCAAATTACACAAGTTTATGGTTTTTACGGTAATTATAGTTACATGTTTTCACAAATTCAGAATTTAAAAAATTAAAAATATGTTTTTTGTTTTAGATGAATGTGAAATGAAATATGGTAATGCTAATCCATGGAAATATTGCTGTAGGGTATTTGATTTACTAACAGTAGCTGCCGTAAGAAACCATTTTAAATTTATTTCTTTATTGAAGTAAATTGAAATAAATTCACATTATTGTAATTGTTTCAGTTAATTGATGAACAAGTACTTTGTGTACATGGTGGTTTATCGCCTGCCATTAGAGCTTTAGATCAAATAAGAACTATTGAACGAAATCAAGAAATCCCGCATAAAGGTAATAAAATTTGAATTATGATTATGTTACCATTTATTTAATTTTATCTTTAATCATTCTAGTAATTATTTACATTTTTAGGTGCATTCTGTGATTTATTGTGGTCTGATCCTGAGGATGTTGATACATGGGCGGTAAGTCCACGAGGTGCTGGATGGTTGTTTGGAGTTAAAGTAACTCACAAGTTCATGGAAATTAATGATTTAAAACTAATATGCCGAGCCCATCAATTAGTTCAAGAAGGTCAATACTTTTAAATTTGATAATTTTATTAATATTGATGTTCGTAAAAATGAAATTATATATTATGGAATTGTTTGATGTACAGGATATCGTTATATGTTTAATCATAAACTTGTAACAGTATGGTCAGCACCTAATTATTGTTATCGATGTGGTAATGTAGCCAGCATATTACAATTTACAACTGTTGATCAAAGGAATACAGTGATATTTTCTGCTGTACCAGATTCTGAAAGGACAATTCCACCGGACACAATCACTCCATATTTTTTGTGATCAACTGAGAGAAATCACTTATTTTTTGGTCCCGCAAATATATTTGAAATGGCAATTGCTAAAAATAGTAATCAACTAATTGATCAATCTATTCATTAACTTATAGATCGTTCAAATTATCAATATTACTCATAAACAAAGCAGTTTAAAAACTTCGTATTGGTAATTTTATCGATAAAAAAAACTCAATAAGTTATTTTAATAATGAAAAAACAAGCCAAAAATACCATTCGTATTTACTGAATTTTTTATCATTTCATAATACGTAATATAGTGATGTGTAATTCAATCATTTAAAAGTAAAACAAGAGTAAATTCATCTGCCACGATAAATAATAATAATAATAATAATTATCATAAGAAAAACAATTATTATAGTTAATGTACTTCAAATAATTTTTGGTGCAAACATTAGCGTGAACTTTTTTTAATGAATTATTTTAACTTGAAAATTATATTAATTCTATATGAACTTTCAGCTCAGAGCATTGAATGGTTAACGAATCAAGATGGTAAATCTAATAGAAAAATAGTATATAAAATAAATGAATTATTTTGCTCTGAGATAATTGTAGATATTTGAATTCATTTTTAATCATGTTTATATTCAGGTTCAATGAATAAATGAATAGATTACCTTTATGATATATAACAATTGGTAATTAAATGAAATCAATTGTCTTCCTTGTATAATTCTTGCAGTTATAAATTTCAATCGACAAAAAATTTTTTACATTTTTCTTTTTAAATTTAAAGATTATTTATTATTTTTTATTATTCTAAAAATTATTTCATACTCCAAAATATTCTTAATACTATGATAATTAATCGAAAAACGTATACTTTAGACTTTGTCTCAAATTTTTTATCACTGCATTTTGTATATATAGTACCTGTCTTTCATGTTTTCATAAAATAAGAAATTCTCACTCAACAAATAATCTATTCAACTTCACTTATTTATTAAAAATATGAATACTTTTTCAAGTAAAAGATTTAATGAGATAAAAATTAAATACATTATTAAATCTAAATTATCTTGAGTTATTTTTAACAACATTTAAAATTGTGCCTACAAATGAATATAAAATTTAATAATATTTTTATAATTACGTGAACTAGGTAATCAATAACGAGAAATATTATTAAATCAATTATATTGAACCTGAATTTGAATATTCAATTCTAATGCTTATATGAATTTTTTTAATGATATAAATTATGAAAAATAATAAATGATAAAAAATTAGGCTTTACGTGAATTATCTTTGTACGTGCTGTTAAATTAAACTTTTTTATTCTCTTACACTTCAGAGGCAAAGAAATTAATGACAACTGCATTTCTTTACTGTTTGCATGAAAAATTAAACATAAAATAAATCAATTTCGGTTTAATTGTCGTATTTCAATCAAACAGCTTATAATAAAAATTTTATTGTAATTTTCCCTTGAAGCAGTGCCTTTAGTAGCCTACACACAATGAGTTACGTCAGAAAAATAAGTTGAGAAATAAGATTTTCATATACTTGATAGTGTATAAACATATGATAAAAAAAATTAGTATTTAAGAAATATAATAATTAATAAAATAGTCATGTTAATCGATAATCTTCAAAAGCTTAATAAGTACATATGGATTTTCTCCACGTATCTCGACAAATAGTATAAAAACTAAAATCGTTAAAATAGTATTGAAAATTATGATGATTTATTCTACTGAAGCAAACGCTTTTAAATAAAATACCAACAGCGCATTCCAATTACAGTCTTAGAGGAATTAAACAAGAATAATACATTAATAACTATAATTAAATTTTCAATAAGCCTAAATATGGAGATTAAATTGATAGGTATATATTTCAATCGTGATTTTAATTGATAAACTTTCAACTTATGTTTTTAGATAGTCTTTTTAAATTATTCTTATTTTTTTTATTGGAAAATTATGTCTAACTTTTTTCCAAGCTTTAGTATTGATCATATTCTTAATGTTTTTTCCTATAAAAATTATGGCATTAATGATAATGGACATTGAAAATATGAGAATTTTATCATTCAAATGTAAAATTAATATCTTTAATAAAATAATACTTGATATCATATTTTTATATTACAAATTTCGTTTTATATTTAACTATATATAATTTAACGTTGTGTTAATTTAAACAAGTATTATGTTTACTTTTTGAATATTTTTAACTCTTTTATATCGAAAGAAAAAATTTAAAACATCTTTAAAAAGTTAATACTTTTTATAACGGAGTTTAATTTTAAAAATTTTTCACCGTAGAATAAAATTATAGATGTTATAAAAGTTTTACAACTATATCTTTAACATGACATGCCAATAAATTCAATACAGAATATAAAAAGTAGTATACAATTTGATTAGAATATAGTTGTACAATAACTAAAATAATTTAAATGAAAAAGTAAGAAAATTTCACAAAAATACTATGTTTTTGATATTTTTGAATTGATATTTCTTTTTTCCGCTAATCGCCATTTAAACTAAATCACGTGGTAAAGCAGCAATATGGCAGCAGCTAGTGGCCACATGTAACTTAAGTATTTTCTGTTGTGTAATCCAACGTTTGAATTATATTTATATATTATATTATATTCAATTAATTCAACAATCAATTAACTCTGTTTTCATGGCCCTGAATAAATATTATTATTATTTAAAGTCATTTTCGAATGCTTATTATCAACAAAATTATGTAAGTTTTATAAAATTTATTCTCTAGATAATTTTGTATTAATGTGTAATCGTAAACATATAATATTTTTCAAACCTGGTCTGAAATAAATTCATTTTTCAGTTTTCTATGTCTGTTCAACACCTTTGTATTTCAAATATCTCTTCTAATGACATAAATCATAATCTTCTACATCCAAAAATAATTTTAAATACCAACAACCGTAAAGCTTGTATTGAAAGATTTAAAAAATTATTTTCAATGGCTTACTTCACCAAAAGTTATCAAGACACGAAAAATGCGGCTGTTTTGATACCATTGTGCTTACATGACAATGAATTAGGATTTTTGTACACACTTAGATCAAAAACACTAAGTACAAACGGAGGACAAGTATCATTCCCTGGTGGAATTAAAGACAATGATGACGAAAATTATGAAATGACTGCACTTCGAGAAACTTGGGAAGAATTAGGAATACCTAATGAAAAGGTGGATGTATGGACATCAGGCAATTTCATTGGAAGAAAAGATGTTAATGTCATGCCAATTTTAGGATACATTGGTGAAATAAATCTAAAAAAATTAAAGATTAACCATCATGAAGTAGAAGAGGCTTTTGTTGTGAGCTTGAAACATTTCTGTGATCAAAAATACTGCCGGTATACACAATTTCGAACTGGTTACACTTTACCTGTTTTTCTCGAGAAGGACCATAAAATTTGGGGACTGACTGCTTTAATTACTCATATGACAATGTGTGCGCTAATTCCTGATATTTATAGGCATAAATTAAAATATTTGTGCCCCATTGAAAAAGTCACTAAAGATAAAAAAGTTGACAAATTATTTACTTGATTTTTGTAATATACAATTATTGAATTTCTTTTAAATTCATTATTTCTATGAGTAAGCATTATTTTTCTTACTTTACATCAAATTAATCTATTTTTTACATAGTAATAAAAATTTAGTAGACATAGATAAATTTGAAAAATATTCTATCACTCTATCCAAGAAGTGCTACCATCTATAATAGATGACTGAACTTGATTATCTGAATCCGTATATATATTGTAAAATATTAGATCAAGATAACAACTATTAAAAAAGAAAGTTTATTGAAAATAACAGATTCAACATACAGAATCTAAAATAACGTCTAATCTGTGCTAGTCTCAGTCACAAACTGGAGATAAACAAACTCTCCCCTCATTGCTATAAACAATCTAATCATCACGTATATTTTACAATATATAATAGAGATAATAGAGATATATTATATATGTACGTGAAAGGTTGATGTTACGTTACTAATAAGCTTTAATTTCGGTTTACATTTTGTACATTTTATGAGTATTTTTTAATTATTTACAAATATGCAAAGTTAGCCTTGATAAATTTTATCGTCACACAATGTATATATTGATATAACACTAAACAATATCATTACAATCAAACGTTAAATTACAAAAAATTAAATCGTTCTTTTGAAATAGTTGTGAACGAGCTAGAAATAAAACTTAAACAATGCATTCATTTTATATATTGTACGTACGACTCTACAAAATCATTTGAAAATTATCAACAAAGTGTTTTCTTTTTAATATAATCTTTATTACATATATATATTTAATACATAAATTATAAATAAATTTACATTAAATAATGAAATTTTTAATTTATCCGAAATAGGTATAAGATGTAATAAATTTGAATTTGATGATTTTCTTAAAGATAATTTTCATAAAATTGAAATATCAATATGGTTGTAAAATTATCAAAGATATTTATATGTAAATAGAATTTTGTAGTTAGAGTTAATAGAGAGTTTTTCTTAATTATTGTATAGATTCAGCATAAAATTTTAATCACGTAATAGTTGTTATTCTTTGATATTTTATTTTTTTTACTTGAAATATTTTGATTGTTCATAACAATTATTATAATCACAGAGAAAGAAGATGTTATTTTTAATTAATGGAACTGTTTACAGGGCAAAAGTTAATTTCAACGTCGTCGAATAAGTCGTGAACGATGATGAAGAACAGGTAATAAGCAAGCGCCAATTTCATTATCGGCATTGGCTACTGATGGTCGTCGTGGTGATCGTGGTGGTGTCGAAGAATCATTTCCACAATTATCTACATTAAAATAAACTGGGAATGAAGATCGCCGAATCAACGGCGGTGCACGCGACCCTGAAATGCAACTTTACATGTTTTTTGTCATATGGTAATTCTTTTACATTATCATTTTGATAGATTATTTAATTCAATGGGTTAAGAAATAAATAAGAATAATCTTAATTAATAGATAAATTGATATTATACGATTCTAACATCAAATTTATTACGAGATTAATTTGATCTTAATTCGTTAGGATATTTATTGAATGGTAAAAAATGATTAAAGAATTCAAATGATTTTCTAATCTAAAAATCATTAAAAATTGGACCGAAAGAAATACTTCAAATAATTGGTAGTAAAATTTATCCAAAAAAGAATACCGGAAACTCGAACGGCTGATCGATTTGATCCTGGAACGTCCAATGACATTTGTGTTTTCAATGACTCACGAGTACATTTCCTGGGTAGCATTAAATTCATTATTGATTGCCGCCTTGATGCTGTTCCTTCAACACTCGAAGATTCATCCTGAATTTTCAGGAATGTTGATTAAGATTCTGCCCTTGCTTCGAAATAAAGAAACAAGAACAATTTAAACCTAACACACCGAAGAGGAAAAGTTTCAAATAAAATTCACGTACCTGGGTATTCGTAAAACGAATTTTAAGAAATTCTACAAATGCTCCAATTACTGAAACTGTTAACATTATTACCAGAATATAATCTGTTACTGGAACTGACTTGGGTCGAATTATTTTTAATCCAGAATTAGAAATATTGACACTTGTAGAATTTTGATTATCAGTCTCGTCTGTTTTCATTTTTTGTGCTTTAGCAGTCTCAATTTTAAAATTTTTTTCAATATTGAAGTAAGTGCAATTTCTATCGTAATTATTAATAAATATTGAATCGATCAAAAATTTATATTCTCCAGGACATACTTTGAGTGTTTTGAAATCAACAATTTCTTTTGGACTTTCTTTAAGAATTAGAGATTCATTTTTTTGTTGTATTTCATAGTTAGTATGAAGTAGAAGCTTTAAAGGAAGAATAAGAAGTCCAGTCAATATTGTGAGCGTCATAATGATACTGACATTTATTCCAAGTGACAATTTATTGTCCATTTTTTCTTTATTTTTTTTTAAACTGAATTATTATTTAATTTGTTGTGCTAAATTTGTTTACGTTTTTATTTAGTTTTTGTTGACGCTTTTGATATTTTTCACAGTTCATTTTAAATGCGAATATTTGATTGATGAGTATATCGAATTCAAAATGTTATACGATTGAAATCCCGATACAAACTGTTACGCATATTGTCAAAGTGATTGTTCAGGGCCAACTTGTGCGCCGATATTGATTTTTTAGAAGTGTATTTAGTGCGCAAGACAACAATTTTTCTTATTTTATCTTATATATCACAAATGAATTCAAGTAAAGTTTTTTTAATTTTAACTTTTAAACATTCATTAGTAGCATTAAAACATCTTTTAACTATAAAAAGTTAGGATATCGATTGTAAGTCTTAATTTATTTATTAGAAAAACAATGTCCAACAAACCATTGTCTATATTGAAAGGTATAATAATTATAATGATAGCAATATTCATAAAAGTAATAAAATAATCGAGTAACAACTTTTGCAAGTATGAGAATACTTGTATAGTAAACATGGGGCTAAAGGGCGAAGAAAATGAGAGCATCAGTAAGCCCAGGTGGAGTAAAGAAGAAGGAATGAGGGAATAAAGAGAGCGTAAATGCAAGATACTGCAAAGAGGCGTAAGAAGGAAGACAGTAAAATAACAAAAGCGACCAAAAGGGAGAAATGAAATACAGGAGAACAGCGACCCGACCCGACTGACCGGTAGCCCAACCAACATACGTATATCTTGCTTCGCTTCACCACACTCTGATTTCTCGAGGTTCTCAACGCACTTCTCGATGCCGTTGTGACTTGATAAAAAGCGATTCTTAATTACACTTGCTTCCTTTTAGGTAGGATACATGTTATGAAAATTCATAGCTGTAATTAAGTAACTGGTTTTATTTAATTTATTTAATTAAATATAAAAACTAGTGCAACATATTTCTTTACACCTACATGCTGTTTAATAAATTTAATTAATATCAGAAATTATATTAAATAATTGTAAATATGTAATGATTGACAGTTATTAATTACTATTACTAATATCGTGAATTATTGAAAATGTCTTGAATGTTTTGTTACAGAAATGTGTTGGTTGAGAGCCTGAGTATGTAGAGCAGATGCTCTGACTGCGGTAGTAGTAGCAATGTGATTTTTCACTGCCAACAGCTCCTCCTTTGAGATCCTGTACATTCCACTTGCCTCCTACTCTCGGTCTTCTCTTGACTTAGGCTTCACTAGCTTTTGCTTTTTCTACACTCTTTTCAAATTATACAAAATACTCACAAAAGTCATTTTTTTAATTAAAAAAAAAAAAAAACAATCTGCCTTGTAATGTAATCAAACTATAAAAGTATAAATAAAAGGTGAAGACGAAGTTCATTTTGTTAATAATCAAGTTTAGCCAAATTTAACAAATGAACGATCGATGGAATTAATATTTTTAACTATTATTAGAATAATAACAGTTGATATAATCGTTTTATAATAAAATTTCTTCATAATCAGTATCATTGTTTATTATTGAATGGAAGGATGAAAGAAAAATTCTGAAAACGAAAATATTGTTAGAGTTATACACATTAGTATTATTATATAAACTCACCGCATATAAAGAAATATCAAAAATGAGAATTTTAACGATAAAAGTATAAAATTATTTGCAATAATTAATAATAGATCTGTTGAAATTGGAAAATTAGAAATGTTTAAATTTTATATATTGATACAATTGTTAAATAAAAGATAAGCTAAATTAGATCAGATTTGTAATGAATATTCAATGAATATAATAATCGAATATTTTTACAATGGTAATGATTATTTTTTAAGTAATGAACAGTTAACATTAAGAAATTCTTCTACAAGCCCATAAAAATAATGTAGCACGAGCCGATGAGATTGAAAAAAAAATGTACTCAAAATTTTCATTCCATGATGTTTATAAAGTCAACTGAGAAACAAAGAATAAGTTGAAATAGTGCCGTAAGCTTCTCTATATCCGTCTATATTCTCAACAACCAATGAATAATCTTTGAACACTGAGAGATTACAATTACGCAAATTGCTGCTGTGTTTTCGCCTCCCGAGGCACTTTGAATCCCTATGAAACGATAAAAAACATCGGAAAAAAGAAAAGTAGCCAACAAAGAAAAAAGAAAGTTCCCAAATGTGGAAAAAAAAATGATTTAATTTTTCAATAAAAACTTTCAACATTTTTCTTAATATATTCAATTAATGTTTTGGAAATTGATGTACATAATTGCAAAATTCTTGAAAATAAGCATTTCAACTGTATTATATAAACGTATAGCACCATCCTTATAATTATTTGAAAATAATTTTACAGTTTTTTATGGACATTTAGATGTATATGAGGACTCTAAATGATGTTAGTGATGATGCAATATCTATGGTCAGCCATGCAGTATGGTGACAATGAACCAAATCAAAAAGATAATAAAAAATTTTATTAACATTTATTATTGATGATTAAATTGCCGAGACAATTTTTAATGGATAAAGCAATATTAAAAATTGAACATCATAGATCATAAAACAAACAATGTACATAGTGTAGTTAATTTTCAAATTCTTCTTTTCTATTTGTATTTTTCTTTTCATAATTATATTATTAATATTATTGGAAACATGTTATCTCAACGAATATAAGGCAGACATAAAAAAAGAGATCCATACCGTGAAACAAGTTTTACATTAATACATAAATAAGTAATAACTTGAATGTAATTTTGAACAAAACGATTGAAACTCAAAGATACTGTCTTATCTTAATGCCAATTTCAGGTCTCCTTTCTGCTTAGGCTCATTATGTTCATTAAGGTCATTTGCATTCAATCATTTTAAGACAATAATTTACCACTGGAAATCTTTTTTTTTTAGAAATTTTATACAGACAACTATTTCAATTAATTTTTGATTCATTAATAAATTCAATTAATTTTTACTATTTCATAAATTTTTCATACAATTGTCTTCATAAATAAAAACAAAACAAATTGATTCTAAAAACTGAAATTTCAAGATAATAAAAAACCATTTTTCTGTTATTATAGCTTTAGAATATAATTAAAGTCTCAAGTATGAGTGATTTAATGGCATTCAGTTTTAGTAAAAGAGCACGAACGAGTTGCTAATGTCATTCGATTGAATACATGATCTCGGATGTTCCAGTTCGCTGTTAATTGGGTGACATTTTGCGGTACTCTTTACGTATTTTCATTATGGTAGTATGTAATTACGTGTTTTTTTCTTTGTTTTTGTTACTTTATCTTTTATTTGAATTTAAAAACGACGGCGATTAATTTGATAGTTAACTTGGTGTTGAATGTATAATAATTATTTTGATTAAGTAGTTTAAGAAGTCCATTCTCCTAACTAATAATGTATTTGTATAAACTTTACATTTACACTTTTACGTAAAAAACAATATTTATTATTTTACGGTTTTACCTTGTATTTTAATAGGAGAATAATTTTATAATTCATTTATTTAAATTTTCGTTTAATTTGTCAAAGGAATTCTTCGAAACTTTTTAAAATTTAATAAGGAGTGAGTGTTATGGTCACGATGTATCTCTAATTTAAGTTTGGCGGCGCATCAATCGTAATAATTCGTTACTATTCGGAAATATTCGTCGTTGCGTCATTCGTTTTTAGGCCGCAGTTGACCTATCATTACTCGGCGTCGTGGCGTTAGTGCGCGGGTTAGGCGTGTTTTTCGTGTATTTGTGCATCACTTGGCGGTTTTTAGTGTTTCGGAATAGCCATTTATTTCCATCACATTAGGTGTATGTAGTCGATGATCATTCGTTTCCAGAAATTGTATATTTTTCGTGATTTACTGTTTAATATGTATTATTTATGTTTCGATGATGTTTCACTGTACAGTCATGAGAAGAAAACGTGATTGTTAATAGAAAGATTGAAAATCAGTTGTAAAGATTTAGTATAAATATTGAAAAAAAAATATTAACTATTTACCATGTATATGTGTTACTTTAAAATGCTATTAGAGATATAAATGAATTTGGAAACTGTTGAAATTCTCACATGCTGCCTTGACCTTGCTTAAGGTGAGTTTAATGACTCTATTACTTTTATTTATCATTAGCATAAATTCTTAGCATAGTGTTAAGTCTCGAATGCGTCCAGTCACGCACGTGGATCCACTTAGATAAATATAGAAACGAAATTATGTTTGGTGACACTATCTCATGCTTGTATCCACCTACTCGTGATCTACCCAAATGATCACTGTAAAATATCTTCATTTAAAATACAATTTTATTTTATCTTTCAGTTAGAACAAATACTATTATTTTTTTTCGATAAAAAGAAAATAAATTGATGTTCAATCTCACTATTAAGTTTTTTTTTTTTACATAAATATTTTTTTTTCACACAATCTACTTGGTCCAGTTCAGAATAAATATATGTCAGTATTTTATTTTGTATTGAAGATTTTCGTAACGATAATTGAATGACAATCAAGTATTTTTAAATACTACATATTGCTTTATTAATTAACATTATCAATACATTCTTAAATATGTATTAATTTTACTTGAATTTTCATCATTCACTTGAATGAATTTTTTTTGTTTTTAAATTATAATACATAAAATAAATCTAAGTTTCTTCGAATTTATGAATTTTTCAAGAAAGTTATAAATACTCTTTTGGGTTTAAAACATGAAATTTACATCGTAAAAACAATTTAGATTTTTTTATGTATTTCATTATGCAACATACATTTGTAGTAATGCGAAACAACGTGTGTAAACGACTCGTCTCTAGTTACAGTTTAAATCCAGCACCACCATATTAATAATATAAGCTACTCTCACGATTTAAAATATCGAAATGAAATGGTCATTTATTTCATTATTTTCCATCTCGTTTTTTTTCTAATACATCCATTTCTAACTTTTCAATAATATTGTTACTTGTCTCATTCAAACCCATATATCTCATAGTGCACATTTCTATTAGTATTCCTTTCTCAATTGCGTCTTGATATTGAAGTAACTGTGCATAGCACATATTTAGATGATACTGTCTAAAGATAAGATAATGAAAGACGTTTATCGACTTGAAATACATTTAGTTCACCTGCGTCCAAGTATTGAGTTTAAAGTTTGTATATAACATTACATCTTATCATTGGCTTTTATCTTTGACCCCTGCACCATCCGCTGTTAAAACTTGATATTACTGAGGTTTCGTCGAGGTACCTAACGCACATCTACTTGATACACGATAGTAGTATTATCATGAATGCTCAATCACGATTGTACCTTATTTAATGTCTACATTATTCTTTTTATTTTTCTTTTAATTATAGTTTACTTTGTGGTGTACTAAAATCTATTATAATTTACACTACAGTCAAGCATATTCAATTAATAAAATTTTAATATTTTTTGAAAATTGTTTTGAAGTTTTATAAATAAACCACTATTTTTGAATTATATGAATATCTCCAGGACAGTATGTATGTACATAATACATAATATCAGTAATATTCTTTTAGATGTAGGATCTAAATAAATTGAATAATTATCGGTTTAGTATATAGAGTGTATTATAGTAATTACTGATTTGATGTCTAATAATTGACTGATGAAAGCAAGCAATTAATTTGGATTTATTATCAAACAAGTAGTAAGACCTCTCACGAAGTCGTGAAATATTTCATGAAGTACAGTGGCGCTTGTATCTGCCAGCTAGCAAACAAGAGAGGAGCAGCAGGTAGAAAGAAGAGGTTGAGTAACCTGTTGCGCCGTCTGTACACCAAAGCAACGACATGCTTGAGGATGAGAAAGGACTTTAGAAAAGAAGGAAGAAATAATAATAATAAAAAAAAAGAAGATATATTATATAGGTATTGGTATGGAAACACAATAGTTTTCACATCTTTGTCTATAACTGCGTCTCATCTTTCTCTATTCTGACACGTATGTTTTCTATCTTCTTTTTGTACCTTTTGCAATATTCTCCAACTACTTTACTGCTTCTTTACTTTATCTTCTTCGTCTTTTTCATGTTCTATAATCGAGCCTTTTTCTCTCTTATCTCTGTCTGTAGAACGTCGCGTTGCGCCCTCAGGACACGATTCTGATCCAAACGTGCTCTTGAGGATTTGCATAATTCCAGCATCCCCGCCCAAACGTTCAGCTGCTCAATTATTAGCTGGAATTTAAGACGTGTTTAAGAAAATAGCTTGCCTTGTTCCGACGCTTTTTACTCTCCTCTACGTCATTTGAATTTTTTCGACCACATCGATCATTCCATTCTTTGCAAGCGTGTCGCGTATAAGATGCTATGAGTATAAATATTTTTTCTTATATCATCCTTTTAACTCGTTTTATTATTAGTAGTTTTTTTTTTTTTTATCATTATCATTATATTAACTAAGTTTTTCAGGTTGATTTTATGAAAGCAAATTACTTGGCTACTTCATTTTATGTTGAAGACTTGTTGCGAATAATTTAATGGTGATAGCTGTAAGGAAATATTATTATGTTGTGAAAATATTAACAGTCTTTTCTTCTTTATTTAATTGTTCATATTTTCTTGACATGTTAAATTTTATTTTATTGCATTACTTCACTAGATTATAAGAGAACAGTTGGCTTCATGAGAAGGTTGACCTTATGATTCTGTTACATTTCCCGTTGAATCTACGCCTAACATCTGTCGTTTTCTTCTTCATGCTTCTTGAGTATATCTTCAAGTATCACAGTGAATATATTCCTTTTATCTTCTTTCTTTAGATTTTTTCTTTTTTTTTCCATTTTAATAGTGTCATTTCTTAATAGATGAAGTATTGATGTAAAAGAGCTATAAATATTTTAGAGAGATTAATTCTTATGCGTTGATTATTAAAGATAAAGTCATTTTCTATATTTTCATGTAATACGTGTATTTTTAAACATTTGATTGATCGTTTGTCACTATGATTAATTTATTCCACAGTTTCTTGTAAGACATTTTTTTACAAAAATGAACATTAATATCTAATAAATAGTTGATGATATCAAAATGTTATACATATGAAGTAAAAAAAATGTCATCAAATAAATAGAAGATAAAAAATTTAAGGCATATTTAAAATTGTTATGTTGCTTATAATAAAATTTGTCCAATTAGTGTAAGGATGAAAATTCTAATGAGAATTGATTGTGATATGGAAATTCATGTGCATTCTTGTTGTATTTGAAAAGTAATCAGAGATATAAAAATATAGATTTATTGAAGTCGTTCAAATAATGGAGTATGAATGTTTAAAATATTTTACCATTTTATTAAAAAAAATCAATCATGTATATATTTTCATATAATTACACATATATACTTTAATCCATGTGTATAAAGTAAAATTAAAATGCAATAAATCACCAAAAGATCATCAATCATTCAAAAATCAATTATCTATTTTCCTTCGATTTTGTTAAAATATTTTAAAGAACTGTAATTGTCGTAAAGTAAAAACATTGTTTGTAACATACCATCAAAAAAAAGATGCGGTAGTAAATGAATTAATTAGGAAAATAACACATTCATTATTGTAATTGCTTTGTAAGTTCACAAGAGAATCAAATTCAATGCGAACTACTATTATTGAAAAAAAAAGAAAGATCGAATGAAAGGAAGGTCTTTGACGACGTACTCAAGAGTAATTTCATTGACGTGATCCACTTTGTGGAGGGTTAATTGCTTAGAGTCTGCTGATTCCTTCATTAACGAAGGAAGAGTTGACTCTGAACATGGCATATCATGGACCTTTTGCATGCAAAACTTTTCGTATCAACTCGTTTGCATCAACTACGGCTGAGATTTTAGTCGATTGATCGATCGTTCGATCCCACACACTTATAATGTTACTTGTGAATGAATCGAAATAAAGCGACAACCAAGTCTAAGATTAAATAAAACAGAAAAAAATAAAAATAAGTATATAAACGTTTGATATTTAAATTAACTATTTTACATTAAGAATTAAATACCTATTAATTAGCATTTACATTGACTTTATTTGTGTGCATCTTCAATTTGTGTAAGTGTAAGAGCTCAGAAAATCTTTACATAAAAAAAAAATTCATTAATTGTATATAAGAATACCATTTTAATGATTTTCAGTAGCATTCGTGAGAACGATTGATCCACCATGTTTCCTCCCTCACCGAAAAGAAGATATGGATAATAAGACTACGTCTATGTTTCAAATATATTTTTACTTATAAGAGACGCGCATTAAGATTTTAGAAAGATGCAAAATAGCGTACGCTAGTCATTATTGAAAGCAAAAAAATATAATCAATTTCTATTTACAATAATTTAAAAGATATATTGTTTTTTAGCCATAATAGAAATTATTACTGTATGCATATCATTCACTTGTATTTTTAATTATTCAAATTTTATTCATTTTTTTTTCTTTTTACATATTTATTTATTTTTCAATTTTATGATTCTCTTCTGTTCGTCTTTCTTTTTGACCCTATAAAATCCTTGTCCTGCTTCACGCCTGCCTACACGAGACTGGAAGAAAAAGGCAGAATAAGAGATAAGCGAAAATGATGAGACTACCTTCAGGTTCTTTTTGTAACAGGCAGGTGCAGTTACTTTTTTTTATTGCAGTATTAACGCTATTATTACATTATGCCAAATTTATTAGTGAGTTTTATCTAAAAAAATATATAATTTTTTTATTATTATATTTTGATTTTTATTTAAACAAAGTTTAAAGTTGTTAAATTGTAGAATACGGCTCTTTCTTCTTTTTTATATACATATACTTTAATATATTGTTTGATATTGAATATAATATTATTCTTCACGGAGAGAATTTTTTCATTAAATCTAAATGCAAAAATGACAAGTCCACGTTTCGAAATTTATAAGCAAAAATATTTTCATTCGATAGTAAATTTTAAGTTTTTGTAAGTTAATTTTGTACGTAAGAGGTGTTTTAGTAAAATAATTACTTAGGATAACTCAAAATTCACTGTTGAACAGAAATATTTTTACTTTTAAATTTCGAAACGTGGACTTGTCATTTTTACACTTAGATTTAATGAAAAAATTCTCTCCGTATACATATTGCCTACCCTTTGTAATTATTAAGATTAAATAGCATTACTATCTTCTATTTGATCTTGATCGATCAAATTAATTTCCATTGATATTTGTAGTAAAATCCTATTCACACCAAGAAACAGTTTATAAAATATTGTTAATAACAATTAGATATTTTTAATGAAAATGAAGTAAAAATACAAATTTGAATTGGTTTCATGATGTTACATAGGGATTTAGAAGTATAAGTGAAAAAAGACAAGTAGAAAAGATATTTTGAGAAGGGCAAAGAGAAAAGAGAGGTCGAAAAGCGAGTTCGGGTCAGTTCTCAACTGGTTCACAATATTTTCACCCACACCATCATCCTTTTTCTTGGCACTTCTCCAGTATACCCATGTAAATTTGGAAGTATTTGAAATAGCAAGAAAACATTCGATATTCAAGTATTTTAATAAACATTCGTTTTATCCAGATTATTTTTATAAATCAAAAGAATAAATATTCTAGTCTCACGAAACAATTAATTTAATAATAAAATAAATAGAAAATGTAATTATTGTATGTTTATATATAATATTTTATCTATTGATAGTGTGACTGACTACTTGTATTTGATTTTTTGTTCTACGAAATCACACTTTATTTAATACAAAACGCATGGAGAGTGTAACATTTATACTGATGTTGATCAAAAAACAACTATTGAGTAGTTTTAGCAAAGGATCAAGTGAACCTATGGAGATGCTTCTTTTCTCTCATCCTTCGTCTTTCTCATCTATATCGAGTCCCAACAAGCCTATTAACCCCGACATCCGTAATGCAGAGTGTCCGCGAGCAGTAGGCGGGGAGAGTCTCAAGGCGCTTTGCTGATCGCGATCAGCAGTTGAGGTTCACTCTTAGAATCCTCTTTCTCTTCTCGCGTGGCTAAGCATCGGATTGAGCAGCAAGATTTGTTGCGTGGGTGTTAGTAAAGCTGGCAAACCGCCAGGATTATCGTGTAGGAGGCTGACTAGGCCGATAGACTGACCTCAGCCTCTGACCTCTCTTAAAATAGCTTCTCCTCTAAATTATTTTCCATTTAGACAATTTTAGTTGCACGTTTTATTCGAAAATTTATTCCTTTTTACTACGTTTTCGGATAATCAGGATAAATAACACATTAACATATTTAATCTTTAATTAGATTATTTTATTTTAATGAAAAAATAAATAAATCTTTTAAGGAAATATACATTTATTTTTTCCAATAATTATATTTTTTTCTTCAACTACATATCTTATAACTTTAAACGTATTTCAAATATTTTTATGATTATTTTTAGATTCTTTAATCTTCATTTCTTCAAGTTTTTATCTTAGATTGTACCTTTTACTTTGGAAGATGTTATTTTACTGATGTTCGTCCCCGGGAGCGAATACTGAGGAATTATGATGTGGGCCGAGATATCCGTGCGAGAGTTGCATGGGTATGTAGTTCCATTAAGATGCAAATGCACTAATAATTCCAGAGCGAGTCGCTGGCTTGTCGCCCCAGTCTTATGCGCTCCTCCTTTTCCTTCTCTCGAACCTGATCGCAATCGTGCAACGCCCGTTTTCCGATTCCCCTGCGCTTTGGCGCCTACGCCATGAATTAATTATTGTCCCGTCGATTTAATTGCCATGAGAGAGTATCCTTACAGATTCCCGAGCATCTTACATATAACATACTCAATACACCGACGAATTATCATCTGAATTGATTTCAAACTTTACTCCTTACTTCACTTGAAGATCGATTGGGACAACCTAATCACAATAAGAACTCAAATAATGACGAGAAAATATATACGGTAGTTTGGTTCGGTTTGTAAATATGTATGCACTAGAGTATAGAGTAAGGAGAGATAGAAGCGAATTTAAAGCTATCGCTTTACTTCATCTCGTAAGCTAATATTATAGTTATTCTTTATGAGAGATATGTTGAAGATATTTTATGTAGGCATGCATAAGGGAGCATAACTCTAGAGAACTTAAAACACGCAGTGTCCCTTGTTCTATTATACTCAAGTACTCTTATATTGCGTTACTTGTGCTAGTGTATAGAGGTCCTGTACCTACTATTCTTATAGTCAACACCTGACTAGAGTTTCCAGGGATATCTAATTACTCAACTCATCTTACATATTGATATATCTGTTCTATTTATATTCTTTCATTAATTTAAAATTAATCCATTTTAACTATAATTGAAATTTTTTAATATTATTAATTTGTATCTATAGGAAAAAATAACTTGACATTTTTTGACGATCTCATAGTAGTGTGAAAAATCGAGGAATAAAGCATTTGTTTCAATTTGAATGCCCAAAGGCAATAAATATGCCGACTGTTAGCTGATATAATGCAGGCGTGGGTTGCTACCACTAGAATTAGTCGTCGAGACTGCTTGATTTACGCCACAGGTTTTGATGCATCGTACAATATCATTAGAAATAAAAAAAACCTTTGACTTGGCTTTTTTATTTTTAATTTTTAAATTTGCATCTATCTTAATTGAATTTGATCCGTTTTCTGAATAAGTCAGATTAAATAATTTCTCAACATTTGTGGATAAAATAAAATACGCCAATCGTTAAAGAATGTGAACTTTAGATTAGGTGAAAATGATTTGAACATATTTCCTGCAATCAGCCAGGCGTGATTATGTGACATTTTGACGTTTGTCAATGAGTGTCACAGCTCTTACACTGATTACAGATTATTTCACGCATAAATTTATCCCCGTCATCTAAAAAGTAAAAATATGTGAACTTTATTTCATGTCTATATTGAATTTATTTACAATTTTTCATTTTTAATGAATTATTCATCATACAAAGTGTGCTACTTGAATACGCAGTCTTGTTAGGTTCATAAATCTTATAGTATCTAATAATTAAAGTACATTTAAATAATTAACAGCAACTATAATATTATAGAGTTCAAATGTAACAGCTACTGACGACTTTTACTTTTATAAAAATGATTATTCTGATAATTTGTAATAACTTCTTTTATTGCAGATATATTCAACTTGATTTTATGATTATTAACTAAACAAAAATTAAAAATTGTTTTGGATTCCAGATTTATATTGAATTTATATTAAATTATTACTGATAGTAAATAATTGTGATTCATAAAATATAAGTGATTGAAGTTTATTCAGAGATTTGAAGTTTTAGGAAGAATGTCAAGAGTTTTGAATGACTACTTATTGCTTTTTAAGTAGGAAAGAAATTTTAGAATATTAGTTCTACATTATATAGTGAAGTGTCAAAAAAACGATGTTAAGGTTGTTAAGGATTGAATTTTAATATTGTTTGACATATTGATGCAATCAGTATAATTTTATCTATATTTTGTGTACATTTTATTCACTGCAAATATTTAATTTTATAATCAAATAATTAAACTTTACAATAGTAATTGCAATAAAATGAAGTTATTTTTTTATAACGTATAATTATGCAGCAGCAGCAGCGAAAAATATTGAATAAATCATCAAATGTGGTATATAAGTTTGAAATGAGTCGTTGGTTGTAAGTGAAGCGTGTCAAGCAACATAAGATAATTACAGTTTAGCTCGTAGTGTCGTATATGTTGTAACCTCGTGAATGAGTCGCGTCGTCAAAAGGAGAGATGTATATGTACTTGATTGTGTGGTATGGGTTTGGTATTCGAGTGTACAGATGGTTCTCAATGGGAGATTGTTAGATAGCGCTGCAACGGGCAACTACTATGTTGCAGTCTACCAGACGGCCTATAAATCTTACAATATTGGGTGCACAATTATGCGACGGCCTTAGAATTATTGTTATGCATAGATATAAAAAATATTGACTTTGGGGTTATTATTCCGTTTGATGACTTTCTGAATGGCTTATACAATAATATAAAGATGCAAATTAAATGTTATTGCTTTCTTTAATAAGGAAACACATCAAATAGTTATATATAATGATTTAGATTTAATAGTAATTAGATATCGAAACAAAAGAATAAAATAAATAAAAAGCAAGTACTTATGCAGATGAAGGTTTTTTTTCAGAATATATATCCAAGTAAACAGTGTCTTTAATATCGCAGTGTGTGCGCAAGATGCAACGCACACACAATTTATAATGCAATTAGAGCCTTGGATAGTAGCATTCGGATTTATGGCAGAAGAATCTACTCGTTGAACGAAGATGAAACAAGTAAGAAAAGGAAAGAGAAGATGAAATGAGAGGAACGAGAGAAGTAGCCAGGGCTGTGCCCGTTGCAATGAATTATGTGCCTCCCTCGGTAGCCGCCAATACATTATTTATTACTGGCTTTTCATTATTTCTTCAGTAGATGAACTAGTTGAATTTTATTCTATCCAATACGGGTTATGATCAAACAAAAATTTTCCAAATTCAAACTATCATCACTTAACTTCAATAAATATTTTAAATAATTTAGTCTATAAATCATTAAATTATTTTAATTAAAATATTTATGATTTAATTGTGATTAATTAATTAATTATTAAATTAATTGTCAAAGCTATCATTTCTAAAAGTACATGAGATATCTGTAAAACAATCTAAAAAATATTTACAACTATAAGAATTATATATTGGAATTTATAAAATTTCTTAGATAGGTAATTTGTGTAGTTCACTTGTGGTACAATTTAATTTTAATGCTTCGGTGACTCCAGTTTGTTCTCTTTAATCAATATTTCTCATGGTGTTGGATCAACATTTTCATCTAGTATTTCCATAACTCAAGGGCGTTTCTATCACCAGATGCAATAACTTACATCAACGTTAGATGCTAATGAGAATTCCTAAGTTATTTATGGTTATGAGATTATTTTGTTTCACCTAAAAAAAAATTTTTTTAGCAAATGAACATCAGCCCACACCATGATTTATCAATAAAAGTTATAATTTGTTTTCTTTGATAATTTCGATTGCGTGTTTATCGATGGCCTCATAATTCAATTAATACTTGAAAGACGTCATGATAGTATGGTAGACATAGCAGGTTGGTAGGCATTACTATTATATATATATATATGTATGTATGTGAAGAAGCAAGTATGGATTATTTGTAGATTGATATGAATATAGAAGGTTGATTTGTTTAAAGAAGAATTGAAGCAGAGATGCTGTAGGTGACACCAAGTCCACATCGTTAATCCAGTCAGTGAGTGCAATTAATTGTAACGTGACAAATCGCGAAAGCCGCCACATTTGCCGCCGATGGAGAGACCGACGAAGGCGGCAGCCGCTTGTTTATAATGTTGCTTTCGCGTGTTCGCCGTGCAAGCGGCACGTTTGTTCTTCCAATGATCAGCTCCTGGACTCTTCTTTTTCTCTCTCTCTCTCTCGTTCTTTCTTGGTACTTTCCTTTAATCTGCTGCTTCCTCATTATTTCTTTGTTACTCTTACACCATAAGTTTATTGGTGTAAATGAAAAATCATTTGTATTATCGTGACGTGAGCCTCGCTCTAATTTCCTCCTTAGAAGAGAGAAAGGGTTAAAAGTGGCTGATCTTTGAACTTTGATGTGCACGTGAATTCAACTAAGCTTTTTCGTTATTTAAATAATTTTTCCATTTCCTCCATTGTAATAAATAAATTATTATTTCGTATGGAACAATCTTTAAGTTTAATTGATTATAAACTCTATAATTCAGCGAGTTAATTATTTAAAGGTATGTTTTTGTGTCAAAATTATGAATTTATTAGAAAATATCGGAGATATGAAATTTTACCGGATTAGCAATTAAATCAAATTCACGTTGTGTGCTGAGAGATATAATGATTTACGCGATTATAACTACCGGAGAAAATGATCAGTTTTCTAGGAGAAAACTTCACTGCGTATCACGTCTTTAGTTTATCGATGCAAAAAATAAGTACGCTTGTTAGTGTAATTGATTGACGCGAGTAAAAGAAAGAATTTTCCAATTGAGTTCCGATCAACTTCTGGATATCAAGTGAGGCAATTAGATTTTTTGCCCAAAGCACTTACGTGCGATACATATTTCTGAGAACCACTGTATATATACTGCTGTCTTTACTTTTGCTGCTTCAAGATCAATGCAATATTAGAAAGTATATACTGATGTTGATACCCTTAAAATAGAGATAAAGATAATATTTTTATCACTAATGCAGACATCTGAACCTTAACGAGTAAAAAAAAATAATCAAATAAAATATGTCAAATAATTATTGATAAAATATGAATCATTTTGAAGAAATTTGAATTGAATGAAGAGTATAAAGTTTATTCGATTAAAACAAAATCAATAAATAAAATAAACGAGTAATGGTTGTAAACGAGAAAACGGAATGAGTGGGTTACCTTGTCCTGCGTTTATCTCATATTCTTGGGGCAGCAGCTTGACCATTAGTCGTTGTCAGAGAACGTCCGGTCTAGAAGCACCTCGAGGAGCCTCTCAACCTCCATCTCTTCTTTCCTCTTTATTTCATTTTTATATTTTTTCCATCTCTATTATTTTTATTTCATTTTTTATTTTATTCGTTTCCTATGTAAAAACATACCTTCCACTACCTACAACACTATGATATCAAGATTTTCAATTTTTGACTTACAAAAGAAGACATTATTGTAATGTGACCCGAGTGTTGGAGAATTAAGATATTAGACCAGTTTGTAGCTTGAATAAAATTATTAATACTTGCATGCAAATGCTTTCTCATTTTCACTATCTACAATATAATAGGCTGTATGTGATACTGCATATATATATACATATATATAGAAATTGAAAATTACCAAAATAATTTTGGTAAGCTTTTTATAAAAAATAAATATCTGTTTATGTTATTTTATTCATCGATGTCGCGATAGATCAAACAACCTTACATTGTTGATTATCTCATTCTTATTTGAAGTTGTTTTCTCTCTCAACATGTTAATGATTTGCTAAATGACATAATAACAATTAGTAAAATCTGTCAAGAATTAATCTCTTGTTAGATCTTTTTAACGTGATACACTAGCATAATTAGAGCATCTTCTCTTTTAACTTTATAGTGATTAATAATATTTTCTAAGTTTACTATTTATATCTATTACTTTCTCTTAACCATCAACTGCATATATACTTTATCATTTTTATTAATTATTTTATTATATAATTAACTTCATATAATTGATAAAAAATTATAAAATCAAGGCTTCCTTCTTTATGTACCGGATGTGAATTTCGACTTGATGATTAAGATATTGTGCTTCAAACGAATTAATGCCTTCGTATCGTAAGGATAACTTGATAACTGCTAAATGTAATCAATAAACGAATCATTCGATAACTTAAAGTTATTTTGCAACAACATTTGCATGTTTCTGATTGGTATTTTTTATTACTTTATATGAGATTCATTGAATGTCTGATATTGAAATATAAGTTGATTTTCGATCCAGTTTCCCTTGAGGCATGCTATTGCGTGTTCACCCACGCACTTTTGATATCAAATAAGTCAAATAACATTTTTTTATCAAGGTCTGACACTTTTCTGATATTCCACAATTTATTGAAATACTTTCTCACATTCGACTGTGTTATATTTTAGAGTAATAAAAACATAGTAGTAACGAGTTTAGCTGTATATGCGATACAAAAAGATTATACTGTATAACTCGCAAAGACTAAGCTTCGACGATGAGAAATAACGGAGTATACAAAAGCAATTGTGGGCGTATGGTTTCTTGGGTTGGGCACTCTTAGAGGTCCTTTGAGGTCAATATTATAGGAAGGTGAGATGCCTGGAGCATTGTTGATATCAGGAAACAAATCATTGAACTTTAATCTTCTACTTCTAGAAAATATTGTAAAAAAATACATATGATTTACAAATGATTTTGTTAATTTGCTTGAATCAGTATTATTTTGTTATATTGTTTGATTGTTTTTTTTCTAGTGATAAATTGATTTATTCGTTATTACTTTCATATTTTATTGAGAGAAAGGATAAACACATTTGTTTTTATTTTGTTTAAAATAAATCTTTAATGTAATGTTAGTATATATAATAGAAAGAAAAATTCATTGGAGTTTGTCGGTTAAAGAGAAAGAGAACGATAGAGGAAGAACAGTCATAGGATGTAGATGCTGAAGAAGGTATGGGTCATGCAACTACAGGAAGGTTAGTTGCTCGGGGCAGTGACAACGGGCGAACACTATCTCGTGCAGTCTTAACATATATTCTGCCTGTTAAGAATTATATTTCACTTTTAAACTATTATAAAATTTTTTAAAAATATTTTTATTCATCTATTTTTTATAAATACAATTTATTTAGAAATATCATTTAATTAATCATTAAATCATCTTATTTTATTCATAAATTTTCGAAAAAGAGAATATTTTTTTATTTATTCAAATCGAAAACACAATTTCGTCTTTATTAGGTTATTTATGATGATAATCAATCATAATAAAATGTAAAAATGCATAGAAAATAAATTAGAAATTCTGGTAGAAATGATGACCGTAAATTGAACCCTTAAGAAACCCACTCTTTCGAAACAATGATATCTCACCAATAGAATCTCGGGGTTAATTAACACGAGGACGACGATACTTACGAAGGTGGCGAAAAGGTGAAACAGGAGCTTCTCGTGTCTGTGACGAAAACACCCGACGTGTTAAACCAAATTGATCAATTTTCGTTCTCCAGATTCTGGATTAATTATTGACACGGTTAATTTTATCAAATATCGATCATTAATTTTCACGTTTTGTCAAATATTTTAATTTTGACAATCACCATTTAGAAGATTAATTGATCAGTTTATTTTATTTTTAAGAGTATAAATATTTTCGTTGAATTATAGCTACTATGCTCTTAGAATGATTGTTGAAAGGAATAAAATGATGATGTATCTGTTAAGGTAGATGGTCGTGTGGCTTGAAACATACAGATGACAGTCGTTAATATCTTGACTAGTTTGCTGCTATGCCGATGGTGCTAACAATATAGATATAAAGTATATTTTTTCTGTTCTATTTAATATAAATAAAAAATAAAACGGTTTCATAAAGTAGATAATTTGATACGAGAGAGATGAAATGACTTTTTATATGTTGATGTTACTTAAAATGTCTATTTCTAATCTTTTTATTGGAAATTGATGATCTAAATGTTGTGTTGAATGGCGGGCGTTGCCTTCTATAAATCTTCATTTACTGTCTCCAGATCTTCCTCGGTAAACTCCGGACATTACTCAAGGCAGATGCTTGTATCTTAGGGTCGCGGGGAATTTAAAAAGTAACGAAACCACGGCGAGGTCCAGTGAAGATCGCAAATCAAATGGAAAGACTGTTGGTTGGTTGGTTCTTCTTCTGTTGAGTACTTGAGTTCTTCCTTTGGTAGTTTTCTCTTTTCCTTTCTCTCAATCGTTTTAGCATTCTCAATACTTGCTTGGTGGCTCTTGGACAGGGCCGTGACAGGTAGGAGGGCACCCGTAGGCAGCTAAAGTAGCTGGAGGCAACACGCGACGCTCCAGCCTTCCGTCTTTGCTATCTCTTCTTCTTCTTCATCTTCTTATTTTTATCCTCGTTTCATTCCTCATACTTATCCTCTATATTTTCATGTTCATACCTGCGGATATTTCTTCGACATCGATATACCTCGCGTTCGTACCATCAATTTATTATTTATTACCACAAGACCATAAAAGACTTGAACGTAACACTCAAGTGTGTGTTAGAGAACCCGAAAACGGAAGTCTTCTATACCTGTCCTTAATGATCTTCACTTGAGATACATATATAGACTCCTGTTGGGTATAATGAAGAGAACATTTAGCTTTCTGACGAGTTTTACGAATAATTTGCGGTGTTGACATAAACAAGAAGATGAGCCGAGAGGACAATGGTAAAAAATCTATCGAGTGCCAAATTCGGTTTGTCTGGAGTTTGCCATTTTTGATGCTCTTGACCGGTCGGACTTCTTGGAAATTTCGTGTCCCGATAAGTTTCGTCAACCGCAGACAGGATGCGTGTAAGAATGCTCTCGCGCGTGTTTCTTTTCTTCGTCTGCCTCTACTTCTTCTTCTAATTTTTCGTACTATTTCTTTTCTTGTGCTTCTTCATGTCGTTTTCTTGTGTGTGATGTATCTCTTGGCGCATTGCTCTTCAACTCGGGTTACTGGTGCGCAACTAACCCCGGATTAATTCGAGATCAGGCTGCCTGTGGTGCAGTATCTCGCGAAGAGAAAAAAAAGGAGCCGGTTTTCGCGAGGTCGCATGCCATGCTATCGGGCGTCGTCCAAATATTTACGATCGTTGTGCCGTTGTTGAGTTTATGACGCTATATTCACAACATCTTTGAGCATCGTCAAGGTGTCACGATTCTCATTTATTTCCCTCAAGTTTTTGATTATACTGTTGACGAGATTTTTTATCATCCGTACTATAATGTACAATCAACAAATGTTCATTCCATTTCATTAGTGTATCCAATAATTTATTGCATATTAGAGGCTATCTCACGGTCAAAGACTTCTGTTGGAAGAATTTTTAATCTATTCTGCTCAAGCACATACAATCTCGGTGTTGTCTTCAAAAATGCCATTTCTATTGATAAGTAAGAAAAAAAAACATCTTTCAAATTAGTATAAAAGCATATAAATTAATTATAATAAAACTGGAATTCGAGCGGATATGCTAAATTAATATTCAGTAGATTATTCGTGAATGATTCTGTGGAATTTTTTTTGAGACATGTAAATCAGATAAATCATGGAAAAAATCTATTTTAACTATTCAAATAATATGTATCTGAACAAATTTAATCTGCAGGCTTACTGTTTGTATGGCAGTTAAGATTGTAATGCTATTACTACTGCAAATATAATCCATGCACCAGTTTTCCATCGTGATTCTACTGTGTACTTGGTCGACGCGCAGGTGTTCTTGAGGATAGAGCATACTAACCGGATGTAATAAATTGAATGCGGTGAAAACCTTAGGCCGAGCGCCTACCGTGACTCAACGACAGTCTTGAGAGTGCCCGCTGCGAGCTAAGAAATCGTGATTCGTGATTTTACGAGTCCTCACGCCAGCTTGATGCTTAATACTGACGCCATTCAGTCCCTCATTTACTCTTCTTTTATCCTTAATTTATTCCAAAAAATGTTTCGTACAGAAAAAATGATTTCTTTGTAGTGCATTTTTTCAGAAAATTATCACAAATATTTTTTGGAAATTTATTACACAATTGTTCATTAAACTAATTCTGTTATAAATATCATAGATACACTTTTCGATTTAATATCTGTATTGATTTTGGTATTTTGTATTATTACAATCAACCATAAGAAAATCAAACACTATCATTAGGATAATCTGGTTTTCTTATACTACTAATTACCATGAATAGTGATTTTTTATCTCTCGAATAAATGCAAACAACTATGTGCGTACTAAATGTTTAATTTAATCCTATGATAAATATAATAGACAGCAATCAGATTAACAAATAATAAGCTATTAAACATGATATTAAAGTGACAGTTGTGAAAAATAATTGGATTTGTTAGCTTGGCTTGATCAATATGAGTGTCATTGGTTGAGATATATCTATTGATATTGTTATGTTCCCATATGACATGAATATGTCCTCGTAATGTCAAACAATTTTAATCTATAACGAGATATTTTTCTAACATGTTATAAGTTTGAATAACTAAATCTTACTACATAAAGATGTAATGAATTTTTACAATTACAAATATTGTAACATTACATTAAATTTTGAAAAGAATATTTTTTTTAAATCTCATCACATATAATGTAACTAAACAAAGTCATGTAAAAATTTATTTAGATATTTAGTTTATATGGTTATATAATAAGAATGAGAAGAACTAATGATATAGAACGATATTGTTCGATCTAAAAGATACAACTATGGCATGAATACACGCTGAGATATTAATATATTCGCGTTTAGTAATGTCTCGACTCTGAAATATGAAGACAGTTACTCTGGAGTGTCTTGAATACATGCGATAAAATGTATAATAAATTAATCCTTTGATTTCAATGCTACTTTAGATATCTTCTTTCTAGGTGAGATAAACAATTGAGTCCTTTCAATTGATATACATATACATATATATAGATAATATTAATGGAATGTCAAACTTATAAACCATACGGACGAGTGTTTGACATTTAAACCTTGAATTTATTTCAAGAATAAGACAAGGTTAATATTTACATGTATTGAAAAAACATAAAATTATATCAGTAGATTTCATTCAACAGATTTATTGTGTATGTTTTAATGTAAAAGCATCAATTGATAAATAATATACAACAGTTTAGTGATTTTTTTCAGTGGCACATTCGCCAATTTATTACAATATAATTATTTACTTGCGATATCATCTGATACTTAATGTATTATAAAAAATGTTGAAAACAATCAACACAAGTGACATTGATTTGTTTGTTGTTACTAAGAGAAGACTGATGCAAGTGTGTGTTGATGTATCTTACATCTGTATTCAAGTAATTCTAAATCAGAATGACGGTATTCGAATATAATTCTCTATGTATTTAATTTGGGGTATGGCTTAAAAAATTGGCTGGAATTGGAAAAAAAAAATAAGAGAAAAAAGAAAGAATAGACTGATGTCCTTCCCGATTTGTGAAGCGGTGTCTTTTTCGGTCCTTTCGGGAGGGATCGATGAGCGTGCGCGTCGGTGAGCCGTCAGGAAGAGGCAACAGTATTCTATCAGTACCATCGCGTTCAATCGACTCTTTTCTCTGGTTGCGGCCCTACATGGAAGCCAAACGCAAAAAGTCGGTCCGTCGGTTGGGTGAGATGCGGTCAGTGTTCAAGTCACTGCGGTCGCATCATCAGTAGGGGTCGTCGCCATTGTTCGATTGTCTCTCGTGTCTCTTCACATTCGTCTCAAATTTCCATTTACTCAAGATTACCTAGAGACGCGTAAAAAGAATTCGATCGCTCAATATTTTTTTTTTCTTTATTTTTAAATAAGTAAAAAAAATTTGTTTTTTCGTTGCTACTTGTCAAGCATGTGGAGAATAAAAAAGTCACGTTTGCTCTCAAGTATCACTTAGTTTATGGGTCAAAAGGTTAAGGCACACTAGTTAAGTCTCATAATTAAAGTTTCATCATTGAACGAATGAGTAGGCAAATGATATCAATTGATTACTTTCAATGTAATTGTGAATTAACGGTTTTGTAGAAATTTGCATATTGAATTTAGATATTTTTCTCGTCTTTATTTTGTCCTCTTAAGTATTGAGTAGTTCTACTGTCAAGTAGAATAATCTACAGCAGCATCAATAGATCAGTGACTGACCAGTCAAGAGAACAGCTGCCGAGACATTCAAGCTGACCTTACATGATGCTGAGGTTGATCGATGACTCTACCGATGACCCCACGGTACGATTCCCGCTTTCTTTCTCTCTCTTTCGACATTCTTTTACTCTTCTACTTAGTTTCTTTGCTTGTCCACTTGAGCTATAACAATGATCTTTATGTTACTCGATAGTTTTCAGTTAAAAGAAAGTTAGCTGATAAATACCTGATGATTATTGTTTTGTAGTTGTGATTGATGGCGAAATTGGGAAAAGCATTTTAGAGTAAAAGAAATGAAATAAAGTGTGGACGGTGGCGGCAATTATTTTTCTTTACTTGGTCAAACATTAGCCGGCATGTATCCAAAGAAGAGTTAAGTGGCCACGGTTGTTTTAGATATTCCCTTATGCCTTTTAAACTCGTCTGTTTTGCATACAGTAACCCTCGTGTTTCCCGGGGGAGAGGTAAAGCTACCGCCTTGTGGAGATCAGACTGTTGTTGTCCTCCTCCTTCTCTTCCTTGTTCTTTCTTTCATCTACTACTTGAGCTTCTGTTTATTTCTGTCGGCTTATATATTTTCGATTTTCTTACGGCAAAGCCGCAATCGTACCCGGGTGGCTATACTTTGCTCTGATATTCCTGGATATGTATCAGAAACCAATACAATCATTCTTCGATAAAAACATCTTGAAGAAATATCCCGAGTTTCTTTCATTTATACCAAGTCCACCTGGCAATTCCTATATGTTACCATACTTATGTCTTATGCTACATTATTGTAGATACAGCAAGTGTACTTATTGCAAAGCAAGAACATTACGCGCTTTAAGAATGCAAGTAACACGCTTAGTTGATCGTGGTTTTAAACGTATATGTATATAGTATTATATAGTATAGCTTACCTACGCTCGCCGCCCGGTAATATTGAAGGGGGGTAATTAATTACGGTGCGGTCGCGGCGCTCGCATATCTTCTGACATCTTGGCTGTTTTACATTGTGACCACCGGTGCGTGGGTGTATTGCAAGTGGCTGCCTACAGCGCGGACTTGAAATCATTAATTCGCCGGCTTCGTATAAAACGTTCGCCTCTTCCCACCTTTCTCTTTTACCATCATCAACAATAAGAGTATTGGAGCAAATAGTTGATTAATACATTGACTTTTATTTATTCACTTTGATGTCAAAAATGTTCTCAATACTTTCGATTTATATTTGCGCATACAAGTAATCTTGTCAAAATTACAGTAAACTTTAATCTAATCTAATATAAAGTACTTTTGACATTTTATTCAAAAAGTTGAAGTAGAAAAGAAACAAGTATATAAGAGTTTAATGGCAAGGAGAAAGGTTATTCCCGGAAGTCTGAGTACATCGCCCATTTCTACTTTGTTGTTGTGGTAATTAAAGCAGCACAGATGTTAGTGTCGCGTCAGACATTTTTGCTTGGTACATCAAGGCATACATTCTCATCAATCGTCTCGACAAAGTAAGTAAAACAAGACATAAAAATAAAATAAAATTGAAGGAAACGGTAGAATATATAGTAGTAGGTTGCAGTAGAAGTGGATGTGCTATTAAGTTAGCTAACGAACGTCTCGTGCGTCGAGGCGCAACTGTAGGTTAATAAAAGAATATAACCATATGGGTATCTAGCGTGTATGGTACATAGCCGGGTCTTCGGGTCGACGATGATGCCCCTAGTCGGTCTCGTGGCGATGTATAATCACCGAAGCGTGCTCGTAATGACCATTACCGTCTTATTCGTTTCGCCACTTCACCTACTATGGTAATGGCTCGTGTCGTTGGACTTTAATATTCGTTTGGATGCTGATGTTTCTATTCTTTTAATCGGCTTAATATATTTTTAAGTCAAATGATGGTAACAAGATCTAGTTGTTATCATAAATGGATCATTCATGTAAATTATTAGCAAATATATATATAAAATAGTTGTTTCATGAAATTCAATAAGTTTAATGATAAGAATGTCTAGACACTTGGATAAATCGTAGTGGAACGAATTTAACTTGAGGATATTCAGCGAACAACGACCATTTACTGTGTATCCCGTAGGCTTATATTAATATACTGGCGATCATGTTAATTATTGTAAGTAGAGTTGTATGTTACGCCCGCACTATAGGTAGTGGTAACGGCGTGTGCCACTATTATGGAGCGCGCTTACCGTGAACACACGCTATTCATTTCTCTCGTCAAGTATAGTGCTGTAAGAGAATAAGAGCATAGATATAGAAAGAGGATGAGGAAAAGTGGCGGAAAAAAGATTCAGCCATTGATAGGGAAGATATTTTGTTTTTCAAATATGTCTTTAATAAAATTAATACTTATTCAATAATATAAATACCGACATACTTCTTTTTATCTTGAGATTTTAGTCTATTAAATTTGGATTTATTTTTAAAAAGTATAATGACTAATAATTTCTATTTATAAACACAAATGTTATTATTCGCATGCACATTAAGGTCAATCTTAATTACAGAATAATGTAATTACGAATCGTCAGCGTGACGGTTTATACTTGGTGTAGGTCCGTGTCGGAGGTAATACAGAACATTGACGCGTGTTCATAATTAAGAAAAAGTTGCCACGGAATGGACTTTATGGTTGCTGACCCAGAAATTAATTTTTTTTAACAAAACTGCATTCTATTTTATTTATTATTAAATGAAACAAGAGAGCCATTTTTTTATTTATTTAACATAATTTTCAATTATTTTATTTCAAAAATTTATACTGAATGACAAATAGAATAATACATATTCAATTGTAATTAATTTATTAGATATCTTTTGTTGTGTTAAGCGAAAAAATTAATATTATTTATAAATGTAAAAGCGGAAGAAGCTTTCGGTTTCAATCAAAATTAATTAACAGCAGTAAACAATAAAAATTATACACAAGTTCAAGGTGTAAAGAGCATTGAGGAAATAGGATTGGATTTCTTGTCTCGGAGCTCTTTGGTATCCACAAAGCGTAGCGCTCTTGCATGTAATCAGTGTGTCTGATTATACATCTTCCTCAGAGAGTATCTACTATACAATATACCAATGAAAGACGCGTAAGTGTACCTCCAGTCGACTCGTTTATACTTGGTTTATTTATTTAGCCAGGCCAGGAAGCTGTTAATTCTCTTACCAGTCTGTGGTAACTAATTAAAGGTCAGCCTTCAAGTCTTAAACTAGAGACTATTATAGAAAATGCTTCCAATTGGATATTAATGATTAAAAATTATTGCTTTTATCTCTAATACTATTAGACAATTTGTCGTACTATTTTTATAAATAGATGATAGATTATTGTTTAATTTTGAAAAGTAAAATGAAAATATTGACATGAACTTAATAGGCATTAGCAGGTGTTCGAGATGGAGAAGTGGTCTCGATGTATTGGTCAGAAATAAAATCATTAGTGTTGTTACTTGGATAGAAGCTCACAGTTAATGGCTCGATTGAATAATGGTATTGTACCAGACTGGGATGTGGATAGTTTTCTATCGTTAACAAGCGTTTCTCGGCGACGAGGACGTTATGTGGATGCGTATAAAGATCTGTGTGGAGCCGTAATTCAACCGCTCCCACAATGCGTTAGTATTAACGCGCTTCGTTACTCTGAAGAATCGACAGTACGGCCTTCTACGGTTACGTACTTTGCAACAGAACAAACGCACATAACGTATTGCTTTAAGTTGAATGCATTCCACTTTCTAGCCAATATTGTTTTCATTTTAATGCTATTTTTTTACTTATTAAATTGTTTTTTTTTTCAACTAAGATATATTAACAGAATAATACTCGAGGATACATTCGAAACTCAACGTCTGCTTTTATGAATGGATAAAATAAAGAGAGAAAAAGAAACCCAAGAGGCAGTAGTGAATGGAGAAATGGACTTGCTCTTCCTTTCTGACGATTGTAACCGTCGACTCACATGTATGTATCGTGACGTGGAAGCATTGCTTACTCTCCCACAACCAACTTGGTGACTAGCAGGTAGAAGATGATGTTATAATAGTTAGGAGTTAGACATGTGAGCATTTGCGCGGACAGGAAGTCCAAGTCTCATCGTCTACGTTTGAGTTGGCATCGGATCTTCGCATGGTAGAGTTGCAGCAACCTCCTACGCGCACGCAACTCATTCAATGCTTTTCCATCCGCGTTGCCTGCATTTCGCTGATGGGGTAGAATAAGTCAAGAAAAGAATGAAATATATTTCAAAAGATACTCTAGACTCTTAAGCACTTTAGTCAAGAAAAAAAAAAGCTTGAAATAATAATATTAACGGAAAAAACCCAGAATTCTTTATTTAGCGTTTGAACACGCAATTCATTCACATAAAATAGTTGTATTTATCTTCAACATAACTTTTTTATTTGTATTATCATTCAACTATGAGCAGTATAGGCAAATTAAAGAGTTTCAAAAAACTTGTAAAAAGATACAAAAGCATTTAAAATCTGTAGCAAGTTACTTACCTAAACAAGAAGCGTTAATAATTTAAATAGAATTTCTCATTATAACCTCTAGACTAATTAAATTAATATCCAACGACTTAGAGGCCATCGATATAATAATTTTTTGATATTCATTATCAACTTGAAAAATGGAAAAAAGTCATTTCCTCTAATTAGAATTAATCGTAAATAAAAAATAAATAATTGATTATATTGAATATCTAACAATTGATTTTAACTAAGCAATAATAAAGAAAATGAAGTTAAAAAGATAACAAAGAAGGAAAGCATTAAAAAAAAACAAATGAATTATCCATTCAATTCGGCATTTACGTATCCTCTTTATTCAGTATAACCAGAGGCGGACGAATAAAGAACACAGAAACGTGTCTACAAGTGTGAGACAAGGGCAGCGATATTGCTGGCTCTTATAATAAGACAGTATCACATGGGACGGCGGCTTTAGCTGCCGAAGAGAAGACGGCTTTGAACAATGGATCGAACCTGCATGCGAACGGCTGCAACGGGTGCGTCTAACAAGGACGAGTTGCCGAGTATACTTTGGAATGATGCAGAAGGATATATTGAATATACTGAAAGAAATATGAGAATCAATATTAGTAATAATTGAAATACATATTCCTCCTTCACTTGATTATATTTATTTATCCGTATCAGCTAATTATAATTTATAACATTTAGGAAGACCAGTATTACGAATGAAAGCCAAAATGATGAAATGACGTGAATGATTGAAGAGTGACGGAATTTACTAAATAAATAAATGGTCATTTTGATTGACATAAAAAGACACAAATTTGGAATGAAATTTGTTTATAATTAAAGAGTTATTTTGATGAAGTCAAAGTAGCGACAAAATAGAGAGTAGAATTTGTGTTGTGTTGATATAAAAGCAAAGAGCGATAGAAGGGTTTGGCAAAGTCTAAAGCTCAGAGTCCGTTGACGTAGAAGAATTTAGGAGCGACGGCAAGAGCAAAGGCCCAGTTTGCAAGCGGTCAGGGTCCTTTGAAGTCTAAAAACAATGGCATTGTCTCTTCAGTCTAGCGAGTAGTTTCGTCCGAAGGACTCATGTCTTCTCTCTCTCGCTTCTCTTCGTTTTCTTCAACTCTTTCCACTCATTTTTCTCTCTCTTGTACGCTTGATGTTCCCGCTACCGTCGCGGCCACTTCGCGGGCCCTTTTTTTCCAAGTAAGAAGAAATCCCAAGGAAGAAAGACCAGGCAATCGGTACGAGCACTATATCCGAGGCCAATTTACATTTTTCATTTACATCGGTTGTTGGCTCTTGGAGAGAAAGTAACTGAGAAAGAAGAAATGAAAAGAAGAAGAAGAAGTCGATGAGGGCACTAAGTTGTATCGAGACCAGATTGTGTGTACCACCTGGTCCCCCTTTATGTATCCACATCTTGGACGACCGATCAGCAAAAGGGTCTCTTAAAATTTCAAGTCGTTAAGAAAGAGGTAAAGTCATTTCTTTCTTCACTTTGCTCCTCCTCACCCCATCATTATGACCAAGATCGACCCAGTCACGCAAACGACTGTCGCCTTTTTTAATGCCTTTCTGTAATGGTCTCTATAGATGTATTATTCTTTTTATAGACGTCATTCATATATTTTCTATCACTATATCATCAAATATTATTAAAATTTACAAAATAAAACAGTACTCATTTAATGATCAATTAAAATATTGATTTTCCGTTAATTGAATATTTTTAGCCATACAACAACGTGTGTTGTGCATTAAATAAATTTGTATACTAAAAAATAATGAAGGAATGAATGGAACAAATATTTGTATGAATCAATTGATGATGCCTCTGGCAAAAATTAAATCAAGAAATTCCAACAGAATAATAGTATACCGGTTGTGTCTTAAAGAATTTTAATATTAATGAACCTGCGTGCGCGAGACTCGAGATTTCTCTCTGATCGTAACCAACAGTGGCATCACAGTAGCACGAAAACATTTATCGCTCGACACCGAGGGTCGTTTTACTAAACGAAATGCCGCTTTATTAATCGACGCTATTAAATGAGCGCGCGTCATTAATTGTACCAAGGATATTTAATTAGAAATCATCAATTTGTTCAAGTTAAACAAGCTGCTTTACCCAACATGATTAAAATGGTCCATCTTGTTTATTTTTTTTTTTTCTTTCATTATCTCGTATAACACAATATTTTTAATTATTGATTTTAAGTTTGGATTGAATAAATACATTTGATACAATACAGATCAACGAATTTTTGGTATTTACCTGAATTGATGTTGCGAGTTTTTTTTGTAGGGTAGGACAACATCTTTCGCACGAATCTTCTCTGTGATACTCTGTGGCCTTTGCGGCTGGATACGTAAGGCCAGCAAGACGATAGAGTTGGTCACGTCGTATGTTCCCACCGCGACAAACGTGGCTTTTCTACAGAGACTGCGGCGTCGTTGAAAGCAACAACGTTCCGGAAATACATCATTCTTTATTCTTTCTATACGTTCAGATAACATAAACTCATCACGACATCAAGTCATTTTTTAATAAATTTTACAGAAATATCAATAAAATAAATCATTCATTTTTTATTTCAGTTATAATTAAAATATATATATATATATATATATATATATATATATATATATATATCAAAAGTATACGTCTACGGGTATAGAATGTTGTGAAGTCGATTAATCAGTAAGGTCAACTTTTAGCTATTAAATTTAGCCCTCAACTTATTTTCTAATTTGAATGCTTGCACAACAATCAAACCGATAGTATTCATTTCCGATACATGATGTAACCGAAATGTATAAATGTTTTCCCTCAAAGAGTTGGCCGAATGCAAGTATTTATATGTATCTTTTCTTTCTTATCTAAAATCAGAATTTCAATGAATATTTCTCACTTGAATCATTTTCTGTATTTTCTTTCAATTTTATCACTCAAAAGTAAAGAGGATTATAATAAATACATAATACCGTATAAATTGCGACAATTCACATTGGAATCTTGGTAGCCCATTCCGTGACATAATACCTGTCATTATATCGTCACTGGTGTTATTATCACACATAGATAATAATACAAAAACATGTATGTGCAAAGCCAATTCGAGAATCAATGTAAACGTATAATTCTTTCTGTGAAATGTCGTTAAAGTTTAGAGCTCGAGGTTAGTGTGAATAATATACAGTAAAGTGATGCAGAAGAATTTAAAAGGGAAAAAATGAAAATTATTAGGTGCAATTATGAATTAAATAATGGCTGATTTGAATGTCTACTACTACTTCTACTTACTATCAGCTGGCGTGTTATGAAACATTTATTTTTCAACGTTATTCTAAAGTTAAATGTAAAGCCAACCAACTTGGTTTGTCTGTTGTACTGATGGTCGCGATGTTGAGGTCATCGGTCAGAGGTCTTCACCGCTGGGTCTCTTATACACATCCATATTAAGTGGCTCATTTTCACGGACGTGCCACCACTGGTACCAATGCTCACCAAAGATTTGCTTCTGCCCTCGTTGACTTGTATCTTCTACGATCTTCTGGATTATTTTCAATGCCGAGTAAAATATATCTTCAATCAGTCTCATCAACTTGTTCTTATGTCTAAATTCTGTGATTAATACACAGATAATCAAAAAATACACATTATGAATTATTGATTATCATTATTTATCATTTCTTCTTTTTATAAAATCCAAAAGGTGAAATAGCATGATTATTTAACCTATTGAAGAACAATAAAAACAGTAGTATCATTTTTTAACAAATATTTTCATGTATTAACTGAGAATAATAAACTACTATTCATTCATCATTTACCCTCAAGCATCAATTGATAACATGTTATTATGTAAATTTTCAATCATTTCAAGTTTTTTGATAATTCGTCGTCAACATTTTACTCATAAGTGCAAGTTGAATAGATGTAAAAGAAGCAAATTAAACAATATTCTATTATCCAAAAATAATGATAGATTATTTCAAATATTTAAAAGAAATTCAATGTAAATGATTATATTCAAAAATCCATTTTTATTTATCCTTGACACAAAACAAAAAATGATCGAGGACACGCAAAATAAATTCTTATCATTATGCAGAGGTTGACATTTGAGATCTCGATATGACGTAGGAGATCGTAAGTGAATAAGAGAAAGAAGTAAAAGATGAAGAGAAGGAGGTGGAGGGTCAGGCAGTAGGTCGCGGTTGGATTGGAGGGTCATGGGTTACAGGTCGTACAGCGTAGCCTTGACCTCTGACCTACCCCTTCCTCCGGATGATTGAACGACCCCGTAGTCCCCACTGTTGCCGTCGATGCCAGTTGAACCCTGCGCGTCTTCAAGTCAAATAGACTATCTTCATATCAACGGTAAAAATACACAAGTGTTGTTGTTGATTTCTAAAATAAATTGTTGTTTTAAAAATCCTTTTTTACAATATCATCTGATTTTGCATCTTATATACTTTTACGAAGTCTTCTTTATTTCATTTATTTACTTTTTTTTTTATAAACAAATTTGACTTTTTTTTTTATAAAAGTTTATATAAATAAATTAAGTGCAAAACACGGATTGGAAGTATTTTTATGGAAACATATGTTATGTGAATTTTGGATAAAATAATGATTAAGCTAACATGGTGAGAACCAAAAATAAATTTAAAATCTATCATCAACTTTCTATTAAAAGTTATCAGTAACTAATGAAATAACTCTATTGTACTTCTATTGGTAGATTAGATTTACAAATTTTTCTTTTTTATACTTAATTTATTTTGTAATGAGTATATGTATATATTTATAGTTAAAAAAAAAATCAAGTTCGTTAGCGTGTTTAGGTTAAAGTGTATTCACTCACTATGATGACCTCACGTGGGTGCAGGCCACGCGTCACTAATTACAACTAATCAAGTTTTTTATAGTATTCAAAATAGCTCACTACACATTAATCGAATGCACATTATGTAAATCTTTGTAAGAAAGGGCATCCGGTGAAAGCTATCAAGAAAATCAAATGATTTCAGTGTGTCGTAACCTTATTTTATCAGTGTATAAAAAACTATTTATTAATAAAATTCTTCCAATTTTATTACATGATAAATATTAATTTAAGTTCACCTAAAGAAATTTCTTTTCACACACTATTACTTATTATTTATAACTATAACTATAGCTTTATTTTATTTATTTGTAGTTCATAAACAATTTATGAACTATTAATGAAAGATTCTACAAAAATTTTAAAAGAAAGTAATTAAATTTAGCTGAACGTATATAAGATAATAAACATAAATAAGTACGTTTCATATCAATATGATTGTCTTGGCTTGAACTGTCTTTAACTTAAATTTATCATATCATGAATTTCTAATGTGTCGCTATCATGTTTCCATTTCATTTCATAGCTATTTGACTTGTATCAATTCTACAGAATAAGATTGAAGGAATGTAGTAACATATAAAAAAATGTTAAAACTACCGGATTTCCGTACGATCTCTTTGAATCAAAGACTCTTGCATGTGAATGCGAGCTTTGAATCGGTCGGTAGCAACAAGATCCGGTTTTCTTGAAGCCGCGTTAAGATCTTCAAGTCCACCAACGCCGCCTCTTTAACCTCCACCACCTCCTGAAGAGTTCCGCCCACAATGGGTTCTTATTTATGCTGCCGTGCGCCATCCCCGCAAGAACTCCCACGCCACGTGCGCCTTCTTTCACTTTTCTTACCCACCACCCTTAGATTTTGTGCTTCTTTCTTCCTTTCTTCTGATATCTTTCAGATATTTGTAGACAGTTAATTGCACTTGATTCAACCAAGTACTTTTTCATTATTAGGACAATAAACAAATAAATACATCATGACGGAAAATAAATTAATTTGCAATGTTTAGATCAAGAGGACCAATGATTTGCGGCACTCGTTCATGTCAATTCTACGATTGGATTAACTGATAATATATGATCCAGTCGTGCAAGCATGCGTGCTATACAATCCTGTGTGGGAAGTATAATATAATTGGCACGCGCTCTATCAGACTTTTAAGTGACGATTAGCAAAAAAAATCAAAATTTGTCATTTTATTTTAATGACTTTATACTTTTTTTCATCTAATTTCTATATAAATTATGTCATTGTAATTATTGCAAATATTCTTTTTTCTGTATTCGAAAATTAATTATTCTTTTATTAGTAATTGGGGAAAGTAGTTGGAGTATTTAAGTAATTTATAAGTATTCAATGTTCATACAGATTATTAAAATGGTACTAGCCTCTTACCAACATTGGTTACCGTGTATTTTATAATTCTAATATACAAAGATGTGCATTAAGCGTTTTTTTTTTTTTTTTTTTTTTCGTTATACGAGATTACATTTATAAATGCACTTTAATATTGTACGATAAGTAAAGACAAAAGATAAAAATCATAAATTTTTTTTTGTTAAAAATAAATTTATACTCACTTCGGAAGATTATTATACGATATTTATCATCTGATTGTTGACATTTTAAATGCAATTTTTAAGTGAATGGACAGATTTCAGTGTCAACTTAACTTGTGATAGTACAGGATTACTTTCGCCTGAATTATTAAAACATAAATATTTCAAGTTTTGTTTTCTGAGAGAATTTTAATTGCATTTAGTTGTGAGTCTTATTAATCCTATGCAGCGGATGACATGTGTAATCGATTGGACGTGTTTACTGACCGAATTGACGTGTAAGCATGGTCTCATATCGTGTTTAACCATGTGTCCACCATTGACTCAATACTCTAAGTATAGGAAGATTTATATGATAATACTTTTTTTAAAATGTGCTTGATTAGTTTCTTCAAATAATAAAATGGCTTTTTTGAAATCAAAGCTATTTATAAATGTATCTTTTATGCATAGTATTTATATATATATATATATATAAAATAAAATATCCAATTAGAACAGAAACTTGTTAGAGCACTTTATAAACGTAAAAGCCGACAATCATATACACACTCGTCGATCAATTATTTGTAAGTTAGTTATGATGTGTTATCATCTTTTTTTATTTTCTTTTCATCTTTACATTCAATTTTTTGGCTACCGATTTATCAGTTAATTAAATGTATTTCTAATGAGATTGAAGAACTTTGTCAGTAAGCCAACCAGTCAAGAAGTATGCAAAATAGTTTCAACATGGGTGGTGAATCAGAAAATTTTATACAGACTTACTAAATTTAAAATCAATTTTATAATACTTCTACTTAATATATCAAAATAAAAAAAGAAAAAATCATTTGTTTCAGGTTTAAAAAAAAGCGGATTCTTAAAGGAAGATTCATTGGATGATGTTTTTGGTGAGTTTTAATTATAATTAAATATCACATTAAAATAATGAAGAAAAAGTGTATAATGTACGAATACATTATATATGAAATAATTAAATCGAGCAGTTAAAGTCAAGTATCCGTAAAAGTAATGCCACAACAATCCACTTCGAGCAATCAATGAGTGCGTGTTTATGCAAATGGAACGAGCCCCCGTGCCAACTTGCTAGCAAGTAACAAACTTTTTCCTGGTTATAGTCTATCTTTTACAAACCTATGAGCTATAGAAATTTCATGACTGTCGGCGAGAGAACATGAAACTCATGAATACGATGACGCGGTGTTCATTCACACGGGTGAAAGGACATCCCGGATACAAATTGTGCATTTCCCAAGAGGATGTGTGACGAAATGAATAGGAAATTTATCGATCAATTATTGCTATAAATCAGATATAAAATGTCAAGGTTTAATCGTGTAAAATGCTAAATATTGACGTGAATAATCGAATGAAGGAAAGATTCAAGTAGGTAAAACAATGTGCGATCAGACATAAATATCTCAGTTAATTTTATACTTTGTGCCCATGTCTAGTTATGCTTATAGCCAACTGAGTATATAATAAATATAATCACAGAAGCTAGCAGGATGAGAAGACCTTGGTTGTCTCCCTTTAGTCGTGCACGGCACGCCCACAGCTACTACTAGTGCTGAGAGAAAATGTTACACCAAGCAATTGACGATTTTACACCTGAGCTATACTACGTCAATTCTCTCTCCAGTATTCCTATATTTTTCTTTCTCCACTTACATCCCTCTTGCTCACCACATACAGATATTATCAGTTGCCGTTGAGTCGTTCAGTTGAAAAAAGATAATGCAAGAAATATCATTCCGTCGTTACAACGCAACCACAAACCTCACGAGGTTATGAATTTAAAAAAGAAACATTAAGTTATCGATTGATTAATATTCAATAATTTATAAAATATTTGGGTACAGAGAATTCTTTTAGAACAACTATGTATACTTTTCTAATATCAATATAAATCACAAGGTAAAAATAGTTTATTTAAATTAAAAATAACAAAAGTTAATTGAACGGGAAATGAATGAAAAAAGATCTGAATAAAACTAAGGGCTATTGCTAGTTGTGTATGATAAAGTTTACTCGATAATGATCCAATATTCTAGAACATACTTGCAAAGTAATTATAATGATGAGAGAATCCGCTACTATCGCACGTTCTCTCAGCTAGGTAGTTATAGACATCATTTTATTGCGTTCTTTTAACATTTCTAAACGTTCTCTTTCTCTTCCTTTCACAAACAACTTATTTCTTCCTACTTCAGAGGCCATCGTAGTGGCACCTTGGTTGATGGTGGCCGATCTGAGAGACCCCAACAAGAGCAAACATCTCTCTTAGGGTCGTCACGGGGCCACGGAGCTGCACGTTGAATCTTTCTCTTCTTGCTCCATCTCTCATTTAGTGTCTCTTTTCTGTATATTTTTTTTGAAAAGCACACTGGCAGAGGTGCAGTTCATTCGACCGGAAGTACGTCATCATAACAGGAGATGAAAGAAAGTTTCTTGGACAACGCCCTTGAGTGGAGATTTCTCTTCAGTATCTCCTGTTACATTCATAAAATGATGAAAAAATAATTGAAATATATTCAGAGTATCGATTGAAAAGTATTTGGAATGGGTTGGATGTCGTTCAAGGACGACGGAGGCTGCGACGCCGCTGGTCAATCGCAAGAAAGGCGATCGTATGTAGGCAACTTGCTTGGCAGTCGCGCCAAATAGCCAAAGGCTTGCTCCAGCTTCAGAGGTGGAAATACGAAGAAGATGAAGCAGCGAGGGGCAAAGGAGGATTAAAGAGAAGAGAGAGGTCGACCGGGATAAATATCTGAGCCCCGCCCGGCACCCGAGGCTGCACCTCGTGTTGCTCCTCTTTATCTTTCTTCCTTTCAATCCACCTCCTCCTTCTTCATCTTTGGCTTCTTTCGTACGCTTTTTTACTTTTCTTCCTCAGCGACCTCTTCGACCGCTGTACACCTCACTTCCAGTTCTTCTCCTCTACCTCTTCATCCCTCACCTCCTTGTCCTCTTGCTTGATTTTACCTTCGTTCGAAGTGCCCCATCACTACTGTTTCTGAAACACACGGTGCATTTATTTATGTCATGTCAGAAATGAAATTATTCCTAAAAGGATCACGGTATCGGTCATTACCTATGTTAAACAATATGATATTATTTATATAATTTGTTACATTGAATGACTATTTGCGAATATTTGATGATAATAGTTTAGCTTGGTATAGATTTTAGCAAAAATTGTAGTGACTCCTTTCCTCTGCCGCAGATTTTTTTGGTTATTTAATATTGAAGAAAAAATCTTTCGATTGACCGCACACAAGGACTTGGTAAATTCTTTTGTGGTTGTATCTCGATTTTTCTTGTTCGCGGATGAAAACAAGACACTGTGGTTTACCGCCGTTGGTGCATGACCACGTTCTGAAGGTAACTTCTTCACCCTAAAGCCCATTGAATAGTTTACGGCTTTTAAATAAGCGACCCTCGTTCCCAAACAATTTTCTCGTCCCGCAGATTGCTCGTAAATAAAGATAATCTATTCGACCCGGAAGATAAAAATCCTTGGCCCAATGAAAAAATAAGAAAAAGAAACAGAAGACAAAAAAAAAGAGTTTAGAAAAAATAAGTAATAAAAAAAAATATTCTATTGCTACAAAAAAATTGATATAAAATTTTACTTTGACTTGAATTTACTTCATAATTATAGAAAGAGAAAAAACTAATTTTCAATATATTTGAGCAATATAATATATCTTTTGATAGTTGACGAAAATCTAATTACTATTAATTAAATCAAGTAATAAATAAAATAGTATTTTATCCAATTTTTTTTCAATAAACAGTTTACACCTGTGTAATTTGCTTCCACAGTAATTTTCCTCGTGTACGTACTTACATATATACAAGCATCCTTCTTATACAGATTTACCATCTTCGACTTCTAGCTCTTTAGACTCATCGACTCCTCAGTTTCTCGCGCGTGCGTCCGTGGTTGGTGAGTGTATGTTAATCATTTTCGCGCACATATTTATTATCATATTTATCGTCTTAACATAACACCATGATTTTATAATTAATATCAAATACTTTTAATCTATATAGGTGTAAAAAATTTATTAATACCCAAAGTTATTTTTGAAAAAAAAAGTTTTTGCAACTATGAAATTAATCTTTAATAAACTAAATTAGTTACTTTGGTATTTTTTTTTTTTTGTTTTCTTAATTGAAACCTTTTTTGCTTATCGAGTAAATTCCAATCACCAACACATAAATAGTATTCCTAATAGCATTACTAAACTAAATGTTACTCTCTATTTCTTTATCTTTCCCATAAGAATTGTAAAGAAGAAATTCCTATCAAGTCTATCATCACATTCATGTCTTAAATTAACTTGTACATAGGTCGTTTCAAATTCAGTTGTCGGATATATTCTTTACACAGTTATTGAATTAGCACTCAAAAAGTTGGTGGAGTTAATTTATGATAATTTGTCTCCTAAATAAACTAGTAAATTTTGAAGATAAGACGTGAGAGATATGTAGATGACATTTGTAGATATATAAAACCAATGTACCAAGTTGAATTTATTACAAAATTTAATTGAAATTTTAATAATTTATTAAAAAATGAATTTATAAATATATCTATCCTCCAACTTTTCTAATTTCATTTCTTTACTTTCCTAAAGTTATTTTTTTAATTGTTCAACAATTTTAGTGTGTACAAAAATGAATAGTATTTTGATAGTTTATTTCTTACACTTTTCTATGATAAACAAAAAATAAATGTTATTTGACAAAACTGTATTATCATGCAATCTTATCACGCATGTTTCAACTGAAGGGGATAAATCATCCTGAATGAACGACGGGATGTCTTTAATTACTGGTCTTGAGGAAAAATATGAAGACGTAATACATATGTGTATAAGGTACTATTCGTATTCGTAAACGCAGTGCGTTTCTGATCTCCCGGGGGGTAAAAGACTAAGAAATACACTTGGAACTCAGTCGTAAATTATTTCTTCTCGTGCTCTGTACCTGTAGCTACACACTATATCACTAACAGTAGTTGTTTAAAAGAAATAACTCGAGTCATTTAAAATATTTCTATCATGTAATACAAATTCGGAGATGCTTCTGAAATCTATTAAGATGATTGTTTTTTTATAATATTGAAAATAGAAAAGGAATGGATTGAATGTTGGAGATATTTGATGGAGGATTAGGCCCAATACCAATAATCAATTGATCATATTTTATTAAAGACATCACTGAGACTTATATAAGCTTAGAGAAGAAAAGATGAGTTGGATTTGGCCGTGATGCCATCTGACGCATTCCTCAAGTTGACCTGACGACCTGGTCCGTTCAGGAGCTACGACAGGTTCAGTATAGGTGGAAATATATATCTCTCTTTGTCATACTCTTGTGCGTGAGCCATGACTACTCCCTACCGTGACTTTACTCGTTTCTCTTAAGATTTTACCACCACTTGTGGATGAGTTCTCCGCTGTTGCTGCTGTTCCCCCAGCAATGCATTTCTCCTACTTCTTCTCCAACACGGCGGCCTCCTCGCCATGTGACTAATACCCCTTCTCTTAGCGTTGACGAGCCGAGGGCCTGCCTACCTGCCGCCCGTTGCCCCGCTTCCATTACGACGCGGACTTTCGCGGCAGGTGCACCAACCCAAGTGCTATTCTACTCACCTGTGTGTATGCTCAACATCCAAGATCATGCACTCGTGACTCGTCTATCAATCCGTCCTAACTTATTGCGTTTATCTATACATTTTTTGGTGTTACTTTGCTCCAAATTGTGATCTTTTGACATTTAGTTTTGGTGCGAGTGAAGTGAAAGAGTAATTATCATTAACATTTTGACATTTTACAATTTATCATAATACCTGTGAATAAAAAGTTCCTTTTTGTTTTATATCTTTCCATTTTACCAGATAATCACATATATTCGAGATTAAAACAATTGTCACATTGTCTCACATACACTCTTATCTCTCTCTACTATAAGTATATATGTATGTATATATGTAAGTGTGTGTGTATATATATTTATTTGAAAAATCTTTTTGTCTTGATGACGCGGCTTTTGTGCCTTATCAACAAGTTCGCCTAGAACTGAGTCAAGCTTGGATTATCGTTAAAGTTATCTGTCTTTCAGAACTCACCGCGAGTGTATATGTGAAGTCAGTTGTTCGGTTATGACCTAAGAGAAAATAGAATAGAATTGTGTAGCACACGTGCGTTCCTGATAACTCATCGACCTTTCCCAGGTCGATAGTCTCGAGTCTGCAAGTGATATTGTGTATTTATTACTCAGAACTTATTGTAAAGTAACTTGATATATACTTTTAAGTGTTTTCATTATTTTTATCAATAATTATTCAATTCATTTTTCGTGTTGTTGATCATCAACTGACATCCTGGACATATTGACTGCTACTGATAGACGACCGACGGAGTGGAGATGTCCGCGGGTCGTTGAGAGAATGAGGGAATTGGACACCGAGAGCCCCGTCGTTTGGCCGGCTTGGTGTTATACTGGTAAGTTTTTAATCGACTATTATTTACAGTTAAATCATTATTTTTATTAAAATATTTAAAAAAGAAAACGAAATTTTAAATAGTCAATTTTTTTTTATCAAAAAATTTTGTTTAATTGAAAAGAAATATACATTTCTCTATCATCAAAAAATAAAAAAACAAGCATTAAAGATTATACTGATGTAAGTTTATAACTGTAAGAGTATGAGGTTTTTGTGTTGTGATATGACAAGGATCTGTCATGATTCTGGAACAAATCACAATCTTGAGGATAATGGCATCACGAACGTGAAGTGATGACGAGCTGCCGTTGTCTTCCGGACATGTGTCTAATTGCAAACGTTGTGTTCCCGCTACTGTCACTAATGTCAGCCCAAGCGTGACTACTGTGGTTTGAAAAATTTTCATGACTTTAATTTTAACTTACTAGTTACTATTAATTAATTAATTTCACTTGAAATGATAAAAAAATTTTTTTAAAAAATTGAAATGAAAATAAGTATAATTTCTTCGAGTTCTGGTCATATGTAACCAGTAAATTCCAATAAATAACATACTGACAATCATAACACACCTTGATCATACTTGTAGTTCTACAAATTACGCCCAGTCACTTCGTTTAATTGCTCAGTTATTCTGGTGACGTTGAGACCTATGACTTTTTTCAACTTTTGATTGAAAAGACCCTTGAAGTTGATGATAGATTACTTAATGAAAAATTAATCAAGTACATTGAATAATTATTGAAATAATCAATTGATTGGAGGTCAATATGTGAATTATTGTTATTTATGTTGGATAAATTTTGGAATGTAAAATAAAATAAGAATTGCATTTGTTTGCACGTAAACTTGTGTGATGTTCTGGATAATGATTTGAAGACAATAATTTGTAAATAGAAACTTGATAGTGTAGTTGGAAAAGAAAAGATAAGTGGAAGCGATTAACAAGCACCAAGTGAACAAGCAACAGGAAATTCCGGTGATCGTCACGACATCACAACTTACTCGACAGCCGTCAGAGTTGTGTAATAATACACATTGCTTGACAATAATATTCGATGAGAAATGTGTCCGATTACAATTTGTGCAAAAATACTGATAGTTTTTTCGAATATTTATTAGATAAAATACTTTATAGTAATGATTATTTTGTTGAATAGGAAAATCAACAAATGTAAAAATATTCTTTGTATCATTTGTCACTTGTATTTCACGTCATGTAACTTTGTATTTTAAATCTTGACATTTCAAATTATTTCATTGACATTTCGACAACCTTTCGATTTATCTTTAAACATGATTCAATGCAAATATTGTAGTTACAAGTTTTATTCTTGAAAAATTATTTAATTTATACAAAAAGCTGTTGAATAAGTTTTATCAATGATCATTCAAAATAATCAATTTCCACGGTAATAGAGAACATTTAAAAAGTTTCATCAAACTGGTGAGCTTATTAACGAATGTTTATTTATAAATATACACATTATTGTCAATGAAATGCTTGAGTCAAATACTGATTTCAGGTGTGATGACCCCGACGGTACGTCGATAGAATATCGATAAGTTCAATAAGTTTGCTAAGCAGGCATTTCTTCAGACATCCTTCTTATTTTTTTTTTCCTTCAAAAAAATTTTATGCATTTATTAATATATTATATAAACAAATGCTGTAAAATTATTCTTTTCCCTACAAAGTTACATATTATATTCCAATACAATATAATATTACTGAAAAAAATATTAACAGTCATATTATCATTTTACCGAATTCTTGTGTAAAACAACAATTAATCATATAACAATATAAAGATCAGAGTAATTTAAAATAATGTAATAAACTTAATCTCATAATAAGATAAATTATTGAATAAAGCAAAGCAAAAGAAAAATATGAGGAAATAGATAGTCCATATTTTAGATGAATTCAAATCTCTGTAAGCTCATGAAACTAACGTCCAAGAGTTGTAAGTATAGAAAGACTGTAAAACCGTCTTGGTCACAGAGGGATAAAATGTTGGGTTTATGTGAAGGCGTTATACCCACAAACGAAGATTCTCTTGGCGATAGAGACATGTTTTCAGGTATTATCCGGTCGTGGACAGGTACGGGCTCTTTAGAGTGGCATTACGAGCGCTACGTTCTCTCTTAATCACATTCTGCGGCCGCACCCGGTCCCCAGACGATTGCTCGTATCGACATCAAATCGTTAGCCATTTTCGTGAACGACGCCAGTAGTAGATGCTTTTACGATTCACCGTCTAGTCTCTGATAAAGTCTTGGATGCTTCCGATTGCTTGTAGTCTAGAATCAGGTATATTAAGACAAGTGGAATACTTCTTAGCTTAAGATACGTGACGTTTACGACAAGAAATGTTACTGTAAAATTTTACTCACACACACAAGTGATTTTTTTCTGTTTTTCGTTGATCTTTTCTCTCTACTACTATTACTTTTTCTTCTTCTTCATCTTCTTCTTCTTCTTTCAACCTTTTTTTGCCAATCTACAGATATAGTTAAGGTATACATTCGTATGTGTGCTCAGTAGGTGGAACATAAAACTCCTTGGCACGCAGTTACCGTCAATTGACCACAGAAATTTTCACTCCAAGCTTGATCGAGCACGTATATAATGTAATGATCCATGTGGTTTTTGTGTGAATTATGTGACAAAATTTCGCTACAACTAATTCTGATCTCATTTCTGTAGAAGTTTATTCTTCATTTATTTCTCGTATAAATTGTATTTTATCTGAATAAAGATTGACTTACTCAACAAATTTAAATTTGCATAGTCTGCACATTGAAATCATGTAAATGCTTAGAACAGTCACTGTGATGTAGGAAAGGAAATGATTTGTAAAGCAAACCAACGCGTAACTTGACCTGTACACCACATCCTACGAGTCGTCTTACTCTTTTTATCTAGTTATCATACAAGATCATTTCTTATTGAGCTGTTTGTTTGTATTATAAATTTTTTAAACTGTAGAAAATTGAAATTCATTCTCAACTATTCCATGATTTAACTAGATAAAAATTTTACAGTTAAAATTATTTTCATTTTGCACAATAATTTTATTTAAAAATAGTTGATTATAAAATAAAATTTGATAATAAGCAGAAGACGACTTGAAGACGTTGACGTAATTCATAGGAAGGCGGTGCTAAAGTCGACGATGCGAGACAACGATCAACGCGAGCCGTGCTAAAATGGTCCATCGATCCATCTCGATCGATCGATACTTGATTAAAGTAGAAACCGGTTAGTGATCGTTGATCGCGATCTCTCGATGAGCTTCATGTTTACGCGATATACCAGCCAAGTCATCAACTAGTTGGTAAAAAAAAATGTATGTGAAGGGAAAGACTAGAAATGAAATGAAAATGAGTTTATAGATAGTAAAGTAAAGTGTCAATGATAAGATTCCAATGAATATTTTAACATATGTATATGGACATTTGATATACTCAACTTCTATACATATATTAGTATTTATAGAATAGCGATCGTTATATTAATTAGTATGTATATAATTATCAATCATATCTATTTGTACTATCATTAAATTCATCGATTGATCTATTGACGTCTGGAAACATTTTAATGTAGAAAGGAAACAAGGTCGTTGCCACATCGCCTACACGTTTCTCTTTGATTTCTCGTCCCACCAATAACAACTCTTGATTACTTCTCCTACAATATTCGTGTAAAATTTGTCGCGACATTATCGAGTCATTGGCATAACTTGTGTGTAAAAGATGATGTACATTTAAAATTTAGTTACTCTTATTGAGTTTTGTTTTTAACACATCATCAGATTCCATTTAAATTTATGAGAATAATTATTTTTTATTTTTAATTGCATTTTAATTTCCTTCTGATATTTAATATTTATTATTTCAACACTTCCAAGTATCACGATAATAAATAAAATAAAAAAATATCTATATTCCTTATATTTAATATCTTCAACAATAACTCTCATCGCATCATTATTATCGTTATTATTTTCTCTTTTGATCAGGAGCTCTTGGAGCCTGATCGAAGTTATAGTGCCCCCTGCTCGCGCGATAATAACACAAAGATGAGTGTGCAGAAGCTTCAAGCTGCACTAGAGACTTAGAAATAAAGACGAAAGGTAGTATGAGGATCAGAAAAAGAGGTGAAGAAGAAGAAGTAAAAGAGAATAAGTATATACGGGTGCTGATCTACAGTTGCAGACTTTTCTTCTTCTCTACCTTCTTAGTTTTTTTTTTTCTTAACTTTATAATTCGCGTTTTACCTGCAGACTTGGATGTTGTGGTACGACAAGCGGTTGGAGCAACTGGACCTCAGTGGCCCGCGGGTGAACCAAGAGGTGATGGCCTCAGGGCGTCGGGTCACCCAGATTTCAATCTAGATACTGCATTCCACTGTTAATTAGTACAGCCCAAGTTGCAACTACCATCATCGCACGTTGCCTACTATAAAATCAAACAATTAATGTGCTTATAATGTACACGCCTTGCAAGTGGAATTTTCATTAGCAAAATGGTAAAAACCAAAGAGAGTTTCTTGTACTATTGAATCATTATTGTTAGATTTATTTTATTTTATTCAAAATTACTGTTCATTAATGAATAATGTCATTTTTGATATTATAAAAATTTCATTTTTCAAATCATATAAGTTGGCGGAAATAAAAGTTGTAGATAGGTGAGACATGAGTATCAAAATGATTGTTAAAGGGATAAATCGAATTGTCAACCCATAAATCTTGATTGGTCGTGGCTTGCGGGACACGAATGTCATGACTGTCATGAGGAAATCTCGATTCGTCGCGTTCGCTCCGCATCTGTCTCTCGATTGAACATAGCTTTCTTTTTCAGTCAACTGTAAGGTATCTGTCTCACCTGTTATATACCTGCCAAGAGTCGAGAAACATCATGAATTTATTATCACAAGCATTGAACAGCTGAAGCAATAATTATTGCAAAACACTTGTCTTTAATTTAGGTGACCTTTTTATAATTTAGCAAATGACGATTAAAAAATGTAGTTGATAATTGTAACTATAATAACTTGGTGTATTATTAATGAATTAATAAAAAACAAATGATATTTGAGTCATATTGAAAAAAAATTAAGTTGATGTGTGATGAAAATAAAAAGATTATTTATTTATTTTATTTCATTTAAACGAAATATTTGAGTGTAAAATTTGCGTGTCTTGAGGCCGTCAGTTACATTGCAATAAGTTGAAAAGCAATGGACAGGAGTGAAGAACGAAGAAGCAGCAAAAGTAGCTACAGCAGCAGCACGAGTGGAACGGTTGCAGGAACAATCTCCGGGACAATTAGCCTGGCGTTCGTGACGGGTCCCTCCTCCTTCCCTTCTTCTCTTCTCTCTTCAACGTCCTCGTATATACTGTTCTGATGTAGACGAGACGACCGCGAACTTCCAGATCTCTACCTGACGTTTATACCTAATGACCCAGGCAGGTGCTTCATGGCAAAGCCAATGTTTCTCTTCTTCATGGCCACCCGGACGCAATGACGTTTTCAAGTCTGCCTGACGATCATGAATTTCTTCATCCTCCAAAATTATACTCCATTTTTATGTAACATTGTGGATAGTGTGTCATTCAGTAGCCTCTTTTTGACAGTTCAATGTTAGACATTGATTAGTTGGAGCTATTTGATCAATCATATTTCACATAATTGATTCGAAAAAAAAAAAAAAAAATTAAGATATATCTGGTAAATATTTGGATAGAAGAAGAAGAAAGAAGTCAAGGAATATAAGAAAAAAATTAAAAACTTGGATGTTATTAAAGGCTAAGAAAAATAGTAAGAAAGAAAAATATTATGGTCCAGGTGGAATGTTTAGTTCTCTCACTCTTTAGAATATATACATATACATATTTATATTTAAAATGAAAATACAAAAAAAAAGATGATTAAGCAAAAAAAAGTTATTAAATAGATGATAATGAAAGTAAAAAATTTCGAAAGAAAAAGTGATTTCGTCGATATTGAAAAATAATGAATAAAATGTATGATTAAAATATTGAGATAAGAAGTAATTGTCCATTTAGCTGAGAGAATTCGTTAAATTGCGATTGCTGTGAAGTCGTTCATTGTGATATACACTGTTTGATTCTCGAAGGCGGCGACAAGAAGACTTGTTCCTGTGTATCGGCCTTCTTGGAGCCGCTGGCAGACATCGATGGATTAATGAGGCAGTCGTGTCCATTTATCGCGTGGTCATCAATTATCGGTGGCTCCCGCGCGTCTCATTGAGACTATGAATAAATAACTCTTCCAATGAAAATACCACGTGGTATATTATAGTGTATAACTTGTTGTGTATTGAAAATCATTTTAGATATCAAATAAAAATTCATTATTCGCTATAGGCAACCATTATTTTTCAATCTATCATTTTTAACTATATCTCAAAGTGTCAAGATTCTTTATTTAAATCAGCTATGAAAAAAATTAAAATAGGTATTCTCATTTGCAATTAATCTCATAGTCTCATTCTGAATAGTCAGAGAACGCCTGTGGCACGCGTATAAAGAGAAATGAAGAATTCAAATTGTCAAGCAAATCGCCCACTCGTTTTAGTTCTTAAAAGAGTCAAAGAGTCGACGGATTTGTCACGAAACGAGTCGAGAGTGTTTGTAAGACGAAAAGTCTTAGGTCCGAAATGTCAGTTTGTAAAGACAAAGCTGTCCATCGTGATACTGACAAGAACAGCTGAGCACATTCCATTGCCTTATGGAGAACTTGTTACGATTATATATGTTTTTATATAAAGCTCCATGGCGATTCAACTTGTCAATGCAAGCCAAATAATTCATTCTTTTTTTTTTTATCTATAAAATAATTCAGCTATTTTTAAAATATTCATTTTTATTACTTTTTTATTTCATTATCGCAGCCATATGTTATTATTTTGTTATGATTATACAACTGCAGTAGGAAAAATCAACACCTTTGTATGACTCATTTATTCTCGAGAAAGTGAGAACAAAAGACTGTCAGAGAACGTTATTTGACCCTTGAACAATGACCTGTGTCTAGAGTTGATTAAGAGTCACGTCAGCATTTGCTTAAGACATTGACTACTTTTTAACGTTTACTAATATTATTTTATGGTAGAAAATAAATTATTTTTTTCATTTCAACTTACTTAGATATTAAGTGGTTTTAAATGTTCGAATGATAATATGTGAAAAAATGTCAAATATGTCTCAATGATTATAAAAAGAAATTGCAAGTAAAATGCTATGAAAAAGGGTTAGATTATCCGAGGAATATAAAAATAGGTGGTGTAGTTGATTGGTACAAGGATTGTCGTAAATGTCTTTATCCTTAAGATATGAGATGCCGTGGGCGTTCACAGTCACATAAGCTTTGGTGGGCACTTGTTTAAAATACGTATACCTGATATGAAGTCTGATGGGGTCCGATGAACCAACTAATCTAAGATAAAGAGATGAATAAAAAAAGTAAAATAAACTTTAGCGGTTAAGATTTGTAATATGAATTAGTTTTATGGTCAAACATCAACAAATTACTTTTCTTTTAGAAAGTACCATGATATTCATGGCTTTAATCTTTAAATTTACAGTTAAATATAATTATTCAGTGAAATAATGAAGAGAAAATTCTTGAAATTTTTAGTGAAATGACTTGACGTCATTAGTAAGACTTTTGTTATCTTGAGGACTGATTTTTTGTTAGATATTTTCCTGAAGATTGAAATTCCTAAATAATTAGTGTGTTGGCGGTGGTATGTGGGCAGAGAAGCAGAGTGTCTTGGGTACAATGATAGCAGAACGTAGGTTATAAGAGGTAGATGAAAACTGAGGAGAAGATAGAAGAAGAAAAAGGTATAGGTCTTGACCTGGGGCGAAGTCAAAGGTGAAGCCGCACCCTTTCATTGTGTCCGGCCCACGTGAACGTACGATTACACGTCATCATTCATGTCACTCGACCTTTCTTTTCTATTTCACGTGTGGTGTGTAAGTTCGACCTTTTTGACCTTCCACCCACTTTAAGTACCATTTTATGAGCATCAACGATGACAAGTGTATAAGAAAAAGAGAAAAGAAAGATATCTTGGGTCTCATGAATTTCTTAATAAGTTGCGTTATGAATCTATAAAATAGTCATTATCCAGCTCAAAGAACGTCCCGCATTAACCACCAGTAACTTCCAGGTGCATATATATATATATATATATAAACGCCTTCACAACATTTTCATCTTCAACACCATAAGCAGAGAAGAAAAATGGAGAAAAAGTACATTGTAAAATATTAAAAGTCATTATTTTTATCTATTATTATTCAAGTTAAAGCTTTTTCTAAGAGATAAATATCACCAAGATGTAAATATATTCAATCGTAAATTGTACTTTTGACTTTATTGTCTCGTTAATGTCAAACTTTCATTTAATATTTTGTTTTCTTTGTGTGTTTCAGGTAAGCAAGTGACAATGTTGATGATTTAATGTCAAGCAGAACCCAGCAAAACTTTACGTTGAGGTACTGACACTTTCACTATAAAGTGATATATTCTTTCTAGTAACGATCAATAACTGTAACAATAATAGTATCAATAGAAATAGTTATTTTAATAATAATGAGATAATGGCATAATTCCTCAAGGGATTTTTACTCTTTTCAAGAAGGATTTATTAACGAATAATCTTTGAATATGTTCAACTTTCCGCGTTTCTTTTCATCAACATAAAGTCTTAATCTTGCAAATAAACGAGCAAGAATATGCTCTGAAAGAGAACACTCTGAATGTAATATTCCCATGAATCAATGGTGTAATTAAGCTAGACTCTGTTGGTGCTGCTGGTAGTGTTGCTTGCTCTTCGATTTCAATTTTATTTCTTTCTCTCTCTCTCTCAAGGCAATTATGAAGCCAAAGAATGACCTGACCAATGCACTCGCGCAATTATTTTTTTTCTAACAAAGTGGTGCAAGCGGTGCGCGAAACGCTTGAATGCATCAGAGGCTCGAGAAGAGAAAGAGATGCCCTGGAGCAATCGTCACGTACAGCGGCAAGAGCTAGAACGTCGATTTATAGAAGCAATAACCTTTCGCGTTTTCAAACGCACTTCCACTCTGGTTTGCTCTATTTGCTAGTACTTTTCTCATCTAAAATAACGCTTTAAGCATTTCACCTATTATCTACACTAATAACTGAATAATTCTACTATCAAAGTTTTCAAAGGTTACTCTACAGACAAATACACAAACACACTTGGTTTATTATTAAAAAGCCTTAAGGTACACTGAGTAACTGCTGAGATAAATTATATTCTTACATAATCTACTTTTCAGTTTGATTGAATTCACGACATTACATTTTATGAAGATGTAAATTTCGTAAAATGTCATTTCTGTTAGATACAATAATTAATCCATTCATACGGTGTCATATGCATCAAGGAAATTTTTCGTCATTTAATTATTTAAGTGAGATAATATGCTAGTTTACTACGTAAGTAACTAATTTCACATACATGTTGATGTATTTTTTTTTTTTCTTTGACATTTTGGATATTACAAAAAATAATTTTGATTTTGAAAACCAGAATGATTGATATCATAGGTGGTATTTTTCTAATGATCTGGGAGAATTTTTGATGATAATTTAATCATACAATTAGGTTTCAAAAAATTTTTATTACTTTATATTAATTAAGGCCAGGCTCTTTAAATCGTAGTAAATACATATGTTTATGCATAAGAACCGTTGAAAACCGGATTTCTACTACAAAATAGAGATATAATCATCAAAGTAAGTCCTCAGAGTTTAATGTTTTCTTAATTCTACACTTTATACAAATTAGATAGAGTTTAGATAATTAATTCGAAGTAATAATATCATAAATTAAAAGATAAATAATTACTTAAGATTTAGACATATGACTTTATGTGACAATTTGTCACATGTGCAAGTGATATCAATGATCTAGAGGTCGAGATGGTCATGACCACAACATCAGACATATGTATCCACATGTCTGACTTGCAATAAGAATTTAATTGCTCGGAGCTTTCGATTCGTTCAAGTTGTATGCGTTAGCCAGTAGGTAGTTGAAGTGTAAACCTCATTTGCATCTCGAGAGCATGACCATATCAGGATGTTTCGCTAGTTCACGCGTGCCAACGCAGTTAAAGTGAAAGAAATTCAACTAAATTGAGAACTTTAGAAACGTAAATTACTCTTATAACCTACATTACTTCTTTTGATTTTATTTTAATAGCCTTTTATTCTGAAACAATTATGGAATTATTATTATCAAAAATAGTCATCATGATAAGCTAAATTTTCTTAAAATAGATAACACAATCAACAGTTCTCAATTAACATTTTATTACCTCAGATTATTAGAGACGAGCTGTTGAATTTCACTTGATCATTACATTTATAGAGAGGTATTTAATTTTATTAAAATGATCTTGTTTAGTTTTAAATAAAAGAACAATTGAATATTTATCCAGAAAAAAAAACAAGTAATCAATAAAAAGTCATTAAAAAATTTCATTACCATTTTTGATGGATAATATAATCTTGATGATGCGACCAGGTATGTTTATGAACGAGACGCCACGTTGAGTAAGATTTGGTAGCCAAGGGCAATGAACTAATTGCATGATAAAAGCAAACTTTTCTGACCGTAAACATCAGTCATTGATCTTGTGAACTGGTTTTATAAAAAATTCAACAAAAAATAATTCGATCAGTAAATATATAAAAGTTCTCTCAACATCCACACGGAAGTTAAATTATACGGATGATTATGCATGGTCCTCAATTCTTTGAGCATTGACTTTTGTCCAGCTTGTAATTCTGTACAAGATTACAACAAGTAGTTAATTTAAGTTTATCCAAGCTTTAAGAGCTAAAGAAATCTGTGGGTGGGCTGAATAATCCGTTCTAAAGCTACCGAACGGCACTGTATTCATTGCATCCTCATTAATTAGGGCAATTTGATCTATCTTTCAGCATATTCTAATTGTCATATCATTTAATAGTTTCAATAGAGATGACAGTTAAAGATTTTGTTGAGTATATTTGAAAGAAATTATTAGATAGATATGCCATTTTTTGTCAACACAATTTTATTGTGAGACTATTTTATCCATTTGGAAGGGAAAATAGAGAACTGACCTGTGTAGATTGCAATGCATTAGCAACGATGACGATGGCGGTTGTATATGATACCAAGCAACAAACTAGTCACGCCGCAGGTGACTTCTTGCGGTCTTGACATCGACCTCAAAGTCACCTTTACACCTGTGACTTGCATAGTTATTTTTTTTTTCTTCATTTTTCATATCCATGAATGTTTTTAAAGATATGTTATAAGCATCAATAAAAAGTTTATTATCTATTTGCTCATTCTACCAATAGATATTTGAATTGTTAACTGATATTGCATCAGGTAAATGTCCTTGCTACTATTTTGGATTGAATGAATGAACATAAAAACACAAAGAAGAAGGTTCGTAAATTGCTTTATTGGAATTCCATCTAAGTAAACTCATTATCTAGATGGTATTATGGAATCTAGATCAGTACACTGATGGTAAATACATAACCAGAGAGTGATGATGATTAATGTCAGAATTCTTCAGATGTCAGTAGGTTAATAGATAAATTCAAAATGTTTTTAAGATCTAGAATTTCTTTCGTAATTCGTAGCCAAAGGCGCATTTTCAATTTAGTGTGTGTGTTTAATGGTAACAGCTTTTTATATTGGTAATTTATTGATTTAAAGTTTGTACTATTTATTCAAGAATAACGTTGAATAAAAAACCAAAATGTTCAATATATTTTTGAATTTGATAATGTTTAAAAGTATATTTCAAGTTTTGCACATATAGTAAATTTTCACGATGATTGCAAAAGCCACGTCATGTAGTTATTCAGTAGTTGTCAGCTTTTCTTTCTTACTTTTTCCTTAGCAAAATTGTCCAACCTCTAGCCATTCGATACTGCTAAAGAAATTGGCTGACGTCCATAGACAAAAGATGTTGTGTTCTTTGATATTTTTTTTTCTTCTAAAAAATGATTTTTTGTTTTCGCGTGATTATTTACCACCGACAAAGACAAGATAACGAGTTGGCAAAAGAATGATCATTGTCAGTTGAAAAAAAAAGATAGAAAAAATGAATTGAAAAGAGTGCCGATGTGTCAGTCGCCCACGAAGGACCTCGTCCCCTTCTTGCTACGACTTTACAATAGGATTTAATTAGTTGCAGGAATGCGTCGGCGCACAAGCATCAGAGCATTCCGGTGTTAAGTTGAACACGTACAGAACGTGTTCGTTTTACTTTGCTAGTAGCGCTAGCACATACAAAGTCTCTTTCTACCTCACCTAATAGGACGCACAATCGCGCAGAGTCGTCATACGACCTTCACTGGTAAACTTCAAGGCGCGGCCCCGACGCCTATCGACTGCTCTTAACCAGTAATCAGGAACATGTTTATATGCGAGATATATAAACTTCACATCATATGTATAACATTTATAGCTATCTTACGTGACTGTTGCCATTAGTATTATTGTTTTCTCGTCTATTTCTATTCATTTTTGTATCATGGATATGTTTATATTTATAAATCACCATTATTTCCCTTTTATTTGATCATATTTTCATAAACTCTAATAACATCAAATGTCAGTGAGTAAATATTCAAGACCTTGTCCTATACTCAACAGTGTGCACTGCTCGTGATGATTATAAAGTGAGCATCACCAATCTTGCTTTAACATCTTGGCTAATAATGGTGTATCTTCAGGTACTTACAATTTTCCAGTTAAAACAGGCATAACCCACGTGCGCTTAATGGCCTGTATGGAATTGCTGGACAGGCATATAACTTGTAGCAAATTTACAGTGTAGTACAGTGGTGAATGACGAACAAACTAAACTTCTTGTTAAAGAAAACATTTCATTACATTTTGGTTTCTTCTAATATTTATAATTTATTCGCTAAGACGAATCAACACTTTCAATTTTCCATTTGTATCTTCAAAATATATTAATTAATTATTGAGACAATTAAGATTAAAACACATTTATTGATTAAAAGCAAGAAATATTTTATAGGAGTCTATTTCTACTATACATTTAGATCCAGCTCGTCATTTTACACCGGATAATAAACTTAAAAGAGATGTAAACAAGAGATTGAGACTTTGACTACATTCCTAATCACGTGTACCAAGAATCTGTATATATTATTGGTATTTTCGCATGACGGCTAACAGGGCCAGAGGAGTATAAAGAAATGGGACAAAGGCTCAGTCTCCTGCAGGCTAGCGATGCTGCTACATATATTTTATATTGGAATAGTTAATGAGATTTGGCTAGCATAAAGAGATAAGAGATAGATATTCACTGCATTGATCTTTAACATTAAACTACATATACTTTCGTTTATATTTTTAATTGTGTGGCTTAATAAACTTAAAAACTTAATAATTATTATATTACTATAATTTCGAGGACATTTTTTGGTTAACCTTTCAATGGTAAATGAATAGAGTGCAGGCGTTTGGACCGGTGACATTTCAATGGTCACACTGTGAGTAGGTTGAATTATTTTTTACATAATTTAACATGGTGGTTTTTCAACTTTCAATTTTCATCCTACAATACAATATTTAAAATGGTCATTTTTATTTTGTTCATCATATTACACCTGAATGAATTATCATTTAATTGATTTCATTATAAAGGTAATTCGAGGTTATAGATGAGAATTTATTTTTTCAAATATGACCTCATAGGTCAATGCTTTTAGTTTATTTCATACGTGAGTATGTGTACATTTTATAACACATGAAAATGTCGACAACTGACCACTCATCCCTCATAATCATCGAACAAATCAGCCGCAGGCAAAATAATCTTTCTCTTGGTTGTTTTACAACAATCTTACTGTGCGTAATATACGACCGCCATTCAACCCATCAAACGCGTTAACGTGTGCGCATTATTTTTGGGATATTTTTTTTTATAAGCATTCACCCGCGGCTATTACGAAGAGGAAGGGCAGAGAACACAAAGAATAAAAAAAAGAGAACGAAAAATAGTTGGTATAAGTTGTTTACGCAAAATTATCAGGAGCTAACGAGCAAGGTAATTAACGAGTTGCTGTTGATGGTAGTTTACAATATACTAGCACGCATGTTTAGTTAGGTAAACCCTTGATTTGAAAGGTTAAAATACCTAACATAAAGTTCTTGAGGCGGATAAAGCTTAACGTATTCAGAGGTTTGCTCTGTTAAACACAAATTAAAAATAATATCCACGAACTGTACTTTTAATTAAGCAAACATAGAGAATGTACATTAATGAATGAAATCAAGTCAGTAAATTTCATCTCATTATAAATTGAAAGCAATACATCGGGTTAAAATTATCATTTTTTTAAACATAGCAGTTGACAGTTAAACATAGTGGAGATTTTTTTTTTTTTCATTAATTTAATTATTTTAAAATGAATCAGAAACATTATGTCATCTGAATATATCAATTAGATAACGTAATATGAACATTTAGTGGAATAAATGAATGTAAAATAAGATAGGGTTATTTGGTTTGAGTACCGTGAGTTGATGATCCATCAAGAGAATGATAATAATTCAGTCTTAATATTCTTTCTTAACTATACGGAATTGATTTATTCGTACAAGTATGGATAAAAGCAGCATTGCAATGTCTGAATGGCCTTTGGCGGACGAGAATGGACTTGCAAGACACATTAGGACTCCCTCATCGGCATCATCAACGTCGACGCTTTCGGGTAAACGAGCCGCAAAGGCACATCACCTACCGCATACGTGATTCTATCCCAGTGTGAACTTTCCCTCGACATAAAATAACGAGAGAAAGAGAATGGTCGGTAAGCTTAGATCGTTCACGAACTTTGATCTATCCGCTATTTCTTGAGATCATCTGTACCTCTCTCTATCTTCTTGTCTCACTCGAGCGATTTCTCAAACTCGAGCATCGATCACGGTTGCTTTAAACAGATCCCGGAACAGTTAAACTAAACCCAGAGTAGTGCTTTAGTTTACTCTTACAGACTGAGCGGGTGTGAAATGTCGTAACGACGTGTCAAAAGGAAATAACTCGAGAGCACGTATCGTTAACAAATGCTCTAACTTTTTTAACTTTTAATTTTCCTCTTCCTTTCTGTAACCTCAAGCAACTTATGTCACTGATAGTCGTAGTAGAAAGTGCTCAGCCATATTTTATACTTATTTTTAGAATAATATATTGATAATGAATGCTTTTATTAAAAAATTATTATATTTCACGAATAAGTATTAATAAAATTTTCATTGTTTATTATTAAGAAACATTAGTATTTTTTTATCATTATTTTAATCAGAATGAAAAATGATTAAGTGTCGTAATTAAAATAACGTGTGATTAAATTAATTGAAGCTAAAAATAAAGATGAATAATTACTTGACACGGCTATGAAGAATTTTTCATAAAATTATTCTTTTGTTGATTTTTTTTTTTTCCAAGCGCATAATTTTCATTTGCAGCTTTCAAAGTTGGATATATTTTTCATTTTATAGGTTTTTTTTTTGAGGAGTGAAATGCCGCGACACTTTTCATTTTATTCGTAGCATGAGGTGACTGTCGCGCCATAAACTCTTCAAGCAATGTCATGAGTAACACCTGCAACAACTTGGATTCCTGGACAAGGTCTTATTTCTTCAAGTTTTACGATCCTCTTAGCTATGTCATTTTAGTGATGACGGCTGCTTTTCCGTCTGTGCAAATAACTGCGATGTGATGGAAAAGGCTGAAATGACGATATTTACTGTACATGTCTCTCGGTTGATATTTAAGTGAACTTTTTTTGACAATTGAAGAAAATTCTCGATTTACTTTGTTCAGTTGATAATAAATATTATGACACTTTCTATTGGTCAGTATAATATGACTTGAAATCATGGAAGTAATGAAAGAGGATGTATCAGTTACTTTGTACCGTTAGCTAAGACAACTCCTGTGGTGTTTTATGTCTCTTCGACTTTTACAGGATAATCATCATCATCATCATTCGGCGATTTAACTACTTATTCACTTAACATAGGCATTATACTCGTAAATAATCTCTAACTAACTGATTATCAAAATGAAACCGTCGTAAATAGTTGGCTATAACACGATGAGATATCTTATTATCCAATAACGAGGTATTTTACTACTGAGAACGAATAAGACAGACACAAATATTTTTACTTAAAAATAAAATAAATTTATCTGTCACCAATCGTAAATTTTTATCAAACAACTTGATAAAGTCATTAACTTTTTATTTGGCCGGAGAAAACATTTTTATTAAGATATCAAAGTGTAAAAAAATTCATAAATATCTAAATAAATCAGTTTTAGTAATTATTTATCAGAGAATACATTATTACAATAATAATAATAATAATAATAATAATAATAATAATAATAATAATAATAATAATAATAATAATAATAATAATAATAATTATGATTTAATATTAGGTCTTCTTTCTTGAAATCTTGATTTAGATATTGAAAGTAGGATCTTGGGTCATCTGAAGAATTTTTAATAATAGAAACCTCAATAGATATCAAAACGCATTGAGATTGTTATCGAATAGTCAGTAACCTTCGATTGTCGATATAGTCTGTAAAAGCCCTGACACTCGATTTACTTCTCTACTTCGCGTAATGTCGATTAGCTCTGTTAAATATATTTAGAAAATTTTATACATGAATTTTTGCAATAAATATTGTCAACTATTACCTTGATCACTAATAACTTTAGTGTTTTTTATTATCAAAATTAAAAAAAAAAAAAATTTCTTTCATTAATAAATGAACGAAAGTAAATTGAATATTCAAATAAAACTTAAATCATACATTATTCATGTAACGATAATTACTAATTGATTCTTGACAAATTATAATTACAATAACTAATTATTGATATTTACTAAAATGTTATTTTTATCAATAAAAACGTTGACTAATTAAGGTTATTCTTTATAGTTAATCTAAGACGATAAAGCCGGTTTGGAAAAACTATTTAATGCACTTTGGTTATTAGTGCAATGATAAGGTATCAGTCATTATATCATTCAAGTGAGAAAAGTTGAGTTTCAAGAATATACATTGTAAAAAATTTGCAATTTTCCACTTTTATCATTTAACCACAACATTTTTTTTATTTATCTTTTACACTTCATTCTTTTTATGTCACGTAACTAAACGTGACCTCAAATTCTTAGATTGTCATGAATATAAAAAAAGTTATTGTTTTGTCTTTCATACTACATTGAAAATACATCATTTTGTTCTCGTTATCTACGTAAGAACAGTATGTAAATCATAAATAATTCATTTAATGTATTTTAATGGAAATATTCATTTATTAAAAATAATATATTAATATTACAGGTGAAGTGTCGAGTGAAAACATATCTACTGGAACAATACCACGTGGGGGTGAACGAGTAGAAGCAGCTGATTTAGGAAGACATACTGAAAGTTTGGACGAGAACATCCTGGCCGCCAACACAGCGATTGACGCCAGGGGCAGCAGCCCTCAGGGCGCTCATTTATCAGGAGCAGTAACTCCCCGACCCCCACGTGGACGAAGACGACAAAATCAAAACGGCCTTGATACTACTCAGGTTTGTTTTTTACTTTACTTTAATTGAATGAAAAATTTTAAATAAATATTATCTTAATTACTAAAATAAATAAACCCCTTATCTATATTAGTATTACTTGATGTTGATGTGAAGAATGTAGAATTGATTAAATACTTACATTTGTAGACTAAAAATGTTGAAAGAAGATAAAAAGAGGGTTATTTGTTTATACATTTGAGTGACCAAGGTTTAGACATAGTCTAGTGTCGAGTGTATTTAATTTTATACAATTCCCGTTTGAGGGGAAACCGTTTAAAGATTTAAGAGTGTGGGCAGTGGAAGTTGATGGCAGTCAGACAACGACCAGTTCCTCTCACCGTGTCAGGAAGAATTCTTTGAGGCGAGAAAGAGATTTACCGCTTGATGTCACTCGAAATGTCCACGAAGTAAAGAGAGACTCTATTCTCTTGCAATTGACTCTCGTCCTTCTTAGTGTCACGCTCACGAATCAAGTCTTACAACATACGTTAGCTTCATTACCATATCTAAGATGCAATCTGTTGCTCAAGATTAATGCAAATCGTGATACATATTTTGTTGATGTTATTCTTATAATTAGAGAAAGCTTCGAAAATTTAAAATATTTTATTCAATCATAAAAGTATCAAAAACCAAAAATAAATTCTTATAATATTATTTTTATTTCGATAATAATTATTATTTCAGGTTAAAACGGAACGACTTACACCTGATAATAATTCAACGTCATCGAGAAGCGTGACACCCTCTTCGTCAAGTCATCCAGGCACGCCGCCAAATGCGGCTGCACTTGGAGGACTTGAAGGGCCACCGGCGCCTCATCATCTTAAGCACATGGAGCAGATGATGGGCAGAAATTACAGCGATTTTATGAGAAGTCTTGCCGCTAAATATAACCACGCAAATCCTAACGAGTATGTTTTACTCATTTTAGTATGCATGATGAAAAAATATTTTTTTTTCTATCATTATCTAATGTTGTACACTATTTTTCATACATTATAATGTAGTTTATTTTTCTTAGTTACTTTAGTTCCACAAGAAACGGCTATCCTCCGGGATTCGATCCTCGATTTCCGGCTTTTAAAACTGCTGCAACGCCTTTTGTTGGTCTCATGGCACCACTTGGTACACCTCAGCCATCAACAGTACCAACGACTTCACCACTCTCAGGCAAAGAATCTAAAGAACAAAAACAAGATAATCTCTTTGGCAATCCCGTATTTCCTCCTATGTTAGATATGTCTTCGACACAAGCATTGTTGCACATGGTACGAACAGCAAATGCAGCCCAAAATGCCGCAGAATTAGAAACATATTTGAAAGGTAAATGTAAAAATAAAAGATTTTTTAAATAATATCAATTATTATTATTATTATCATTAAACATTATATGAAAAATTTTTTTTTGATAAAGAAAAAAAAAGATGATTTCTAAAGGAGTATTCAATTAAAGGTGCAAATAAAAGAGACATTGGAGTAACGAGTCCACTTGATTTGTCGAGTCCTGGTGGATTTGCTCCTCGTAAACGACCAAGAACGGAAACGAAGAGATCAGGAAGTGTGTCACCAAAACCAAAAGCAACACCACGGCCAAGTACACCACCACCAGTAAGATGTCCTTCACTCTGTGGCCATATGCCCTGTGGCGACGGTCAAGCTGTCAATCGTTGGACCATTGAAGACGTTGTTAACTACGTGTCCTCGATCGACATTTGCGCCGAATATGCACAGGTAAGTTTCTTTTTTGTTTTCATTATGTTGTTTGCGAATTAACGATTTATCTTGTGTTCACCTTTGTCGAGAGCTATTTTTCTTATTTGACACAATTTTAATAATAATATAAAGTAGAACAGAAAACTTTTAGAAATGATTTAACTAGAATGATGTCATTGAATGACGTGAGAGAATGAGAAATATTAAATGACTTTTTATCAAATTAATTATATTTACTGAAATGAGATTATTTTTATATTGAATAATAATATTTAATATGATTAGTGAGACAAAACTGAAATATTTGTAAGTAGATTCAATGTTCTTGGATGTCGAGATATTCGGTTTTACGGATCATAAATTTTAGCCTCGCACGCGTGTCTCTTGTTCATGAATATTCAAGAAGGATGTATGGTATCTAATGTGAAGATGTTTCACGTTCATCATATACGATGATTTCCGTAAACGGCATAATAAACTCTGAATCATATCAAACTAAAAATGTCCAAAAAAGAGAATACAACTTTTAGCACAAAATTAAAATCAATAATCACATTTGCATCTTGACATTAAACATTCAGTATAATATAATTAATTCATCTTGAATAGCTTCGTTAACAACTTAACTGTTGATCGTTGAAACATTACTGTTAATAAAAATCACTTTAATTAATAAATTTCTACTCAACATCACTGTGAAGACTATCCGAATCGTCCTGAGTTTTAGTAGAAATAAATAAAGTACTGTAACAACTCGATAAATTATTTTCAAAATTTAAATTAATAAAAACAGAATTAAATAAGTATTGTATAATATCGAACAGACCGCTATAGATGTTAAGAATTTGATTAGCACGTTAAAAAAAAAGAAGTCTTTATGAAAAATGAGTTATGTAAGATGTAAAGTAAAAGTAATGGACATGTATTGGTTGAAATAGCTATAGCATAGTTGTAGAATACCTTAAAATAGCTTGCAAGGGCTCACGTGACGAGTGTGTGGGTGTAACTTATGGTAACAAGGGAAGCTAGAGTGGCATAAGACAGGCTTGAAGACTAGCATGAGAGCTGGGGTTAGAGCATGTGCATTGAACGAGTCGTTAGAAAGTCATGAATGTAGAGCTCTGGTTGGTATGTCTTTTTAGTGATCGTCTTGGTGGTGCTTATAGCAAAACCACGAGAATGACATCGTCGACGAGTACAAGGATGTTTCGTCTTTTTAACATCCCACGCGTCTCATCATGATATTCTTCTCTATCGTGTCATGAAATCGTGAACGAATCATTTTGCCAGTTAAGTTTTATTACATGCATCTAATTTATATTGTCGTTAAATTTCGAACGAATTGATAATTCAATTAAATAGAAGTGGTACATATTTTTGAGAGAAAATTAATAAAGGTACTACGCAGTAAATCGTGACTTTCTAACTTATTATTTGAACTATTTTGACCTCTTAATAAAATCCTCGAGTTAACGTATAACACCTTCGTTTATATGCCAACTCAAAGTGCATCAATTAATCACTAATAAACGATAATATTTCTCGTATATCATCTTTAATTGATAATTAATATTAACTTGGTAAAACAAGAAATTTGTCGTGGTTAAACTTGCTTATAAATTAAAAACATTTATATAAATATTTTCAAATATTTTTCTTTTATCACACCTATGTGTATTCAGACTTCTTGACCTTTTCTTCATCGATCATTAAAATTTTTTTTATTAATTGAATTTCAGTCGTTGCGATTTATAATTGAAAAAAAAAAATTCATCTTCAATTGCCTTTGTCACATGCGTGTATGAAATCATGCTCTCTAACCTTTTCTGCATTGATCATTCAACCCTAATCAACAATTTACAACCAATCTTACATCATAGCAAATAATAGTCAATAAGTAGTGGTTATATATCTCAATAAATTACGAGAAGAGATAATCAATTAATCGATCTCACCTGTATTAGAGAAAAAGAAAGAGAAAGATCGAAATGTTAGGATAATGGCTGGACAGGTGAATTTTTATCATCTGAAATAATTTTGAATTTTATTTAGTATCAATACATAGACATTCACAGATGTGCAATAGCACATGCGTCCAGTAATTTCTCGGCAAGTTTTATGCAAATTGTTGAATAGAAAGTCTACAAGGATTTTATCGATCGTGGGGAATGTTTACAAAAAGAATTTCTTGAGTACTGGAAGAATTTGAGTTATTTAAGTGGTCAGTCGCGTGGTTAATGTCTAGCAGCTGATGTTGTTGGTACTGCGTTAATTAGCGTAAAGACCACGTGCTTATATTTTTATATTGTAATAGACTTGTGGGGTTATACTCTATAGAGTGTGGCTATTTTTCCTAACGGATCGCTACCGTTGAGCTTGATAACGGGTTACCATCCAGTTTGTACACGCCTCGATATTTACAAGAGAGTGGTATATTCACTCGTGTACCACGTACTACGATCGCACGTGGATAAAAACTTTTAGTTTAACATTATGCCCATGTTTCTTCCTTGTTGACCCATACACAATTGGTAAATAAGCCTATAATAAATCACCGGTTCACTACTTTTTCGTCTCATGATCTTTTAGTAATCTGAAAGTCGTTGGCTACAGTATATTGCGTGGAAAATGGTTAAAGAAATCTGGATGAGGATGTAGGAAAAAGGTATCGGTTACGACCCTCGATTCGACATCACGCGCTCGATCGAGAACGTGAGCCTGAGTATCCAAGCTATCGCTCACGTTTGTTGTATTTCTATACTCGCGTTTTAGAGTTGAAGATACAAAAGAGATTGCTGTAGCATTTTCTGCACGTGGCTCTTGTTTAAAACCCATAAACCTGCGTGGGATTAACTATCTTTCGTTGTTTTATTGTTTTTAACAACTCAGAAATACTATTAAAATATTAACAATTCTTTAACAATTGAGATTTTGATAAAATGGTTAACTACTCTAGAGTTTACGTGTAATACAGACATCAGTCAATTATTGATTCATCTTAAAATATATAATAACTAATTTAAATGTCATGTTTTCAACATTAATGATGATGATGAAATGGTAATGTTTTGAGGAGATGATTACGCATGAAGATGATAGTGAGATAATGGTAAGAATCAACAGACATGAAAGAACTGTTGAGTAGTCTAGTATTATTCACTCTTCTCTTTATTCCATTTATGGACCTGATGAATAACCAGCCCTACTCAACTCTCTTGCCAGAACGACAGTCTACTTTTGAACTTCCTTCGTCTCTTGTGACAGATCTAGGTTGCTCGTAAGCTTCTCTTAAACTCCTTGCGTCATTTGTATACTCTTCGCTCTCAAAGATCTCACGAAATAGATCGGGAAAGTCCAAGTCAAATCGTGTGGGAGTGCCTTCTACAATGTAACTCTCTCTTTCCTTTTATACTGTCTTGTTTCAATCAAAACTTCTTTTGGGAATGCTAGAATAATATTAAACTCTATTAAAAAAGAAAAAATATCGAACGTTAACCTTTTATCTAGGTCTATTTGTCTAATGATAATATCTTACATGGTGTGGTTTACTGATTTTCATATGAAAATCGTTGTGGGACAATAGCTAAGAGAGCAATGCAGATAACCTCCGTGTCATAATAGGAATGGTGAAACTACAAGTATAACTAGGCAAAGGTTGAGTTGATTGATCAAGAAATGTTGCAAAATTCGTCCAAGAAATGATTACTAAGGGTTATTAGGTTGCTATGAAAAATATATCTCTTTCATTCTTGTTCTTTTAATAAATCTGTTATCCTTTTATTCATTCTTTAACTCATTGTTGGTAAATTAAATCATGAAACCTATTGAACTCGTTTGATCATCTTTCAGAGTCATTTAAAAAGGCTTTTGATGGGATTTTGTCAGTAGCATTGCCTTTCCATTTTTTTTGACCAAAAAATAAAAGTCCTTCCAACATCTGTAAACACAGATAAAACTTGATGCAAATTGAAAATTATCATCCCCCTGACTTTATCTCCTTTAACTTTTGAACAAACGGTCCAATAATTTTTTTAAGGGATGTTTTGAAAACCTTAGAATCTCAGCTATGTAAAAGAGAATAAAGAATTTCTAATTAAAATCTATTTTACTCTCAAAATTGTCAAAATATAAAAAAAAGTGACATTTTTGAGGGAGGATTTACTCGAATTTCTATCAGACAATAAAAAATATTCTTTTTTGAGCTTGATACAATGAGAATATCAAATAATTATTTATTTTTTATGCTATTTAGAATATCGATCAATTAAATTTTTTTTTTTTATTTATCAAACACAATAAAAAATAATAAAGAATGTGCATATCACGGACTGACATATGCCATTCATGGCAAAACATGTCTCAAAAGTCCATCATCGTCTCGTTAAATCGAATGTTGAGTTCATGGGATAGTGAAGTCTCTTGGAAACATTGCAAACGAAGTTTACTTTAAAGGAATGACTACTTCAAAGTCTCATTCCTGTCATGAATTGATGAAGAAGATACTGAAGAAGAAATTTCTTAGCTGGCCATGAGTAAACGTCATCAAAGACAGCTTGGTATCTTTATCGTATCGATTGCACTGACAAACTGGAGAATGGTTTTAGACGAATAGCCATTTTGCATGGGCGATCGAATCATATGTATTGTGATTACTCAAGGGATTTAATGCTGTATACTGTGCGTGTTCTCAATGCTCTAATAGGCATCGTTAGCTACAGTCATCGGGTCTTTCCATCAGTTGAGAACGAGGAAATGCACGTGCTTCCCAATGTAACGTATCTTGCGAAGAATGTAAATACTTAGTAAATTCCTCTAAATGCTACAACTTGAAGCAACGATAGATACCTTGCGTGACAGAAATATTCGAAAAAATTTCTATTATTCACGAGTCTTGAAGTTTTATTTAATGTGTATTTGATGATAGGGCAAATATATTTATTCAAGTCCTTCATGAAATGTAGAAGCATTAATCTACTCTGACTAATATAGAAATAGTTGTAAAGTAAATTAGGAATTCTATTGAATCCAAAAGAATCTTTTTTCGCCTATAATTCCGCGTAGCATTAATGGTTTCTTGAGTACTCGGGAAACTCGAGTAGGTCCCGGGTCGTCTTTCTTTGTGAAACTGTGCAAGTTGACCTCGGCTGTAGCTGCAACTTTTTTTTCAATCTCTCATTTCCTTTCCCTCCCTGTTCATTTGCACGACTGGTTTTCTTCGTTCTCGCAGACAGAAGTGGGTCGATCCACGGGTGCGGTAGCCAGTCACGGTCATGAAGAAGACAGAGTACGTTCATTATATACGATCTTATTTTCTTCATCATTTGAGCCATAATTAATCCAACGGAAGACTAACTTGGTCACGTATAAAATATATTTATTCTCTATTATTTTTATCATATAATTGCTAATTAATA